>CM035836.1:277250723-278450723 GCA_020510985.1 Pholidichthys leucotaenia | reverse complement strand
TTATTTATGACTTTGCCTTACACATCCTCTTTTACACCTCTTCCAGGTTGCTCCAAACGAAGCGGTGCGTCTTCTGGGATTTGGTGCGCATGCCAGCCTGTTGCTCCGCCTCAGCTCAGCTCATCCTCTCCACCCGGTCAGACCTCACAACCATACCAGACCGGCAGTTCTTACCTGCTGGTTCTTCTCCTTCGCTGGGTTCTGCGCCGGTCTCTCCTCATCTCCCACGTAAGTGGTATAATTTGACTCCCATTATTTCTCCATTCCTCCCTAATCAGTCTCCTCTATCCTCCGCAGGGATCCTGCTTACCTGGCGAGTGGCTGACATTTTCTACAAATGTGCGATTTTGAAAATTCTAATAAAAGGTCAAACGTCCTTTGTGTGTTCTCTTGGTAATTGCACTTTGCACTCAGGTTGCTTGTCCAGTCAATATGACAGCAGTAACTTGAGTTGACCAAAAATGACCGCATCTTTAGTTATTTTTTCCACAATATTTTTTATTGAACCTTTTTTTTACAAACATAACACAAACAATCAAACACTAACACTAAAGTAATTAAAAAAAATGTACTAAAAACACCAACAACCACTAACAAAGGCAGGTCTTCAACAATGCTCCTCTGTTTAGTCTAGGTAATCCATTACATAAGTATACATATACATTCACCGGTTTGGAATTTACAAGGTCCACACACATCATTCACCTTCTTCTTCAAAAGTTATGTTTAAATTCTTTACATAATCAATGAAAGGTCTCCATATATTCTCAAACACAATTTCCTTTGATTTCAGTATGTATGTTATTCTTTCTAGTGGAAGGTTTGTTAACATCTGTCTTAACCACTGAGTCACATCTGGTCTATGAGTCTTTTTCCACAATAGTGCAATACATTTTTTGACGTTAAGCAAACTGAGGTCTATGAATGCTCTTTCACTCTTATTAAAGTTATGCTTTTCTGGATACAGACCCAACAAAAACAATTTAGGATTCAATAGGATTTGTTTTGAAATTATTTTTTCAATTGTTACCCTCACCTCTTCCCAAAACATTCTAATTTTTCTACATTCCCAAAAACAATGAAATAGGGTTCCTTTACTTTCCATACATTTTGTGCACGTATCTGGTATGTTTTTGTTATATCTATTTAACTCCACCGGTGTAACATACATCCGCATTAACCATTTAAAATGTATCAATTTAAGACGTACATTTATTGATTTGGTTTGAGCTTCTGTACAAGCCAATTCCCATTGTTCCTCTGAAATTTCAGTTTGCAGGTCTTCTTTCCAATAATTCAGTCTTTTCTGTGAGTTTTTTCACTTGAGGATAATGTCAATAAGTTATAAAACTCTGAAATAATACCCTTTCTCTTACTATCTTTCGTCAAGATTTTTTCCAAGGATGAATAAGTAGGTCGGATGAGAGCATTATTTTGACTTGATCGAATAAAGTTCCTAAGCTGAAGATATTTTAAAAAATGTGTTGTATTAAGATTAAATTTGATCCTCAGTTCTTCAAAAGACATTATGTTATCTGAACATGACAAATATAAGTCTTGAATCTTTTGAATCCCTTTTAAATTCCATACTTTAAATACAGCATCCGCTCTCCCTGGTTTAAAATATTGATTACCCCATATTGGGCTAAATTGTGACAATAAGTGTGGTTCTTTTAAATATTTTTTTATTTGGTTTTTTTAAATATTTTTTTTTTCCATCTTGCCTTGAGAGAGAGCAGTCGCATTTTTCTTCCCTCCTCCCCTGCCTTCCCGATCTATTCCCAGCTTTTGCAATGTTGTGTTTTTGTCTGTGTTTAGTCGCTCTTCTTCTGCTGAATCTTAATCTAAACAGAAATTATGGATTTGGAAGCGGCTTAAATGTGCTATTGTCACTATTTTTTCAACAAGAATTGGGCCAAGGGGGAGCCCAAGGATTGGAACCTACGAGGAGACTCATGGACATTGGAATTCATGCGTCTATGGAAACATTATTGGTTATGATCTCAGGACTTCTATTTTTGGCTGTGGAGTTCCCTGATGCATCAGAAATTGAAGGAAAGTGAGAGAGCTGTTCAAGCAGACCCAGCAAGCTCCTTCATCAAATTCGACCAGTTGGGGAGGGCACGAGTAGCGGCAACGGTGAACTGAATGACAGTGATTCAGTGAAGGAATACATCGGAAGCCCTGTGCTCTCTATGGAAAAACAGTTTAAGCCTGCATATATAATGAAAGCACAGAACTACACGGATGAGGACAAATTCTATTCTCTGAGTGCACTGTGCTGATTTGATTTGATTTGACCTTGTTTGCCCCGTGTTTACATTCCTCCTGACTGAGATAAGTGGAAGGATCGGCTCATGTCTACCCAAACAATCAACAATCAGTTGTTGGTCGTCAGCGGATTGGACCCCCGAGGACAATGCCCATGTGCCTTCTGCAAGCAAGAGAGAGAGAGAGAGAGAGAGAGACTCTGGACTTTGGGCTTGTTTATAAGTCACATGATTATAACATCTATCCACTGCCAGGAGGCACCCTCTGCTGCTCACTAACAACTGTTACATTTACACTACACAATGCATACAACACTACATGCATACGATATACACACACTGCTCTCCTTCTGCGTGTGATTTGTCTACTAAATGTCTGCTAAATATGCATTGAGGGTTTTTTTTGCCTGCAATCAAAATTTCACTTACTCATTAAGCGTCAGTTTGATAAAACATGTTCTTTTCTCTCGCCTATTGTGTCATATCCTCTCTTCTTTTTTTTTTTCCTTTCTTCTTTATGACTGGCGCCTAGCGGCTGCCCCGGCCTTGGATGCGCTCTGCAGAGCGTGCCCAAATGCCAAGTCACATTTCGTTACCTTGTATTCATACATGTGTAATGACAATAAAGTTGAATCTCATCTCATCTCATCTCATCATTTTTTGGTTTCACACCATATTTTGATCATATGCTTTACAAATGGATTTTTAACTTGTTTCTGTAATTTTTTTGCCGAGTGAGTATATGAATATGGGAAGAGGTAAAGGTAAATTGTATGATTCCATTTCAGTCCAGTGAGGGAGATCATTTGATGAAAAATAATATGTCAGTATGTAGTATGTATGTATGTAGACCTCAGTTGTGCTGACCAGTAATACAACATAAAGTTTGGACATTTCAGACCTCCACGATCAAATGGTAAATATAGTAAGGATAGACGTAATCTAGCCTTCCTATTGTTCCATATAAATTCCACTAACTTTTTTTAATTCTTGAGAATAGATCTGAAGGTGGTGGTAAAGGAATGTATTGAAATAAAGTATTTTGGGTAAGATATTACTTTTAAGTATATTAATTCTCCCAATCATCGACATTGGTAGTGACATCCATCTCTGAAGTAACTCATTAATGTCTGTCATTAAGGCTTCATAGTTGGCACTGGCGACTGATTCTAGCTTAGGCACAATTTGAATTCCTAAATATTTAAACTGATTTACAACTTTGAATTGATTTACCTTAGTAGCTGGGTGATTTCTCTGGGTCTCATTTAGCATTAATATTGAAGATTTAGTTTTATTTATTTTATATCCTGATATTTCTTCAAAATTCTTTATTAAATTCAACAAGGTCGGAATTGATTTTTTAAGATTCAACATAAACAAAATTATGTCATCGGCATACAGGGAGATTTTATGTTCTGTTGGTCCTACTTTAATTCCATATATTTGTGGATATAAACGTACTGCCATCGCTAAAGGTTCAATTGCCATAGTAAACAGTAAAGGTGAAAGTGGACAGCCTTGTCGACATCCTCTATTGATATTTATTGATTTTGAGATATTGCTGTTTGTTAGGATTTCTGCTGTAGCATTATTGTACATTATCTGAACCCATTTTATGAAATTATTTCCAAGTCCAAACCTTTGTAGGACTTCAAAGAGAAAGGGCCATTCGACCCTATCAAAGGCCTTTTCGGCGTCCAATGATAGGAGAGCTGTATCCGGTGCTTCTTTATTAGAATACATAATATTAAATAGTCTTCTTACATTATGGAAGCCTTGTCTTCCCTTTATAAAGCTATTCTGATCTCGGTTAATAATATTTGGTAATATTTCTTGTAGTCGTCTTGCTAAAATTTTACAGATTATCTTAACGTCAGCATTTAATAGGCTTATTGGTCTCATATTTTCACATTTATTAAAGGGTTTACCTGGTTTTGGCAACAGTATAATTAAGGCATTATTCATGTATAGTGGTAAATTACTATTTTGAAATGCTTCTAAAACCATTTCCAAAAATGGTTTTATTAATTTATTCTTAAATTTTTTTATAGAGGTCAACTGGAAGACCATCTGGTCCCGCACTTTTTCCTGATTTCATATTATCAATGGCTAGTCCAACTTCTTCTTGACTAATTTTAGACTCCAGTATCTCCCCGTTTTCATTTGGAATACACGGTATAGATAATCCGTCCAAAAACCCATTTAGTTTTGTTAAGTCAGTTTCATTTTTTGTATCATATAGTTTTTCATAATAATCTCTAAAGGCACTGTTAAATTCTTAAGGATCTACAACTGCCTGTCCGTTACTTATAATACTGGTAATTTGTGTTTTAAATTCTAATTGTTTAATCTGCCATGCCAATAATTTCCCTGATTTTTCACCTTGTTCATAAAAAGATTGCTTCAATCTTAGAAGACTCGAGGCAGCTCTATTCCCTGATTTTTTGTCATATTCAGCTCTCAGAATCAGTAATTCGTTCTCTAACTTTGGGTCACTTCCTGCAAACACTTTTTCTTGGAGAATTTTTATTTTATGTTCCAATTGGGCTCTCTCCTCTCGAGTCTTCTTAGATTTTGAACTTGTATAACTAATAATATGCCCCCTAATAAAAGCTTTGAAAGCCTCCCACTTTATACATGCTGATGTTTGTGTAGTATTGATATCAAAGAACTCATCTGTTTTTCTATGTACTTAACAAATTCCTCATCCTGAAGCCATTTATGCTGAAACTGCCACCTACCTGGTTCCTTTGTCAATTTCTTATCTACATATATTAAACAGCAGGGTGCATGATCAGAGATCATAATGTTATCATAGAAACAGTTTTGAATCTTGGACCTTAATTCTGTGGAGATCAAAAAATAGTCAATACGTGAAAATGTCTTGTAGGTATTAGAATAACAAGAGTAGGCTTTAACTTGTGGTTTCATTTCTCTCCATATATCTAGCAGTCTCAATTCTTTCATAAAATGATTAATGATCATCCTGCATCCATTGTGCGTACAGTCCAGTCCTGTTGATCTATCTATACCGGGATTCAATGTACAATTAAAACCCCCTGCTATTATATGTTGCCCTGTAAGTGATGATAAAATAAGAAATAAATTAGCAAAGAAGGTTTGATCATCTATATTGGGACCGTATAAGTTCACCAAATTTATATTTTCTAATAACAAAGATCCTTGGATGATTAGATATCTTCCTAATTTGTCTCCAATTACATTTTTCACTTGAAATGGGACTGATTTATGTATGAGAGTCATAACTCCCCTGGCTCGAGATGAAAATGATGAGGTGAACACACTTCCCTGCCATCTTCTCCTAATTCTTTTTACATCCTCCTCTATTAGATGAGTTTCTTGTAAAAACACAATTTTTGAACCTATGTCTTTTATTTTATTCATAACTTGTTTAAGTTTTTTTAAATTTTGTAGACCTCTGCAATTCCATGAAGTTAAATTAAGATTAACGCTTTGGTCTATGATCAATAAGGAGTTTGAGATTACCTTGCAATATAAACATGCTCATACAGAGAAGCAAAAACATGAGTGGTTGAACATTCATCCTACAAACTACACACAAACAAATTCCCCCTTCCCACATTCGTGGTAATCCCCCCAAAATCAAAAAAAAAAAATAATCCGTTTCCCGCTATAGCCATTGACTGCTCCACACCCGCGAGGATCAGTCAAAACCACTCTTTCTCCTCTCAATCACCCTGACTCTACTGCTTTTAATGACATAACATTAACTCTCTTCGGTAGTTTTCCAACTTAACTCCAAAATTTTATAGCAACTTTGTACATCATAGTTTTGTTTTTTTTTAATATAATACAATTTATATTTTGTAAACTTGCTATATGCTTCAGATCAGTCAGATGCCTGGGCAAATGCTTAAATATTCTACCTTTATATTTTGTTCATGCTTCTTGCTTAGCTCCCACCAGTCTCATCTTGGATCTGCTTGATAAGCACCTGCGCCTCCTCAGGGGTCTTGAAAGTGTGGGTTCTCCCTTTATATGTGACCAGCAGTCTTGCCGGATGAATCACTCCATGACGAATCCCGAGGTTGCGCAGCTTTCTACGAGCGGGGTCAAACTGTTTCCTTAATTGTTGGATTCCTGTGGCCAAATCTGGGTAAAACCGCACCTGTTGATCCTGATATTTAATTTCTCCTTTAGCTCGCGCCGCGTTGGAGATCGTCATCTTGTCTCTGTAGCTGAGGAACTGCATAATCAGCGTCCTCGGTGGTGCCTAATTATCTCTCAGTGGGCTGATTCGGTGGGCATTCTCTAAGACGACCGATGACTGCAGCTCCGCGTTGTTCAGCGCTTCTGGAATCCACTTTTCCAAAAAGGAACATGGGTACCATCAACTCCGTTCCCTCCGGGAGGCCCACCAGCCTCAGATTGTTCCGTCTCGACCGGGATTCTAAGTCCAGGGCACTATCTTCCAGACGTTTATTTTTTAATTCCAATGTGCGCACCTTTAATTGTAGGCTGGTGACGTCATCCTCAGCGCTGGAAATTCGGAGCTCCACCTGCGATACTCATTCCATACAGTTGCTTATTTCCTTTCTCATTCCTTCTAGCATCTTTAGTTATTACTGTGGAATTTAAGAAAAAATAATTTCACTGAGATCAGCACTGAGATCTCCTGTTCTATCTGAGGAAATCTTTTACTCTTTCATTAATGTGATTTGGTTTGAATTTTTGTGAGATGATACATGTGGACAGTATGCATTTTATTTGCCTCAGAGTGTGGCACATATGTGGGTTACATATTTCTCCACAAGTGTATTGCTGTATGTTTATTGTGTGTTACATGTCTCATGGAACAAAAGGGACTGAGCCTCTGAGAGACAACAGGAAGAGTGTGAGATTCGGCCATTGTTGCAGGGAGACGACCGGAGGGGGGTTCCGGGCCATGGGGACTAAAGGACAATGGTGTGAGATCAAAGGGGTTACTTTGTGGTTGGGATTAAGTACCATGTGACTGTATGTTTGATTAAACACCATGTGACTGCTGTTTCGTGCTCGGGATATAAAACCCCAGGTGTAGGATGAAAACTTCCTCTTTCTTGCTTGAGATGGTTGGAGTATGTGATCTGTTAATAAAGCTGAATCTGAGGAATAAACTCAGCCTCATCCTTGATCACATTCTCCACACTGGTGACCTTACGACGGAAAATGAGCAGAAATAATTCTCCCGAGCGGGGCTCGGCAGAAGCCAGCCTGATGGCTGCCTCCACACTCCGACTGCCCGACTTCTGGCAGCATAGTCCGCGCTCCTGGTTTAATGTGATCGAGGCGCAGTTCAACCTCAGGAGAATCTCGAGGGACGACACGAAATTCTACCATGTGGTGGTGAAGCTGGACAGCCACACAGTCCAGAGGGTGGAAGAGCTGGTCAATCACCCACCGGACAGCGACAAATACGGCGCACTGAAAGCTGCGCTTATCAGCCATTTCACCCCCTCGGTGCAACAGTGAGCAGAGGGGCTTCTGGTGTTGACAGAGTCGGAGAACGACAGCCCCGTAGACCTGATGGTCAAAATGCTGAGGCTGAAAGACTCCGAGGACTGCGAATTTATCTTCGCCCACCTTTTCCTTCGGACCCTGCCGCCAGCGGTGAGAGTTACACTGGCAGATTCACCCCGGTTGGCAGAGCGAGACTACCATGGGCTGAGCAAGGAGGCACAGCGACTCGTCGACGCCCACAAACGGAGCGTAGTTTCGGCTGCAGCAGCGGAGCGAGGAGCGACGCCTGGAGACAGCGGTTGCAGCACCAGGCTCACCGGCGACGGCAGCAGTCAGCACCAAGCGACACGGAGTGGATGACGTCCTGTGCTTCTATCATCGCTGCTTTGCAGAGAGGGCACGCAAGTGCCTCCCACCGTGCCACTTCAAGTGTCCGGGAAACGCCAAGACCGGGGGTCGGTAGCGGCTGCGACCCTCAGGGAGGAGAACAAGCTGCTCTATTTGACGGATGCACGTTCGGGGAGACAATTCCTCGTGGACACAGGCTCCCAGATGAGTTTCATCACGCCTTCCTACGCGGACTGGCTGATGCCGTCCAAGGTTCCCTGGGTGTCAGTGTCAGCAGCGAACGGCTCAGCTATTAAGACCTTCGGTGAGAGGACTCTGCTTCTGTCCTTGCAGGGCCGTTCATTTGAGTGGACTTTTATTGTAGCTGCAGTCAGTTTCAACATGTTAGGGGCTGATTTCTTATGCTCACATGGTTTATTGGTTGATCCTGCTAACAGACGTCTGGTCTTTTCACTCTATTCCCTGCACAGCACGAGTGGCACCGCCAACTGCACATGCCAGCGTCACAGCTGCGGGTGGTAAGTTCCACGCACTCCTCACTCAGTTTCCAGCGCTAACAGTCCCAACGTTTTCGGCAACAGTGGCCAAACATGGGGTGGAGCATTATATCATTACCACCGGGCCGCCCATTTTTGCAAAAGCTCGGCGCCTGGACTCAGCTAAACTGACCATAGCGCGCGAGGAATTTGCCAACCTGGAAAAACTGGGCATCATCAGACGTTCGAAAAGCCCCTGGGCTTCACCATTGCACATGGTCCCAAAGTCTGATGGCTCGTGGCGACCTTGCGGTGATTTCCGCAGGTTGAATAACGCCACTGCACACGACAGCTACCCGATCCCACACATCCAGGATTTTTCGGTTCATTTGGCGGGGGCGCGCATTTTTTCTAAAATAGATTTAGTGCGCGGCTACCATCAGGTTCCAGTGCACACCCAGGACATACCCAAAACAGTGGTAATAACTCCTTTCGGGCTTTTTGAGTTTTTGCGCATGCCTTTTGGACTCAAGGGGGCCACGCAGACGTTCCAGCGCATGATGGACGCGGTGCTGCGCGACCTCCCTTTCGTGTTCGTCTACTTGGATGACATTTTAGTAGCCAGCACGTCCGAAGACGAACATGAAAGCCACCTCACGGCAGTTTTCCGGAGGCTGGCAGAGCACGGGTTAATAATTAACCCAGCGAAGTGTCAGTTTGGGGTAGCGCAGATCGATTTTTTGGGGCATCGCGTTTCGCCAGAAGGAGCGGTCCCCCTGCCCGATAAAGTGCGCGCAATAACAAATTTTCCCCAGCCTCAAACGGTCAAAGCATTGCAGGAGTTTTTGGGAATGGTTAATTTTTATAACCGTTTCCTCCCAAGCGCAGCGCAGCTCATGCAACCATTGTACACGGCACTAAAAAAACAAAAACCCACAAATAAAATTGAATGGTCTCCTGAGCAGGAGCGTGCATTCTCTCAAGTCAAAACAGCTCTGGCAAACGCGGCTCTGTTGGCACATCCAGTTCCAACAGTCCGCATGGCGCTCACCACTGACGCGTCTGATTTAGCGGTAGGGGCGGTCGTTGAACAGTTTGTAGCGGGGACCTGGCAACCGCTCACGTTTTTCAGCAAAACCTTGCGCGATAGCGAGCGAAAATATAGCGCGTTCGACAGGGAGTTGTTGGCCCTACACTTGGCCATCCGCCATTTCCAGTTCTGGCTGGAAGGGCGCCGTTTCACCGCGTTCGTGGACCACAAACCGCTGACTTTTGCGATGGCCAAGATTTCGGAACCTTGGTCGGGCCGGCAGCAAAGACAGCTGGCCGCGATATCAGAGTTCACCACCGATATCCAGCATGTCGCAGGTAAACATAATGTAGTGGCAGACTGCCTCTCGCATGCTGTGCCGGCGCCAGACCACGTGAGGGCAGACTCTGCAGCCATGGCCGTGGGCCAGGGCAGCGACACGGAAGCGCACGTGGCCCCGGTCCGCGTAGGGTTAGATTATGCAGCCATAGCCGCGGAGCAGGTCAGCGATGCGGACGTGCGCGCGCTCCAGTCTGGACCAACAGGGTTAAGGCTGGAACACAGGGTGCTGCAAATAGGTATGCCTCCCCTAATCTGCGATGTCTCCACAGGGCGGCTGTGTCCCGTGGTACCAGCTGCGTGGCGCCGCCGCATTTTTGACTCGATCCATTCTCTGGCGCACCCGGGGGTGCGCGCATTGGTAAAAATGGTGGGGGAGAAATTTGTTTGGCCGGGGTTGCGCAGACAGGTCAAAGAATGGGTGACAGCTTGCGTAGCGTGTCAGCGAGCCAAAATACACAAACACACTAGAGCTCCTTTGGAGCCTTTTCACATTCCGGCTAAGCGCTTTGATCATGCGCATGTCGACTTGGTGGGTCCCCTTCCGTCGTCACAGGGGTGCACACACCTTTTGACGATGGTGGATTGCACCACGCGTTGGCCGGAAGCGGTTCCTCTGGCATCAACCACAGCGGAGGAAGTGGCGCGCGCGTTTTTAACGGCTTGGGTAGCGCGTTTTGGAGTTCCGTCGGACATAACTTCTGACAGAGGTCCTCAATTTGTTTCCGAATTCTGGTCATCGATGGCCCGCAGTCTAGGGGTAAAGATCCCCCGCACCACTGCGTACAACCCCCAGGCTAACGGTTTATGCGAACGTTTTCACAGGTCATTGAAAACGGCCCTCAGAGCGTCGCTTACAGATACAAATTGGGTTGACAAACTACCATGGGTTTTATTGGGGTTGCGTTCTGCACCTAAGGAGGATTTACAGGCCTCCCCAGCTGAGTTAGTTTTTGCACAGGCTCTCTGTCTGCCCGGGGATTTTCTCCCCGATAATCCTGCGCCAGATTGCCCCCCCCCCCCGCTCAGCTGTTGCAGAGCGGCACAGGATCAAACACGCTTCCTGGCCCGGTTCATCACAGTTTCCCACACGTTTTTGTGCCAAAGGCTTTAAAAAATGCGGAGTTTGTTTTTGTGAGACATGATGCTTCTCGCCCCAACTTGCGCCCGCCTTACGATGGGCCGTTCAAGGTGCTGGAAACAGGAGAGAAGCATTTTTTGCTAGATTTGGGAGTCAGACAAGAGTTGATTTGTATAAACAGACTCAAACCTGCCTTTGTTTTGGCGGATGAGGCAGTGCAGTTGGCGAGAGCCCCCTGTCGCGGCAGACCCCCTAGAAGGCATTCTACAGAACACCCACTGAGATTGACTAACAGTTCTAATCCACAGGAGGACGCTGCAGAAACAGCAAAGCCAGCTTTCAGCAGATACGGCAGGAGAGTTAGAACTAGACAACTGGTGGATTGATATGTAGTAATGTGATTATGTCATGTGTCTCTGGTTATATTTGTCCCATTTTAGACGTTTGGGGGGGGTCATGTGGCACATATGTGGGTTACATATTTCTCCACAAGTGTATTGCTGTACGTTTATTGTGTGTTACACGTCTCATGGAACAAAAGGGACTGAGCCTCTGAGAGACAACAGGAAGAGTGTGAGATTCGGCCTTTGTTGCAGGGAGACGACCGGAGGGGGGTTCCGGGCCATGGAGACTAAAGGACAATGGTGTGAGATCAAAGGGGTTACTTTGTGGTTGGGATTAAGTACCATGTGACTGTATGTTTGATTAAACACCATGTGACTGCTGTTTCGTGCTCGGGGTATAAAACCCCAGGTGTAGGATGAAAACTTCCTCTTTCTTGCTTGAGATGGTTGGAGTATGTGATCTGTTAATAAAGCTGAATCTGAGGAATAAACTCAGCCTCATCCTTGACCACATTCTCCACAAGAGGAACATTATATGGCTAGTTCCCAGTCATACTTTTATTAGATACTGTACCTATGTTTGTACTGCTGTATATTCCTATTCTGACTGAACACCATAGAATGCCAGAAAATGCAAAGTCTGGCTTCCACAGCTCAATCATTCTTGGAGCCAACTGCAAAATACGCATTTTATTTCCTCATAGAACTAGCTTACCCACATTTGAACCTGGTCCAAACTGTTGCTGAACATGCTAAAAAGTTTGTGGCAAGGTTGATGGTCTTGTCCAAGATTTCTACGAACGCCTCTTGAAAACCCCGAATCGTAGGGTGGCCATATGAATGCCACAGGAATGACATAGGAATTATGCAAGATGTTGGCTATAAGTATGCCTCAAGAACACCTTAAGTTGCTCTAGAGGGCCCCTTACACTGGTCGTAGGAAATGACATAAAAATCCCTGTTCGTACGGAGATTCATACAGCGTGCGACACTCATAAGGCAGAAGTACGTCATTTATGTGACATTTGTGTTGACAAAATGCGCTAAAAGCCTTAAGGTCTTGCAACCGATGACTTGAGAGTGCCGTGAGTTGCACAAAACTTTTCCTAAGATGGCAGTAAGCATGCCGTAGGAAGATGCCAGGGCACCTAGAGCCATCGCATGATAGAAAAGCACCTCATTTCCCAAGAATCCCTAAAGTTGCTCTTGCGAATTGAGCGGCAGCTGTAAGAAACTACGCCCCCCTCCATGAATGTTTGCAAACTCCAGAATTCATAGGAACTGGGAGATTCTTACGAACCCATCGCTTGTCAGAATCTTTGTGACCGTAGCTTAGATTAGGTACAAATTTGCAAGAATAAAGGTGCAAAAATATGATAAAAGTTACCAAATTAAAACATTAAAAAGTTGCAAATAATAATTTAATTACATACAATAATTTTTTTTTTACCAGCGTCCAGATGAACACTGCAAGTCTTCAAGAAAAAAGTTGCTAATTTACAAGAGGAAGTCACAAATTTATGAGAAAAAGATAGCAACCTAGAGGGGTGTCCTAGTGGTAGAGCATCCACCCCATAGCCGGGAGGTTGTGAGTTCAAGTCCTGGTCGGGTCATACCAAAGACCAGATAAAAATGCTACTTCCTGCCTTCTAGCTTGGTGCTCAGCATAATAGACTTGGGAGAAAGCAAAGTTGTGGCGGTGCCTGGCATGGCACTAGCCCCTCCAGTAGGAGAAAAGGAATTTTGTTCTGCTGGATGGATTGGAAAAATGTTGCAATTTTTTAAGACAAAAGTTGCAGATTTATGGGATAAAAGTTGATTTACGGGAATGATTTTAATAGTACTGGTGGTTCAAAGTCATTTCATTTAGTTCCGTAACACGATATAAAAGGGTCTATGATGATGGGGGCAGTTGTCTCTTTTCTAAAGGTTGATTTTCACCTATTAAAGGGGATGGGGGGGTGGCAGCTTCACAAGAAGAATTGTTCTGGGTAACTTTGCTAACAAGGGGGAGGGCATCCCCCCTCAAATCTCCTCCTGGTTATATACATTTCGCTGTTCTGTCTGCCTGACGACGTCTGTGTCACCCTGTGCTCAGAAAGCTTGTACAGTAGGTTGTCAATATGCAGACAATCAACACCAGAGATAATCACAGATGAACCAGATTAAACAGGATGATTCATTTCAATCATCGATCCCGTGTGTAAACACACACAGACACACACTCTCTCATCGGCTTTGCTGCAGTTGTCTAACCAAGAGTCGACCACATGTTTCTGATATTATCAAATAAAAAAAACCAACAACACAAAAACACACAGGGGGGTCCAATCCAAGTCTTTCTGACACAGCTCCTGGTAGGACGAGCAGGCTTAGCTTGAGGGGTTTCAAACAGGCAGCTGGGGAGGGGAGTACAGTGTGTGTGTTGTACGTGTGTGGCTGCCGGGGGGGTGTTTACGTTGCCTGATTTGTTGAGTCGAGGGGTTAAGCTTGCTCGACGCCCAGCGGGGCCTCCCTCTCCAGCCATGTGCACACACCAGTGCATATGTAGCCAGTGCATGAATGTGTAGGGTGTGTGTTGGATGGTTATGCATGTATGTGTAGTCTGGAGTGTCTGGGTGTACTGGTTGGGGGGGGGGGGGGTTGTGGCTGTGCCCTGAATCCATCACTGGAAAATTTGGCACGACTCGAGCACCGCCCCCCCAAAAGAAAAAAAAAAAAAACACACAAAAGCCTGAGAGACCCTCCATCCTCATCCCTGTTCAGCTAAACCAAACACCACCTCCGCATCTCCCTGATCTTTTTAATCCTTAAAGGAAAGTTACTGATTCACTTTAAGATGGAGCCTAATGTTGGCAAACTCCTACCCAAATACCATAAAAGCATAAAAAGGGAAGAAAAAAATATGGAGTAGCAAAGTGGATAATCCGTGATTTCTTTTCTGTGTGTCAGTTCACACCATTCTGCTTACAGAGGCTGAAGTAGAACTAAACTTTCAGACCAATGTTTTCAGGATGGAGTGTGAGCTGCCTAATCGACCGTAGGTGGAACGACAAAATTACAGGAAAGTGCAAGGATATAAGACATAAGATCTTTGAGCCCAGCCTAACTGCAGATCCACCTGAGGATCATTGTGCAGGAATGTGTAGAACGTTGTGACGATAGCTTTGGAGGAGCATCGTCTCTCAGGAAATCATCCACCCCAATTCCGGTGAAGTTGGTACGTTGTGTAAAATGTAAATTAAAAACAAAATACAATGATTTAAAAATCTTTTTCAACCTATTTTTTTATTCTATTTACTAGAATACACTACAAAAACAGGATATTTAATGTTCAAACTGATAAATATTATTTTGCTGCAAATATCCACTCATTTTGAATCTGAATACACTGTGTTCCAAAAAAAAGCTGGGACAAGGGCAACAAAAGACTGGGAAAGTTGAGTAATGCTCATAAACACCTTTCTGGAACATTCCCCAAGTGAACAGGTTGATTGGAAACAGGTGAGTGTCATGATTGGGTCCCCAAAAGGCTCAGTCATTCACAAGTAAGGATGGGGGGAGGTTCACCACTTTGTGAACAACTGTGTGGGCAAATAATCCAACAGTTTAAGAACAATGTTTCTCAATGTACAATTGCAAGGAAATTAGGATTTCATCATCTACAGTGCAGACTATCATCAAAAGATTCAGAGAATCTGGAGAAATTTCTGCACGTAAGTGAGATGGCCAAAAACCAACATCGAATGCCCTTCGATCCCTCAGACAGCACTGCTTTAAAAACCAACATCATTCTGTAAATGGGCAGCATGGTGGCGCAGTGGTTAGCACAGTGGCTGCACAGTAAAAAAGGTCACGGGATCGATTCCACCCCTGATCGTCAGTGACCCTTCTGTGTGGAGTTTGCATGTTCTCTCCATGTCTGCGTGGGTTTACCCCGGGTACGCCGGTTTCCTCCCACAGGCCAAAAGCATGCAAGTTAAGTTAATTGGAGACTCTAAAGTGGCCCTAGGTGTGAATGTGTGTGTGAATGGTGATGGGACTGTACTGTGGCTGCTACATCCATCTAGGTGGATGCCCTGAATTTCCCCTCTGGGGATCAATAAAGTATACAAAATAAAAAAAAATAAATAAAGGATATTACCATGTGGGCTCAGGAACATTCTGGAAAACCATTATCAGTTAATACAGTTCGCCACCGCATCTATAATTCCAAGTTAAAACTCTACCATGCAAAGCCAAAGTCATACATCAACAACACTAGGAAATGCCGCCGGTTGCGCTGGGCCTGAGCTCATTTGAGATGACTGATGCAAAGTGAAAAAAGTGCTGTGGTCTGATGAGTTCACGTTTCAAATTGTTTTTGGAAATCAAGGATATCCTGTCCACTAAGCTAAAGAGGAAAAGGACCATCAGACCGTTATCAGCATTAAGTTCAAAAGCCAGCATCTGTGATGGTATGGGGGTGTGTTAGTGCCCATGGCATGGGTAACTCACACCTGTGAAGGCACCATTCATGCTGAACAGTACATACAGGTTTTGGAGCAACACATGCTGCCATCCAAGCAACTTCTTTTTCAGGGGCATCCCTGTTTATTTCAGCAAGACAATGCCAAGCCACATTCTGCACATGTTACAACAGCGTGGCTTCATAGCAAAAACAGTGCGGGTACTAGACTGGCCTACCTGCAGTCCAGACCTGTCTCCCACTGAAAATGTGTGGAGCGTTATGAAGCGCAAAATACACCACTGGAGACCCCGGACTGTTGAGCAACTGAAGTCGTACATCAACCAAGAATGGTAAAGAATTCTACCTACAAAGCTTCAACAATTAGTGTCCTCAGCTTCTAAACGCTGATTGCGTATTGTTAAAAGGAAAGGTGATGTAACACAATGATAAACATGTCACTGTCCCAGGTTTCTGGAATGTGTTGCAGGCATCAAATTCAAAATGAGGGAATATTTGCAAAACAAACAATAAAGTTCATCAGTTTCAAAATTAAATATCTTGTCTTTGTAGTGTATTCAACTGGTTAGGTTGCAAAGGATTTTTAAATCACTGTATTTTGTTTTTATTTATGTTTAACACAGCATTCCAACTTCACCAGAACTGGGGTTGTAAACGGCCAGATCTGCTGACCTTTGACAATGACCTTGATCTCAGCCTGGAGGCAGACACACCTGAGGATCACTGAGTGTGAAACATGGAGGCGTTGCATGAACACACATGGTGGGAGGAGAGTGGGGAAAAGAAATATCAATGTTTAGGTTTATTTTCCATTAATCGCCCAGCTCAACTAAAAATGATAACTACATTATTCAAACCTACAAACTTATGGTTCTTCTCTTGAGCAGTTTACACTCATAGTCTGACACATGTAGATGAGTGATGTCACAATTCACACAGCAAAGTCCATTAATTCAGGCTATAAAATGCGTATCTAATGCTGTATACAGCATATTTTATAGTTCTTAAAAATATTCAGAAAAGCACAGCCACAATACACTACCATGTAAATCTAGTTATGTTTGAAAAAAGAAAAGAAAAGAAATGCACCTCTGGGTCTAGCCCCACAATTTTTCACCTTACCTTCCACTGAGCAGGAATCCAGTGACGGCAGCCAGCAGGACCAGAGCCAGCGTAATGGCCACAGCGACTATGGAAGCCTGAGCACGCTCACTAGTAGCAGTTACTGACAAAAAAAACAGAACAAGAAGAACAAAAAAAATGGGATTACACAGAGTGGGCACACAAAACCCCACCTGGCATCTACTGCTTAAACAATCTCCAAAAGGCAGGTGGGAGGAATGTGCGCGTTAAAGTGGTCAGTGTTCCGGGCGTACTCACAGTAGGGGCTGGTCTGGAATTCAAAACGTCGGCTAAATGCACCGTAGCCCGCCGAGGTCCTGGCTCGAACCTGTTAAGTGTCATCGTTCTTTCATTATTAGTGACTCATTCTATTGAGTCTACAGTGAAGTCATTTCTACACATTACAATTCAGTGATGTTTGTTATGTTGTATCGTTTCTTTTTTTTGTTTACCTGGAAGATGTAAGCTGAAGACGGCTTCAGGCCTTCCACCACCATTTCAGTGTCCTTGGACTTTATGATGGTGTAACTGGAGTCCTGCTCCTGCAGTGACAAAGAAAAATGCAAGGGCGTCAAATTCAATCTTACTGAGGGCTGATAAAAGGGCAATGAAACAAGCCTTTCTCTTTTGAAATCTTTTTGGGGATTTTTTTGCAGCTGAAGAACATATTGTAACTAAACGTTAAAAAAAAAAAACAAGCATGCATGTAGGTAAAATAAAATAAAAAAAAAAAATATAAGCATAGCAAGACAAAGCATTTAAAATTATTTATTGGCATCGGCAAAAATTTATATTGACAACTGATAAAATAATTTACAGCAGACTGTCGGGAATGATGCTTGGCTGTGATGTTTTCCCAGCGGCGCGACGGAATGACATCATCACGTCAATCGGTGCAGATAGACAAACATGTCTGTCCTGACAGACATGCAGGGAATAGACAACACGAGGGGCTTAATCCATGAAGCCCCACAAGAGAAAAACACAATGGCGAAGGAAAAAAGCTGCAGCCTCCGTTGCGCCCAAAAACCACTCCCTGAAAACTTTGGCAGACCCGCACCATGGACTCCCAACGAGCTCCGCCACACACGTACAGGTGCAGGGAATTTTCCAAGTCAACCTTACATGAGTTACAAGTTGTAATTTTTAATATCACATTGAGTTGGTTGTAAGTTACTGTTTGAAAAAGATGCTGTTTTTTAGGCTCCTATTTTGAAGTTATTTTAAGTAACTCTGTAAATCACATGCAGCCTTATTTGTGCTCCTTTATTCAGCTGTGTAAAAAAATGACACTATTTATGTTGGTGCACATTGTTTTAGCTCCTGTGCAGTTGTGCAGTGAATGTACTTCATTTTTATTCATTCGGCAGCAAAAATTCTATCGTGCATCCCTGCTAAATAGCTTTTCAAAATTGGCAAAGAGTTGACCCTTACTAAGGACATTTGCTGTTAACTTTTAGAAGAACATGAAGTTAAAAATAGAGAAACAAGCTCAGTTTCAGCACTGAAGGTGAATTATATGTAATCACGCACATTGTTCTTATGCTGATATATTCTGCCCACCAATTCATGAGGTGAGAAAGGTTGGCGACAACTGCTCTAATGTATTAACAGTCTCGAGATACAGTCTTTTTCTTTATAACTTTCACTGAATAAAATCTGTTGCTGCAGTGAATACATCAAAACCCTATACCCCATGTCCATCTGCATGTGTGGATTCTGAGTCCTCCTCAAATTTCTATGGTCAAGCAGCTACCTGTGGGGTGAATGTGAGTGGGCCTGAAATGTATGTGTGTGCATAAGGATCACTTTTCCAACTGTAACCACATCAGGTTTGAACAGGGCTAAATGTCCCCTCCATTAGCCCAAAGCCATTAGCTAAACCACTGACCACAAACCGTACTCTGCTCTCTGATCTACCTTTATTCTGACCTTCAGAGAAAAGAAGACATCAGAGGTTGGCAGAGAGAAAAGAGGAAGGGCACAAGAACAATGATCTGAACAGAGGCATCAAATTGCTGTAACTACAGGTCCATCTCAAAAAAAAAACGGAGTTGTGAAACAAAAGAGTTCTCAAGTTTACTTTCTCAGCTGAGTTAGTTTAAGACAGAAGTAAAAACATGTCCAGCTATATTTGTCATGAATTGCAAGACAGACAGGCAGAACGGACCCGGGTGCATGCTTTACTCAGTTCAAGATGATTTATTAATTAATAAGCAAACAAATAAATAACTGAAAATAAAATGTGGATCAGTGGTGAGAAGGATATTAACTAAAGCTACGGTCACAAATACCCTTAAGAATGGCTGAGAACACCATACGAACGATTTTTGGACTATTTTGTACGGCCTTCTTAAGGCGGACATAGGAGAATCCAGTGTCTATAGACTGTTCATAAGTTTGTGGCCAGGTGGTCTTGTCCAAGATTTCTACAAACGTCCCACGAAAACCCCTCATTATGGGGTAGCCGTACAAATAATACAGGAACAACATAAGAACTACGCAAGCTGTTGGCTGCAAGTATGCCTCAAGAACACCTTAATTTGTTCTTGACAGCCCCTTGCAGTGGTTGTAGAAAACACCGTTCATACAGAAATTCGTACAGCGAGCGTAAAGCGGTAGTGAGGTGCTCATAAGGTGGAAGTATGTCATTTGTGCTGGCAAAATGTGGCAAAAGCCGTAAGATCTTCCCACCAACAACTTGAGAGTGCCGTGAGCTGCACAAAAATCTTTGTAAGATGGCAGTAAGTTTGCCGTAGGAAGATCCCAAGGCACCCTTACAAAGAATGTAAGAACTCTAGGGCCATCGTACAAGAGAAAAGCACCTCATTTCTCAAGAATGCCTCAAGTTGTTCTTGTGAATTAAACAGCAGCCGTAAGAAACTATGCCCCCTCCACAAATATCTGCGAACTCCAGAATTTGTAGGAACTGGGAGATTCTTACAATCCCATCGTTCATAAGAATCTTTGTGACCGTAGTTTTACACTGACACAAGAGGAGAATCTAAACACAGGACAAGGGCATAACTAACGGGAAACTAATCAGGAGTAATTGGTAAACATAACACGAGCTACAGAAAATAAAAGCCCTACTTGAAACCGGAATTTAAGGCAAAGCCAACACAGAAAGAACACCAAAAGACCCAAGTGGCTCAATAAGGCTGAGCCCATCTGGGTCTTACAGGCAGAAACCTTGTAACTTTTTCATGGGGATCCAGTAGACCACTCTTGTTCTGACCCTTCACCCAGCACCAATTTGCCTTGGGAAGACCCTACCACAGGCTAGGTGCCCATGACAACATACTGTAGGTCCTGGGATCATTAGGGCACACAAATCCCTGCACCATAATAAGCTGGCATTCCATGAAGGGTCCATAATTAATGTAAATACCATTATCTGTATTTTCTTTTTTTTGGCCAATTTAGCATTTTGAATTGGCTATCAACAAAAAAAATCACTGCAGTGGACCTCTTGCACAATGTATATTGACATACTTCTACTTTCCACACAGCAACAGTAATTTAACATTTTAAAAATAAATAAAAATAAAAGCAAAAATAAATAAAAAATAAAGCAAAATAGCATAAATTTGTGCAACATTGTTGTACATTGTTGAGGCAAGGCAAGTTTATTTGTATAGCACATTTCATGTACAAGACAATTCAAAATGCTTTGCATTAAACATTAAAACATTACAGCAAGCTGCAAAAGAAATACATAAAAATTTAAACTCAAACTAAAAAAATAAATTAAGCAGAAACACAAACAAGCTAAAATAGAATAAGACAGATAAAGTGCAAGAAATAAAAGTTACAGTACATTATAGGAGACTAATAATTGTTCTCCTGAAAGGGAGCAGAAAATAGGAAAGTTTTAAATATGGATTTAAAGTATATGAGAGTTTCAGCAGCCCTGATGCTTTGTGAGAGCTTGTTCCACATGTGAGGGGCATAAAAACTAAATGCTGCCTCACCATGTTTGGTTCTAACTCTGGGCACAGATAGTAGGCCTGACCCTGACGACCTGAAGGCTCTGGGTGATTCAAAATGGACTAGAAGACCTTAAATGTATTTTGGCCCTAAACCATTCAGAGCTTTATAAACCAACAGGAGTATTTTGAAATCTATTCTTTGACAGACAGGAAGCCAGTGTAAAGATCTGAGGACTGGAGTTATATGAGCCACTTTCTTGGTCTTAGAGAGGACTTGAGCTGCAGCGTTCTGAACCAACTGCAGCTGTCTGATGGACTTTTCCAGGAGACTTGTGAGGACAGCGTTACAGTAATCCAGTTTACTGAAGATAAATGCATGGACAAGTTTTTATAGATCCTGCTGAGACATCAGAACTTTAATCCTCACTATGTTCTTTAAGTTATAACAGGCTGACTTCAATACTGTCTTAATGTGGCTGTTAAAATTCAGGTCTGAGTCTAGAACCACACCCAGATTTCTGGCTTGGTTGTTGGTTTTTAGCATCATTGATTGCAGTTGAGTACTAACTTTGAGGCTTTCTTCTTTGGCTCCAAAAACTATTATTTCAGTTTTGTCTTCATTTAACTGAAGAAAATTTTGGCACATCCACTCTTTAATTTGACCAGTGCATTTGATCAGGGTTTTAATTGGACCATAATCTCCTGGTGAGATGGTTATGTAGATTTTTGTATCATCTGCATAATAACGGTAATATATTTTGTTGTTTTTTTATGATTTGAGCTAGTGGGAGCATATAGATATTGAAAAGCAAAGGTCCTAAAATGGAACCTTGGGGGACTCCACAGGTTATTTTTCTTCGCTCAGATTTGTAGTTACCTATAACCACAAAATAGTCCCTGTCTTTTAAACAGGACTCAAATCAGAAAAGTGCTGCACCAGAAAGTCCCACACAGTTTTTTAGCCATTCTAGTAAGATGTTATGGTCAACCGTGTTGAATGCAGTGCTGAGGTCCAGCATGAGGATGGGTGTGTGTGTGTGTGGGCTGAAAAGTTGTTAGTGGTCAAATTTCACCAAATGTGGTTTATTTTGCAACATAGTCTCCCCTTCGGTCCCTTCGGTTCCATTGGTGTTGCAGCGCTTGGATCCCTGCAGTTGATAAATAAACCACATTTGGTCACTATGAACTTTTCAGCCCCCTCACAGAGCCAAGACTGAAATGTTGCCACTGTCTGTTAGTAAAAAAGCTGACATGGTGTAAGGTTGAACAAAGTTAGCTTAAAAATGCTAAATATTACCTTAACACTAAGATTAAAAACTGAAATGCCCCAATCTTGTACATTGTTAATATCAAAGCTGAATAATTTAAAATTGAAGAAAGTTGCTTAAAATGCTAAATAAAAGCTTAAAGCTTAAAAATGCTCACTTAAAGGTGGCCAATGTTATCACAAATAGTTTAATTTTAAACTATTTTTAAGAAAAATTAATAATTACATTGTTACATATCTATCAGAGGTTGTGTTAACTGAAAGTTTTCCTTGATTGACAGATTTTCTTTTCAGCAATGACTGAAAATTCTGAAGGTTGTCTGTCATTTGACAGATTACACTGAGGGTGAGCTAATTAAAATCAATCAAAATGACAATTATAGATTATGACAGAATTTTAACAAGCCTGTTTGTCAGAATGACTGATAAAAAAGTAGTGCAACCTCTGATACACACACACACACACACACACACACACACATATAAAATAAAAAGTGAAAAAGGTATAAAGTGGAAAAAATTAAACATAACTCAGAGCAACATTCCTGTTGCTCTGAGTGTTGCTATCCCTGTGTTGTTGCAATCCTGGAATTTCCCCATTGTGGGACTAATAAAGGCTTATCTTATCTTATAAAATGTCACTAAAAAGCTGTACAAAATGATGCCAGAATGAAGTTTCCAGAATAAAGTATGCAGAAGGAATAGTGACCAAAAACAACTGGAGGAATTAAAAAATGGCAGACTCAAACGACAGTGTGGATGCATTCAGACAACAGAGAGCTACAGTCACACCCCCCCCAACTTCCGCACATGGGATATCATTTCCGAAAATTTCTGTGTTGGAGTGAATGTGAACGGAGCAATTATTTTGCCATCCCGATTGAATTTTTTTTAAAATAAAGTTGAAGGTTGTCATATAATAAAAGCGCAATAGTTTTTGTGAAACTGCTTATACCCCCTTTACACAGGGCTGGAGATCTTTGAGAGATCCCTCAGTGATGAGAAAATGGCCAGCTCTCCAAACAATCGTTCAATGATCTCTCAACAATCTCCCAATGATCTCCCAGTAATCTTTCAATGAACTCTATTGGCCTTTATCAAACACTCATCAATCCCTTTCTGATCTCTCAGTCTTCTCTGCTTGCTGGGGAAATTTGGCATTCATTGAAAGATCACTGAGAGATCAATGAAAGACCACTTAGAGATCACTGGGTGTAGGCTCTCCATTAATTTTCTAAACACAGACACACATGCACACACAAGCAGGGACATGCTGCTCACCTTTTCAAAGTACTTGATCTCGTACTCCAGGATGATGCCATTGGGACGATCAGGCTCAGCCCACGACAGGGCGATGCTGCTCTTCCCAGTATGACCTTTCCTCACTACGCTCACTGGGGATGGAGCTGAACACACAAAAATACAGGCACACTGTAGAGCGACTTAGTTCCAGTGCTGACATGTACTGTACATATTTGCACCGAATAGGGAAAAAAAAAATCCTACAGTAAAATATGACAGCACACATTGATTCTCTTGTTGCATCTCAGAGTAAAACACTCGTTAAACACTCAGCGACATTCAAATACGCAGCGCTACAGTGGTACAAAGAAAGTGGGCCAACCTTGTAAATCAGCAAAAATCAGTATGATCAGCTGGGTACTATTAGACATTGATCGTTTTTTGACACCTCATCTTTTGATGTTGACACGCATGGGGCTAACTGTAACGCTGACTCTGCTCTGTTGTGTGTCGTAAAAAATTAAAGCCTGAGTAACGTCTCAAAACGACAGTCTCGCACAGAGACGACAAAATAAAGACGATCACCCTGTCCTTCATTCTTAGATAATCCATCCATCCATTTTCTACCGCTTTTCCAGAAGTCCGGGTCGTGGATGCAGCAGTTCAAATAGTGAAGGCCAGACTTCCCTCTCCCCGGCCACCTGCTCCAGCTCTTCAGAGAGGATACCAAGACATTCCCAGACCAGCTGGGAGACGTAGTCTCTCCAGCGAGTCCTGGGTCTGCCCCAGGGTCTCCTCCCAGTGGGACGTGCCCAAAACACCTCAAGCGGGAGGCATCCAGGAGGCATCCTGATCACATGCCCAAACCACCTCAGCTGGCTCCTTCTAATGTGGAGGAGCAGCGGTTCTACTCTGAGCCTCTGCCGGATGACTGAGCTCCTCACCCTGTCTCCAGCAATCCTACGGAAAAAGCTCATTTCAGACGTAGTCTCTCCAGCGAGTCCTGGGTCTGCCCCAGGGTCTCCTCCCAGTGGGACGTGCCCAAAACACCTCAAGCGGGAGGCATCCAGGAGGCATCCTGATCACATGCCCAAACCACCTCAACTGGCTCCTTTCAATATGGAGGAGCAGCGGTTCTACTCTGAGCCTCTCCTGGATGACTGAGCTCCTCACCCTATCTCTGAGGGTGAGTCCAGCAATCCTACGGAGAAAGCTCATTTCAGCCGCTTGTATCCGTCATCTCATTCTTTCTGTCACCACCCAAAGCTCATGACCACACGTGAGGTCTTAGATATGGTCTTAGATAACCAGTGCTGGAAATTAACTTGCCTAACTCAGCAGATAATGAGGCTATGGCCACCGACCTTGGTACACAGGTTTGCCCCGACACCCTGACCTCTGACTATGGGTTTGGGGTCAAAAGGTCAAAGGTCAAAGGTCAAGGTTTTAAATCTATAGGGTTACAAAAGCAGTGGCTCTACCTCTTGGTTCTAGCTTCTTCTTCTTTCATGTATAATATGGAGTGCCAGCACCAACAAGGGCTTCTGTCACCTACAGCTCTACAGTGCAAACAACACTATTAATGTAGGAAAGCCAATGACTGTATAGTAGTCTATTTATGCCTGAAAACTGAAGGGACTTTTCCTGAAGAAAGGCTCTGCCCTTCCTTAACCTGCCATGGTGGCTGGCAACAGTGTGACTTCATGTCGATTTTGCCGCTTTCCTGGCAAATCCAGAATGCTCATAGATTACATGTGCTTTATAGGCATCAATTATTATCACAGTTTTAAAGCGGAGTGAGCTCAGTCCTGCATGGATCCATCCTGCTGTAACCCAAACTGTTGGTCCGTCTCTCAAAGGGACACTTGGGAAGTCTGTGACACATAAAGAGCTTTTAACCAGGCAAAATGCTCCCTCAGGCAGCATCCTTATGGTCTGTGTGTGTGTGTGTGTGTGTGTGTGTGTGTGTGCACGCGCATGCTTGTGCGTCTCCTGCAAATGCTTAACACCGTTTAGGTTTCAATAGCCTCAGCAGAACTCCGCGGGGAATAAATCATCGCCGCAAACACAGCAACTATATCCTGAGTGGATGGCTGCACAAAAGTGTTATCTGCGACATCTTAAAAGCCTGAAACCAGAGACGCAAACACACACACACACACACACACGGTTTAAATGGTACAAAGTCTGGATTCACTGAGGAGAAAGAAGGCTTATTTTCCCAGCAGCTTTATTTGTAACAATAAACCAAAATCTAAGTTTACCCCCCTTCAAAAATGGAAGCAGTTTTCAATTCTATATTTAATCAAAAAGGTTCTGAGTAGCGGGTGAGCAGACCGCAAAGCCCCTGCAGAGAAGCTAGTGATTTAAGGTTGTAGAAGTAATCTTAAGCTAACTCTATACTTTAAGAATGTCTGAAACTCAACTAGGGCTGCAACAGTAGGAGATGAACAGATCTGTGGAAGCAAGAATAATTACAAATGGTGAACAAATTAAATCTTTAAATAATGTATAAACACAATTTTAAGGGCACAAATGTGTAATTAACTAGCTCTTTCTGTTGGATCCACTGTCAAAACCACCAGATAACAGGACTACTTCTTCCATCCATCCATCTTCTTTCGCTTAATCCTTTTCGGGTTGTGGGGGGTGTGGGGGGTGGAGCCTATCCCTTCTTATTGAATGTAATTATACGAGGGCTGCTCATTAAAGATTTGCCCTGACCCACTTCCAGTTACTGTAGGATCCTGAAATTGGACATCTGTCTCTCTATAGATCACGTGGTAATTTGCAGCTCTGAACTCCTAAGTGTTTCTCTTTTACAGGTGCGAAGGCGGAGTAGGCTGAGATAATGTAGCCAGTTGGACGTAGAGCGGTCATCAGGTCCCTGTACTTGAGAGGCCGCAGCACACCATGGCAGACATTCATGACATGAAAGTGACTCATGGCAAGGATGCCTCATCGTATGGCGTAGTCAAGCACCGGACTCGACACTTCAAGTGTGGCCAGACATCAGTGGAAACGGCGCCCATTCCGGGGCGACCACAGTTCACCTTTGACGAAGACAGCAGCCGCCAAGTGGAGGCCTCCATTTTGGAGGATCGCTACATAACTGTTTGCCAACTAACCCAAAGATGTCAAGATCAGTGTGGGGTCTATCATTCTTGACTATCTGCATGTGTGGAAGTTGTCTGCATGATGGATTCCCAGGTTGCTCACACCTTTCCAGAAGCAGGGACGAGTCACATGCTCCCAGGCTCTTTTGGCCATATGGCAAGAAAACCAGGAAGACTTCTTCAACAGACTAATCATGCAGAACAAAACATGGGCCCATCACTATGATCCAGGGCCATATTATGACAGTCAACAGCAGGCTTTTGGCCGAACTTAACGCCTTGCACCGGTGCTTTTGTTAGTTTCTGTCATCGACCCCGGTCACAATAAACCTATTACCGGGAATAAACCGATAATGGCAATAATCAGTTTAGTCATGTTTACATGCACTGAATAAACAGATTATTGGAAGGTAAACCACTTGAGTTAATGAGCCCGGTTACTTTATCAGATTATTCTGTTTATGTGGCCACTTGAATAATCAGATAACTCCAGAAATCCAATCATAACCAGTTTTGTGTGTATGCAAACAAGGTCATTGTCTGTTTTATACACTTTGTGTCATGCCATCTAAATACCAGTAGATGGTGCACTGGCTTTGCACTGGGAGGAGGCGGCTCATTTTAGAGCGGTGGGGCAGCACGCAATCTCATGGGCATCTCATTCACATTTGGTGCATTTTATGACAGTGTGCTTTTGATCAAGAAAAAGGAGGTCTGATGTCAGAAGCACATTGATGATGCTATTTCCGCAACGTGTTTTGAAATCACGCCGCTCCTACTGACAGGAGCCCATGAGGAAACACAGCAAGCACTGGGATTTTAGTTGTAACAATTACAATCTAATCACCCATCATTTTAATAATTATAATGTGATGATACACGTAATAGTTTATTCTATCCACATTTTCATTTTAATTGTGGAATTATAATTGGAGTGTATTCTGTTGATTATAGATTATCTTGTCTATCATCATATCACATCATATCTCATGTCTGTTCCTACACGTGCATCAAGATTAATGAAAAACACACTCAGAGATTGTTTTCTGTTAAATGAGGACTGTTAAATACAAACTATTTGAAGACACAGAAGAGAGTTTTTCACTGCACAGAGAAAATAAAATGGTGTGTGGATTTATGACTCAATGGACAATCCTCTTTTTAACTGAACTACCGGACCACAGTGGGATCAGTCTGATACCAGGAAAACAGCTGTCACCGTGGCCTCGGAGAAGAGCGAACAGGAGCGTGCAAAACCAACATTCATCATTACTGAATGACAGGGTTTTTTTTTTTTTAAACAATTATTTTTAACAGAATGATTCAAGCTGAAAGTATCCCAACAGTTCTTTTGAGTTAAAACACAACAATTTTACATTCAGCAGAAGAGGTTAACTCACCCTTTCTCAGTTTAAAAGAGAAGTTTGGATGAAGTTTGTACATAATTATGATCAAGTCTCCCTGGTGCAAGCAGGGCTGTGGAGAAGGTTAAAATGCTCCTTAAAACCTCCTTGTCCTGAAATGCATTTTCACTTTGTGAACAAGCCTGCATTGTCCTCAGTGCAAAATAGATTTGTCCTCCCATTTAAATGCTGTTGTATTAATATTAAGCCTTTGATCCCATGCCTGTTTATTAAAGGGAATGAGAGCAAAGACAATGATTGGTTTATTTTATGTTATGTCCCAAACACATCTGCAACCTAATTAGCATTAGGACAACCTCTTTGCACTTTTGGACCGGTGCATAATTTGTTTTGCACTGCTGTAATAGTAAAATGAATTTGGAAATGCCCATAAACACATACTGTGCCTCAGACAATTGACTATGGACTGTGCTGCTGTAACAGGGCCCCCAGAAACAAAAGTCCAGTCAAAGCAATGGAAGCACCACTTCTGAAGAAATCATGTGTCCAACCCTGGGGAAGGTCACGCTCACATTCTTTTGGGACCAGCATGTAGTATTGATGATGGATTTCCCGGCAAAAGGGTACCACAATTACCATGACTTACTACGCTTCACTGCTGCAGAAATTGTGGAAGGCCATCAAAACTGAGATGTGTAGCATGCTGACCAAAGGTGTCCACCTCCAGCAAGACAACATGCAAGTTCAAAACTTGCATGTTGCCCAGATGGAAACACGGTCCTGTGGCTATGAAATCCTTCCTCATCCCCCTCACTCCCCCGAACCTGTGCCATCTGACTTCCACCGCTTTCCAACCATGATGTCATTTTTGAAGGGTAAACACTTCCAAGATGATGAAACGTTGATTTCTGAGGTCAAGTCGTGGCTTCTGACACCACCTGCAAAATTCTACAGGCGAGGTCTCCACAGCTGCATAAATCAATGGGAGAAGTGTGTTACCCTTGGTGGTAGCTATGTAGAGAAAGACTAATAACTGTGCCAAGTTTGTCCTTGGAAAATGAGGCAGGGGAAATCTTTAATGAGCAACCCCCATGTCTTTATCACATTTTCACCCATTTTACATATTAAACTAAATGTTAAAGTAGGAACCAGCAACTGTTTGGCCTGTGTTAGATCAGGGGATCAGTAGTCTCCACTATGGAAAAAGGCATTTTGCAAAATTTAAACTATATAAATCAAAACATGTTCAAAAACATAACTGTCCTTGATTTGAAAATACTGATAATGTTCATAATTTTAGGTTTTGTAAAACATATTTTTAACCATTTTTCCCCTTAGATTTATCAGCTTTTATTTTCTTCCCATTGTGTTCCAACAGCACGATAATCTATCAGTATACAATACTGGGTTTGTTAGCTTGCTCTGGGCTGAATCACGTGACCAGTTAGTGAACTTTGTAGTGTTTTTCCCTCTGTTTTGATTTGTTTTCTAACAGAAAAATTGAAGTGTCCCAAAATGAGTCACTTGAAGCCATTCCAAAATGTCCCGTGTTTACTGATCTTGTGTGTGTGCTGTGAGGGCCAGAAAACTAACTACAGGGATTATTATATTGGACTTTTCTATGCCAGAAAACAGACTTTTCCCTGCACCATTTACTAACGATTGCAGAGATTTTGGAATTTTTGTGTAGCTGCGCATGAATCATCATGAATCCACCAATAATCGACCTGTAATACTTCCATGGTCACGTGATTCACAGCCTATGGTCCTCAGCTGAGGAACAACAGTGGACTCAGCCCGGTGATTTGGTGTGAGACCACCTCATTTTCGGGTGGTTCGGTCTGCACATGGGCGTGACATCTGCGTTCACAAACCACACCAACGGAGCACATGAGCTGGAGTTAGACTGAAACACAGTGAGGCCTGTAGGTGTGAAAGCGCCGTATAAATGGGATCATATTTACACGCTGCTCTTACACACAGCTGCTCTTATTCTAGTTATCACAGAAAATGACATTTAAAAACAAATGATGAGAGCCAGATAAAATGCTGACATAAAGCCTGCCCTTTCAAATGAAAATATGGTATGTGCAGCTGTGGAGAAGATACAGTTAGGACTTTTTAAGGCCTCATTTCAATGCCACTTCATCAACTCAAGACCTCACATTCAAAATGGAAAGACATTTATGACCAAACTGCTGCCAGTCTTGCCGGCGATGTCTGAAACCACATACCCGTGTCCACCAGCGATGCTTTATTTCATTCATTCTTTAAGATACGTTTATGTTAGTTAGGTCAGGCTCACTACCTGAACTACAAGCTAGCCAGCTAAGATTAGCAATAGTAAAAAAAAACAGGAAGGGTGGAGGTAGCTGTGGCTCTTAGTCATTTAAAGAGACATGCACTGAAATGGGTCGTTCTGAGGAAGGCTGCAAAAGATGATTCACAATGGTGCTGCAATACTCAAAATTAAATAATTAAAGACAATTTGGTCCAAGTACGTCACAAACATTTAAGGCCTGTGGAAGCTGTCAACATGTGGGAAAAGTGCAGTAAATGACCTATTTATAGTTTTACAATTGCAAATTTTAAAGCTAATGAAGGCCATAATTACCTCCGCCAAGGAGGTTATGTTTTCACCCCTGTTGCTTGGTTTGTTTGACTTTCAGCAGGATTACACAAAAACTCCTGGACGGATTTGGATGGAATTTTCACCACAGGTGAACATTCATTACATTTGGTGATGATCCAAGAATGCACACCTCTGCCAAGGCTCTTATCTTCTCAGAGTTTTAGCAAGAATACTCCAAAACTACTGGACAGAGTTTGATGTAATTTTCACCAGAGGCGGCTCTTGGCCCACACATGAACCCATTACAGAGTGTGAAGTGACCAGGACAAGAATCAGCACCTCCAGGTCTGAGTCCATGCTGCGCCACTTGAAAAGGGTGCATTGTTCTTTCGGGGTTGTCAACGAGCTCCTGCCCCAAGTGGAGGAGTTCAAGTGTCTCAGGGTCTCATTCACGAGTGAGGGGAGGATGGAGCGAGAGACTGACAGATCAGAGCAGTGATGCGGGTGTTGTACCAGTCTGCTGTGGTGAAGAGGGAGCTGAGAGCTAAAGCAAAGCTGTCGATTCACCAGTCAGTCTACGTTCCTACCCTCACCTACGGACACGAGCTTTGGGTAATGACCGAAAGAACGAGATCGCGGATACAAGCGGCTGAAATGAGCTTTTTCCGTAGGATTGCTGGAGACAGGGTGAGGAGCTCAGTCATCCGGCAGAGGCTCAGAGTAGAACCGCTGCTCCTCCACATTAGAAGGAGCCAGCTGAGGTGGTTTGGGCATCTGATCAGGATGCCTCCTCGACGCCTCCCACTTGAGGTGTTTTAGGCACGTCCCACTGGGAGGAGACCCCGGGGCAGACCCAGGACACGCTGGAGAGACTACGTCTCCCTGCTGTCCTGGGAACACCTCGGTGTCCTCCCTGAAGAGCTGCACGAGGTGGCCGGGGAGAGGGAAGTCTGGGCTTCTCTGCTCAGACTGCTGCCTCCGCTACCCGGACCCCAGATAATCTGTACATGATGGATGGGTGGATCATAACTGCCATCTCGCTAGTTTTTCAGTCTAATTTCTTACTTGTAATTTTGCAACTTGTTTCTCATTAATTTGATAGTGAAAAATAACTGATGTTTTTAAGGGTTAAACATTTCTAAGGCAAAGCTGCAGCTTTTCTTCTAAATGTTTCACTTCAATTTGCAACTTGTAATGAAAACTATTTATGTTGTAAAGTTGCAGTATTTTCACCAAAATTAGCTTTTATCTGGTGAATTTAGGGCTTCTCTCCTTTAAGTCGTGATCTTTTTTAATTACGGAGAATCTGCTGATCTTTTTTCTTGTCTTGTAAACTTTAACTGGGGATTTTTTTGCATAATTTGCCACACTTTTCTCTGATTATTTACAATGAAGTGATTTCAGTTTAACTTCATTGACTGATAAGCTACGGGTTATTTAAAAAAGAGCCGTATGCGGCCTTGGAGCCACGTGTTTGGGACTGCTGTTCTGGGTAAATGAAGCCCCGCGGTGACAAAAACCTGAGCCTCTCAGACCACCACCTGTTTGCATCACCACTAAAATCAATGCAAACTTTAAAGTGACTGCTCTTTCACGGAGCAACCATGTTATAGACGGAGGGACAGAACTATAGAACAGTTGTGCCACCCTCAAATAATACAGATGAAAGTCTCCATCAGGGATTCTCAGCAAGCGCCCTCAGAGAATAATTCTGAGGTGGCCAGGCACGGATGAAAGTGCGACCTGTGCTGACTGGAATCAAGCGGCCCTAAACGGGCGAGACCAGACAAACAAAGGCTATGCAGTTAAAAACAAACAAGAATCACACTGCACACAGTACATTATCAAATGGGCAAAATGAGCCAACGACTTAAATAGGTAGCAAAGATTAACAGTTAACAGTTTGAATAAGCAGCTTAAAGGGATAGTTCAGGTCTTTTAAAGTGGGGTTATTAGTCATGCAATTACCTTAATTAGTTGGTGGTCTGGATTCTCTCCTTTTAGAGAAAGAGGGAAGGTATCTGAGCACAGAGTCAGGGCTGTAGTGGAGTGTAATGGATTCATCACATAAACAGACTGAAACTTCAACCACTTTGCCACGACTCCAAAGAGCACGACCTCAAACGTCTGCATCAGACAGGGCTGAGCTTCAGCTCCGTGGCTTCAGCTGGAGAACGTCTGCATTTTTATGCAGCACTGCACGGTGGCCACCGCCGCATCCCTGCTCCAGACAGGTGGGTCTCCGAGCAATGCCGTGTCACAACACAGGTGTTCTTCGGTAAAAGTAAGGCGCCACCCAACTCAGATGTAAAGCAGCATAAATCAGGTGGAGAAACTGAAGCGCTCTTTTGAGTTGAAGCGTTTTAATTTTCAGCATTTTTAGATGAGGAAAATTGGCTTAAAACACGAGCCCATTACACCAGACTGCAGCCCCGACTCTGTGTTCAGCTCCCTCTATTCTCTGTTTTAAATACAGCTTATATTTGAATTACGAAATTAAAGCAGAAAAAAACAGCAACTGTTTGACATAGTTTAGATCAGTAGATCAGCACTCCCTATGAAGCAAAAAGTTATTTTGTGAAATTTATGGTAAAAATAAACCTGAAATGAAGCTTAAACAGTGATAAGGAGAAACTTGCCTGCTAGCATTAATAAAAGTTTTCCCATTGTAACATTTCTCATAGCAATTTGTAATTTCAGAAACTTTTTGTTGCATCCTTCTCTTAACTCTAACATTTTCTTTTTTTTGCAAATGTGTGCCTTTCTATACACAATTGTGCAAATGTACACCTTTCTCTTCTAAATATGCCGTTTAGCAAACAATTTTAAAATACACCATCTTTTTTTTGCAGGAATGACCAGATGGTCTTAATCACTGTTTGGGGAGGAACTAATATTTTTCATATTAATCAAAAGTTCAGTGTCACTGCACTGCCTAAACCTGGGGTTGGCAACCTGTACTACACAAAGAGCCACTGTGAGTGATTTTTGTATTTAAAAAAAAATCTGTGTGGAGTCACAAATATCTGGGGCTAAAAACTAAGATAAAACAGAAGAATTACAACTACAATCTAACACACACACACACACACACACACACTGTATATATATATATATATATATATATATATATATATATATATATATAGCTGTGGACAAAATTGTTGGTACCCCTCTGTTAATGAAAGAAAAACCCACAATGGTCACAGAAATAACTTGAATCTGACAAAAGTGGTAATAAATAAAAATTCTATGAAAATTAACCAATGAAAATCAGACAATGCTTTTGAATTGTGGTTCAACAGAATTACTTTAAAAAACAAACTCATTAAACAGGCCTGGACAAAAATGATGGTACCCCTAGAAAAGATTGAAAATAATGTGACCATAGGGACATGTTCAACCAAGCTGTGTCCTTTAATTAACATCACAGGTGTCTACAAACTTGTAATCAGTCAGTCGGCCTATTTAAAGGGTGACAAGTAGTCACTGTGCTGTTTGGTGACATGGTGTGTACCACACTAAACATGGACCAGAGGAAGCAAAGGAGAGAGTTGTCTCAGGGGATTAGAAAGAAAATTATAGACAAGCCTGTTAAAGGTAAAGGCTATAAGACCATCTCCAAGCAGCTTGATGTTCCTGTGACTACAGTTGCACAAATTATTCAGAAATTTAAGATCCACGGGACTGTAGCCAACCTCCCTGGACGTGGCCGCAGGAGGAGACGGATAATACAAATGGTAACAAATGAGCCCAGAACAACCTCTAAACACATTCATGGTGAACTTCAAGGTCAAGGTACATCAGTGTCAGATTGCACCATCCGTCGTTGTTTGAGCCAAAGTGGACTTCATGGGAGACAACCAAGGAGGACACCATTGTTGAAAACAAATCATAAAAAAGCCAGACTGGAATTTGCCAAACTGCATGGTGACAAGCCACAAAGCTTCTGGGAGAATGTCTTATGGACAGACGAGACAAAACTGGAGCTTTTTGGCAAGGCACATCAGCTCTATGTTCACAGACGCAAAAATGAAGCATACCAAGAAAAGAACACTGTCCCTACTGTGAAACATGGAGGAGGTTCTGTTATGTTCTGGGGCTGCTTTGCTGCATCTGGCACAGGGTGTCTTGAATCTGTGCAGGGTACAATGAAATCTCAAGACTATCAGGGTATTCTAGAGAGAAATGTGCTGCCCAGTGTCAGACAGCTTGGTCTCAGTCGCAGGTCATGGGTCTTGCAACAGGATAATGACCCAAAAAACACAGCTAAAAACACCCAAGAATGGCTAAGAGCCAAACATTGGACTATTCTAAAGTGGCCTTCTATGAGCCCTGATCTAAATCCTATTGAACATCTGTGGAAGGAGCTGAAACATGCCGTCTGGAGAAGGCAACCTTCAAACCTGAGACAACTGGAGCAGTTTGCTCATGAGGAGTGGGCCAAAATACCTGCTGAGAGGTGCAGAAGTCTCATTGACAGTTACAGAAATGGTTTGATTGCAGTGATTGCAGGGCAATGGATCAGCGTTTTCGTTGCGCCCTCCGCCAGTACTCGGGCTTGCCCAGGGAAGCTAATGATCCTACCAGCAGACTAAATTCGAAGAGACGACGCCTCAGTGCCAAGTCAAAGAAGAATCCTAGTCACAGTCCCAAAGCCGAAAGCAAACAGCCCCGAGAACACCTTGCGGTAGGACCTGCCCTTCGCATACTACAACTAAACGTTGAAGGCCTATCTGCAGCCAAGTGAAGCCTTATTGAAGTCCTCGCCTTCCAACACTTGATTGATGTAATCTGCCTCCAAGAGACTCATATTGGCACAGAGGAAGCTGGCCGCTACACCATCAATGGCTTTGACCTCCTGTGCTACATTCCACATGCCAAACATGGACGTGCCACCTATGTGCGTTCTGACATAGTTGAAGTAAACCACCTGACAACAACACATTTCTCAGACACCATAACCATTGGTGGCTTCCATATTGTCAATGTGTACAAGCCCCCTAGTGCCAACTGGGATCTGCAGGTCTTACCCACCCCACCCCACCCTGCCATCTATGTGGGGGACTTTAACAGCCATCACCCTGACTGGGGGTACCCAGCTGTGGATAGTGACGGGGAGGTACTTTCAGACTGGGCATCTAGAAATGATCTCACTCTGATACACGACCCCAGACAAAGAGGAACCTTCCACTCTGCTAGGTGGAAGAAGGACTATTCTCCTGACCTGCGCTGGGTCAGCTCTTTGAATGGGACGCCATATCCTACACAGATCCTCATTCTTGACGATTTTCCACACAGCCAACACCGGCCCCTGCTTGTACACATTGGTCTACAACTTCCAGTCATAAACAGCCCAAGGAAGATGCGCTGGAACTTCCGCAAAGCCAACTGGAAGAAATTCAGTGAAACCCTGGATCGGAGTGCTGTTACCATCCCACTCCACACCATCACTGTAGATGAAGCATACAACCGCTTCTGCAGCGCAATCTTCAAGGCTGCTCACACTGCAATCCCACAAGGCTACCGACCCCTCTATGTCCCATGCCTGGACGGAGAAAGCGCTGCCCTCCTACAATCCTATCAAACATCAGGGGACCCAGAGATAGCAGACCATCTCATTGAATTGCTAAGTACAGCCCGGCAAAAGAAATGGGAGGAGACAGTTGCTGACCGGAGCTTTATCTACTCTAGCAGGAAATGTTGGAGCCTCATCCATCGCCTAGGAGCTGCACAGAAGCCCCCTAGCCAAAGCCGAGCATCTGTCACACCCAACCATGTTGCATCCCACCTACTGACCATCGCCAAAGCACCCCAAGACAAAGACACCAGAACAGCAGTTACAACTGAGCTAAAAAAAACACCAAAAAATGCCCGTAGAGGAAACGAACCCTGAACCCTTCGAGGCTGCTGAACTGGAGAAAGTCCTACAGGGCCTGAAATGTAGAAAGGCAGCAGGATACGACAACATCTTCCCAGAATTCATGAAAAATCTTGGCCCCCGAGCCCTAACCTGGTTGACACAACTCTACACAAGGATCATACAAACAAACGCGATCCCAAAGAAATGGCGGACAGCAAAGGTCATTGCCATACCAAAACCTGGCAAAGACCACAAACTACCAGCAAGCTACCGCCCAATCTCCCTACTCAGCGTTCCTTATAAAATCATGGATCACCTAATACTGCAACGGATTTCCCCAGGAATAGAGGAAATTCTAAGTGTGGATCAAGCAGGTTTCCGCAAGGACCGCAGCACAGGAGAACAAGTACTGGCCCTAACCACCTTCATCGAAAATGGCTTCGAGAGCAGACTGAAGACAGGGGCTGTGTTTCTCGATCTTACAGCCGCCTATGATACGGTCTGGCACAAAGGCCTCCTCCTGAAACTTACAAAGGCGATCCCTGCCTGGGCAACAGCAATTATAAAAAACCTGCTGACCAACCGAAGGTTCAGAGTCCACCTCGGTCAGAACAAAAGCGCATGGAGAACGCAGAAAAACGGACTCCCACAAGGCTCAGTTCTAGCTCCAACCCTGTTCAACCTCTACATAAACGACCTGCCCACTACAAAATCCCGCAAATTCATCTATGCAGACGACATCTGTTTGGCACTCCAAGCACCAGACTTTGAGTCACTGGAACGGGTGCTCACGGAAGATCTTGCCAAACTGGACCAGTTCTGCAAAACCTGGCACCTAAAACCAAGCCCAGCAAAAACCGTCTCCAGTGTATTCCATCTCCACAATGTAAAAGCTGCCAGAGAATTAAACATCCACCTGAGCGGACTCAAGCTTAAGCATGCCTTGAATCCAACCTACCTTGGAGTGACCCTTGACAGGACCATATCCTTCAAGGAACATTTAAAGGGGACGGTTGCTAAGGTGAAGGCACGAAACAACCTGCTCTGCAAGCTCGCTGGTGCAAAATGGGGGGCGGCAGTCTCCACCCTGCGCACCTCAGCACTGGCCCTTTCATACTCTGTAGCAGAATATTGTGCCCCTGTCTGGTCCAGGTCATCCTACACACACCACGTAGACACCCAGCTCAACACAACCATGAGAACCATAACTGGGACAATCCGCTCAACACCACTCCCCTGGCTCCCTGTACTGTCAAACATAGCCCCCCCACACATCCGGTGAGCAGCACTAACTCAAAGGATGCTTCAAAAAGCCAAAGACTCTCCTCACTTACCAATCCATGCAGATATCTACACCCCACCCACTGCCCGACTTCCATCCAGACGGCCGATTTGGAAAAACCTTCCCCCAGCTGATTTCACCATCCAGACAGCTTGGCAAGAGGAATGGGAGACCAAGGCGGTCCCAAACAAACACCTGGTGACAAACCCCAACCAACAGGTCCCGGGCACCAACCTCCCAAGGAGACAGTGGTCTACACTCAATCGCTTCAGGACTGGATATGGCCCCTGCTTGGCCAGCCTTCACAGATGGGGCAGTAGCCCTAGCCCACTGTGCACATGTGGAGAGGAGCAAACAATGGAACACATCATAGAGGCTTGCCCGCTCCAAAGACTGGAAGGAGGATTACACACCCTCCATACAGCAAACCAGGAGGCAACTGCTTGGCTTGAGGACTTTGCATTCGCTAAATAAATAAATAAATAATTGCAGTGATTGCCTCAAAAGGTTGTGCAACAAAATACTAAGTTAAGGGTGCCATCATTTTTCTCCAGGCCTGTTTCATGAGTTTGTTTTTTAAAATAATTCTGTTGAACCACAATTCAAAGTATTCTGTCCTGGTAATACGGCTGGGTATTGTAGACAGATAGCGAACAATAAAGACAGCAGGCTGATTCCAGGTTGACTGATTTACTGAAATCGTTTTCGTCTTGTTGTTTTTTGTAAAACTGAAACACAATGAAATATACATAGTACAGAATGTTACATAAGAAATAATAATACAACACTCTGTATATAAACAGTTTCTCTTATTACAGGCACTTAACTCAGGTAAGTAATTTGCTTTACAGATTCAAACTAAGGTAAGTAGTATTTCACAGTTTCCACAGGTTACAAAGTTAAGGTAAGTTAAATCAGGTAAGTATTACGAAATTATACTAATACATTTTTATTTTACAGAGGACAGCTACACAGCTAAGTAAGCAGGTAAGCATAGCCAAATGAATAGCTAACTAGCTTTCACACGAAGCACCATTACAACACAATATAACTTGGGCTAACAAGGGCTAAATGACTCAGCAGTTAGCTAAGTACCATTGCAAACGATTAGCCATTAACACCTTCTAACCGCGATCTTTTTATAGCTTAAATTTAGCGTTTTTAACATCATATTCCAAACTATGGTCATCTTAAACAAGTATTACAACAATTTTCAGCATTAACTTACTGTTGGTTCCACTCCTAGGTTAGTACAACCAAATTTCTGGCGAGCACATTTTCACATTGCTTTCATCATGGCAGATTGAACAAAAAAGGGTTTATATAGGAAACAGGAAGTAGCTACAATTAAAGGTGCAGTAACGCAAACCACCACTAGAGGGAACATAACCCCACCCAGGGGTTACCCAGACAATTATTTGTGTTTTCCATGAAAAGTCACACTTATTTACCACCATGAGTTGTAAAATGAATAGAAAATATAGTCAAGACATTGACAAGGTTAGAAATAATGATTTGTATTTGAAATAATATTTTTTTCCAGATATTCAACCTGCTCAAAGGAAGGTCAGTTTTATAGCTTCTCTAACTGGCTAAACTGTTTTCAGCTGTGCTAACATGATTGCACAAGGGTTTTCTAATCATCCATTAGCCTTCTGACGCAATGAGCAAACACATTGTACCATTAGAACACTGGAGTGATAGTTGCTGGAAATGGGCCTCTATACACCTATGTAGATATTGCACCAAAAACCAGATATTTGCAGCTAGAATAGTCATTTACCACATTAACAATGTATATTAGATATTAGAGTGTATTTCTGATTAGTTTAAAGTTATCTTCATTAAAAAAACAGTGCTTTTCTTTCAAAAATAAGGAAATTTCTAAGTGACCCCAAACTTTTGAACGGTAGTGTGTGTATATATATATATATATATATATACTGTATATATATATATATATATATATATATATATATATATATATATATATATATATATATGTGTGTGTGTGTGTGTGTGTGTGTGTGTGTGTGTGTGTGTTTGCAGCTTTTTTATAGTAAATTTGTCACATTTTTCTTCTGGTAACTTTTTGATTTTTTGTAAAGACTGTCTTTTTTTCTTGTAAAATTGTGTAGGTTTTTTCCTCATTAAACTGTATTTTCTACATTTGTTATATTTTTGGAATTTGGCATATTTTTCTTTGCAAATTTAAAACCTCTGTCATGTAAAACTGAAGACTTTTTCCATGTAAATTTGTGACATTTTCCCCAACAAAGTTAAAAGCTCTTTTCATAAATTTTGATGTTTTTGGAAAAATCTTCTGCTTTCCTCATAAGATTGTCTTATCTGATTGTTACCTTTTTAAAGGTCAAACTGCTGTCTTTTTCACATGAATATGTAACATTTTATAATAAAATTGTAGCTTTTTCTGGTAAATTTATGCCTTTTTGCCAATTAGTGGAGTTTTTTCACATATAAAATTGCAACGTTTTTCCCAAATTTCATCTATTGTTTGGTATAAATTTTCAGGTATTCTCATAAATTTATTACATTTTATTTGGAAATGTATTACTTTTCAAGGGCAAAACTGCAGCATTTCTTACATAAATTTATTACATTTTTCTCATAAAACTCCAACTATTTCCAGTAAATTTATGATTCCTTTTCCAGAATTTTTTTTTTTCCTAGAAAATTTGTGGGTATGTTTACCTCAGAAAACTGCAAAATTTCCCCCTAAAGGTGTGAGAATTTTTGTATAAATTTTCAGGTTTTCTCATTTTCTGCTCTTTATGATAGTTTTGCAACCTTTTCTTTTCTTAGAAATTTATGAGCTTTTATTCTCAAGGCCTTGGGAAGCCACTATCTTCAGGCAACAGAGCCACATGTGGCCCTAGAGCCATAGGTTGCAGACCTCTGGACTAAGCTAACAATGTGTCAAATTTGCACTCAGTTGCACCCCTTTTAAAACACACTCCCTTATGAGTGCAAAGTGCATGAAAACTCTGTTATTTGGGCTATGAGGGTGCACAGCATGAAATAGGCACTGCACCACCAGAAATAACACAATCTAATGGTAAAAAGGTGCAAAGTGTGGTGCAAATTCACACTTTAGATCATCATAATAGGGCCCTGAGTTTCTTACACCTCTGTACTGGAATTCTGGACCAATCGTCTTTAACCAACTGCTCCAGGTCTCTCAGATTATGCTGCTAAATATGATGTTGAGTGTGGCAATAATTTTACCCTATACATGTTTGGGGTTCTGCAGGAAATATCTCAAATTTGGCTCTTTTTTGTCACTTTTTTTGTGCTGTTCCAATGCAAGCAAAATAAATAAGCATGAGAGTACCCTTCTTCCTTTGCTGTTACAACCAATTTTGAAGAGATGTGGTGTATTATGCTACAGAAGCGCAGGGTTGCTAATATTTGTTAGCCATGACTGCAAATGCTGGCAAATTCTTCTGTCACTTTTTCCCTTCACCATGCTTCTTCTCATGTCGCCTCGTTGCCTTTCGTCACCACTTCATGTGAGCTTACCTTTCCATTCCTTTCGCTAAACCTTTTGCTCCAGAGTTGGATCCATCTGCCCTGTTCTCCTGTCTGGCTTTCCTGCCTTTCACCTTGCAGTCTCGTCCTCACAAGCACGGGCAGCTGATTATTCAACCGGGCTTCATGGGGATACTGAGAACTCACCCACCTCACAGCTTCCTTATGGCATGTTACACTTTCCACACATCAAATACTAAATCCTCTCTCAGCCTCTCTGCTTCCACATCTTTGAATCTCTCTGTCTTGGAATCTTGTTTTGGCTATTTTACCCACATGATGCAGGAGCCCCATTCAAATCTTCAGTCACAAAGAAAAAAAGACAACAAGAAGGCATGCAGTCACTACAGTGCTGATCAAGGCCTTCACTGGCTACTTACATGTGTCACACAGAGTTTAAGGCAGATCACAGCGTGTTAAACTGCTCATTACAATTACTGCTTCAGGATCACTGTTAACATGATTGTCCCGATTACTTTGTTCAGTCACTTCAAACAAAAAGCTCTGAGGACCAAATTCATTTCATTATTACAGCTGTGAAAAAACATATTCTGTACCAGGTACAAAGTGCAAAGAAGCTGTCCTAATGCTCGTAATTATTCAGATATGTGTTTGTAGTGTAACCTGAAATAAACCCATCACTGTCTTTGCTCTCATTCCCTTTAATAAACAGTGGTGTGAGATCAAAGGTTTAATACTAAAATGAGAGCATCTAAATGGGAGGACAAATCCGTTTTGCACTGAGGACAATGAGAAAATGTGTTTAATCTCTTGCACTCCGGGATACCGCGGGCGGTCACGTCTCTGCGTCCTAGTGCGTCTCAGTGCGCACTGAAAAAAAAAAGAAGCTGCATTTCCGTTCTTCCAGTACAGACACAGCCGCGAACAGAAAGCCAAAGGAGTGTTTTGATTGGTTTAGATTTGATTGACCTCTCATTCGACTAATAAGAGCGTTGAATTGGGTTTCTGAAACCTTGAAGAACCAATGACTGAAAACCTAGCAAGAAGGACCCGCCTACCAACGACCGCGAATACAACAAGCCAATTGAAGCAGAGAAGTTCGGCGATTGAAACGCGTGCGTCCCGTGCATAAAATCTGTTTTGTGTAAGCCGCTGGGTGACACACACGCGTTTGCCAGTCTTTTTTTATTACTACTGTTCTTATTTGTTTTGAAAAATCGTTCGCCAAAACCGCAATCATGGAAGCGCAAAACTGCAATAATGGAATCATGGTTTGACCGGGTCGCGTGACCAGAACCACGAGTCCGTAACAAGCGGACCAGCTTCATGTTCATCTGACAATGAGGAACAGATGTTCACCAACGACACTGCTGTTGTGGACAGGTAAGTGTTATAAGCTCAATTATTCTTTATCACTGAAAATACTAATAAAAATGACTTTTGACCGATCGGTAATTACAACGGTGCGTCATCGCCACATGACAGACCGTTGACGGATCGTTTTTTGTGCGCCGAGCTCCTCTGTAGCGGGGGGAGGAGTTGTTATCCTCTACATTGCAGATATTTTAGTATAATTTTTATTGCACTGCAGGTTATTTTTTCTTGTAAAAAAATAGGCCACACATTTTTTACGTGGCATGCTTCTTTGTTCATTCATTCATTCATGAATGAATAAACAACCCCCCCACACACACACACAGCCCTGAGTGTCGCCTTTCATTAGAGCCCAAGATGAAGCTTCTATGTTTCAGCATTCAAAAGTTATAGACGTTTTTCCAAACTGTGCCATTTGGCACAATTTGGCACAGTTCAAAAACGCCTGGGAACAACCTGAGAAAAAAGCTGTGTAATATATTCATTTTTTGTGGTATTGTTACAAAATTTTGACCTCAGCTTGACAACACTTGGTTCTACATTTCTGTTGCATTTTCCAGCCAGTATCTGACAGCTGTGTGTTATTCGCAAGCATTTGTATCTAAAAAAAACACCCAGGCGAACTTTATTTTCTTCAGATTCCGTATGTTTAGATGACTGTTACTCAGTGGCAGGAGCACTTTGAGAGATTATGACTGTTTTGCCAAAACCTTCAAAGTGTTTTCTTTTAAATGAGACCAACCCCATGAAGATGCTGTAAAGGGTTGAAGAATATCTATATATATATAGATCATGGATATATCATGGACGCACGGATCGCCCCGGGGGTCTCCCGGGTCGGCGGACGGAGCCACGGTTTGCAGCGGGAGACGTTACAGCGGGGAGGAGCTAGTGCTAGCTAGCACTTGGCCGCCGCCCAGTGCTAATGGGAAACTCGACATACCGGGAGCTGTAGCGAAAACGAAGCGGGTGCCGGGCTGGAGTTTAGGCGGCGTGAAAGAAATATAAGACAGAATAATAAAGAGCGATGGCAAGAACCAAGCAGACCGCCCGTAAAATCTACTGGAGGAAGAAGCCCCCCAGGAGACAGCTAGCCACCAGGGTTGCTCGGAGAGGCGCTCTGGCCACCGGCAGAGTGAAGAGGCCTCGCCGTCACAGGTCCGTGGCTCTGAGAGAGATCCGTCGCTACCAGAAATCCACGGAGCTGCTCATCCGTAAGCTGCCCGTCCAGCGCCTGGTGAGGGAGATCGCTCAGGACTTCAAGACCGTCCTGCGTTTCCTGAGTTTCGCCGTCATGGCTCTGCAGGAGACCAGCGAGACCCACCTGGTGGTCTCTTCTTCGCTAAGGGGGTCACCATCATGCCCAAAGACTTCCAGCTGGCCCGCTGCATCCGCGGAGAGAGAGCTTAGACTTTCTGCTGCACATCCACCAGCCATAATGCTCTGCACTGTGTGTCTATATATATACATTTATAGTAATATGGACATATGTTTGCTAGATGTTGTTTTTTCTTGCCTTCTGATTGTTGCTCTGAGTGTTGCTGTCCCTGTGCTGTTGCAATCCTGGAATTTCCCCATTGTGGGACTAATAAAGGCTTATCTTATCTTATCTTATCTTAAGAACAGCTTTTGATTTACTTTGGGCACGTTATTTTTAGGCGTTTTTAGGGAAATTGACCAGAGTGCAAGGGGTTAATGGCAAAGCGCTTTTATGGATCGACTGTAATTATGCACAAACTTCACCCGGACTTTTAAACACTTTTAAATGAGAAATAGCAAGCTTTTCATCTTGACCGAGGTCCGTTAACCTCCTCTGCTGAGTGCAAAAATGTTGTGTTTTAACTCAAAACAACTGATGGGATACTTTCATTTTGAGTCATTCTGCTAAAAGAATGACAGTGAATGAGGTTAAAAAATTGTTTAAAAAACTGTCATAATTAGATAATGATGAATGTATTTTGCGTGCACCTCTCGGCTCTTCTCTGTGGGCCAGGATGACAGCTCTTTTCCTGGTACAGTATGGGGCTGACTGGTCCTGCTGTGGTCCGGTAGTTAAAGTAAAAAGAGGATGATCCACTGAATCATAAACCCACATACTGTTTTGATCTGTGCAGTGAAAAACTCTGCCTGCTGTCTTCAAATAGTTCACATTTAAGGGGCTGTGCTTTTACCCCAAACTGTGGAAATTCATCTACAGTTTAGCTGTCCATGCATACAACGTGGGGTATTTGGAGGTGTGAAAGTGTAGAGATTTGAAACCAGTCTCCAGAGAGGAGAGGTTTTCTTGGTGCCTATTGTGCACGTCCGTGTGCACAGAAATAAAGAGCAATGGGATGTTAGAGCCCCAATTTACAACAGATTTCAGCCAATCCACACACCAAGGAGCATTTATTTCTCACAGAGAAATACAAATACGGAGCTTGTATTTCTGTATTTCTCACAGAAATACAAGCTCTATGATTAAACTTTAAGCCTGATGTGTCTATAGTTAGGATTAGGTTAAAAAAAAGGTTCTTAATGGTATCTTTAAAATGCTTTTTTACACAATAGATGCAGCCTTACATAGAAAAATAATGATCAAAATTCTAACCAAGGAGAATGCCTACCTTTGTTGAATGATGAAAAAACCACCGTGGAGCTGCTGATGTTTCAAATCCAGTTTTGCGCTGCTGCACAAATGATGTGATGTTGGCTACATATCACTTTTTTTTCTTACTTGTAACGCTTTTGTAAAAGTTATGACTGAAGACTCATTATCAAATTCCAACCAGCTGTCAGTCAGATTTTTTTTATTGCCTGCAATTACACAGGTTGTATATTTATTTATTTATTTATTTATGACTCCCTCATTCTTTCATCTTAAAAAAATGAATATAAATATTTCTTGCAGATGGAATCTGGCATTTATACTTATAATCCAAAGTCCCTACTACAATTCCTACTTGTCATCCATTAGTGACAGCAGCAGTTTTCACGCCTTCGGTGGATGCCTGTGCACGCAGGTGTTTCTCTCTGGGTCTAAATGAAAACATCGTCATGTGAGCCACGCCCAACTGTCCTCATTTAACAAAAAAACAAAAGCCAAGTGTGTTTTTCATTAATCATGATGCGTATGTGTGTACGAATGGGCATGAGATATGATGATGTTATATGGTGACAGATGTGATAGATTAGAATGTGGACAGAATATTTTGTTGCCAAAGACAGTTTTGTCATCTAAAACCTTCGGGCTGGCAGGGTCCCACCATGCCTCCCCCATGTACCACATCCACACCAGAATGCACACACACTCCCTGTTGATTTATTCATGCTCCTAGACAATTAATACATTAATGCTGGATCTATAGAAGACACTCCAACGGTAATGTAGATGAAAAAAAAAACGGTAAAAAACTATTAACGTGTATCATCATATTATAATTAATATGACAGGTGATTAGATTATAATTGTTCCAACTCTGTCCACTAAAATAACTGAAAATCCCACCACATTATTTATTATTTTGGCCCTTGCTGGTTGATATGGATTCAAAAATACCAGTGGGAGTGTGCCATATCAATATGATGGAAGGTAATATTGTGATATATTCTGAATTGGCTGTGTAATGATGTCATACCATTACGCTGTGGAGGTATGATACAAGCTACATTTCAAAACAAACATAGCATGGGAAAACAGCAGCTGCTCCACTGCTGGAATTACCCGAAAAAAGGATCAACTTGGCTTTAAATACGAGGTGAGACTGAAAAGTTCATAGTGGTCAAATTTGATCGAATGTGGTTTATTTTTCCACATATTCTCCCCTTCGGTCCACACACTTCTTGCATCGGTGTTGCAGCGCTTGGATCCCTGTGGTTGGAAAAATAAACCACATTCAGTCAAATCTGACAACTATTAACTTCTGAGCCCCATGTAGTTCACTTTCAAAAATGTTTCATGCGGCTGCAAATACCGTTACCTACAAGAGAAGCCTGCTTTATTGTCCCGTGACTCTACTAGCCAAGTGCAATCCCCCATAATCCCTAATCTCTCGATGCAGTGACTGGCTAACTTTAATCCAGCTACAACTGAAATAAAGTGAACTTGAGTTGTGTCGTCTGGAGTAATCCATTTGGTGTCCTGACAGCTACAGTCACATCACACATAGTAGTTCGACCTCTTAGACAGCCATCTGCCTCCATCTTTCCTGTACTTCTTAAATTCTACACTTGCCCCATTACTCTTATAACTTGAGGGCACTCAGACAGTGCATACCTCCACCAAGGTCTGTCTGTCTGTCTGTTTGTTTGTGAGCAGGGTTACACAAAAATCTACTGGACAGATTTTGATAAGGGTAAAGACAGACAAACAAACAAATCACTATATTATTCAGCAAAAAAAAGCAATCAGTAGATGCAGACCTAGATTCCATTAACCAAAACTACGACATGATTGAAGTGAGAGTAGACTGAGACCAAGACAAGACCAAGACCTAAAGAGGTCATGACCAAGAATAGAAAGGCAGAGACCAAATCTGTAGTAACTCAGGTTGATGCACACATTTGCTGCTGCTGATTACCTGCCTGTGTGCAGCTGCACTGATTGCCACCTGTTTCTCATCAACCATGGCCCTTATAAGCAGGCATTTCTGCTTCCTCTCTATGGGAATGTTGGACTCTTTATGCCAGCAGAGTGGCGTGTCACTTGTGTGCCAACCTGAAGCATGCTCGTGCCTACCTCCTCCACCTTCTCCCAACACTGGAAACTGTAAGACCTTGAATATTTACAAACTCCACCTTTTCCCTCTGCTTCCATATCACCCAACCTGGCAGAACCGCAACTCAGAAATCCACCACCTCAGTGCTGTAAGTCCACACGATCAATACTGTAATATTGTAACCTGTGAAGCTCTCGGGCCCGGAGCACCATCTCCTATCACACTCAAAGTCCAAACTGACTGAAGCCAAAACTGGAAGAAGCCCTACCTAATGAAGAACGGCAGCCAACCTGTAAATACTCACCGTCTCATGAAGTTACTCCGCCTGAACGAGAAAAATTTGTTTCAATATTCACTATCATTACAAGCATTCAACATACCTACCATTTCCCTATTTCTCCTTCTCCACAGGGTTGCAGTCCTCACCCTCGCACATTTTCCTATTAAAGAAAAGCTTTGTTAAACCCTTTAAACTGTCTCCGCTCTGCGTCTGCATTTGAGTCTCTTCTGTGCAAAGAGGTCAAATATTAAAGCAAGACCATATCATAAATGTGTCTATCAGTTCCTTCTGTGAGCAAACACAAGGGTGCTGAAATTAATTTAGCCATACAGCTGCAAGTATAAAACCCCACACTACAGTCAGCTTTCTACCTTCCAACCTAAAATGAACATGTGTACTTGTCAACAGTCTGATTCATAACTGTTGATAGGTGTGTAGAATAGCACCTGCTACCACACACGGCAGCCCTAACACACACACACACAACCACACCGCACCCAGAAAATCAGCAGCTTTCATCATGACAGAAATTCCTGCGATTTGTGTTGATGAAATGCAGCGCCTAATTGACAGGGAACCAAGCTGCTTTTTTTGACGACGTGTGGGAATGCAAAGGCAAAAAACAACAACAGGAAAAAAAAAAAGGCTGTCCACCGTGCACTGTTCTCTCATTCACTGCAGGGTTGGCGTATGAGTGAAAATTAATACAGTGACAGATTTGCTGGACAAATACTGTGATAATTTGATCATCTGGTGTCTAGTGTCTGGAATCTAACTTGCAAATGTGGAATGTGACAGCTTAAATAAGGCGGGTGACAAACAATATTTGTTTTTTTTGTTTTTTTAGTGGAGGGATTCTGAAGGACTGAAAAATGATACGTAGAACAGGACGAAATGGCGTGGTCTGGTAGACGATGGAATCAGGCAGAAACCGGAGAAAGGTGAGCAAGGTGAGCAAGATTCTGAAGTACTGAGGAAAAACCAAATGGCAGAACTCATGTGGAAGCTATGATGAGCAGATAAGCAAAGCACCGATAGATGTGTTAAACCTGGCGGAGCGTACCTGCCTGATTGGTTGTCACGTTAAGCGACACATACTGCTTTGTGTGGTCTTTGGCCAGCTCCGACACCCCATTGACAGCCTCCAGCAGGAAGCTGTAGTTGGTGTGCGACTGCAGGTCAGCCACCATCACCGACGTGTTGGACAGGCCCATGCGTCGTGGCAGGAACCGCACGTTGGGGCCACACTCCTCAAAGCCCCTTCCGTCCGGCAAGAAACGTCGACACAGGACGTTATAGCATACGTCCTTCCTGCCTCCCGTCTCCATGGGGATGGACCATTCCAAGAAGACGCTGGTCTCGTTCACGTTGGAGATGGCATTACGTGGAGCAGAAGGAGGGCCTGAAAGACAGGAAACAGCAAAATGGATCCAGTACAATGCATTATAATCATCATTAAATATTAACAAAGTCCTTATTTAAGAAAAGCACAATGAAACTGATGCCTCGGTCATCCCATGAGTGCTCAGATCTCATGACCATTGACCTTGACCTTGAGCAGAGCCTAGATGCAGACCCACCTGAGGATCATTGAGTGCGTTTGTTGATCTTTGGTGCCATTGTGTAGGAGGAGTAGAGATTTCCATGAAATATGGACAATGACAAATGGACGTTGCATCATCGCATTAGCTCCTTTGGGTAGTATCTCACTGGGCTGTGACAGCTTGAGACTAACTGAAGAATGGCATTCTCAAGGGAGTTTCCAAAATGTCTCCAAACATTCTCGGTGGTTAGCATTTTCCTCTCCTGAGTCACAGGGTCTCGTATTCATCTCGCAGGAATTTTGAACATGTTCAAACAAATTGTGCAACAGCTTTTCTCTCAAAATAGTCTCAGTCATCACAGGTGTCTTGAACCCTACTCAGTTCAGTTTCCGCAAGTCCAAAAGTGTGAGAAAAGTAAGACAATTCTGCAGTGGGTTGGGATCTATGAAACTAAATTCTGATTGACTGGCGACAAACGCCTGCAGCAGATGTGACTGATTGGAGAGGTGGAACGGCTGGCAGCAGGTGTTTATTATTACACCAAATCATTGCCCAGAGCTTGATGCCAAGGCGCCCGTCACCCTAATCAAACTGATGGCCATTCTGCTGCATATCTAAAGACAAATGTGTAATGAAATTTGGATGCTGAATTATGCTTTAATTATAAACACAAAGTTTAATAAAACATGGGGGTGGGTCTGTCCATCTGAGCCATGGTGAGTCTTCTAACTTCTGAAATAACCCTTAATATGTCGCAAAACAAGCAGCCAAAAAAGTGATAGTCCCGCACCGCTGGGGCTAGAAGAGCAAAAGTGAAACAAGAGGGTGCTGCTATATTGATCAAATTCAGTGATTCCAAACCTTTTTTCCCTCAAACCCCCTTCCATTTGTTCAAGATTAGCCGGAGCCTGCCTCCACCCTGTTTGTGCACAAGTAGCAAAACAATAGCACTTCAATACAAATATTCACATGCAAAACAAACAACAAAAAAAATTAATATGTTTAAGTAAGGCCATACGCAAATGTTAAATTAACTGGATTTCCATTTGTTACACTGACATTCAGTTTTCAGATTTGGTATTCAGGTATTTGCTTTTCCTCCTAACTGCTTGATTTTGATAAAGGTAAGTTATCTTTAACCAAAATTACCAGAAAAAAATGCAAATTTAAGAGAAAATAGTATAAATTCATGAAATATAAATTCACAAAATAGTATAAATTTTCAAGAATAGCAACTTAATGATAGTAAAAAAAGTATGAAAAAAATCACAAATTTAAATGACGAGTGTAATAATATAATATAAAAATATAATAAAAATACAATATATAATAAAATATAATATATAAAATATAATATAATATATAAAAATATAATATAAAATTATATATAATATGTCATAAATCACCCATTTTAAGGGCTGTTGGAGGACACCAAACGCTCACTGTGGTTTGCACATTTATTAACATAAAGACAAACAAGTAATGACACTACACATACAAATGGCGGATAATGTGGGTGTTGGAGGAGAGCAGGGCTCAACGTCGACAGGTAGCCTGAAGCCTGGGGTGCCGGGCAAAAGGGGGAAAGGACTGACCTGTACCGAGCTCTCCCATTCTCCTCAACAGCAACCCAAAACACTCAGCGTCTGGAACACTTGAGGACATCTGGTAGTATAGAAGGACACGACAATAGGAACAGGTTGTCGTGCCCTTAAATACCGTATTCTAGATAGGCAGCAGATGTGGAACATGAGTGGCAAAAGAAATGCAATCAATGAAAGCTGCACAGCCCACGAACCAGTCTGACAGCTGTGAGCTGCGCAGCGCTGTCAAAATAAAGCACTAACCAGAAACCATAATGACACAAGAGCAACGCAACCCCAAAATGTAAATAATAACACTACAAATACAGAATGACAATAATTAAACAAGAACCAAACACAGCAAACCGAAAAAACAATGAAACAAACACAGAAAAAGACTAAAACTGGAGACTAGGCACGGCGTCCATCCATGCCCCGGATCATGACATAATATAAAACATAACTAGTATAAATTCACCAAATATAAATTCACAAAATAGCAACTTGATGATAGTAAAAAAGAAGTATGAAAAAAATCAAAAATTTAAATGAATAATTCCGCAAACGGGTAAGAAAAAGGGTTAAATTTACATGACAAAAAATGCAAAATTTTTGAGAAAAACTGCAAAGTTAGGGAAACAAATTTATACAGGGAAAAAACTTTTTATATTTATGTAAGAGTATATAATCTGGAAGAATAAATTCTCTCAAATTCACAAGAAAAGATGCAAATTTATGACAAAAAACTTACACACACATGAAAAAATTACATATTTATTAGAAAAGTTACATTGCTAAAAAACCTTAATGGCAGTTACTGAGGGCGAAAACAGACTGGACTGAGTATTTGGAACCCAAAACTGGTACTGACAACAGCTCAAATTTTTAACTCTTACATACTGTTTTGGCCAAATTTGATTTGTTTTAACATTTAAAAGAAGTACAAGTGCCCTAAACATCATTCTTTTAGCCTGAAATTTGACGACTTTTCCTAAAGTAACCCAAATTACACAAAAGTCAGGTTTTTGCGCATGAGCTACAGGTTGCAAACCACCAATCTGATTGCTGCAGGAAGGTATCACTGTTATAATCAAAGTCTTTACAGTTGTCTCCCATTTATGCCACCCACCCCTACTTAATCCCACTATTTTAAACTGGCATCTTGATAAAGTGGTAGAAGCAGAAGTGAGTATATGAAGGTGTTAGTGCGCATCCTTACGTGTGCAGGCCATATTAGGAGGGTCCGACTCGATCTTGTAGTATCCGTTCTCACAGCTGCAGGTGGTGGCCCCCTTCTGCCTGGCCAGGCTGTGGGGGGGACATTTACTGCAGGCCACGGACTCCGGCAGCAAGCGGTAAAACCCCACTTTGCACACTGAGAAACAAGAAGGGGAGAGGGATGTATAAATAGATAGAGAGAGGGGTGAAAACAGAAAAATAAGTTGTTTACCAGGCTCCACAGATCTGCACTCACTTCTAGTTCAAATATCCAACATGCACTTGTCTCTTGCTTAGGAAGTTTGATTTCATTTTGGTTTAAACTTTAATCTCAATCAAAGGTAAGTGCTTCCTTATTGCGGGCTTTCCCGTCTTTATTTCCATAGTCTTCATATCAGTGATAACAGTTTCTTATTAGGAGCTCCCGCTTTGCATCTGCTGCACAATACTGGTCCCATATGTGTGCAGTACACAAACAAACATGACAGGCAGAGAAACAGATGAGCGCTCGCTTCCTCCCACACAAAAGGTACACCCAGACTGACTGTGGCCTGATCCAAGTGGAGCAGGTAGACAGCAGGGCAACGTGCTCTGCACGCTGAAAAACAAGAATTCATCAGCAGGCAGGTGGCCGTAAAGAACAACTCCCAGGTTACCTACACCATTTAAATATTATGCTGAAAAATGATTTGGGTACACATGTACAAGCACAAGGGGGGGGGGGGCAGCCTACAAGCTCACCCTCAACCTTTTTGGAGAACAATTAAAATTAACTTCAACTTTTTCTCATACATTTGCCAACTTTTTTCTCCATAAATGTGCATTTTTCCCACATAAATGTACAACTTTTTTCTCAATTCACCTGGTTTTCCACATAAATGGGTAACTTTTTCTTGTAAACTAATATTCTCTTTTCTTGGAAATTTGCAACTTTTTCCACATGAATATAAAACTTTTCTTGGAAAATGGCCACTTTTTATTGTAAATTTGCATTGTTTTCATCATAAATTTGTGATTTGTTTTCTTGTAAACTGTCATGAATGGCTCCTCGGGGCAGAGAACCAGACATGGCATTTATTAGCAAACACAAAGTTCCAAAAGTGCATCAGTGCTGCAGTGCATCAGTCCAGTTGTGCTGCTTACAGATAAGCAGCACAACAAACTCACCAGAACAGGGAAGGGGTTCTGGTGATTTAAACCGCATTCCTCTTCCTTCCATTATTATGAGGAACGTACAATCCCTGAGAAATAAAGTGGATGAAAGCCAAGGAAATGTACGATATCAGAAGGATTTCAAGAACTGCTGTGTCATGGCTTACAGGGAGACGTGGCTTACGGATCACGACCGGGACCCGGACCTTTGTATTGACAGTTTTGGAGAACCACTTCACTTGGATCGGCAGGAAGAGGTAACGGGGAAATGTCAGGGGGTGGCATATGTTTGTATATTAATAAACAGTACTGTACATCTGACACGGTCAGGGAGCACATCTGTACACCCGATGTGGAGTTTCTGTCCGTATCGCTATGCCCCTTTTATCTTCCTCGCGAGTTCCCCCAACTTTTCATAACGACTGTGTACATTCACCCGAGGGCGGATGCTGCCTCCGCCTCTAGCATCGTCTTTGATGTGATACAGCGGTTGCAGTCGATTTCCCCAGAGGCTCCAAATTTTATCCCTGGGGATTTTAACCACGTGTCTCTAAAGAAGACACTTAAAAACTTTTATCAGTACGTCTCCTGCCCAACCAGGCGAGAAAAGACATTGGACCTATGCTATGGATCTGTAGAAGTGGCCTTTAAATCACTTCCCTCTTCCTCCTTTAGGATCCTCAGATCACAACTGTGTACATTTGCTGCCCACATATAAAACTGCTCTCAGGAGAGAAAAGACGAAGACCAGGGACATAATGGTCTGGACAGATGATTCAGTGCTCTCCCTCCAGGAATGTTTTAACTGTACGGACTGGGAGCTGTTCACACAGTCCTGCGGGGATGAGTTGGACTCTCTGGTGGATGTGACATGCTCTTACATGGCTTTTTGCAGGGATATGATCATTCCACGAAAACGTGTCAAAATATATCCCAACAATAAGCCATGGGTTACTAAAATCAGTTAAATCCTGCTTACAGAGGAAAGCACTTGCCTTTAAACAGGGGGATGTTTCTGAGCTGCAGGTTGCCACAAAAGAGCTGAAATCCGAAATTTTAAGCGCAAATCAGAATTATAAATCAGAATTGGAAAGCAAGATGGCAGCAAAGAAGCTTGGTTCATCCTGGGCCAGTATGAAAACTGTTGCAGGCCTTCAGAGCACAGAGCACAGTAATTGTATGTTTTTAGATGGTTTTAATTCAGACACAGAGCTGGCTAATGCTCTTAATTGTTTTTATGGTCGTTTTGATTCCTTTGATTTTAGCACAGAAACCCAAATTTTGAAACAGAAACTCAAAGACAAGCAGCACTTTAATATTGAGGTGCAGGATATTAAAAGGCCGTTCTGTGCTGTAAAAGTGAACAAAAGTCAGGGCCCTGATGATATATGTGGGCGCCTGGTAAAGTCCCGTGCACATGAACTGAGTCCTGTGTTTCACTACATTTTCAATAAGTCCTTACAGACACAACATGTGCCTAAGATCTGGAAAGATGCCGTGGTTGTCCCTGTTCCAAAATCCAGCTGTCCTAAAATGGTAAATGATTTTAGACCAGTTGCCTTTGTAGTGATACAGAATGGTTTGAATGTATCATGCGTGCATGCACAGTGAGTTGAGATTCCACAAATAAATGAAGTGAACCTCCGCTCCGCTCTCGAGGTCCCTTTATTATATATTTCATAAAGTACACAGTACAATACATGGTGTCAGAAGTCGGCGACCCGTCTCTAATATGAAGACAGAAGCTTTAAAAAGCATGTAAGCGAAGTTTCCTTCCAGTTGGGCTGTACAGAGGAAAAAAAGTTTTCAAGTTCACGAGCTGAACTAGCAAGCATTCCAAGCTAGCGACAATGTGACGAAGACGTCGGAAGGTAATGGATACGTTATTTTCGCTAAGCCCGCCCGAGGCATTTGACTTCAGGGACATTGCTAGTTGGCCAAATTGGGTCAGACGTTTTGAAAGATTCCGCATAGCTGCCGAACTCGACCAGAAGAGTCAAGAGTATCAAGTGAACTCGCTAATATACACTATGGGAGACTCGGCAGATGATGTGCTTAACACTTTAGCATTGGCTGAAGTGGACAAGAAAGACTACGAGAAAGTAAGAGACGTTTTTGAAAAACATTTCATCTGTGAACATAACGTGATATACGAGAGGGCCAAGTTTAACAAATGCTGCCAGAAGCCTGGTGAATCAGCCGAGGCATTCATCACAGCCGTCCACAAGCTAGCTGAGTATTGTCAGTATGGAATCCTCAAAGAGGAGATGATAAGAGATCGCTTAGTCGTGGGTATTAAAGACCACACGCTTTCAGAGAAGTTACAACTCGACTCAAAGCTAACTCTAACGAAAGCAATGACGAAAATTCGCCAAAACGAGGAAATTAAAAAGCAACAAACCACACTGAGACAGACTAGCACGGACGGTGTTGAAGGAGCTAATATGGATGCAGTTAGGTTCAAGCACAAACAAAAATCGGGTCATCAAGGAAACAAAACAAATCACAGACCAGGTCAGACAAATGCAAAAGACAGATGTGGCAGGTGTAGAAAAGCACATGGAAATTCATTTAAAGAATGTCCTGCTCGCAATGCAGACTGCAAGAAATGTCAGAAAAAGGGGCATTTTGCTGCTTTGTGTGAAACAAAAATGAGAGTGGAGGAACTTCAGCAGAAGGACATGAGTGAAAGTTTGGAGACATTGTTTTTGGGCACAATGACTACGGCACCTGCACCTAATGCTGCGTGGAAGAAGTCGATTGGAGTAAATGGCCAGCAGGTAGTGTTCAAGCTCGACACCGGCGCTGCAGTGACAGCCATCCCAAAACACATGTACTCTGAAAAGCTGCACGGGAAACTTTCACCTCCAAGCAAAAAACTGTGTGGACCAAGCAATGTTCCTATCGCAGTACAGGGATGCTTCACCGCCGACATGAGCTACAAGGGCTCTGTTGTGAAGCAGCAGGTGTATGTTGTCCCAGGGTTAGCTACTCCACTACTTGGCTTGCCAGCCATACAAGACCTCAGCTTGCTTAGTCAAGTAGATGCCATTGCAACAGAGAATGCTTATGTGAAGCAATATCCCAGAGTGTTTACTGGTTTAGGGAAGCTAGAGGGTGAATATAGGATTAAATTGAAAGAGAATGCCACTCCATTTGCCCTAGCGGTGCCACGCCGCTTGCCTCTGCCATTAAGAGGGAAAGTTCAAGAGGAGCTGAATAGGATGGAGGCAATGGGAGTTATTTCACCCATCGAAGATGCAACTGAGTGGTGCTCCGGAATGGTCGTAGTACCAAAGCCAAACGGAAAAATCCGTATATGTGTCGACCTCACCCACCTAAATGACAATGTGTGCAGAGAAAGACACATCCTCCCTGCAGTCGATGAGACACTCGTTAAACTAGCTGGAGCTAGAATTTTTTCAAAGCTAGATGCCACTGCAGGTTTTTGGCAAATCCCTCTGCATAGGGATTCGTCCCCACTCACCACCTTCATCACGCCATTCGGACGTTTTTGTTTCAATCGACTTCCTTTTGGAATATCCTCAGCACCAGAGCATTTCCAGAAGCGCTTGACACAAATGCTGGATGGCCTGGAAGGAACGGTCTGTCATGCAGATGACATCTTGGTGTTTGGAGCCACACCACAGGAACATGATGAAAGGCTGCATCGAGTGCTGCAACGCCGACAGCAGCGAGGCCTCACCCTGAACGACAAGTGCAAGTTTGCAGTGACTGAGGTGAAATTCCTTGGGCATATCGTCAGCGGAGAGGGAATACGGCCAGATCCCGACAAGATCAGGGCCATTGCAGCCATGCCACCACCCAAGGACGTGGCAGACGTCAAAAGATTCATGGGGATGGCGAATTACTTGGGAAAGTTTTCCCCAAACATTGCAGAGATCACAGGACCGATCAGGGACCTCCTGAAAGCTGATAACATGTGGACATGGGGGCCAGCTCAACAGACAGCCTTCGCAAAGGTGAAAGAAGAGCTCAGCTCATCGGCTGTACTTGCCCTATACTGCACTGACAGGCCGACTAGGGTGTCAGCAGATGCATCCTCCTACGGACTGGGGGGTGTTTTGTCACAACTTCAAGCTTCAGGAGAGTGGAGGCCAGTGGCCTTTATTTCCCGCAGTATGACAGAAACTGAGCGTAGATACGCCCAAATTGAAAAAGAGGCCCTGGCCATCACGTGGGCATGTGAACGGTTCCAAACTTATCTCCTGGGCCTACACTTTGAGGTCAGAACAGACCACAAACCCTTGATAAGTCTCCTCAGCTCAAGAGCACTTGATGACATTCCCCCTCGTGTGTTGCGATTCAGATTGAGACTCCTGCGGTTCACATACACCATTGTGCATGTTCCGGGAAAAAATCTCATAGCAGCAGATGCTCTTTCAAGAGCTCCCCTTCAAGGTGCAACAACAGAGGAGGATCTCGTGCTCCAGAGTGACGTGACAGCTCACATCAATGAAGTCATTCAGCAACTGCCTGCATCGCAAGAGAAACTGATGCAGATTAGGCGAGCTCAGGAAGAGGATCGAGTGTGTGCGCAGCTGTCTTCTCTGATCCGCACAGGTTGGGACAGACTGAGTTCAGCTCCGCAGCTGAAGTCCTATTGGCAGTACCGAAATGACTTGTTGACGGCTGATGGTCTCCTGATGAAAGGGAAAAGAATAGTGATTCCAGCAAGTATGCAACCAAACATTTTGGAAACGCTTCATCAGGGCCACCAGGGAATGGTGAAGTGTATGGCGAGGGCTCATGAAGCAGTATGGTGGCCAGGTCTGACACGTCAGATAAAAGAAAAGGTATGCCAGTGTGAAGTTTGTGCTAAGGAATGTCACAATGCACCAGAACCTCTCCTGACCACACCCTTGCCATCACGCCCATGGCAAAAGCTAGCCGCCGACCTGTTTGAATGGAACAAAGGTCATTACTTGATGGTCATTGACTACTACTCCCGATTCATTGAGGTTGCTAACGTCACAAGCACTCTAGCGTCAGCTGTGATTCTTAAAATGAAAGCCATCTTCAGCCGTCATGGAGTGCCTGACACACTCATCACCGACAACGGCCCACAGTTTGCAGCAGCATAGTTTGCAGAGTTTGCTGCAGATTACAAATTCCAGCATCTCACCAGTAGCCCCCGTTACCCCCAAAGCAACGGAGAAGCAGAACATGCTGTTAGAACCGTGAAGGCCCTGTTGCAGAAGAATGAGGACCCTCACAAAGCGCTGATGGCATACAGTGCGACCCCTCTCGCTCATGGGGCATCCCCTGCGCAGCTCCTAATGGGGCGCAACATCCAGACACCTCTCCCAGTGTGTCCAAGCACCCTCACACCAGCTTGGCCGGACTTGAGAGCTTTTGAGTTGAAAGACGAAGAGCTTAAAAGAAAATAGGCTGAGGGATATAACACACGGCACAGAGCACAGGAGAAGAAACCGCTCCAGCCAGGCCAGAGAGTCTGGATCAAGAACGAACCACGCACTGGAGTAGTTTCCGGATCAGCTGGGACACCGAGGTCCTACGTCGTTGACACTTCGAAAGGCTATCTCAGAAGAAACCGCTCTCATTTGAGAGTTGTGCCTTCACCATCGACCACCCCAGATCCAGTGATACGCACCAGAGTGGGCAGAGCGGTCAAGCCAGTCAAAAGACTGAATTTGTAGTATAGTGTTGTGTGTATACACGGAGCAGAATAAACCTCCATACCACAATAGAGAGGATCAGGTAGTCCACCCTGCCTCTTAGTTAAGTTCTTATGTGTTATGAGTTTGAATGTTGCAGTATTGTAAAAAAAAAAAAAAAAAAAAAAAAAATGGAGGGGACAAAAATGAGATGAATAATGAGATGCAGACGGTGCACATTCAAAGTTTATTTTGAGGATTTATGTTTAGTCTTAAGTTAATGTGATAAAAAGATATAATTCATGATTTTTGTAAACAGCTGGGAAACATTGGTTTAAAAGGGGGAGATGTAGTGATACAGAATGGTTTGAATGTATCATGCACGCATGCGCAGTGAGTTGAGACTCCACAAATAAATGAAGTGAACCTCCGCTCCGCTCTCGAGGTCCCTTTATTATATATTTCATAAAGTACACAGTACAATACAGCCTTGACTTCAATTTCAATGAAAATTTTTGAAAAACTGGTCAGATTTGAGGTCCTAAAGCAGACTGAGCATGCACTGGATCCTCTGCAGTTTGCCTATAGGCCTCACAGAGGAGTGGAGGATGCCACTGTCACTCTGTTTAACATGCTTTTTAAACATCTGGATTTTAATGGGACACATGCCAGGCTTTTATTTGTGGACTTTTCTTCTGCTTTTAATACAATCCAACCTCATATTTTAGTTGAAAGGCTCCTGCAACAATTTGATCTGAGTAATAATATAGTGGATTGGATTCTGGATTTTTTAACCAACAGGACACAGAGAGTAAGGGTCAATGGTATACTGTCTGACCAAAAGTGTTCTTCTAGTGGCTCTCCTCAGGGGTGTGTGTTGTCACCACTACTCTTCATCCTGTACACAAACATGTGTCAGAGCAGACATGACAACAGACACAGTATAAAGTATGCTGATGATTCAGTTATTGTCAGTCTCCTTCAGGATGGTGAGAGTGGCCACGGCCCAGTAGTTGATGATTTTGTTCAATGGTGTGAGGATTCCTACCTGCAGCTGAATACGACAAAAACTAAAGATATGATTACTGACTTTAGGAGGAAAACTCCCAGGCATGAAGTCACTGTACTAAAAGGCCAGACCACTGAATGTATGCAATCTTACAAATATCTTGGGACGATTATTGATAGTAATTGAGAACTGTGAAAGGGTGTGCAAAAAGGGTCAGAAACATTTGCATTGTTTAAGGAAACTCGCACACTTCCAAATTGACCAAACCATAATGACAATGTTTTATCGGGCTTTTATTGAATCTGTTTTATCCTTTTCTTTAGTGTCATGGTTTGGTCAGATAAAACTGAAACAGAGGAAATCCTTAGACCAGGTAGTTAGATGGTCCAGTCGTTTGCTTGGTGAGTCACAGCTGAGCATGACACCCCTGTACACCAGACAGGTACAGATGATTGCTACCTCCATTTTAAATGATGAATCCCACCCTTTGCACTGCCACTTTCAGCTTCTTCCCTCCAGACGGAGGTTTGTTGTCCCAAAATGTAAAACCCTGCGCTACAAAAACAGCTTTGTTCCTGCTGCTGTCAAAGAGTTGAACAAGATGTAGCAATATATTGCACATAATTTAGATTTATTAATTTTTATTTTATATTCATTTATTTTTGTAGGTTTTTTATTTGGGTTTTAAATCTTTTATTGGGTTTTAGACTTCAGACTTTTGAGTTTTTAATCTCTTTGACTTAGTTTTTAACTTTTTTTTTAATATGATCCTTCTCTCTTCATTTTTTCTCTTATGTCTTTGTCTTATGTCCTGATTGGTGGAGCCTTGAGTACTTTTATCGTCTTTATAGACAGCTTCATGTGTGCCTGTGTGTTCATGTTGAATGTAACTGTGGTTTGTAAATATGTGTCTAAAAGGATGTCACCTGACTGCAAAACAAATCTACCTACGGGTACAAATAAAGTAACCTGAACCTGAACTTGGTGGCGAAGAGGAAGTATAATTATTAAGACTGCAGCAAAATGAAATGAAAACGCTGTCCTTAAATATGGTCAGAACAAATAACACAAGTAGTGCCAGGTGTGCGGTCACGAGCGGGCAGAAGGGAGCAATGAGAGGAAAGCAACCAGCTGACAGGGCTACGCCCACACGGAACACCAACCAGGAAATGCCTTGACAGCTGTCAACCGCAATAATAAGGAATTTAGAAGAATAACATATAAACAAGTACAAACTGAGAAATAGATACCAATTGATACAGAATCAGAACACAGTAAAACTAAGACATTAACAGGAAAATAACAAAACATTGCAGGGAAAACAAAAACCAAAGGGCACAAAAATACAGTAAATATATAAATACAGAGAAAAAGCCACAAGACTGAGAATGGCGGAAACCTCTAGTGCTCAGCTCGTGACAAACTTGCACTGTCATGAACTGGGGTTGATGTTTCAAACCCAGTTCTATGACGCTGTGGCTGCTTGTTTTTTTTTTGTGTGTATTTTTGCCTCTTATTTTCCATCAGGCGCTTTCAGGGAGCCTCTGGGGTTCTCTCGGCATCCTGACAGCTCAGCCATGCCTCCCTCTCCTGTCAGTGGTATCAGCTGTGTCTCATTATTGGTTTTCACTCTCATAAGTGGTCTTTGGCTCTTGGATAACTCTTCTGATAATTCTTTTGACTCCTCTGTCAGAAATCTTGCGAGGAGTTCCTGGTCGTGGCCTGTTTATGGTAAAATGATGTTCTTTCCCCTTCTGAATGATTGCTCCAACAGTGCTCACTGGAGCATTCAGCAGTTTAGAAATGCGTCTGTAACCAACCATTCATTGTTTTAAAACAATAAGGTTATGAAGGTCTAGAGAGAGCTCTTTGCTTCTACCCATCATGAGTTCCTTGTGGTGTGACAATCTGATGTTCACAGACCTTTGTAAAGGCTATAAGTCAGGACTTAACCAGCTGAAATTAATTTACACTGATGGGGGATGGGATGGCTTCCTAAATTCTGATGAATTTCAGCTGATTTTTTGCTTTCTATGACTTTTTGGACCTCTTTTTCTTCACGTGTTCAATACTTATTCCCTGTGCCAATCCACTTTATTAAATATAACTTGTTTTGTGAACATGGTTGCCTTGATTTCTTTGTATGTATGGATTGCTTGGGTTGTTACAGATATCTGGTGAAAATCTCAGGTCAGTGGCTCCATCAGAAATATGTTTAATGAGAAAAGTGTTGATGTGCTCAATATTTGAATATATATAGTGGTGTGAAAAGTTTTTGCCCTCTTCCTGATTTCTCATTTTTGTATGTTTGTCCCACTTAAATGTTTCAGATCATCAAACAAATTTAAATATTAGAAGTCAAAATAGCCCTGGCAAATGCTGCGTTGTTGGCACATCCAGACCCAATGGCCCGCATAGTGCTCACTACTGACGCGTCAGACGTGGCCATAGGAGCGGTCGTGGAACAGTATGTAGCTCACTACTGACGCGTCAGACGTGGCCATAGGAGCGGTCGTGGAACAGTATGTAGCAGGAGCTTGGCAACCGTTCGTCTTTTTCAGCAGGACCTTGCGCTATAGTGAACGAAAATACAGCGCATTCGATAGGGAGTTGTTAGCTCTCCACTTGGCCATGCCATTTCCAGTTTTGGCTGGAGGGACGCAGTTTCACCGCGTTCGTGGATCACAAGCCGCTGACTTTCGCGATGGCCAAGATTACAGAACCGTGGTCGAGTTTACTACCGATATCCAGCATGTAGCAGGTAAACTTAAATGTAGTGGCGGACTGCCTCTCGCGCGCCGTGGCGGCTCCAGCCCGCGCAGAGGTAGATTTTGCAGCCATGGCCGCGGACCAGGTTAGCGACACGGAAGTGTGCGCGGTCCCAGTCCGCGTAGGGATAGATTATGCAGCCATGGCTGCGGATCAAGTTGCCGACGCGGATGTGTGCGCGCTCCAGTCTGGACCAACAGGGTTAAGGCTGGAGAACAGGGTGCTACAAGATGGTATGCCCCCCCTAATCTGTGATGTCTCCACGGGACGACCGCGCCCGGTGGTGCCGACCACGTGGCGCCGCCACGTTTTTGACTCGATTCATTCTCTGGCGCACCCGGGGGTGCGCGCGTCGTTCAAAATGCTAGGAGAGAAATTTGTATGGCCGTGCCTGCGCAAGCAAGTCAAGGAGTGGGCAACAGCCTGCGTGGCTTGTCAGCGAGCCAAAATACACAAACACACTAGAGCTCCCTTGGAGCCTTTTCACATCCCGGCTAAGCGATTCGATCACGTGCATGTCGACCTTGTAGGCCCCCTCCCGCCGTCACAGGGGTGCACACACCTTTTGACAATGGTGGACCGCACCACGCGTTGGCTGGAAGTGGTCCCACTGGCATCAACCACAGCCGAGGAGGTGGCGCGCGCGTTTCTAACAGCATGGGTAGCGCGTTTCGGAGTTCCGTCGGACATTACGTCTGACAGAGGTCCTCAATCTGTCTCCGAGCTCTGGTTAGCGATGGCCCGCAGCCTGGGGATAACGATCCACCGCACTACCGCATACAACCCGCAGGCTAATGGTTTATGCGAACGTTTCCATAGGTCATTGAAAGCAGCCCTCAGAGCGTCGCTTACGGATGCAAATTGGGTGGACAGGCTACCATGGGTTTTATTGGGGTTGCGTTCTGCACCTAAAGAGGATTTAAAAGCCTCCCCAGCTGAGTTGGTTTTTGCGCAGCCACTCTGGCTGCCCGGGGAGTTTCTCCCGGATAATCCTGTGCCAGAGTGCCCCCCCCCCCCCGCTCAGCAGTTGCAGAGCGACACGGGAGCGAGCACGCTTCCTGGCCCAGTTCATCACAGCTTCCCGGGCGTTTTTGTGACTAAAGCTTTAAAAAATGCGGAGTTTGTTTTAGTCAGACATGATGCACACCACCCACCCTTACGCCCACCTTATGACGGACCATACAGAGTGCTGTAAACAGGGGACAAGCATTTTTTGCTAGATTTGGGGGGCAGAAAGGAAATGATTTGTATAAACAGGCTCAAACCCGCTTTTGTGCTGGCTGACGAAGTGGTGCAGTTGGCGAGGGCTCCTCGACGCGGCAGACCCCCTAGAGAGCATTCCCCAGAACACCCACAGAGATTGACTAACAGTTCTAATCCTCAAACAGCAGCTCCACAGCGGGAAGATGCCGCGGGGGTGGTAAAGCCCGCTTACAGCAGATATGGAAGGCGACTGAGGCCCAAGCAACATTTGGACTGATGTGTAATAATGTGACCATGACTTGCAAACTGTATTACATTTGTTCCATCTTAGATGTTTGGGGGGGGGGGGTCATGTGGCACACATACTGTATATGCACATATGTTGGTTTCAGATGCTCCACAGATATATCACTGTATGCTTATTGTATACTTCACGTCTCAGGGGAACAAAGGGACTGAGCCTTCCAGAGGTAACGGGAGGGTGTGAGATCTGGCCTTTTGTTTCAAGGAGATGGCCTTGAGAGATTTCCTGACCACCGGAGACTAGGAGGTGGATGGTGTTAAGATCGGGGGAAGTTACATTGTGACTGGGATTAAGTACCATGTGACTGTATGTTTGATTAAGCACCATGTGATTGGATGTTTGATGTCCTGGTATAAAAGGACAGATGTGAGAAGATTCATCCTCTTTTTCTGCTTTTGAATGTTGGAGAATGTCATTGTGAATAAAGCTGAACCTGAGGAATACACTCAGTCTCGTCCTTCACAACTCTCCACAAGACAAAGATAACACAAGTAAACACAAAATGCAGTTTTGAAATGAAGGTGTTTATTATTATAATCCCAAACTCTCTGTCAAGACGAAGATGGCAGTGTACAACGCCTGCGTCATCAGCACACTGCTCTATGGGAGTGAGACATGGACAACATACGCCCGGCAGGAAAAGAGACTGAACTCCTTCCACTTGCGCTGCATTCGCCACATCCTGGACATATCCTGGCAGGACAAAGTGCCCAACACAGAAGTTCTGTCCCGCGCTGGCCTTCCCTCCATGTTCACTCTACTCAGGAAGCGCAGGCTCCGCTGGCTAGGCCACGTTCACCGTATGGAGGATAAGATAAGATGAGATAAGATAAGCCTTTATTAGTCCCACAACGGGGAAATTCCAGGATTGCAGCAGCACAGGGATTGCAACAATCAGAAGGCAAGAAAAAAAAGCAAGAGCAGCTAATATAGGACATATGTACATATTACTATATATATATATATATATATATATATATATATATATATATATATATACAGTATATATATACAGTATATATATATATATACACACACACACAGACACAGTGCAGAGCATTGTAGCTGGATGGAATAAATATATGAGTATATAAACACACAGGATGGCAGAATCCCCAAAGACGTCCTCTACGGAGAACTGGCAACTGGCAGGAGAGACGTTGGCCACCCACAGCTGCGCTTTAGAAACATCTGCAAGAGAGACATGAAGGCCCTGGAGATCAACACAGAGCGCTGGGAGGACCTTGCAACAGACCGCTCCAAATGGAGAGGCACCTTGACCAGACAGCTCAAGGCGGGTGAAGAGAGACTGACTGCTGCAGCAGATGAAAAAAGGACCCGCAGGAAGAACCGCCACAGACCCAGCAGCACGGAGACCACCCACAAGTGCGACCTGTGTGACAGGGACTGCCATTCGCACATCGGCCTGTTCAGCCACAGGCGGTGCTGTTCCAGCAGAGTAGACGTTTAGGATTCTCTTCCATGGTCATCATAGACCGACGGAGGCCGACGAAGGTTTACTATTAAGGGAAAAAAAAATCGAAACCTACTTCATCCTGTGTGAAAAAGTGATTGCCCCCTAAACCTAATAACTGGTTGGGCCACCCTTAACAGCAACAACTGCAATCAAGTGTTTGCAGTAACTGGCAAATGAGTCTTTTACAGCGCTGCTGAGGAATTGCGGCCCACTCATCTTGGTAGAATTGTTGTAATTCAGCCACATTAAAGGGTTTTTGAGCATGAACCGCCTTTTTAAGGTCATGCCACAGCATCTCAATTAGATTCAGGTCAGGACTTTGACTAGGCCACCCCAAAGTTTTCATTTTGTTTTCCTTAAGCCATTCAGAGGTGAACTTGCTGGTGTGTTCTGGATTATTGTCCTGTTGCATAACCCAAGTGCGCTTCCGCTTGAGGTCACGAACAGATGACCGAATATTCTCCTTCAGGATTTTTTGGTAGACAGCAGAATTCATGCTTCCATTTACCACAGCAAGTCTTCCAGGTCCTGAAGCAGCAAAACAGCCCCGGACCATCACACTACCACCACCATATTTTACTGTTGGTATGATGGTCCTTTTCTGAAATGCTGTGCTACTTTTACAGCAAATGTAACGGGACACACACCTTCCAAAAAGTTCAACTTTTGTCTAGTCAGTCCAGACAGTATTTTCCCAAAAATCTTGGGGATCATCAAGATGTTTTCTGGCAAAACTGAGAGAGAGCCTTTATTGTCTTTTTGCTCAACAGTAGTTTTCGTCTTGGAACTCTGCCATAAAGGCCATTTTTGCCCAGTCTCTTTCTTATGGTGGAGTCATGAACACTAACCTTAACTGAGGCAAGTGAGGCTTGCAGTTCTTTGGATGTTGTTGTGGGGTAATTGTCATAAACATGTTTACGTGAAAAATGTTGACGTTGTGGAGGTGGGATGGCAGGCGATCCATGGCAATTCCGAGTCCACAGTGTAGTGAAAGGGATAGACACTCCATCTCACATTGAGGGTCACCAATGTAGAGGAAAAATAAGTTAAGGCGAGATGTGATGAGCTAGAAGGTGGCAGAGTTTTATTTTCCTCCAACATCATGAGACACACTGTAGCGCTGTGCGCTGTGTTGTGCTGTGTGTGCCGTGTTGTGTTGCGCTGTATTTTGAGGCATGTATAGCAAGCTCTTTTATACATGTTATACCAACAGAGAGAATGCATGGCACATTTGCATATTGACATACATATCAGTCAATACATATCATTCGCGTGACCAAGTGGCGCCCGGATGTCCTCTCCTTAATCCGGGGATGTATAACAATAGTCCATTGTTCTGATTGTCTCCTAGGGGATCTCTGTCCGTATGCAAATTGTCCTCTGCTTAGTGCAGGCTAGATGAGTGTGAAGATTGAATGTCCATGTAGATTGTGGTGGGTCACCACAAAGTGTTCAGTACTTATATTCCCTGCTGTACCTCTGCAAAGGCCCTATCGTTTAGAATTGGGATTTGTCAGTCTGTCTCTCTGTTTGTTGGCAGGATTACAGAAAAACTAGAGGGCAGATTTTGATGAAATTTTCACCAGAGGTGGCTCTTTACAGATGAAACCATTAAAATGTTTAGGTGGAGACTTCCGGTTATGGCGGCCACGTAGGAAGACGTGTTTCACACTGCTCTGCTCTTGAAAATAAAAAAAATTACTAAAACTCTCTTAATTGGAACAAAAACCCACCCTAGCATTTTGGCGAGGATATGGTAAAGACTAAGGCTAGAAAATTAGGTGGAGGAAAAGGTAACTCGACAAAACAACCCAAGCTAATAGACTTCCACGCTCGAGGTGAAACAGAGAAAATTCCAGAGGCGATGGCGGAGGAGGGAGCCAGCGGAGGAGCGGGAACAGTTGAAGAGGGGACAAACGCAGTGCTCACTGCCATCAACTCCATGAGAACAGAGTTTTCGTCTAAATTTGACGGGATTATAACAGCGATAGAAGGAATGAGAAAAGAAATAAACGACTGTTTGGAGCGAGTGTCGCAGGCGGAGCTCCGAATTTCAAGTGCTGAAGATGACGTCACCAGCCTACAAACTAATCTGCAAACACTGGAATTAAAATGTAAACGTCTGGAAGATAACGTCCTAGACTTGGAATCCCGCTCGCGACGGAATAATTTGAGGCTGGTGGGCCTCCCGGAGGGAGCGGAGGGACGGGACCCATGTTCCTTTTTGGAAAAGTGGATTCCAGAAGCGCTGAATAACGCGGATCTGCAGTCATCAGTCGTTTTAGAGAGAGCTCACCAAATCGGCCCACCGAGAGATAATAAGACACCACCGAGGACGCTGATTATGAAGTTCCTCAACTACAGAGACAAGTTGACAGTCACCAATGCGGCGCGAGCTAAAGGGGAAATTAAAAACCAGGACCAACAGGTGCGGTTCTATCCGGATTTGGCTGCAGGAATACAACAATTAAGGAGGCAGTTCGACCCCGCCCGCAAAGAGCTGCACAACCTAGGGATTCGTCACGGAGTGTTTCATCCGGCAAGACTGCTGGTCACATATAAGGGGAGAACCCACACCTTCAAGACCCCTCAAGAGGCGCAGGAGCTCATCAAGCAGATCCAAAAGGAGACTGGCTGGAGCTAAGCATGAACATGACAAAGGTAGAACATTTAAGCATATGTACAGACATCTGATTGATCTGAAACATAAACATGTCTACAAAATACAGACTGTATTAAAAAAAAGTTATGATGTACAACGTTACTATTAAACTTTGAAGTTATGTTGAAAAAACTACAGAAGAGAGTTAATGTCATAAGAATAGTAGTAGAGTCAGGGTCATTGAGAGGAGAAAGAGAGAGTGGTTTGACTGATCCTCGCAGGTGTGGAACAGTCACTAGCTATAACGGGAGACAGAATTTTTTTGATTTTGGGGGGATTACCATGAATGTGGGGAAAGGGAATCTGTTTTTGTTTAGTTTGTAAGATGAATGTTCCATCATCCATGTTTTTGCTTCTCTGTAAGAGTATGTTCATATTGCAAGGTAATCTCAAACTCCTTATTGATCATAGATCAAAGCATTATCCATCCATCCATCCATCTTCTACCGCTTTTCCGGAGGTCCGGGTCGCGGAGGCAGCAGTTCAAGCAGAGAAGCCCAGACTTCCCTCTCCCCAGCCACCTGCTCCAGCTCTTCAGAGGGGATACCAAGGCATTCCCAGACCAGCTGGGAGACATAGTCTCTCCACCGAGTCCTGGGTCTGCCCCGGGGTCTCCTCCCAGTGGGACGTGCCTGAAACACCTCAAGTGGAAGGCGTCCAGGAGGCATCCTAATCAGATGCCCATACCACCTCAACTGACTCCTTTCAATGTGGAGGAGCAGCGGTTCTACTCTGAGCCTCTCCCGGATGACTGAGCTCCTCACCCTATCTCTGAGGGTGAGTCCAGCAATCCTACGGAGAAACCTCATTTCAGCCGCTTGTATCCGCGATCTCGTTCTTTCGGTCATTACCCAAAGCTCGTGACCATAGGTGAGAGTAGGAACGTAGATTGACTGGTAAATCGACAGCTTTGCCTTAGAACTAAGCTCCCTCTTCACCACAACAGACCGATACAACGTCCGCATCACTGCAGATGCTGCACCAATCCGTCTGTCGATCTCTCGCTCCATTTTCCCCTCACTCATGAACAAAACCCCAAGATACTTAAACTCCTCCACTTGGGGCAGGAGCCTGTCCCCAACCCGGAGAGGACAATCCACCTTTTTCCAGCTGAGGACCATGGACTCGGACTTGGAGGTGCTGATTCTCATCCCAGCCGCTTCACACTCAGTGGCAAACCGTCCCAGCAAGAGCTGTAGGTCATTGCTGGATGAAGCCAACAGGACAACATCATCTGCAAACAACAGAGATGAGATCCTGTGGTCACCAAGCATGACACCCTCCATTCCCTGGCTGCGCCTAGAAATCCTGTCCATAAAAATTATGAACAGGATCGGTGACAAAGGGCAGCCCTGGCGGAGTCCAACTCTCACTGGGAATGACTCCGACCGAGTGTTGGCAATACGAACCAAACTCTCACAACGGTCGTACAGAGACCGAATAGCTCGTAACAACAAGCCCGATACCCCATACTCCCGAAGCACCCCCCCACAAAAATCCATGAGGGACGCGGTCAAATGCCTTCTCCAAGTCCACAAAACACATGTAAACTGGTTGGGCAAACTCCCACGAACCCTCAAGAATTCTCGAGAGGGTAAAGAGCTGGTCCGATGTGCCACGGCCAGGACGAAAACCACATTGCTCCTCCTGAATCCGAGGTTCGACCAACGGCCGGACTCTCCTCTCCAGCACCTTGGCATAGACCTTCCCAGGGAGGCTGAGGAGTGTGATCCCTCTAAAGTTGGAGCACACCCTCCGGTCCCCTTTTTTGAAGAGAGGAACCACAACCCCGGTTTGCCATGCCAAAGGCACTGCCCCCGACCTCCACGCAATGTTGCAGAGGCGTGTCAACCATGACAACCCAACAACATCCAGGGCCTTGAGGTACTCAGAGCGAATCTCGTCCACCCCCGGGGCCCAGCCACCAAGGAGATTTTTAACCACCATGGCGACCTCAGCCCCTGTGATAGGCGAGTCATCCCCCTCGTCCCCAAACCCTGCTTCCTCTGTGGAAGGCGTATCAGTGGGATTGAGGAGATCCTCAAAGTATTCCTTCCACCACCCGACGATATCCCCAGTTGAAGTCAACAGTGTCCCATCCGCACCATACACAGTGTGGACGGGGAGCTGCTTTCCCCTCCTGAGCCGCCGAACAGTTTGCCAGAATCTCTTTGAAGCCGACCAAAAGTCTTGTTCCATGGCCTCACCGAACTCCTCCCATACCCGGGTTTTTGCTTCAGCAACCACCCGAGCTGCACTCCGCTTGGCCTGCCGGTACACCTCAGCTGCTTCGGGAGTCCCACAAGCCAACCAAGCTTGATAGGACTCCTTCTTCAGCTTAATGGCCCCCCTCACCGCTGGTGTCCACCACTTGGTTCGGGGGTTGCCACCACGAGATGCACCGACCACCTTGCGGCCGCAGCTCTGGGCCGCCGCTTCAACAACAGAGGTGGAGAACATGGCCCATTCAGACTCCATGTCTCCAGACTCCCTCGGGATGTGGTTGAAGTTCTTCCGGAGGTAGGAGTTGAAGACCTCCCGGACAGGGGCCTCAGCCAGACGCTCCCAGCACACCCTCACTATACGTTTGGGTCTACCAGGTCTGAATGGCTTCCTCCCCTGCCATCGGATCCAACTCACCACCAGGTGGTGATCAGTTGACAGCTCTGCACCTCTCTTTACTCGGGTGTCCAAGACATACGGTCGCAGGTCTGATGATACGATAACAAAATCGATCATCGACCTGCGACCTAGGGTATCCTGGTGCCAGGTGCACATATGGACACCCTTATGCTTGAACATGGTGTTCGTTATGGACAGACTGTGGTTAGCACAGAAGTCCAATAACTGAACACCACTCGGGTTCAGATCGGGCAGGCCGTTCCTCCCAATCACCCCCCTCCAGGTTTCACTGTCGTTGCCCACGTGCGCATTGAAGTCCCCCAGTAGGACAATGGAGTCTCCAGGAGGAGCACCCTCCAGCACCCCAGTCACAGACTCCAAAGTCACAGATCAAAGCATTAATCTTAATTTAACTTCATGGAATTGCAGAGGTCTACAAAATCTAAAAAAACTTAAACACGTCATGAATAAAATAAAAGACATGGATTCAAAAATTGTATTTTTACAAGAAACTCATCTATTAGAAGAGGATGTAAAAAGAATTAGGAGAAGATGACAAGGTAACGTGTCCACCTCATCATTTTCATCCCGAGCTAGGGGAGTTATGATTCTCATACATAAAACAGTCCCATTTCAAACGAAAAATGTAATTAGAGACAAATTTGGAAGATATCTAATTATCCAAGGATCTTTGTTATTAGAAAATATAAATCTGGTGAACTTATACGGCCCCAATACTGATGATCAAAACTTCTTTGTTAATATATTCCTCACTTTATCATCACTTACAGGGCAACATATAATAGCAGGGGATTTTAATTGTACATTGAATCCCAGTATAGATAGATAAACAGGACTGGACTGTACGCACAATGGAAGCAGGATGACCTTTAATCATTTTATGAAAGAATTGAGATTGCTAGATATATGGAGAGAAATGAAACCACAAGTCAAAGCCTATTCTTGTTATTCTAATACCTATAAGACATTCTCACGTATAGACTACTTTTTGATCTCTACAGAATTAAGGTCCAAGATTCAAAACTGTTTCTATGATAACATTGTGATCTCTGATCATGCACCCTGCTGTCTAGTATATGTACATAAGAAATTGACAAAGAGCCCAGTTAGGTGGCATTTTCAACATAAATGGCTTCAGGATGAGGAATTTGTTAAGTACATAGAAAAACAGATGAGTTCTTTGATATCAATACTACACAAACAACGGCATGTATAAAGTGGGGGGCTTTCAAAGCTTTTATTAGGGGGCATATTATTAGTTATACAGGTTCAAAATCTAAGAAAACCCGAGAGGAGAGAGTCCAATTGGAATGTAAAATAAAAATTCTTCAAGAAAAGGTGTATGCAGGAAGTAACCCACAGTTGGAGAACAAAATACTGATTCTGAGAGCTGAATATGACAAAAAAATCACCAAATAGAGCTGCCTCGAGTCTTCTAAGATTGAAGCAAACTTTTTATGAACAAGGTGAAAAATCAGGAAAATTATTGGCATGGCAGATTAAACAATGAGAATCTAAAACACAAATTACCAGTATTATAAGTAACGGACAGGTAGTTATAGATCCTTTAGAAATTAATAGTGCCTTTAGAGATCATTATGAAAACTATATGATACAAAAAATGAAACTGACTTAACAAAACTAAATGGGTTTTTGGGTGGACTATCCATACCAGGTATTCCAAATGAAAACAGGGAGATACTGGAGTCTAAAATTAGTCAAGAAGAAGTTGGGCTAGCCATTGATGATATGAAATCAGGAAAAAGAGCAGGACCAGATGGTCTTCCAGTCGACCTCTATAAAAAATTTAAGAATAAATTAATAAAACCACTTTTGGAAATAGTTTTAGAAGCATTTCAAAATGGTAATGTTACGACCCGAGCACCGGTTCTGATCGCGCTCGGGCTAAGTTATTTCTCGCTGCCGGCCTTGACAGCTGCGGGCTGTATTCTGGCCTCACCGGGCTCTTATTGTGAAAGTGCTCGGTGGGGCTTCCGCCTGTCAACGGCCGGCCAGCTGATTGTCATTACCGTCGTTAGTGCTTCGCCTTTTAAGCCCGGCACTGGCAACGGTAAGACGCAGGAGCATGACAGTATACTCCTGCCAGGTCGCCCAAACAGGGGCGCCGCATTGAGACGCCGTTTCACCGGGAGTTTGTGCCATACTGGACTGTTGTTTCTTCTCGCTCTGGTGTCAACATCTGGGAGAATGCCGTCATCCAGGGGCCGCGGTCGGCGCCTGGACCAGGAGCTAGCGAGCGCGTTGGAATACGCCGATGGGGCGCTCCTCGCTGCTACATTTGACGACACCTGCAGCTACATGCGTTGGCATCTGGGCGTCGCTGAGGAGTACCTGGACAGCCTTCCCCTCCACTACGACGATCATCCGGAGGTGATATCGAGGTGGGAAGAACTCGCCGCTCAGCGCGAGGTTCTTCGTGGGCTGGAGGAGGAAGAGAGCGGGAAGCAGAGGAGGAGGCATCCTCGCTCCTCGCATTGGTGTCCCGTTCCTGTCCCGGAGCAGGTCCAGGAGTACGCGCCGTCTGGGGGCCGACGAGGACGTCGGCGTAACGGCGCGGGCAACCCTCAGCGGAATCCCCGGCTGGACTCGCTGCCGGCGTATCCCGTCAGCGAATCTTCGAGAGCGGCCCCACCTCGTTTTCCTAGGGGGCCCTCTGTTGCCATCCAGCGGGGAGAAGGAGGAACGACGTCCCCCACAGCAGGAACCATCTCTGCCCCCGGAGGAAGGCAAGTGATCGTTTGTTTGTCGCATCTTAATAATGATCTGCCTTGTCTGACACCTGGGGGCGGAGTTCGGGGTTCGCAGCCCCCCCGAGCTCCCTCCACCTGCTGTGGATAAAATTGTTAAACCTACTGCCTCTGTGTTCTCCCCCGTTGAGCGGTCCGCGACACCAGGCCAGCGTCGCCGGACGAAGAGGGCCCCTGCAGTGCTGGATAGCCTGCATTCGGCCCTGCAGCCACGTCTTGGACGGAGGAGAGGAGCGGACTGCGGCCCGGAGCCTGAGCCGACGAAGAAGCGTCCCCGGGTCTCCTCGCCGGAGCGGTCCGAGCCAGTGGGTCAAGGGTTTCCTGCCTCCACGCCATACGGGTCGTCGGCGTGGATGACAGCGTGGGAGAAACCTGAGTCTGAGTCAGCTGACGAGAGTCGCCCTGAACCCGGATCGTTGGAGTCCTGGGTGGCAACGGAACCCGAGTGCAGGCAAGTGCTCCATCTTATGTCTTTGTCCTCTTTTGTTGAGCATTTTTGCCTGCCTCTCGGGGAGACGAGTGAGGAGCAGCCGTCTGCTGCGCCTGAGCTCGTCTCGCTGGGTTCCGTTGCTACCGGTGATACTGATCCCGGTTTTCCTGTCCCCGAGCTTTGTTTTAGTGTCACCGGCGGGGAATGGGTCGGAGTCACCGAGGTGGAGGTCCCAGGTTCGAGGGTGGAGTTCGTCAGCGGAGCTGCACCGGAGGCCCAATCGGGTCCCACCGCAAGGGCGGTTTCGGCCCAATCGGGGTCCGACGTGGGTTCGTCGGAGGCCCAATCGGGGTCCACTGCGGGCGCGACTCTGGCCCGATCGGGGCCCAACGTGGGTGCAGCTGGGACCCAGTCTGGGTCTAGCGGTGATGCAGCGCGAGCATGGTCCATTGGCGGAGGAGGAGCTGCAGACCCTTCTTCGCGGAGTGGATTCTTGGCTCATCCTGCTCACCGATCCCCTCGGAATCACCGCCCCTTTTCATCATCGCCGGGGGCCATGGGGGTCCCTGTTCGCTCGCCCCGGTTCTCCCGAGTTTTGTTCTCATCAGGGAGGCCGCTGCGGGTTGTTGATGCCCTGGACTGGTGGCTGAGGGACACGGGTCGGCCGCCGGAGAGACTGGTTCGCCGGTTCGGCGCCTCGGTTCGGCCACCCGAACTGTTATGCGTGCCATGGGGCTACCTAGTTCGACCACCGGAGAAGCGGACGTGCGGGACTTTGGACTCTGGTGAGCCGCCTGGTCCGCCTCCGTTGACCATCGGTCGACATAAACTGTCGGGGGGTGGTAGTGGTTCCTGGGTGTGTCTCTGTATTTGTGCTTTTTTTTTTTCCTTGTCCTGGTTATGTTGTATCTAGTGCTCATGTTTTTGTTTTGAAAGCCACAGTCAAGTCAGTCATGCTATGTCAAAGCAATTTTAGATTGCCTCTTGTGTTTTTGAAAGCCACAGCCTAGCCATAGTAAAGTTATGTTAAGCAATTTTACTTTGCTTCATGTATGTTTGCAGTAGCCCTGCTGGCTTATGTATGGTCTGGGTAGAGCGTGTGGTGCTCTGGTTTTTTTTTTTTTTTGTTTCATGTATAGCCTGGTTTGAGCGAGTAATGCTCTGTTTTTGTTTCATATAGCCTGGTAGGAGCGAGTAATGCTCTGTTTTTGTTTCATTGTCTGGTATGAGCGGGTAATGCTCTGTTTTTTTTTTGTTTTTTCATGTTAGGTCTGGTATGAGCAGGTAATGCTCTGTTTTTTTGTTTTTTTCATGTTAGGTCAGGTATGAGCAGGTAATGTTCTTGTATCTAGTTTATCTGAATCTGTAGTTCTGCTTCTTTGTTTTTCTTTGTACATTTTTTTTCTTGTTAGTCTTGTCATTGTCTTGTATGGTTTTTTTAGTCTTGTCATTGTCTGGTATGGTTTTTTGTCTTGTTCATGGGTTGGTTATGGTTTTTTAGTCTTGTTCATGGGTTGGTTTCTCTCCCTCCGCACCTGTCCCCCAATCTCCCACCCTGGGGGGGGCAGGGTGGTTCCTTGGGGCGTTCGGAGTCCGCCCGTGGAGGGAGGGTACTGTTATGACCCGAGCGCTGGTTCTGATCGCGCTCGGGCTAAGTTATTTCTCGCTGCCGGCCTTGACAGCTGCGGGCTGTATTCTGGCCTCACCGGGCTCTTATTGTGAAAGTGCTCGGTGGGGCTTCCGCCTGTCAATGGCCAGCTGATTGTCATTACCGTCGTTAGTGCTTCGCCTTTTAAGCCCGGCACTGGCGACGGTAAGACGCAGGCGTATCGGTCGACACTGGTCAACGTTACGTCGGAGTGGCTTCGTCCTGCCAAGCCCTGGGTCTGCGCCTCGTCATACCTGTGAGTGCCGCAGACCTTCATATCAGGTCTGTCATCGTTATGTCACAGTTAGCTCGTAGCGGCTGGGTTAGCCCTACGAGCCCAAGTCTTGTCATGTGCGTGTTTAGCCCTAAGGGGTTCATAGTTGTTCATCATAGTCATGTCACAGTTAGCTCGTAGTGGCTGGGTTAGCCCTACGAGCCCAAGTCTCGTCATGTGTGCGTTTAGCCCTTACGGGTTCATAGTTGTGTTTTGTCACGTCTGGAAATAAATAACATCTTGCCAAACTCTCTGGTGAACTCTGTGGCGTCTCTTGGTGATCCGCGAGGATCACCGCATGACAGGTAATTTACCATCATACATGAATAATGCCTTAATTATACTGTTGCCAAAACCAGGTAAACCCTCTAACAAATGTGAAAATATGAGACCAATAAGCCTATTAAATGCTGATCGTAAAATAATCTGTAAATTTTTAGCAAAACGACTACAAGAAATATTACCAAATATTATTAACCGAGATCAGAATGGCTTTATAATGGGAAGACAAGGCTTCCATAATGTAAGAAGACTATTTAATATTATTTATTCCAATAAAGAAGCACCGGATACAGCTCTCCTATCATTGGACGCCGAAAAGGCCTTTGATAGGGTCGAATGGCCCTTTCTTTTTGAAGTCCTACAAAGGTTTGGACTTGGAAATAATTTCATAAAATGGGTCCAGATAATATACAATAATGATACAGCAGAAATCCTAACAAACAGCAATATCTCAAAATCAATAAAAATCAATAAAGGATGTCGACAAGGCTGTCCACTTTCACCTTTATTGTTTACTATGGCAATTGAACCTTTAGCGATGGCAGTACGTTTACATCCACAAATATATGGAATTAAAGTAGGACCAACAGAACATAAAATCTCCCTGTATGCCGATGACATAATTTTGTTTATATCGAATTTTAAAAAAATCAATTCCGACCTTGTTAAATTTAATAAAGAACTTTGGGGATATATCAGGATATAAAATAAACAAAACAAAATCTTCAATATTAATGTTAAATGAGACCCAGAGAAATCATCCATCTCCTGAGGTAAACCAATTTCAATGTTGTAAATCAGTTTAAATATTTAGGAATTCAAATTTTGCCTAAGCTAGAATCAGTCGCCAGTGCCAACTATGAAGCCTTAATGACAAATATTAATGAGTTGCTTCAGAGATGGATGTCACTACCAATGTCGATGATCGGGAGAATTAATATACTTAAAAGTAATATCTTACCAAAAATACTTTATTTCAAAACATTCCTTTACCACCACCTTCAGATCTATTCTCAAGAATTAAAAAAAAGTTAGTGGAATTTATATGGAACAATCGGAAGGCTAGATTACGTTTGTCCTCACTATATTTACCATTTGATTGTGGAGGTCTGAAATGTCCAAACTTTATGTTATATTACTGGTCAGCACAACTGAGGTCTACGACATTATTTTTCATCAAATGATCCTCCTCACTGGACTGAAATGGAATCATACAATTTACCTTTACCTCTTCCCTTATTCATATACTCAGACTCGGCTAAAAAAATTACAGAAACAAGTTAAAAATCCAATTGTAAAGCACATGATCAAAATATGGTGTGAAACCAAAAAATATTTAAAAGAACCACACTCACTGTCACAATTTAGCACAATATGGGGTAATCAATATTTTACACCAGGGAGAGCGGATATTGTATTTAAAGTATGGAATTTAAAAGGGATTCAAAAGATTCAAGACTTATATTTGTCACGCTCAGATAACATAATGTCTTTTGAAGAACTGAGGATTAAATTCAATCTTAATAGAACACACTTTTTAAAATATCTTCAGCTTAGAAATTTTATTTGTTCAAATCAAAATAATGCTCTCACCCGACCTACTTATTCAACTTTGGAAAAAAATTTTGATGAAAGATAGTAAGAGAAAGGGTATTATTTCAGAGTTTTATAACTCATTGACACTATACTCAAGTGAAAACTCACAGAAAAGACTGAATGACTGGAAAGAAGACCTGCAAATTGAAATTTCAGAGGAACAATGGTAAATGGCTTGTGCAGGAGCTCAAACCAAATCAATAAATGTACGTCTTAAACTGCTACATTTTAAATGGTTAATGCGGATGTATGTTACACCGGTGGAATTAAATAGATATAACAAAAACATACCAGATACATGCACAAAATGTATGGAAAGTAAAGGAACCCTATTTCACTGTTTATGGGAATGTAGAAAAATCAGAATGTTTTGGGAAGAGGTGAAAGTAACAATTGAAAAAATAATTTCAAAACAAGTCACATTGAATTCTAAACTGTTTTTGTTGGGTCTGTATCCAGAAAAACATAACTTTAATAAGAGTGTAAGAGCATTCATAGACCTCGGTTTGCTTAATGCCAAAAAATGTATTGCACTACTGTGGAAAAAGACTCATAGACCAGATGTGACTCAGTGGTTAAGACAGATGTTAACAAACCTTCCACTAGAAAGAATAACATACACTACCGTTCAAAAGTTTGGGGTCACCCAGACAATTATTTTGTGATTTCCATGAAAAGTCACACTTATTTACCACCATGAGTTGTAAAATGAATAGAAAATATAGTCAAGACATTGACAAGGTTAGAAATAATGATTTGTATTTGAAATAATTTTTTCCAGATACTCAACCTGCTCAAAGGAAGGTCAGTTTTATAGCTTCTCTAACCAGCTAAACTGTTTTCAGCCATGCTAACATGATTGCACAAGGGTTTTCTAATCACCCATTAGCCTTCTGACACAATGAGCAAACACATTGTACCATTAGAACACTGGAGTGATAGTTGCTGGAAATAGGCCTCTATACACCTATGTAGATACTGCACCAAAAACCAGACATTTGCAGCTAGAATAGTCATTTACCACATTAGCAATGTATATTAGATATTAGAGTGTATTTCTGATTAGTTTAAAGTTATCTTCATTGAAAAAAACCAGTGCTTTTCTTTCAAAAATAAGGACATTTCTAAGTGACCCCAAACTTTTGAACGGTAGTGTATATACTGAACTCAAAGGAAAATGTGTTTGAGAATATATGGAGACCTTTCATTGATTATGTAAAGAAATTAAACATAACTTCTGAAGAAGAAGGTGAATGATATGTGTGGACCTTGCAAATTCCAAGCTGGTGAATGTATATTATGTATTCTTATGTAATAGATTACCTAGACTAAACAGAGGAGCATTGTTGTTGACTTGTGTTTGTTAATGGCTGTTGTCGTTTTTATTACACTTTTTTTTTGTTATTTTGTTATTGTTCTTTTTAGTTTTCAAATTACTTTTGTGTTAGTGTCTGACTGTGTGTGCTATGTTTGTAAAAAAAAAAAAAAGTTCAATAAAAAATATTGTGGAAAAAAAAATGTTTAGGTGATTTGGGACAGGATGCAGCTTGTGGCTCACTTTAACATCGGGCATTGGCAGAGGTATGCACTCATGGATCACCTCCAAAATGTAATGGTTTCATCTGTAGCACAAGGACCACCTCTGGTGAGAATTTCATCAAAATCCATGCTGTCATTTTTGTGTCATCCTGCAAACAAGCAGATGCCCTGGTGGAGATAATCAGTGCAAGAGAAAGGGTGAACATTTTTTTTTTTTTTTTGGTCCACTGATTGTTTCTGAGCGTGGCTGTTGTGAAATTGCAGATGTGATTAAGAACTCCATAATTAAACTTCAGGTACAATGACAGCAGAATAAAGAAGAGGAAACGGGATGGCAAAAGGAGATAAGATAAGGGGGGCAGGGAATGATGGAAGGAGAAAGGGAAAGTTTAGGAGGACGAGAGACAAAGAACATGTGTGCATGCATGTGTGTGTGTGTGTGTGTGTGTGTGTGTGTGTGCGCGCGCTTCAGTCATTAGGCAGCGGGTGGCTCTGTTTCACCTTGACGGAACCTTGGTCTGTTGTCATGGAACATCAGGCCTGAAAAATTTTCCCTCTGCCCCAGATCACCCCGAGTCTCACCTTTGCTTCACACACACACACACACACACACGCACGGGCGCGCACATGAGCATACACAGGCACACATGCACAAAGGTGCAAGCCCTTCAGTGAATTGACTCTGGCATGCAGGATGCTACACATCCTGTTATGCTTTCGGATGTAGTGATAAAGACTTGTTTTTTGAGGCATTCATAAATCTGCAGTAATTAGGATTGAGAACCCAGCAAATAATGCAGTGCTCTGAAGGAGTGGGTCCCAACATTGTATCATGGAGCCTCCTGATTTTAAGTGGGTTTATGTTTTCAGTTTTTCATGCAGACTTTCAATTACCAAGTTGGATAATGGTTTTATTTACCATCATCAGAGCAGTCTGTTGTGGGCGACAATGACTGTTTCATTTAGGTCTGATCAGATTCCTCCCCGCAGCTCTGTCCTTAGCCTTCTACTGCCAGGAACTCCTGTCTATATCCAACTTCTTCAAGTTTCTTTTTATAGTGTTTTTAAATCTGAGCCTTGGTCTATCCTGATTGCGTTTGCCCTAGCATAACTGTGACTAGAGTAACTGCCGAGGGAGACACTGGTGATCCATCCTCTCAACATGTCCGAGCCATCTCAGGTTCATCTGTATTAGCATGTCCTCCACTGATGGTAGACCAGCTCATTTCAGCACTTCTATGTTGGTTATCTTGTCTTTTCATGACATATTCATTATGGCCCGAAGGTGTCTCATCATGTACGCGTGGAGTTTCTTTACCTGCACCCTGTAGACAGTCCAAGTTTCAGCACCGTACAATAGAGTAGCCAGTACTGTCACTCTGTACACTTTGCATTTCACACAGATAGACATGTCGATTGTTCCACAGTCTCTTCCTCAAGTTTCCAAACACAGCACTCGCTCTTCCCATTCTGAGAGATAGTTCATCCTCCAGCCTAGCATTCTCTGAAACAGTACTCCTGAGATACTTGAAAGTCTTACACTTGACTAGTGGCTCTGTACCAGTATTGATCTCTTCTGGTAGTGATGTTGATAACTGGAACTTTGGTGGCTGATAAAGGCACTGTCTTCTTAATGTTGATTTTGAGGCTGAATTGGGTAGCTGCCCTTGCAAATTTCTCCACTAAAGATTGCATATCTTCCACACTGTGTGCAACTAGAGCACTGTCGTCGGCAAAGAGCATTTCTCTCACTACCTTTATCAATGTCTTACTCTTGGCTTTAAACTGTGCCACACTGAACAAGTTTGCTTCTTTCCTTGTTTGAATGTATACTCCTTCTGAAGTGTCTTTGAAGGCCACCTCAAGCATGGCTGCCAGATATAGCGAGAAGAGTGTAAGCACCAGCACACACCCTTGTTTCACCCCGTTACTTACTGAAAAGTCTTTAGACACTGAACCACTCATTGCCACGTTTGCTTGCATACCTGTATGGAGTGCCTCGACCAGGTTGACAAACTTCTCTGTACAGCCATATTTCTTGAGTACCTGCCAAAGTCCTTGTCGCGATACAGTATCGAAGGCTTTACTGAAGTCGATGAAGACTACATAAATCGTTATGTTTTATTTAACATGCTCACATATGCTATATAACATATTAAAAAAAAACAGATGTCAAAGCCTGTATAAAAGCATCTATGCTTTTTCTGCAGTTAAGCTATGGTCACAAAGACCCTTACAAATGGCTGAGAACACTGTACAAATGATTTTTGGACCATTTTGTATGGTCTTCTTAAGGTGGCCACAGGAGAATCCAGCATTTGTAAACTCGTGGCCAGGTCGATGGTCTTGTCCAAGATTTTCTACGAATGCCCCATGAAAACCCCTCATCGTAGGGTGACCGTACAAATGCCATAGGAACAACGTAAGAACTCAAAAGAAAGAACAGCAAGGAGAAGCCATCAAAACAAGGAAAGAGGGGGAGAGAAAGGAGGAAGATGAGAACAGAGGGAGAGAAGAGCCAGGGCCAAGTCCCGAAGTCCTTCTTGGCATTATTGTCATCTTGAACGTAACAAATAAACTTTTCCATAAATTTTCTAGTAGATGTGACGATCACTTGGACACAGAATGTTGGAGAGTGGACGGCCACCACAAAATGTGCTGAAAGCTGAAAGATTTTTTTACCAACAACTTGAGAGTGCTGTGAGTTGCACATGGGGTGCCATATGGCCACCTTACGACAAAAAAATTTTGTAAGATAGCAGTAAGTATGCCGTAGGAAGATCCTAAGGCACCCTTACAAAGACGTAAGAACTCTGGGGCCATCGTAGGACAGAAAAGCTCCTCATTTCTCAAGAATGCCTCAAGTTGCTGTTGCGAATTGAACAGCAGCTGTACCAACTTCCTAAGAAGGCCGTAAAATACTATGTCCTCCTCCACGAATGTCTGTGAACTCCAGAATTCATACGAACTAGGAGATTCTTACAAACTCATTATTCATAAGAATCCTTGTGATCATAGCTTTAGGAAAAACTAAATAAAACTGAATAATAAGGGGAGGATATGGCTTTCTTTGGTTACTATTTTATAGAGTCTAATGCTCTGTCACATCATACTCAATAGCGGTACAGCAGTGGTGCATGGGACACACGTCATCTTGTTTTCAGCCCCCCCCCCCCCCTCCACCAAAAACACACACTTATGGCTGCAAAAAAAGATTTATTACCATCGTCGGGTGTCAGACTCTGCTGGACCACATCCTCCAGACTCTCATGGTCAAATCAATAAAGAACAGGTGGCAGATAATTTAACAGACAAATAGCAGGGGTAGAAATCCTCTGCACTGGAAGGAGTCACTTCAGAGCAATTAGCTGCTAAAGAAATGTAGTGAGTCACATTATATATTTAAGCCTTAAAATTAATATAAAACAGCTGTTATAAGTATATTCTGGCCTTTTAGTACTGAAAACAGCAATTCTTGGATCCTTGAAACATTTTCTTATCTATTTATTGGTCAAACCAAGAAGGAACCATTAGTTATGCGTAAAAGAGCCACATACAGATGTGGACAAAATTGTTGGTACCCCTCTGTTAATGAAAGAAAAACCCACAATGGTCACAGAAATAACTTGAATCTGACAAAAGTGGTAATAAAAAAAATTCTATGAAAATCAACCAATGAAAATAACACAATGCTTTTGAATTGTGGTTCAACAAAATTATTTTAAAAAATAAACTCATGAAACAGGCTTGGACAAAAATGATGGTAACCCTAGAAAAGATTGAAAATAATGTGACCATAGGGACATGTTCAACCAAGATGTGTCCTCTAACATCACAGGTGTCTACAAACTTGTAATCAGTCAGTCGACCTGTTTAAAGGGTGACAAGTAGTCACTGTGCTGTTTGGTGACATGGTGTGTACCACACTAAACATGGACCAGAGGAAGCAAAGGAGAGAGTTGTCTTAGGAGACTAGAAAGAAAATTATAGACAAGCATGTTAAAGGTAAAGGCTATAAGACCATCTCCAAGTAGCTTGATAAGATAAGATAAGATAAGATAAGCCTTTATTAGTCCCACAATGGGGAAATTCCAGGATTGCAACAGCATAGGGATAGCAACACTCAGAGCAACAATCAGAAGGCAAGAAAAAACAACATCTAGTAAACATATGTCCATATTACTATAAATGTATATATATAGACACACAGTGCAGAGCATTATGGCTGGTGAATGTGCAGCAGAAAGTCTAAGTTCTCTCTCCGCGGATGCAGCGGGCCAGCTGGAAGTCTTTGGGCATGATGGTGACCCCCTTAGCGAAGAAGAGACCATCAGGTGGGCCTCGCTGGTCTCCTGCAGAGCCATGACGGCGAAGCTCAGGAAACGCAGGACGGTCTTGAAGTCCTGAGCGATCTCCCTCACCAGGCGCTGGGCGGGCAGCTTGCGGATGAGCAGCTCCTTGGATCTCTGGCAGCGACGGATCTCTCTGAGCCACGGGCCTGTAACGGCGAGGCTTCTTCACTCTGCCGGTGGCCGGGGCGCTCCTCCGAGCAGCCCTGGTGGTGGTGGTGGGGGGGGGGGGCGGGGGCGCTTCTTCTTCCCGTAGATTTTACGGGCGGTCTGCTTGGTTCTTGCCATCGCTCTTTATTATTCTGTCTTATATTTCTTTCACGCCGCCTAAACTCCAGCCCGGCACCGCGTCGTTTTCGCTACAGCTCCCGGTATGTCGAGTTTCCCATTAGCACCGGGCGGCGGCCAAGTGCTAGCTAGCACTAGCTCCTCCCCGCTGTAACGTCTCCCGCTGCAAACCGTGGCTCCGTCCGCCGACCCGGGAGACCCCCGGGGCGATCCGTGCGTCCGTGATATATATACAGAGTGAAAGGTGTAGAAAGAAGAAGGAAGATTAAAAAAAAAAAAAAAAAAAAAAAAATGTTCCTGTGACTATAGTTGCACATATTATTCAGAAATTTAAGATCCACGGGACTGTAGCCAACCTCCTTGGACGTGGCCGCAGGAGGAGACGGATAATACGAATGGTAACAAAAGAGCCCAGAACAACCTCTAAACACATTCATGGTGAACTCCAAGGTCAAGGTACATCAGTGTCAGATCGCACCATCCGTCGTTGGTTGAGCCAAAGTGGACTTCATGGGAGACGACCAAGGAGGACACCACTGTTGAAAACAAATCATAAAAAAGCCAGACTGGAATTTGCCAAACTGCATGTTGACAAGCCACAAAGCTTCTGGGAGAATGTCCTATGGACAGATGAGACAAAACTGCAACTTTTTGGCATGGCACATCAGCTCTATGTTCACAGATGCAAAAATGAAGCATACCAAGAAAAGAACACTATCCCTACTGTAAAACGTGGAGGAGGTTCTGTTATGTTCTGGGGCTACTTTGCTGCATCTGGCACAGGGTGTCTTGAATCTGTGCAGGGTACAATGAAATCTCAAGACTATCAAGGTATTCTAGAGAGAAATGTACTGCCCAGTGTCAGGCAGCTTGGTCTCAGTCGCAGGTCATGGGTCTTGCAACAGCATAATTACCCAAAACACACAGCTAAAAACACCCAAGAATGGCTAAGAGTGAAACATTGGACTATTATAAAGTGGCCTTCTATGAGCTCTGATCTACTGTAAATCCTATTGAACATCTGTGTTTTTTAAAATAATTCTGTTGAACCACAATTCAAAAGCATTGAAAAGCAAGTTTCCGGTTCCTGTCAACCAGCTGTCAACCTGCTGTCAGATCCTGTCAGTCGGTGGATTTCTGTGTTTTGGTGCTCGGTTTTTGACTACCTTTTTTGGCTTTTGAGAAGTGAATTTGGATTACGGACTGGACATCTTAGTTTCGACCCCTGTCTGACTTAAGACGCCAATAGTGGCATCTACGGACTGGGAAACAAGAGCAGAGCGGAGCGGCCCGCCATTCAGCTAGCTAAACAGCTGTTCTTTAGCTGTTTAGTCAACATACATCGTCCGGGATCATGGGTCCCAAGAAAGCTCAGTAGACTGAGGAGATGGACGATATTAAAAGATCGCTCGACTTCTTGGCTGAAGAGATTTCTGCTGTTAAGCTGCAGCAAAAAAACATCCTGGGCCTGCTCGAGGAGGTGAAAGCACTGCGGATCCAGAACGCCGAGAAGGACAAGAGTCTGGCGTATCTGGAGAGCAGAGTGTCAGACCTGGAGCAGTACACCCCGGTGAACGACGTGATCATCACTGGGCTCCACATTAAACCCCGATCATATGCTCGGGCGGTGACCGCGGACAGCGGAGGGAGGCTCGACGCGCTGGAAGATGAATCCACGGAGCAACAAGTGGCGGCCTTCCTGCAGTCCAAAGGAATCCAGCTGGACTGTAACACCATTGAGGCCTGCCACCCTCTGCCCAGGAAAAACAGCGACAAACCGGCTGTCATCATGAGGCTTGTCAATAGAAAACACAAGACTGCACTGCTAAAACAAGGTAGAAAACTGAAAGGAACGAAAATTTACATAAACGAGCACCTCACAAAAGAAAACACAGAAATAGCCAGAAAAGCAAGATACATGAGAAAGCAGAAAAAGATTCAACACACCTGGACATCAAACTGTAAAATATACATCAAATTAAATGGATCACCTGAAGAAGCCAAGGTTATTAACATCCGTAATATTATGGAACTGGACAAATATCAATGAATATTATGAACTGGAGTCGACAGCAACAAGAGACAACTGTAGGACACTGAAGGATTATACTCATCTGCATCAGGACATTTAACAACATGAAACAAAAGATCAACAAACAGGAACAACAGGAACTGAAAGTTTTTGAATATATGGATCACAACCCACAGGACGTAGAATATAACATAGACCCTGATAATAATTTATTTAGCTCCATCAATAATAACTATAGTTACTACACGGATGAACAGTTAACACAATGGTCACATCTGATTTCAATATTTCTATGATCCACTTCAACAGCAGAAGTCTCTATGCCAACTTTAATAACATTAAAGATTATTTATATCAGTTTAAAGACCCATACAATATTGTGGCAATATCAGAGACGTGGCTCAGTGAAGAGAAAGGAGTGGATTTTACCATGGATGGCTATGAATTGAATCATATAAATAGAAAAGTGAAAAAAGGAGGTGGAGTTGCAATTTATGTTGACAAGAGCTTGAAATACAAGGTTGCTGAAAATCTGTCAGTAACTGTGGATGATTTATTTGAATGTATTACAATAGAAATCTGTCTGGACAATGTGAAGAATATGGTCGTGAGCTGTGTATATAGAACACCTGGATCAAACATTGACTTATTTAAGGACTGGATGGTAAAAATGTATGCAAAACTAACTCAAAGTTATATTCATCTGTGGGGATTTCAATATAGATCTTATGAATTCAAAACAACATAGTTTGACAGAAGAATTTATCAACACAATGTACAGTATGGGCTTACATCCAACAATTACCAGACCTAGCAGAATCACGTCACACAGTGCCACACTAATAGATAACATATTCAAAAACATTATGGAAAATAATATCATGAGTGGGCTTTTATTGAATGATATCAGTGACCACCTGCCGATTTTTGTTGTCTATCAATGTGATTATAGGAAGAAAAAGTATACCAAAAATATTAAATATAAAAGAATAAGAACTGAAGAGAGAGTCAGTATTTCACAAATTACAGGCCAGTCTCTTTACTCTCACAATTCTCCAAAATACTTGAAAAAATCTTCACTAAGAGACTGGATGATTTCATTGAAAAACACAACCTCCTTACAGACAGCCAGTATGGTTTTAGAGCAGATAAATCTACATCTTTGGCACTGATCGAACTTATAGAAGAAATTACTAGTTGTATAGATAAAAAAAAGTTTGCTGTTGGAGTATTTATAGATTTAAAGAAAGCTTTTGACACCACTGACCACAGAATACTACTAAGGAAACTGGAAAGGTATGGGATAAGAGGGGTCGGACTGAGTTGGGTGGAAAGTTATTTAAGTAACAGACAACAATTTGTACAAATTGGTGAGCACAAATCACCCTTCATGGACATCACTTGTGGTGTGCCCCAGGGGTCAGTTTTGGGACCCAAATTTTTTATCTTGTATATAAATGACATACGCTAAGTATCAAAAATTCTGAAATTTATTTTGTTTGTGGATGACACAAATATCCTTTGCACTGGTGAGAATTTGCAGCAGGTTTTAGAGGTGGTCACAACTGAAATGAAAAGGTTAACGCAGTGGTTCAACAAAAAATAAATTATCTCTAAATCTGAAAAAAAACAAAGATTATGTTGTTTGGAAATTATAAAATAAATCATGAAATAATGGTAACGATAGATGATACCAGAATAGAAACAGTACGGGAAAATAAGTTTCTGGGGTGACGCTAGACAATAAAATCTGCTGGAAACCTCACATCAGTCACATCCGGGCCAAGTTGGCAAAATGTATAGAGATACTGGGGAAGACAAGACACATCTTGGACTATAAATCATTGTTCTTACTGTACAATTTACTGTTTCTACCTTATCTTAACTACTGTGTAGAAGTGTGGGGAAACACCTACAAGACCAACCTACAGTCAATATGCACATTACAAAAAAAAGCTATAAGGATAATAAATAATGTAGGATATAGAGACCATACCAATTCATTGTTTTTAAAGTCACATGTCATAAAGTTCATGGATTTAGTTAAATTTAAGACAGAACAAGTCATGTACAGGGCAATTAATAATCAACTCCCAACTAATATACAAAAAATATTCTTAAAACGAGACAATGATTATAATTTGAGAGGAGACTTAAACTTTACAAAACCTAAGATACGAACAACTAAAAAGTATGTGCATATCTGTCTGTGGGGTGGATTAGTGGAACAGTCTGGAGCTGGAACTGAAACTATGTACAAACAGAAATCAATTCAAAAATAGGTATAAACATTATTTGCTGAAAGAACATATGTCAGAAGGGTAGTATTTATATGTACGATTCACTATGCTCACTCTGGGACACTATGGAATGGTGGGTAGGACAGTACTGTGTATATCTGTGTTGTTTGGGGCTGGGTTTACATGTATGGACTGTATGTATGTTGGGGTGGATGGGTGTTAATGTTGATATGTACAAAATATAGTTAATTGTTTACTTGGGGTCTTAAATATGGTAATTTGAATATACAGTGGGGCAAAAAAGTATTTAGTCAGCCACCAATTGTGCAAGTTCTCCCACTTCAAAGATGAGAGAGGTCTCCAATTTTCATCATAGGTATACCTCAACTATGAGAGACAAAATGAGAAAAAAAAAAAAATCCAGAAAATCACAATAAAGGATTTTTAATGAATTAATTGGTAAATTCCTCAGTAAAATAAGTATTTGGTCACCTACAAACAAGCAAGATTTCTGGCTCTCACAGACCTGTAACTTCTTCTTTAAGAGGCTCCTCTGTCCTCCACTCGTTACCTGTATTAATGGCACCTGTTTGAACTCGTTATCAGTATAAAAGACACCTGTCCACAACCTCAAACAGTCAGACTCCAAACTCCACTATGGCCAAGACCAAAGAGCTGTCAAAGGACAACCAGAAACAAAATTGTAGACCTGCACCAGGCTGGGAAGACTGAATTTGCAATAGTTAAGCAGCTTGGTGTGAAGAAATCAACTGTGGGAGCAATTATTAGAAAATGGAAGACATACAAGACCACTGATAATCTCCCTTCATCTGGGGCTCCACGCAAGATCTCACCCCGTGGGGTCAAAATTATCACGAGAACAGTGAGCAAAAAACCCAGAACCACATGGAGTGACCTAGTGAATGACCTGCAGAGAGCTGGGACCAAAGTAACAAAGGCTACATCAGAAACACACTACGCCGCCAGGGACTCAAATCCTGCAGTACCAGACGTGTCCCCCTGCTTAAGCCAGTACACGTTCAGGCCCGTCTGAAGTTTGCTAGAGAGCATTTGGATGATCCAGAAGAGGATTGGGAGAATGTCATATGGTCAGATGAAACCAAAATAGAACTTTTTGGTAAAAACTCAACTTGTCGTGTTTGGAGGAGAAAGAACACCATACCTACTGTGAAGCATGGGGGTGGAAACATCATACTTTGGGGCTGTTTTTCTGCAAAGGGACCAGGACGACTGATCCGTGTAAAGGAAAGAATGAATGGGGCCATGTATCGTGAGATTTTGAGTGAAAACCTCCTTCCATCAGCAAGGGCATTGAAGATGAAACGTGGCTGGGTCTTTCAGCATGACAATGATCCCAAACACACCGCCCGGGCAATGAAGGAGTGGCTTCGTAAGAAGCATTTCAAGGTCCTGGAGTGGCCTAGCCAGTCTCCAGATCTCAACCCCATAGAAAATCTTTGGAGGGAGTTGAAAGTCTGTGTTGCCCAGCGACAGGCCTAAAACATCACTGCTCTAGAGGAGATCTGCATGGAGGAATGGGCCAAAATACCAGCAACAGTGTGTGAAAACCTTGTGAAAACTTACAGAAAATGTTTGACCTCTGTCATTGCCAACAAAGGGTATATAACAAAGTACTGAGATGAACTTTTGTCATTGACCAAATACTTATTTTACTGAGGAATTTACCAATTAATTCATTAAAAATCCTTCAATGTGATTTTCTGGATTTTTTTTTCTTATTTTGTCTCTCATAGTTGAGGTATACCTATGATGAAAATTGGAGACCTCTCTCATCTTTTAAGTGGGAGAACTTGCACAATTGGTGGCTGACTAAATACTTTTTTACCCCACTGTATTTCACTTGGGTTGTATTTATGGAAAAGAGTTGGAGTTAATAAGTCTTCACTTCTTCCTTCTCCCTTTCGAACACTGTATACTGTCACTTTATCGCACTTGTCATTTGTTTTTTTTTGTTTTTTTTAACTTTTTTGTTCGAAATAAAGTATGTATCTATCTTGTCTGATTTTCATTGGTTAATTTTCATAGAATTTTTATTTATTACCACTTTTGTCAGATTCAAGTCATTTCTGTGACCATTGTGGGTTCTTCTTTCATTAACAGAGGGGTACCAACAATTTTGTCCACGTCTGTAAAGTGAGCCCAAGCCGCAGAATGCCGACCTCTGTAAATAAGGATAAACCAGCTTTATTGTCATTCAAATCCATACAGCCAATCATGTACAGTAGAACAAAATTATGTTTCTCTTATCTACAATGTTAATCACACTCATATATAGAATCAGAGGGGTCGCTGCCATGCAAGGCGCCACCACAAATTTCCCTCCTCCGTTCCATTATTGCTGAGCACCAAGCTGGACGGCAGAAAGTTCCATTTTTATATGGTCTTCGGCATGACCTGGCCGGGATTTGAACCCCGGCCTCCTGGGTGTGGGGCGAATGCTCTACCAACTGAGCCACCACTCCGGTCCAAGCTCCACCATATATGACGCCAAAAAACGAGTAGAGTAGGAAACACTAGTGCATCTCAGTGGATTCTACAAAACTGTGTTCCGCAGAACCCCACCAATCAAAAATGTTACAAATTTATATATTGCAGCCTATTACAGCATACAGTGGTGTGAAAAAGTGCTTGCCCCCTTCCTGATTTCTCATTTTTTTTGTATGTTTGTCACACTAAAATGTTTCAGATCATCAAGCAAATTTAAATATTAGACAAAGATAACACAAGTAAAAACAAAATGCAGTTTTTAAATTTAGGTGTTTATTATTAAGGGTAAAAAAAAAATAAATCCAAAGCTACATGGTCCTGTGTGAAAAAGTGATTGCCCCCTCTGTTAAAACATAAATTAAGTGTGGTTTATCACATCTTTGGAAAGCTGAGTTCAATTTCTCTAGCCACACCCAGGCCTGATTACTGCCACATCTGTTCTCAATCAAGAAATCACTTAAATAAGACCTGCCTGACAAAGTGAAGTAGACCAAAAGATCCTCAAAAGCAAGACATCTGGCTGAGATCCAAAGAAATTCAGGAACAAGTGAGAAACAAAGTAATTGAGATCTATTAGTCTGGAAAAGGTTATAAAACCACTTCTAAAGCTTTGGAACTCCAGTGAACCACAGTCAGAGCCATTATCCACAAATGGTGAAAACATGGAAGAGTGGTGGAACTTCACAGGAGTGGCCGGCCGACCAAAATTACCCCAAGAGCACAGCAATGACTCATCCAAGAGGTCACAAAAGACCCCACAACAACATCCAAAGAACTGCAGGCCTCACTTGCCTCAGTTAAGGTCAGTGTTCATCACTCCACCATAAGAAAGAGACTGGGCAAAAATGGCCTGCATGGCAGAGTTCGAAGATGAAAACCACTGCTGAGCAAAAAGAACATTAAAGGCCCGTCTCAGTTTTGCGAGAAAACATCTTGATGATCCCCAAGACTATTGGGAAAATACTCTGTGGACTGACGAGACAAAAGTTGAACTTTTTGGAAGGTGTGTGTCCGATTACATCTGGCGTAAAAGTAACAGCATTTCAGAAAAGGAACATCATAAAACAGTAAAATATGGTGGTGGTAGTGCGATGGTCTGGGACTGTTTTGCTGCTTCAGGACCTGGAAGACTTGCTGTGGTAAATGGAACCATGAATTCTGTTGTCTACCAAAAAATCCTGAAGGAGAATGTCCGGCCATCTGTTTGTGACCTCAGGCTGAAGCACACTTGGGGTCTGCAGCACGACAATGATCCAAAACACAACAGCAAGTCCACCTGTGAATGGCTTAAGAAAAAGAAAATGAAGACTTTGGAGTGGCCTAGTCAAAGTCCTGACCTGAATCCGATTGAGATGGTATGGCATGAGCTTAAAAGGCGGTTCATGCTCAAAAACCTTTTAATGTGGCTGAATTACAACAATTCTGCAAAGATGAGTGGGCCAAAATTCCTCCACAGCGCTGTAAAAGACTCATTGCCATTTATCGCAAACGCTTGATTGCAGTTGTTGCTGCTAAAGGTGGCCCAACCAGTTATTAGCTTTAGGGGGAAATCACTTTTTCACGCAGGGCCAAGTAGGATTGGATTTTTTTTCCCCTTAATAATAAACAACTTCATTTAAAAACTGCATTTTGTGCTTACTTGGGTTATCTTTTTTTTTTTTTTTTTTTTTTTTAATCTTTGTCTAATATTTAAATTTATTTGATGATCTGAAACATTTAAGTGTGACAAACATACAGAATCACAGAATCACAGCTCACTCTGCTACACTTATTGACAACCTGTTTGTCAATGTTCTCGACAAGAAAATAGAAAGTGGATTATTGATAAATGATATAAGCGACCACTTGCCAATCTTTGCACTTATCCATGGCCACACGGGGCCCAACCCAGAAAAAATCTCAAAATCGTTCAGACACAAATCACCAAACGCAATCAGTTCTTTTAAAGAGGACTTGCTGAAGCAAGACTGGACAGAAGTCTATGTATCAGATGTAAATGAAGCCTATGACACATTTACAAACATTGTAACCACTCTTTATGAAAAAAACTGCCCATTAGTTAAAAAAAAGCTTAAACACAAATTTACTGACAAACCATGGCTAACCAAAGGACTACAAAAGGCGTGTAAAAAGAAAAATTTATTATATAAAGCTTTCATAAAGAAAAGGACAAAAGAAGCAGAGCAGCGGTATAAAACATACAAAAATAAGTTAACATATATAATAAGATGTAGTAAAAGAGACTATTACAGTAAAGAACTGGAAAAAAACAAAGACAATATTAAAAATACATGGACAATAATCAACAGTATCCTTGGAAATAAAAGCAGAAATACCAGCTACCCAACTAACATTCCAAAAAATAATAAATCGACTCCGAATGTGAATATAGCTTCACCTGCAGATGAATTTAATAATTTTTTTGTTAACATTGGACCTAAACTGGCCCGAGAAATACCCACTACGGTGCCAACAGGTGATTCAATATGCAATAACACTGCTGTAAAAGACACCATCTTCATAAAGAACACAGACGAAAGAGAGGTCATTGAAATTGTTAAATCATTCAAAAGTAAAACATCTACTGACTGCGATGGTATTGATATGCTACTAGTCAAAACTGTTATCGAATGCATAGTGAAACCACTGACGTATATCTGTAACCTGTCTCTCCAATCAGGTATATTTCCCAATGCAATGAAAATAGCTAAAGTAATTCCGATTTACAAGACAGGCGACAGAGGGGAACTCTCCAACTACAGACCAATTTCACTATTACCGCAATTTTCCAAGATACTTGAAAAAATATTCTATGAGAGAATTGACAACTTCATACTGAAGAATGATTTATTGTGTGAGCAGCAATATGGGTTCAGACACAAAAGGACAACAGCATATGCCTTAATGGAATTTACAGAAAAAATATCAACAGCCATTGAAAATAAAGAGTATTCAGTTGGAGTATTCCTGGATCTTAAAAAAGCATTTGATACAGTAGATCACAATCTATTATTAAAGAAACTACAAAATTGTGGTATCAGAGGGGTAGCACTGTCCTGGTTAAGAAGTTACTTAAAGAATAGATATCAGTTTGTATGTGTTAACAACAAAAACTCAGAGCTACTGAAGGTCACCTGTGGAGTCCCACAGGGTTCAGTTTTGGGACCATTATTATTCAATATGTATATAAATGATATATGTAAAGTTTCAGAAAAAATGGACTTAATATTGTTTGCTGATGACACTAACCTGCTATGCAGTGGAAACAATTTGGAACAACTTCTGGATACACTCGGAAAGGAATTAGGAAAGCTGAAACTGTGGTTTGATTCAAACAAATTAACGCTCAATTTAAGCAAGACAAAATTTATAGTCTTTAACAACCATCACAACTACCCAGTACCCAAACTCAGTGTAAATGGTGTAGAGATTGAAAGGGTATCCGAAACTAAATTCCTTGGAGTAATAATTGATAACAAACTGTGTTGGAAGCCACATATTAATTATATAAAAGGTAAAGTATCCAAATCAATTGCAATATTACACAGAGTGAAAAATTTGCTGAATCAACCCACACTATACACCTTGTATCATTCATTAATACTCCCATACATGACATATTGTAATGAAGTATGGGGAAATATATATAAAACAAACATATATCCACTCTTTATGCTTCAAAAGAGAGCTATTAGAATAATCAACAAAGCAGCTTACAGGGAACCAACAAACCCACTTTTTCTTAAACAAAAAACTCTCAAGTTGAAAGATCTGATCGACTTTAAAACCGCAATAATAATGTTCAAAGTGAAGAATCTATCACTGCCCGCAAATATCCAAAAGTTGTTCCAAACAAGGGAGAAACGATATCACTTCAGAGGAACATGTATATTTCAAAAGCCTACAGTGAGAACAACTACCAAGCAACACTGTATTTCAGTGCAAGGTGTCAGATTATGGAACGATTTTGGACCTGAATTAAAATCATGTACAAAGCTTGGACAATTTAAACAAAAACTAAAGGAAGAAATACTCCAAACATATTTACAAGACGACATGTAAACTCACATAAGGATTGACATTTCCAGCCTGTGTTGTGTTATAGCTTAGTTTTTCTTTTTTCTCTGTGACACTATGTCTTAGATTTGTTTTTGAATAGTAACCGCTTAACTTAGACTAGCTCAGTTTTCTTTTTCTCTCAGTCATATTTTGTCTTAGCCTTGTTTTAAATTGTAATCGCTCTTGTCTTGTTTTCTCTTTTTTCTCCTTTGAATTCTTGGATGGAATATGGGTGGGCAATATAAGCTGCGGCTTCAGCCATCACCCATTTCGGATAACTCACGTGGAATTGTATAGTAGAAGGAGTCTTTGTCTAATTTGACCTTGTTGTTATATTATACAGTTTCTTTTAACCTGTAATGTACTATCCGAAAATAAATAAATTCATTCATTCATTCATACAAAAAAATGAGAAATCAGGAAGGGGGGGCAAACACTTTTTCACACCACTGTATCTAATGACACTTTACTCTTAGACAGATGCAGAGTAGACTTCCAAAAGTCTCATGTTGACATAACAGGCGATGCATCCAGGCAGAGTTTCACAGATGTGGCTGATTTCTGCTGACAGTGCAGAGACATGACGAGATCCTGTGCTTTGATCCAATTAAAATAATTCATGGAAATGTCTTTTCCCTGGAAAATGTGAAAGATATAAACATCTGCAATTAAAATCTGAAAATTGGTGTGGGAAAAAAAGCTTCAGATGCCACTTTAATAAAAGTCAATTTATTTGACTAATAAGCGCCACCAGGATAGATGTCAAGGTATTTATTTTCATTAATTCAAGTCCATTTCCATTTAGGCTAAATAGATTAGCCCCACTCTGCAGGCAAATGAGCAAAAACATGTATGGAAATGAAGAACATGCATGTATTTATGGAATATGATGTGACAGCTGCAAATGACTGTATAGGTATTATCCCATGCATTGATTTGACTGCTTTTAATTGGGTGTTTTAGGAATTGAAGGCAGAGCAGAGCTGAAGGTCCCAGAAGACAGCATGAGGCTCAAACTGGGATTAAGTGATTAAATGTTCCAAACATAAATGAGATCTTTTATAGAGCAAAATATTGAATGCAAAACTAACAACAAATATCTAATGGGCGTCATGACTGGAGAGAAAAACATCCAGCTCTAAAGGCCCCTATTGGGTGTGGACTCTGGCTGGGCCATTCTGAAACTTTACTTTTCTTCTAATGAAGATGTTCTTTAATTGATTTACAGTATTTAGGGTCATATTTGATTGATTGATTTGTGCTGAAAGGTGAAATTCACCTTCATGAAACTGACTAACATTTGGAATGGTTCATAATTTCCCGCCCCTTGACTAAAACCTCAGTTCCATCTGGAAACAAAGTAACTCCAGAGTATGATGCTGCCACCATCATGCTTTACTATTGGTAATGGTGTTCTTTTGGTGTTGAGCAGTGTTGTTTTAGTGCCAAACATACATTTTTGGAATTGGGGCCAAAAGGTTCAACCTTGGTTTCATCAGACCTTGATGGCATTATTTTTTTCTCCAAAATTTACCTGTGCCTAGATATTTTTCTTTGAAGAAAAAGACTTGTCTTGCAACCCCACCCCATATTCTAGATATCCAGAGAATGTGAAAGATTGTTTTTACATGTAGTACACAACCAGTTCCTAGCGGAAAATTCCCGCAGCTCTTTTAGTGTTGCTGTAGGATTCTTGGCAGCCTCCCTGACTCTTTTCATCTGAATTCCTGTGGTAACGTATCGTCACTTCCTATGTTGCTGGATGTCGGTGCGGTTTGCTCTGTGGTTAGCTCTTCTCACTCTCCTGAGTATTATTGCCTTTAATTGGCAATATAAGCTGCGGCTTCAGCCATCACCCATTTCGGATAACTCACGTGGAATTGTTTAGTAGAAGGAGTCTTTGTCTAATTTGACCTTGTTGTTATATTATACAGTTTCTTTAACCTGTACTGTATTATCCGATATAAAATTCATTCATTCATTCATTCAATTGTATTTTCATCACTTTTTTTCCATCTACCGTCACCTCTCACTTCTGTTAACAAGCCTCTTGCACCTGTGTGTGCACTCAGTGTCACCTAATCACCCTCTTTAACCTTCTGTTCACCTTTTGTCGGGGTTTGTGTTAGCTTCGGGTTAGCCACTAGCTATGGCTACTAGCTCTCCTTCCCCTTCTCCTGTGGTGCGTGTGTGATGTTGTTCATGAGGCATATTATTGTGTGATATGGGTGGTGGCTCCACCTTTCTGGTTCCACCGCCACCCGGGGTATAAGAGGGCTGTGAGGAAGAGGGGTGGTCTCTTTGACCACCTCTCTGCCTGATGGGAGCATCTGTATTACTACTGTTAGTCCAAAATAAAGTCGTGTTTAGTTCCACCTTCAGTCTCGTCATTAACCCTTGTTTACTGACATAACGTTTGGCGACGAGGATAGAAGTAAGAACGCAGGAGTCGCTAACATTCGGCCGTTTCTGGAGCTTCCCGGCGAGCCGCCGGCCCCTTGGGCAAGATGGTTTGCAGCGTTTCTGAATTACTTGGTGGCTCTGAACCTTGGTGAACTGAAGAAGATGTGGGCTCGGGCACTATTGGTTCATAATTTGGATATGGAAGGACAGCATATCCTTATTACCTTGGGTGCTATTGATAGCTTCGAGGACGTTGTTGAGCTAATGGCACAACACTTTCGCGCCCTGGAAAACATTATTGTTTGGAGGATTCAGTTTTGGCAGCACCACCAGCGGCGGTGTAGCGGTATGTGGCAGACCTACGTCAGCTGGCCAGGGACTGTCAGTTTGGAGCATTAGAGGAAGAAATGGTCCGTGACCAGTTGGCGGAGCACACCCTACGCTCGGCCGCGAGGTCGAGGCTCCTCACACACTCGGGCAAGTTGATGTTAGCCATGGCCATTAGCTCAACAGTGTGAGGCAGCGGACAAGCTTTCACGGGAGCTGGGTGAAAGAGTGGGACTCCGCCATCTTGAACCTAAATCAATGGTGCAAGCAGTGGACTTGGACAGCGATGATGGTGTGGAGGGTGAAGAGGAGTACGCTAATACTGCAGAGATAAGGTTCGCCCCAGGATCGCCCAGGTGTTTGGGTTGTGGGTCCACCAAGCACCGTTACAAGGCTAGAGAGTGTCCGGCGAGAGGAAAACGCTGTGGCAAGTGTGATCTTCTGCATCACTTTGCCAGGGCATGTAAGAGGTTCGAGCAAGGGGAGCAAGGACGTAATGTGGACACTCCCCCCGCTACAACTCCCACAGTCATCCACACCGTACCCCCGAGCACCGATGGTTGTATGTATTGTATGGTGGAATTGGACAGGATGTCGGTGCTGCTGCTAATCAACACGGGTGTGGTGAGATCCGTGTTGGACTGGTCTACCGTGAGGAGTTTCTTCCCGCATTATTGTGTGAGGGGTCACTGAGCACCGCTGTATGGATACGAAGGAAGAAGATTGGCCACAGTGGGATTGGTGGAACTGACGGCCAGATACAAGTCAGCGGAAGTATCCAATCTGACGTTTATAGTGACTGCCTGCCGTGAGGATGTTATGGGGTGTGACCTCTCTTATGGATTGGGCTTCACCATCACCAGCAGAGTTGGAGAGGAGTGGTCGAGCTGTGGTTTGTGGGACTGACCGGTTCCACGTGTGGTGGATGAAACTGTGTGGGATGAACCTCTGCCTAGTATTCTGGACAATGATCAGAACCAACCCCACCCAGGGCCATCACAGGAGTGTCCCGGTGCAAGTGCCCGTGACGGTGAGTGGAGCCAAGTGGATGACCCATTCTACTCCTAGAGTTTGGCTGTGTGGCACCGAGGAGTGAGGGGTCACAACGGCTTTGCCACTGGCGAAAATGAAAGCGAGCAGGGCAGGACCGGCTGGCATGGTTAAACGATGTACCACATAGTGACACTGGAAGCTGAGTCAGGCTCCTCGGGGGGTTGCAGATGTTGTCCGACCCAGAGGGGAGGCCTGGTCAAGAGGGGTTCGGCGCAAACGCCGGCGACAGGACGACCAGGGGCGGCTGCAGGTGGTGACTGTTAGAGAGGATGGCTATCTCCAGCTGTCTGATGGCTCATGGCGGCATCCCAATGAGCTGTGGCACGCCACGGAGAAGACGGAGGTGTTTGGGCTTCGACTTGGGTCATGCCCGGGTGTGAAGAAAAGACGGCACACTGGAAGGAAATCATCTGAAGGTTTTCCGGGGGGTGGTTCCTTTACTGGGGCAGACCGATGGTCAGGAAATGTATGTAATGCATGGTGTTGGACTGAGGGGGTGACTGGGGTTTGTATATATGTTTGTTCTGATAATGGGATTGTTTTGTGTTTTGTTATTTATGTAGGAACACAGTGGTTTTAGTTAAATGGACTGTGTTTAGTGGAGATGGCAGAATAACCCGTTTTGCTGTGTGGGGGGGTGGGGGGGTGGAACAGTGGTCCACCTGTTTCTTCTCATCTTTTGTCGTTTTATGTGACTGTTATAGGCCTTAATATATTTCTATTTAATTTTAGTGTGTGATTCGGGTTCTAAATTGGGGAGGGTCTTGATTGTATGTGTGTTTTGGACCATTTTTGAAGGGAGGGGATGTGATGTTCATGAGACGTATTATTGTGTGACACGGGTGGTGGCTCCACCTTTCTGGTTCCGCTGCCAGCCAGGGTATAAGAGGGCTGTGAGGAAAGGGGCGGTCTCTTTGACCACCTCTCTGCTTGACAGGAGCGTCTGTATTACTAGTGTGAGTCCACAATAAAGTTGTGTTCAGTTACACCTTCAGTCTTGTCATTAACCGTCGTTTACCGACATAACAGTGTGCTCTCTGTGTCAGATGTTTAGCTACACCTCTGCCTCTTTTAGTGACAATGGTAAATGTAATAAATGTTGTCTTTTTGAGGCACTCAAGTCGAGGTTGTGCGATTTGGAATTGTTATCCACGCCGGCATTAACGACATCCGACTCCGGTAGATTGAGTCCCCGTCGCGCTGTTTCCTCTCTACATGTCTGTTCTCTTCTTCTTCTTCTTCTTCTTCTACTCCTCCTCCTCCTCCTCCTCTATCCCCTCACCTCCCAGCCAGTCGCAGCAGATGACTGCCCCTCCCTGAGCCTGGTTCTGCTGGAAGTTTATTCCTGCTAAAAGCGAGTTTTTGCTCTCCGCTGTCGCCAAGTGCTTGCTCACAGGGGATCGCCTGATTGCTAGGGTCTTTCTGCAATTGTGGGGGTTTCCCCTACAGTTGAAAGTGCGGTGAGATGACTGTTGTTGTGAAATAGTGCTATGTAAATAAAGCTAAGTTGAATCTCATATTTTCATTTATTTTGGAGAGAAATCCAGTTCCCAGTAATGTCACTGCTGTCCCATATTTTCTTCACTTCTTGAGGACTGTCTTCACTGTATTCCATGGTATATGTAAGGCTGGTTTTTGGTATCCTTTTCCTGACTGATAACTTTTAGTAACAATCACGTCCCTTTGATGCTCTGCAAGTTGTCCATGAACCAAGCTGTCCATGATGGCAGGCATGCACCCAAAAAGACTGAATGCTGTAATTCAACCAAATGATGCTCTTAACAAAGTATTAGTTTAAGAGTGTGAACACTTACACAACCAGCTTATTACACTTCTATTTCAGGTGATGAGAAAAGTCTGAAAATTATTTATCCTGGTTTAAGTTTTTAGATCACAATAGCCTGACATTTTAACAACAGTTTGTATGATTTTTTTTTTTATGCTCACTGTAAATGAAATAAAAGTGTCAATGAAACTAAAGATTCCTGTTTCTTTTTAAATGACAAATAGTTTAGATCACTTGCCTAGCAAAGGTTTTTATTTTCAAACTGAGTGAATTCTTAATTCAATCACCAATGTCTCTTATCTTATTATGTCTCACAACAATCTGTCTCCAGGTGCAAGGACAGGTGAGCAATTACATCAGGATGAGGAGCTTTAATTATTCAGTTGTGATAAAGGCAAATGCAAATACATATCTACAACTGAGCACATGCTCACACGCAATTCCTGTGGAGAGATTTGTTCTGGCCATGGCTGAATGACTGAAATGGCCCATCGCTTATTGTGAATGCAACCTGAATACACATCGGTGGGATCGATGTGGGTGTGTAAATCTGTGTGTGTGTGTGTGCATGTGTCCTCCTGACGCCACTCAGCTCTTAATACGTGCCACAAAGGCTAATAGCTAATTAATATGTAATACACACTAATGTGCCTGTGTGCATCTGGTGTGTTTGACTCTGAGGTTAATATGTAATTAATATGCATCACACACTAGCTTCCCAGGCAATTAAGGATCTAGCAGCGTCCGTTGACACCTCTTAACAAACGTCGTTTCTAATAGGAAACATTTCAGTGTAAACATGTTGATTTATACGACTAGTTATGGTTTGGTGGAAATTGAGAAAATAAGTGATTAAGGCAGAGGAAGCGAGAGAGACTTTAAGAACTACACACGTGATAAACAGTATTGTTGACATCATGAAGACCATTTTATACCACTGATTTAATTATATAATAATAATAATAATAATGATAATAATCTCAATGCATCCTTTCAAACTGACATACTGTATTCATAAACAGACCCACATGCACACACTGAAAGGAGGCAGATTTAAAAGGTTTAACGTTTATTGATGTGAAACGTGTGATGATGAGAACAGGTAACCCCGCAGAAAAGGAGAAAAGAGAGAAGGGTTAGTATATTGGATGATGAAATTGATAGTGAGGATATTGAATCATTTTATTACAGGTGGAGTTACTTTGGGGAATCGTGAGTATATGGTGAGAAGTACAGGTAAGCTGCTGTTCATAATCAGGTGAGGGTCTGTCCAGATTTGGCTTTGGTAGGTTGAGATTCTGAGTGTGGTAGGAGATGGTGGGGCACCATGGGGCCAGAGGACTTAGAAGGTCAGAATATTGCAAATGATGAGATTTGAACTTACTTGGATTGAGACGGTGGATTTCTGGGTTACAGTTTTGCCAGGTTTAGATCCAAGTCCACCAGAAAAATGGCAAGTATACTGTATCCTAGTAGATATGGTGAGGTTTAGAAATGTTTGTTCTTATGTTTTCCAATGCTGGGAGAAGGTAAAGGAGGTAGGCATGAAACTGCTACAGGTTGGCACATGAGAGAGGAGAGCACATCACACTGCTGGCATGTAGAGTCCAAGATTCCCATAGAGAGGAAAACGCCTGCTTATAAAGGCTGTGGTTAATGAAAGACAGGTGATTAATCAGCACAGCTGTGTACAGTCAGGCAATCAGAAGTGGAATGTGTGCACAAACCTGAGCTACTACAGTGCCCCCCACAAGGGGCGTCTCCTGGTGTCCCACCCGGTTTGTTAGAGTGCACCCAATGGAACTCATGCACCATCCATGATGAACGCCCTAGGGTCCTAGGAGTGTTCCTCCAGGCCATGGCCCTTCCAATCTATGAGGTAGTGGAATCCACGCCCCCAACACTGAACATCCAGAATCTGATTGACTGCATAGACCCGACCCCCATTATCCATGTTGGGAGGAGACAGCAACTTTGAGGATGGGCACAGTGGTCTGGTGGAGACGGGATTGCTGTGGGAAATGTGGAAGGCTGGGTGTATGTGCAGGGAAGGAGGCAGACTGAGGCAAATAGCAGAAAGGTTAATACGGTAATTTTAGCGACAGGAAAAGGACAGATGACCTCGGTCAGATACAATATCTACTGGAATACCATGCAAACGGACAACATGCAAGGCAAGTAAATCAGCTGTTTCTTTAGCAGATGGTAACTTGGGTAGTGGAATAAAATGCCTAGCTTTAGAAAACCTGTCGACAATAGTCAGAATAGTTATATCGCTGTTGGGAGGTGAACACTAGTGACAAAGTCTTGTGCTAGTATATTCGTCCACGGACGGCTAGGCACTGGAAGTAGTTACCCAGCAGGAGGAGAGAATGGTGACTTGCTGGTCGAGCACTGGGGGCAGACTTGGATATATTCTGACAAGTCCTTCACCACGGAAGGCCACCAAAATGCTTGACAGAGGTGAGAAAGGATATGGGCCATCCCAGGACGGCAAGTGAATTTTGCTGTGTGGAGCCAATGAATGATTGCACCTCTCATGGATGAAGGGATGTAGAGGACCGCCTCCAGTGTCCATTTCAATGCCCTGTGCCTTTCTTGCCTTCTCCTCGATCTCCCAGGAAAGTACTCTAACAATGCAGGAGGAGGGGAGCACAATTTCTTCGCTGGATGATGAGGGATCAGCAGCAAACTGTCTGGAGAGGACATTCGGTTTGCTATTCTTGGACACTGGACAATAGATCAGAATGAACTCAAATGGACAAAAACTAAAGACCGGCAGGCCTGGCAGGCCTGGCAGGGAATAAGGTGGTTGACGGACCTCAAATACGCCAAGTTTTTATGGTCAGTCCAGACTTAAAATAAAGGTTGCTCCAGCCAATGAACTCACATTTTTCTGTCTTAAGGTACAACTGGTACTCCAGCAACTGCTGCAGGACCATCCTCACATGGATCCAGTGTTCTTCTATGGATTGAAAAAAGATGAGAATACTGTCAAGGTAAATAAGAAGTCGAGGAAGTCCCTGAGAACATCATTTATTAATCATTGGAAAACAGCAGGTGCATTTGTGAGCCCAAAGGGCATGACCAAGTATTCAAAATGGCTGATGGGTGTACGGTACCCCATTTTTCATTTGTCATCCGCACGTATTCTGACGAGATGGTAAGCATTACGTAGGTTGAGTTTAGTGAATACGGTTGCTCCTTGCAGGAGATCAAATACAGAGTTGATCAGAGGTAAAGAATACTTGTCTTTGACAGTGATATTATTTAACTCTCTGAAGTTGGTGTAGGGGTGCAATGGCTCATCCTTCTTCCCGACAACCCCCCCCTTCCCCCCCCAGTGCCCAGTGCAGAGGTAGAATGTCAAATGATCTTGGTCTTTAATAACTCTTTAATGGATTTTTTGATTGTTTCTTTCTTAGGAACTGACAAACTATACAATCTACTGGCAGGTAGCCATGCCTCCTGATGATGATCTATAGTGCAGTTGTATGGCTGATGCAGCGGGAAAGATAGGGCCTTGGATTTGCTAAAGATGACTGCAAAATCATTGTCAAACTCAGGAGGAACACAAGAGAGATCAGTAGGCTCCAATGGCGGTAAACTGATGGGAACTGAAGGTGAACAAGCAGTGGATTGCAGGCAAGTAGACAGACAGAATGCGCTCTAAGAGTCTGTTTCCTCTTTCTGCCATTCAGTAGTGGAGATGTGGAGAGGAAAAACCTAGAATTATGGCTGACGTGGAAGTGGGTAGGATGAGGAACTGAAAATGCTCTCTGTGATTACCAGACACAAGCATGAGCATGAAAGTTGTCTGTTTCATTACTTGGGAGAAATGAACGCCACAGAGCACAACTAAGTTTAACCTGTTGAACTCTGTTCAACTTCCCTAAAAACGCCTAAAAATAACATGCCCGAAGTAAATCAAAAGCCGTTCTTTAACCCTTTGCAGCATCTTCATGGGGTTGGTCTCATTTAAAAGAAAACACTGAATTTTTTGGCAAAACAGTCATAATCTCTCTAAGTGCTCCTGCCACTGAGTAACAGGAAAGTTCGCCTGGGTGCTTTTTTAGATACAAATGCTTGCAAATAACATACAGCTGTCAGATACTGGCTAGAAAACACAACAGAAATGTAGAACCAAGTGTTTTCAAGCTCAGGTCAAAATTTTGTAAAAATTCCACAAAAAATGAATATATTACACAGCTTTTTTCTCAGGTTGTAACAAGGCTGTGTCTGTACTGCAAGACCGGAAATACAGCTTTTTTTTTTTCAGTGCGCACTGAGACGCACTAAGATGCAGAGACGTGACCGCCCGCAGAATTCACAGAGTTCAAGGGGTTAAGAGAGTGTGCAGCTCAATGTATGGTAGTTCTAGTAGGGTTGTCAGTTTCTCTGAAATAAAGTTTTGTTCCACACCAGAGTCTATTAATGCAGAAGTAGAGTGTTCTGAAGTGGGTAACTGAAAATAAAAAAAAGGTAGTCATTTTATTTTGAGGGTCTCCGGAGTTCCTGCCCACCAGTCCCTCCACTGTGACTGACAGGCCAGGTCTTTTGGTATCATTGGGCAAGCAGATACTGTATGTTGTGCTGCCCCAGATTATCAAGAGGGCTTACCGGGGCAGAAGCCCAGGGGCCCCGGCTTGTTTGGGGTGCCAAAAGAAACTATTTTTTTTTTTCTAATTCTGCCATGCCCAAAGTTTATTGGAGGGTTTGTTTTGGCATATAAACTTTTTATTTGTTGAAGTGTACATCAGCCCTGCCTGCTTAATTTAATTGGTTAAGAGTTGACATTTGACCTGATTGAGGTTGGACGTGGGCCAGTAGTGAATCCGTGGATGAATGAATGAATGAATGTACGATAGCTGCATCCAAAAGAGAAAAAAGAAGAAAGAAAGACAGGAATGTGAGAAGGTTTTAAAAAAAGACTCGAAATTGACAGGATTTTTTTAAGCTGCGATACAGACGGACAGTCTCAACTTTACAGTCACAACAAGATGTTTGTCAAACTGTTAGCATTACAAATGCTAACACAGACGCACCTGTGGAGCCGCTGTCTGCAGATCCGTCAAGTCACATCAGGCAGAAGCTCCAGGTCATCGAAGTTGTAAAACACCCGTGGAAGTGTTAAAGATTCATATACACCGGGAATGGTGATCCAGAAAAGGACTAGAGAGCTGCCAGAATAAGGACGCTGATATCAGAGCATCTGAACGGCAGAAACATTTTTTCTTCAAATGCCATTTCAATCGCAAACTTCCAAATGGTGAGTACGTTTCAAGACAATGGCTTCTATTTTCTCCTTCCACGGCTGTTTGTATTGTTTTGCCTACCTCATATATGGCAATTTTTTCCCCAAGAAGTTGGGTTCACACTATAGCATTTGGACTGACTGTTACAGACGTTTTGAAAAATCATAGAAATTAGTCCAAATGTCGTGAAATTACGTTCATGAGCAGGTTTTTTTTAATCCAGCGCAGACGAACCTTAAAGGAGCTTTTTAACTCCACAGTCTTGCCTGGCCATGGATGACAGCTGTCCACTACAATTCAGAGATGATGCCAGTCTTTCTCTTTGTCCACGCGTTGTAAAATTTCCTTCAGTTATATTATCGTTCATCTTGGCCAGAGTTCTATTAATCTGGTCTGGTGAATGCAAAATTGTAGATTTAATTCAAAACAACTGTGAGGATATTTTCATTTTGAATCATTCTTTTAAAAGAATGGCAGGGAATGAGGTTAACATTGTAAAGACTTTCATTAGATAATGAATATCGGATTTGTGCACACATAGCCTGCTCTTTTCTGCAGTCACGGAGAACTGCAGCTGTTTTCCCAGAAGCGCAGACTGGTCTGGCAACTTTTTTTTTCCCCTCTGTGTAGTGAAAAACCATGTTCTGGCTTGAAATAGTTAATTTTTAACCCTTGAACAGAAAACACCGGCTGAGTGTGTTTTTTCATTGTCATAATTAAAAGTTGTGGGTTGATAAAAGATATTTGTCAGTTGTTAGTCCTGATGGCTCTATATTTTTCTGCCATTCAAGCTAAACCTAGAACTTTGTGGTCATTAACTTCATTTAGTAATTGTCAGTGGCTATGGATACGGAAGCTGTATCCTTATATGAAATGCCTATTGCTACAGAAGAGTTGACAATCTGACAAAACCTTTTCAGATCAGCTCCAAGCCAGCTGCTGCTGTGGCTTAGGTAGACAGCACGTTGGGCCTGTGATCAGAAGGTTGCTGGTTTGCGTCCTGCTATTGGCAACTTGTGCAAACCATTAGGGGTGGGCAATATGGCCTAAAAATGATATAATATTTCTGTTAATTTTCACAATATTGCAGAATGCATTTTTTTTTCTTTTAAGTTTATGCAAAAAAGGACATTTTCATAGGCCAGCATCATTTACCGTCAACATATTCAGGCAAAACAAAACAAAAACTCTTATTTCCCCATTTTATAAACAGCAGTTCAGATTTAATTTAAAATATTTTTTAATTCTGTATCAAATATTACAATAAAATAATAGAAAGCGTTTCATCTTAACTGCACACAGACGTGGGGTTTTATGCTGAATCAGTTTACCTGCTCCCGTTGCATGGGCCTGTCCTGGGGCTTCTGGCTCTCCTTGCACTGAAAGGATATCTTTTTGTTTCTCTCTCTGTCTTCGGATGGTTTAATAAAAAAGGAAGTAACATACAGCCACTTTGAGCAGCACACTGTCTAACATTAATACCACTCCAGTGGCTTTGACATGAGGAAAAAAAGGCAGAACTGCTGCACCATTTTTTTTTCTACATGACAGCAGTCTGAAACAGAAAGTGAAACTTAAATATTTCCACTCAAGTGGAGACTCTGGGTGAAGGTAGAACACGTTGGTGTGCTGCTTCACCGACTCAGAGCTGGACAGGAGGCAGGGTGACCAGAGGATTAGACCAATTATCACGAAATGTAGTTTGGGTATCAGCAGTAGACATTGGCTATTTTTACACGGACACAAGTAACCGGATTAAAAGCCTGATCGGAATAAAAATGCTTCATGTAAACATGGCAACCTGAATGTTCTAACCCAATCACGCTTATTCGGATCAAAATTTCATTCCGATTGAGAGGGGTGGGTTATGCCGATTGTTAATCGGAATGGTGCGCATGAAAACACTTATTCCGAACGTAGGGCAGAAAATATGTTTACTGCGCATGTCTGTACGCCAGCCGCACGCCGACGTGACGTATTTCCGCCTTAGCAGCAGCTAGCGGAAGACCTAGTGGGAGTAAAACAGAACTGGTCTGTATCGTCCTGCTGTCTCCCTCTGTTCGTCAAATGCAGAAGTATGTACTTGCAGCTTCATTACGGAGACCAGCAGAAGCAAAAGAACAGTCTGAATAACACAATACACGTCAATTGCAACACGAAGCGGGGCTTGCTAACACTGGAAGTTGCTTCTTTTTCTACTATTTTCGGAATGTCTAAATGTCAACGTGCGCATGTCAAAATGGTTTATTCCGTTCAAATGTGTGACACATGGAAACGCACGTCCTAATCTGATCAGCTTTTTCAGGATCCATGTAAACAGTAAAATTCTGATCTGAATTGTAATCAGACTGAAGAAATTTTGCCCATGTAACCGTGGCCAATGATGGTCTGACTTCGGAGCTGCAGTTTCCCGCTGCTACATTTGTTTTGCCATTTCTATGCGGTGTGACGTCGTCACGCAGCAGACCCCAAATATTGCGATATTAATCTTTACACCCATATCAAAATTTATACAGGTATTATCGTGAACGATACAATATGGCACACCTCTACAAACCTTTTCACTACGAGATGAAATTTAGACTTAAAATTAAGAGGTTAGTCTTCGGATGTGGGAGTGGGTAAAAAGGTAGTAAATAGATATTGATTAAAACTTTGAAACAAATAAATGCCTCAGATTTCTGTACCTGTCACCTGCTGCTTTTAAGATACACATTAAAAGAATGTACTGGCCAATCAGACCCGAGCCGTATCTGTAACAAGAATTCTATGGGTACGGTTCCATATCCAGAGCCACTGCCTTAGTAATTTAGGACCTTGAAGGTGAAGCTGATCCATCAGTGACCCCAGGTACATGGCCACAATAATCCAATAATGAGGAATAATCAGATAATAGTAATCACATTTGATATGTTTACATGCACTGAATAAATGGATTATTATACACTAAACTATGTATTAATGTAATTTCACTTTATGTAACACAATAATTGCCTTTTATCTGATTACTGTTTTCACATGACTACTTTAATAATAAGATAACTCCAGAAATTTGATTATAAACGGTTTATTACCGTGCATGTAAACATGGCCATTTGGCATATCATACACCCATAAATATGTGGGAGGGCCCCAAAAATTGCTCTAGCCCAGAGGTCCGCAACCTCCTTAATCCAGCCCTGATTATGTGGTCAGCATTGATGCAGTACATGCAATAAACCAGCCTCCTGCTGACATCTCCGCTCAGCAGGTGTAAACCAGGAACGACCCACAATCATGGGCTCTGGTGCATCAGAGGAACTGGGAGATGGCAAAGCTGGAACCGAGGCAGGGAGCGTGGTGACAGGTCTGGACGACTGGCTCACTCCCATTCTCAAAAGCATTCGTGTGGATGATTGTCAAGTTTTATAGTGGGAGAAATAAGGTCACCTAGTGACTCGGGTCCATTGCAGCAGGAAAGTTCATTGTACAAGTTGGAGTTCAAAATGCAGGTAAAAATGTGATGCAGTGCCACGTCATCCAACTCTGCCACAGTAGCCAAAACCAAAGTTAGCCAAAGTGTTAGTTGTGAACACACCCTCAGGTCCTTATCCTAAATTGGCATAAACCAGAAAAAAAATGTGTATCATTTTATACATTAGTGATGTGCCATAATGAAAAGTGTTGAAAAATATTTTCACAGACAATTTAATTCCTATCATTCCCATCATTCTTCTAACTGTGCAGTGTCTCCAGGATTTGCATATAAGTAAACTTTAAACAAAAAAAATACCAAAGTTGCATTTCAATGCATTGCCTAGATTGTTAGCAGATACTATTGTGGACTAATAAAACAGCTAAGGAACCCCAGTAAATATCCTGTTCCCATGTTTATCTCAAAGTAAACTACTGGCTTAAGAAACATAAACATTTACCCTGTGTGTGTTTTATTATTATTGCATTTGTGTGCATTCCTCTGTGTCAGCCTGTGTGCATGTAACAATGCAAACTCATATAGTGCACGTCTCTGTGTGAACATAAACAGAGGCAGATGATAATACTGTAATAATATACAATCAAGTCAATGGGCTTTTCCTGTTTGCGGGATGACAGAGGAGGTGATTGTTCAACAACCAGTTATTCTCACAAATGGACCACAGGCACAAACCAGGAGGCTGGGCATGGAGGTCACAACAGTTAATATGAGAACAGTAAATGTATAAGGGAAGGATTGCAACATTGAAATAAAGAATAATCATAAATAAAATTTCAATTGAGGCAATGTTTTTCAAAAAGGTAGTTCCACTTGTCTTCCACTTCCACTAGTCTCTGACCACTTTCTGTTTATGGTCATCATCACAGGAATAACAACTGCAAACATGGATTATTCTTACACAAGACAAAGCTACCAAAATGTGTCAGAGCTTGTATAGTCGGGAGACACTCAATGATTGTGCACGACATTGTTGTTAACAAAGTTGTTATTGTTGGTGTTTGCAAGCCATTTGATTCAGAAATGGTTAATTAGTATACAGCGGAGAAAATAAGTATTGAACACGTCAAAATTTTTCTCATTAAACACATTTCTAATGGAGCCATTGACCTGAGATTTTCACCAGATATCAGTAACAACCCAAGTATCCATACATACAAGCAAATCAAGGCAACTGTGTTTATTATTTTGGCGGTTTGAATCCCGTTCTCCCCAGATATCCTGCCGCTGTGTCCCTGGGCAAGACACTTTACCCACCTTGCCTCCAGTGTCCATAACACTGAGTATAAATGTTCGGTGGTGGCCAGAGAGGCCGTTGGCACAGATTGGCAGCCACATTTCCGTCAGCCTGCCCCTGGGCAGCTGTGGCTACAGTTGCCACTACCATCGTCTGTCTGGAGTGAATGAACAATGTATCTATTTGTAAAAAAAAATAAATATATATCTTTGAGTGTCTATGATAAAGCGCTATAAAAATCTGATGCATTATTATTTTTATTATATAAATATATACGTGTATGCCCCCAAACCATGTTGCCCCCAAACCAAAGTCTCTGAGTCAGTGGAAACACTGGCATCTGTGTCAGAACACTGACCACAGTCTGCCTATTAGTCACTCTTTCTCTATAGAAATACAATACATTCAATCATCAAGCTGGATTTATGCACCCGCATAACGTCAACACCATTACCAACATCCGTAACAGACACAGTGATCAGCAATTTTTTTTTTCTTGTGTGGTGGTTAAGATGCTTTGTTCCATTACCAAAACGGGTTTCAACCGATGTGTCGTGATTTGTGTTCGTGTGTTTTTGTTTATGAAATAGTGACAGACAAGAGCAGATTGTGATGGAGTTGGAGCTAAAAAATGTTAAGAAAAAGCAACTTTTAATACGATCATTGCACAGAGAAAAAGAGAAGTTGGAGAAAACGGTGCATGTGACCACCGCTGCTGCCATTTTGACGATCTGTGTAATTACTGAGGTTATGACGAGCCACAAAATGTTCTGTACAGTGGTACCTCTACTTACGAATTTAATTCGTTCCGGAAGAATTCTCATAACGTGAAAAATTCGTAAGTAGAGGCGCGTTTTACATGTAAATGCCGTAATCCGTTCCAAGCCCCCACAATTCGGGCATAAATTTTTTATAAATCGTAAAGACGCATCAAAACATGTAACAAATACATGTTACAATTAGATTACTGCACAATAAACATAAAATGAGAGTTTAAAATGAGAGAAAGAATAATAAAAGAGAATAATAAAAGAGAAAGAATAATAAAAATTATGTTCATTTACCCTTTAACTGCTATCGTCGTCGACGTTGTCACCTTTTGCCTTCTTTGGTTCATGTTCTGATCCAAGGACGTTTGCTTTTGTCGGCTTGTAAGTGCTTCGTTTTGTTTTAATACCGTGCTGATCGTTGATGTATTACGGCCATATTCTTTGGCGAGATCAACCAAACGCATAAAGTTTTGGAAAAAAAACCCAAACTTCGTGGCCAATGGGATACCAGGAAGATGCTAGGCGATAGCCAATGGCAGAGCAGCTACAGGTATGTTTACGTTCGGTAAACTACGGAAGCTGCGAGGAGCGCGTACTTTTTTGCCTTTCGTATCCTGAAATTTCGTTCGTAACTAGAGGCAATATTTTCCCGTTGAGGCGTCTCGTAACCTGAAAATTCTGTATGTAGAGACGTTCGTAAGTAGAGGTACCACTGTATATGCTTACTAGCTCAATATCCTTTTGAAGTTGGACCGCTGTTTAACTGACTCACCTTGGAAGTTGTGTTATCATGAACAGGCAGAGCGAAGCAGCGGCGAGAACCAGGAAATGTGAAGGAAGAGACAAAGCGGACCAATTACAGTTCTTACGGCCTGTGTCGCCGATGTGCACTTCTCCTTCTCTGTAGAGGCGCACATCAGACAACGCAAAAGTAACACATGTTGCTGCTGTGTTGACGCTGCATCGACCATGTCACAGCTGCATCATGTCAATGCAGGTGCATAACTTTCACTTTAACCTGCAGCAGAGCAACATCAGCAATGTCTGGAAAGGCCTTAAAACCATCTCAGGGCACCAGGTTATCACCTCCCAGTCTGGGGGGAAGGGAGTGGGTGAACAATCTGAACTTGTTCTTCAACAGGTTTGATCAGCCACTTTTCGTCTCCCTGCCCTGCAACTCCTGCTGCTTCCACCTGGCTTTGCTAACCTTGTCCACTGCCCCCCATCCACTCCCACATCACGCAGTCCTCAGCCCACACCCCCTCCAGTTCGTCGCTCACTAAGGCCAGGTGAAATTGAGCTTTGGAAGATCAAGGCAAGGAAGGCCACAGGTCCGGACGGCATCAGCTTGAAACTCCTCAAGTCCTGTATAGATCAGCTGTGCAGGATTGTGAAGCACATCTTCAGTTTGAGCCTGAGGCTTGGGAGGGTTCCAAATTTTTTGGAAAACAACCTGCGTGGTACCTATGCTGAAGACTCCGCACCCCAAAGACCTGAACAGCTACAGACCAGTGGTCTTCAAATCACACCTGATGAAGACCCTGTAGAGGCTGCTCCTTGCCCACATGCGACCCTGGTGAGATCAGTGATGGGCCTACTTCAGTTTGCCTACCAGCATGGCATCAGAGTGGAGGATGCAGTGATCTTCCTCCTACATCGTTCCCCGTCTCACCTGGAGAAGCCTGGGAGCACTGTGAGGATCATGTTCTTTGATTTCTCCAGTGCTTTCAACACCATCCAACCAGGGATCCTGAGGGACAAGCTGCTGTGTGCAGGGGTGGACCAGCACCTGTCATCATGGATCCTGATCTACCTCACAGACCATCCACAGTTTGTGAGAACCCAGGACTGTGTGTCTGGTGCCATCATCTGCAGTTACACCCCCCCCCCCCCCGGACACAGTTCTGGCTCCCATCCTGTTCACCCTCTACACTGCTGACTTTTCATAGAACACACCACACTGCCATCTACAGAAGTTCTCTGATGACTCTGTGATCATCGGCCTCATCTTTGACGAGGGTGATGCAGAGTACAGAGGACTTATCCAGGACTTCATGGACTGGTGTTGACGGAAGTGCCTCCAGATCACTGTGGGGAAGACCAAGGAACTGGTGGTGGACTGCCACAAGCGTGGACAACCCCCCACAGCACCAGTAAACATCCAGGGAATAGACATTAAGATGGTGACATCTTACAAGTACCTGGGTGTTCACCTGAACAATAAACTGGACTGGACACACAACACCAACGTGCTCTACAAGAAGGCGCAGCGCAGGCTGTTCCTTCTGAGGAGAAGACCTACGATTTGGTGGTGGTATCAGCCATCACATTTGGAGTGGTCTGCTGGGGCAGCGGCATCACGGCAAACAACAGGAAGAAACTGAACAGGCTGATCAAAAAAGATCTGTTCTGGGGTGCTGCCTTAAACCAGTGGAGGAGATAGGAGAGAGAAGGGTGGTGGCTAAGTTGTCACCTCTCCTGGAGTCTGAGTCCCACCCCGTGCGGGACATGCTGAACGCACTGAGGAGCTCATTTAGCAGTAGGCTGCTACATCCAAGGTACTCGAGGGAGAGGTTCAGCAGATCCTTTCTATCTGCTGCTGTCTGTCATAATGTCTGAACATTATAATGTGCATTGCTCAGAGAGAAAAAGGAATGTTCATTTCCTATACACTGTAATATGTTACTGAAGGAGGCAAGAACACTGTACTCATTCAGATATGAAATATACTGTCAATATATATACTGTTGAAGAACTTTTTTAACTTTAGTGGTGTAAATACTAGTTTAATTATTTTTGTTTTAACCGAAAAATCTATTCTACTTTATCTAACAATCTTGCATGGTGTATATACTGCTTTTGTTGCCCTATTTTTTTCTTATAATTAGGGCTATTACAATAGGGCTCTCACCCACTGACAATAGATAGTATTTTTCTTTCTTTCTTTTTTTCTTCTTCTCCATCTAAGATCTCCTTTTTGGGGTCGTGAACGTGTACGAAAACTCACCATTTTTTGCAGGGACCTCAAGACTGACAAAAAATTTTATGTTTTCGAGGAAATATGAATGACCCCACAAAAATGGCTCTATAGCGCCACCTAACATGTGAAGTTATTGGAGAGTTGCACACGCTTACTTTGGCGTAGAAAGATGAAAATTGGGTGAGCTGTTTATCATGTCAGTACATGCAAAAAACTCCATAGAAGTGATGGTCTACACCCAACAGGAAGTTGGCTATTTTGGCAGGAAGTGGTAGTGACCTGATTTCCAACTCACATTTGATCAAATTCGTCCTAGGGTTTTAGTCCGATTGAGCTCATTTGTGGTGACAATCATCTATACCCATGTGCCATTAAAAGTTATTGAAAACTTTTCACAACACTGGACAGTTTGGCCATAGGGGCGTGGCAAAGTTTGATGCCTCACCATGATCATTCTATGACCATTCTGATGGCAATAACTCTGGTATGAATTGTTAGATTTCAACCAAATTCAATATCATGGATATTAATAATAATGCATCAGATTTATATAGCGCTTTATCATAGACACTCAAAGACGCTTTACAAGTAGATACATTATTCATTCACTCCAGACAGACAATGGTAGTGGCAAGCTACTACTGTAGCCACAGCTGCCCTGGGGCAGGCTGACGGAAACGTGGCTGCCAATCCGCGCCAACGGCCTCTCCGGCCACCACCGAACATTTATACACATTCATACCCAGTGTTATGGGCACTGGAGGCAATGCGGGTGAAGTGTCTTGCCCAGGGACACAACGGCAGGATATCTGGGGAGAGCGGGATTCGAACCGCCAACCATCGGGTTATTAGACGACCTGCTCTACCTCCTGAGCCACTGCCGCCCCATTCCATTAGTCCCATTCCAAACAGTTCTATACAATAATATTCATAGAAATCTACAGCGCCACCTATAGGAGGCAGAAAGTTTTGCATCAGAAAGTTTACATCACATTGTTTTTTTAATACCTTGGGAATGGAATGTTGGATTGGCATCAAGATAGGTATGATGTACATATGGGTATGCCTCCGAACAATTATAGCTATGAATATTCATGAGTAGCAATAGCGCCCTCACTTTGAGATATGAAGGTTACACCAAAAGTTTTCTGCAATATCTCTGAAACAAATAGTCTGATTGTCACCATAAATGGTACCAATCATCTATACCCATATGTCATCAAAAGCTGTTGAAAACTTTTCCAAATGCCCGACGGTTTGGCAGAAGGGGTGTAGCCAAGTTTGCAGTATCGCCATCATCCTTCCAATGGCTTTCACTCTGGCATACATTGACTGATTTCAACCAAATTTTGTGTGGTGAATAGGTAGCCAATACTGATAAATTCTATGATGAAGAATGACACATATTAACAGTGCCCCTTACAGCCAATGGACAGGAAGTTGTCATAACTCACACGTAGATTGTCCGAATGCCGCAAAACTTTATATACAATATATGATACTAATCGGTTCCAAGGTTGTCATAGCCAGGAGCGGCACTGGGGTTAAGCTCCCAGTGCTCATAAAATGCTCCTTAGGGCGTGCGTCTCGAAAAGGCTCTGACAACTAAGTCCAACTCCTAGCCTGCCCATGTGGTTTAGTCTCTAAGCCCGGCGGAACTGCCTTTACTAATAGGAGAAGGGGCGAGGGCGGATCTCTGGCGCCTTAAAACCAGATGCTTCGGGTAGATGGTGGCTCATCAACCTGGGAAGGTAGCCCATCTAGGGGAAGGTAAACCCTGATTTCAAACCTCCGCTGTTTTGCGGCATACCCGGTAACGGGAAAGGCTTCGGGAGTCAACCCTGAGGAAAAATCCAGAGTCGGAGCCCCTAAGGCAGTTCTATGTTGTGCTCAACATCGTTCTGGCAGCTCCTGCAACGGCGCTGGTGCCAAACTGTAGCAGCCCTGCTGTTCCTTTGGATTCATCAGTGACGTGGAGAGGGGGGACATGCTGCATGGGCAACATCTTGTCCTCCATATCTTCCTGCCCAGGCTTGAATCCTACCAACGCCCAACGCTGGAAGGTAGAACACCGGATCACTGGAGAGGACACTCCAGCTTCGCCTTTGGCGTAGACAAAACACGGGGAATGACAGTTACCGGTTATAAGCCACCGCTCAATTGGCATAGAGCGTGGCGCCAGGGGTTGTTCCCGATGGTGGGAGGGATCATCGGATCTCACTGGACAGCTACCGCCCGCCTCAAGCTGGGCAGCCCCCAGCCAATAAGGTGTTGTCCTGCCACAACTTGCTTTCCTCATTGGGTGCATGGGGATGAGGAGAAATCCGAACAGCAGGCTGAGAACCTTCGCACCAGGCAAGACAATAAAACAAAAGAGACCAACTCTAAAACTGGGAACTTGGAACGTCCGCACTATGATGACAGGACTCGCTGCTAACCTCAAGGACATCAACGACACCAGGAAGACTGCCATCATCAATAATGAGCTGAAGAGACTGGGAGTGGATATCGCCACTCTCCAGGAAACACGGTTGGCTGACGCAGGCTCACTGAGAGAGAAGGACTACACGTTCTACTGGCAGGGAAAGGGCACTGACGAACACAGGGAACACGGAGTGGGCTTCGCAGTGAAGAACACCTTTCTGAAGATGGTGGAACCGGGCAGCACTGGTTCTGCACGACTCCTCACCCTCCGCCTGAACACCACTCAAGGCCCAGTCGCCCTCGTCAGTGTGTATGCCCCAACACTGACAGCCACACCAGAGGCAAAAGACGAGTTCTACGAGAATCTCACAACAACTGTCAGGATCATCCCCAACTCTGAACAACTCATTCTCCTTGGAGACTTCAATGCCAGAGTGGGTGCTGACCATGACTCCTGGCCCTCCTGTCTTGGACCTTTTGGCGTGGGCAGAATGAACGACAACGGACAGCGGCTGCTCGAGTTCTGCACATATCATGATCTGTGCATCACAAACTCGTTCTTCAAGACCAAGCCCCAACACAAGGTTTCCTGGCAACATCCACGCTCAAAGCACTGGCACCAGCTGGACTTGATCCTGACCAGGCGCACCTCACTGAAGAACGTGCTAATCACCCGTTCGTTCCAGAGTGCAGATTGCGACACAGACCATTCATTGGTGTGTTGCAAGGTCAAGCTGCAGCTGAAGAAATTCCATCGTGCTAGACAGCCTGGAAAGGCACGGATTGACACCAGCAAGATGGCTCAACCAGAACTTGTTGAGCAGTTTGCCTCCACCTTTGAGAAGGAACTTGGTGTACCACAAGAAGGAGAATCTGCAAAGCAGAAGTGGGAAGAGCTGCGGAACACCATCCACCGCACAGCCTTGGCTACCTTTGGGAGGAAGACCTCGAAGTCACAGGACTGGTTTGATGCCAAGTTGACCGAGATGACCCCCGTCATTGAAGACAAGCGCTCAGCACTTGCTGAGTACAAGAAGTACCCAAACGAGAAGAATCTCCAGATTCTCAGGGCTGCGAGAAGCAAAGTTCAGCAGACTGCTCGGCACTGTGCCAATGAGTATTGGACTCAGCTCAGCCAAGACATTCAAACCGCTGCCATAACAGGGAACATCCGTGGTATGTACGATGGCATCAAGAAAGCACTTGGTCCGGCTCAGAGCAAGACGGCTCCAACCAAATCCTCCACTGGGGAGATGATCACAGAAAAGAACAAGCAGATGGAGAGATGGGTGGAACACTACTCCGACCTCTACTCCAGACAGAACACCGTGACACCGTCAGCCCTTGATGCCATCGACTGCCTGCCATCCATGGACGAACTTGACGCCGAGCCAACCATCGACGAACTCAGCAAGGCCATTGATAGCTTGGCCGCTGGCAAGGCTCCCGGCAACGACGACATACCCCCTGACCTGATCAAGCACTGCAAGACCGCCCTACTGCTGCCAATGCATGACGTCCTCTGCCAGTGTTGGAAGGAAGGTGCCGTACCACAGGACATGAGGGACGCCAAGATCATCACCCTCTACAAAAACAAAGGGGAGAGAAGTGACTGCAACAACTACAGGGGCATCTCCCTCCTCAGCGTTGTTGGCAAAGTCTACGCACGAGTTGTTCTCGTTCGTCTACAGAAGCTTGCTGAACGTGTCTACCCCAAGTCTCAGTGTGGCTTCCGCGTCGAGCGGTCGACGGTAGACATGATATTCTCCATCCGCCAACTCCAGGAGAAATGCAGAGAACAGAACATGCCCCTGTACGTCGCCTTCATCGACCTCACCAAAGCGTTCGATCTGGTCAGCAGAGAGGGCCTTTTCAAGATCCTGCCAAAGATAGGATGCCCACCAAAGTTGCAAAGCCTCATCGAATCGTTTCACACCAACATGCAGGGAATAGTGCAGCACGATGGCAACGTCTGAGAGCCATTCAACATACGCAGCGGAGTGAAACAGGGCTGTGTACTTGCGCCAACCCTCTTTGGGATTTTCTTTGCTATGCTCCTGAGGCATGCCTTCAGCACAGGAACAGAGGGAATCTACCTGCACACAAGATCTGACGGCAGGCTTTTCAACCTCGCCCGCCTGAAAGCCAGAACCAAAGAACGCGAGGCTCTAATCAGAGACATGCTGTTCGCAGACGACGCTGCAGTCGCAATCCACACACAGCAGGAGCTTCAGACCCTGATGGACCGCTTCTCCCAGGCATGCAAGGACTTCGGGCTTACCATCAGCCTGAAGAAGACTAACGTCTTGTCGCAAGGCACGGAAGCACCACCAACCATCACCATCGACGACTACGAGCTGGAGGTCGTGAATCAGTTCACGTACCTGGGGTCCACGATCAGCAACAACCTCTCCCTTGATACAGAGATCAACAAGAGGATTGGAAAATCAACCTTCACACTCGCTCGCCTCACCACACGAGTGTGGGAGAATCCCAAACTCTCTGTCAAGACGAAGATGGCAGTGTACAGCGCCTGCGTCATCAGCACACTGCTCTATGGGAGTGAGACGTGGACAACATACGCCCGGCAGGAAAAGAGACTGAACTCCTTCTACTTGTGCTGCATTCGCCACATCCTGGACATATCCTGGCAGGACAAAGTGCCCAACACAGAAGTTCTGTCCCGCGCCGGCCTTCCCTCCATGTTGACTCTACTCAGGCAACGCAGGCTCCGCTGGCTAGGCCACGTTCACAGTATGGAGGATGGCAGAATCCCCAAAGACGTCCTCTATGGAGAACTGGCAACTGGCAGGAGAGACGTTGGCCACCCACAGCTGCGCTTTAGAGACATCTGCAAGAGAGACATGAAGGCCCTGGAGATCAACACAGAGCGCTGGGAGGACCTTGCAACGGACCGCTCCAAATGGAGAGGCACCCTGACCAGACAGCTCAAGGCGGGTGAAGAGAGACTGACTGCTGCAGCAGATGAAAAAAGGACCCGCAGGAAGAACCGTCACAGACCCAGCAGCACGGAGACCACCCACAAGTGCGACCTGTGTGACAGGGACTGCCATTCGCGCATCGGCCTGTTCAGCCACAGGCGGTGCTGTTCCAGCAGAGTAGACGTTTAGGATTCTCTTCCATGGTCATCATAGACCGACGGAGGCCAACGATACTAATCAGACCACAAACAGATTTATATAACTACAACAAACATAGCTATAGCGCCCCCTAGGAAAAAAACCAAAAAAACAAAACTTTATAACTCAGTCATGCTTTGCCCAAATTCAACCAAATTTTGTGTGGTGGATTGGTAGCCAACATTGAACATATCTTTAATGAACAATGACACATAGCTATAGCGCCCCCTAGCAGAAAAAAACAAAGCCTTATAACTCTGGCATGCTTTGTCCAAATTCAACCAAATTTTGTGTGGTGCATGATTAGCTAACACTGGACATTTCTATATTGAACAATTACATATAGCTATAGTGCCCCCAACAAAAAAACAACAAAGCTTAATAACTCTGGCATACTTTGTCTGAAGTCAACAACATTTGGAGTGGTGAATAGGCGGCCGATGGTAAATATTTGTATAATATACAATGACATGCAGCAGTAGCGCCCCCTACCGCCAATGGATAGAAAGTTGTCATAACTCACATGTACAAGGTCCAAATGGACCCAAACTTCATATATATGGTACTAATAGAACCCAGAACGGATTTATGTTACTGTCACACACATAGGTATAGCACTCCTAGAACAACAATAAAGCTTTATAACTCTGGCATATATCGTCAAAATTCAAACAAATTTTGTGTCGTGAATAGGTAGCTGACACTGAAGACTCCCATAATGCAAAAATGATGTGTAGCCACGTCTCCCTCTAGCTGCAAAATAAATAATCTATAACTCTGATAATGGGATGCTACACAATATGTTGTTTTATTCATCAATCGGCGAGCTTTTCACCCAGCGGTGCAAGCATTTTGAGTTGCGCAACACCCCAAGTAGCGTAGAATGTGCGAGGGCCCTTCAACACTGCTTGCAGTTTTAGTTTATTATTGCTTTGAGTGCTAGTGTCCCTCTGCTGCTGCAATACTGTAAATTTCCCTGTTGTGGGAATAATAAAGGATTATCTTATCTTATCTGTACAATTTGTCTTAGAAACCCAAGAGTCTCTTCCAATGAATACTTCAGCATGTGTTCATAGATTGAAAGTGATTGATGAAATTGATGCTTCTTCTCTGCAATATTTGGCATCACAATGAAAGCAAAACACTAGGAAATGAGAAGTGTCAAATTTGACCTGAAAAAGAGCCTAGTGAAGATTTAATGCTTAAACATTTATACTATATTGCTGCTGTGATTTTGGAGGGTCTGAATGATGATTTGGCAGATGTGGCCATGCAGTGTGAGCTTTGGGAGGACACGAGCATTACAGTGGAGCATCATGGTGCAGAAAACTGGAGGCTATTCTTTCTGTGTTTAGACACCTCGGTTCATTAAAAATTTAAACAAAATCAATGTGTTCTTTGTTCACTTTTAAAAACTCATCACTTGACCTAACTGCATTTGAAATGTCCAAAGGTACCAGGGTAACCACTCCTAGAACTAAGTTCCAATTCTGGAGAGTGCCGTGCTTTCATGGAGAAAGTGGACTCTGCCGAATGAAGCATTTCATTAATATTTCACCAACTGCAGGAATGTGTGTCTTTGGGTGTGCAAGCTCTATTATTTCTGAGGATATTGTGTTGGCAATCATTTCTTCAACTAGGCCTGTTTTTACAGGTAGTCTGTGAGTTACCATATTTGATGTAGCAAAATGTTTATGCTCTTTGCAGTGTTGGTTGTTGTTGGGTTCCACGGTTTGGGCAATGCATTTCATTAGCCGAGGCCCTCACAAATATAGAATAAACACAACTGTGGATGTGTATGCACGCTAACAGGAGGAAAAGTGCGTTGAGAAAGGATTTCTGGGAAAGTCAGTTTACCCAACAAGCACTCAGGAGGCACTTTAGTTGTCATGACAGCATCACCATGTGGAGATGATGGGGTGATAGAGGGGGAGGGAAAAGAGGAAGAGAGAGAGTAAACCTAGAGGACAGCACAGGAGGAAAAAGAAATTCATTCATAGGAGCCAATTTCCAAAGAGACAGATCTTTTTTAGGATCCATGGACAGCCAGTGATTCAACTCAGAAAATAACTACACAATCAGGTGAGAGTAATTGAACATTTTGAGTCCAGTGACTTCAGACCAAATTCTTCATGTTTAACTTTTAGATTGACATATTTAGTAACCATTCATTAAGAAAATAGGATAACTGTGCAGTCAGGTTACCAGTTTTGTGGTTGTGAAAATTTGGAAGCGATCCAGAGAAAATATCTGGATATTCTGTATGGTCTTTCTTCTCCCCCTGTGGACTACATCAGCATCAACATCTTATCACAAACATGTTTTTGACCAACAAACTTTATTGTTTTCAAAGGTCGTAATAACACTAGTATTATCTTAAAGCTTGTAATATTATGGAAAATAAAATAAGCAGTCATTAAAACTGTAAATCTATGACTTTTTCAGGTAAATTTGTAGTTTTTCAAATTTGTGAGCAAGATTTGGGAATATTTTCAAATAAATTTTGGAACTCTTTCGTTTAACTTTGCAACTTTTTTCATGAATTTGCTATTTTTCCGTCAAAATTTAAACCCTTTTACTGATGAATATGGAATTTTTTTCCCCCCAATAAACTCAACTTTTCATATAAATTTCCTGTTTTTCAACAAAATGTGCAACCTTTTTCCCTCACACACCTGGGAATCTTTCCCCACATACATTTCTCATCTGTTTTGCACAAGTAGTGCTTCTGTGGTTTTCATGGAGAATATTCTGGGGCGTTTGTCATAATGTTGACATGCTGATATTTATAAACCATTCACTGAAAAAATAAGGGACAACTGTGCAGTCGGGCTGTCCTTAATAACAGTTTCGTGGCTGTGAAAAGTCGAGAGGGAGCCAGACAAAATATCTGAATATTCTGTATTGTCTTTCTTCGACCTCTGTGGACTTCATCCGCATCAACCTCTTATCACAAGCACGTTTTCTTACAAATTTTCAATGTTTCCAATTAAAAAATGAAACATTTTGAATACATTTCCAGCTTTTCTTCTATAATTGAGACCTTATGATCAATACTGAAAATATAACTTGAGAAATATATAGTTTTTTTCATAAAACTTTACTTTCTCTGTTACATGTACAGCTTTTCTTGCAAATTGAGAACTTTTTAAAATTAAATATGAAATTTTTTACATGAATTTGAATCTTATTTTTAATATTTGCACATTTTTTCATTAAAATTGCTGACTGGTAAATTCTGTGATTATATCATCAAGTTTCTACTCCTTATACATTATGTGAGTTTTTCCTGAACATGCCAGGCAGTTTTTGATAAATTAGTGAAGGTAAATTTGTAATTTCCCTATGTTGTGAGAAAAGCAAATACCCAAAGAACAAATGTAAAAACCGTGTGAAAACCAGGATAATGATCAAACATCCCGATAATCAAATACAGTGTTTCCTCTGGCTTAAAGACCTTGGCGCTGTGACAACATATCCCCCCCGGGGGAGGGGCAGTAAATATACCAGAATATGTTAATTTTATACTATTTATTTCTGATAGAAAAATTCCATATTATCTACATTATTATTACTATTAATAATGCATTATTATATTTGAGAAGTATCATACCTTTCATATGCCATGTTTAATGTTTATATGTGCATTCCATATAGGATAAGTTCATATATTCTTGGCATGTTTCTGTGAGCAATTTCAGAGATTTCAGACTGGAGATCAGTACAGGGTCATTACATGTTTAAGGAATGATCTAAGCCACTTTTATAATCTCTGACATGTCCTGTTTTGGGTCACAGGAATGCACAGGAACTCCTCAGCTTACATAGATTAGTGTTTTATGAACATTCTGTTAGTTTTATGGATCTCATGTCTTCAAGACCCCATGTCTCCAGAGTGTCTGTGACGTCCGCCTGGATAAGCTCAGTTATCAGGACTTTCTGTCTGTCCCTCTCCTTTCCTCTTCTCATCCCATCCTCCCCTACCTGTATATATCAGACTTAGAAGAATGGATCCTTTAGAGATTCTAGATGTGTCTGAATGTCATGCTTTGTAATCTCTCCCCCAAGGTGGCCTTTGGGGTGACTCCTTATATTTTTGTAATAAATGTACATAAATCCAACTTTCCGCCTGATTTTTGACGTTGAATAATTTAAGCTCAAAATTATTCTAACAATTTCTTTTTAAAATTTTACACAGTAATGTTGCATATGGAACTTACCATTTGAAGTATAGCGCGTTGTTTGTGTGTGCGCTTGCGGAAAGTCATTGCTTCATATATTTTTCTTAATAAATTCATATCTCCTTGGTGCGGCAGTAAAATTTCTGGCGTGGCACCCCGCTACCGAGAAATGTTACCAGAGGAAACCCTGAAATATACTGCAGATAAAAAAACTGTAGGTACATCTAAAAAATTTTCAAGTATTGTAGGAAATTTGTATTCATTTGTTATATAATTCCAAAAGTAAACTTTCATATATTTTATATTCCTTTTAAGTAAAGGGAAATATTTAAAAGCTTTTTTGTTTAAACTTTGGTTATTATGATTTATATGTTATGAAAATCAGAAATTTAGTACCTCAAAGTATTAGAATATTTTCCTTGTGCTGTACAACTGTACAATGACAATAAAGCCTATTCCATTCTATTTTATTTTGAGTTTGACTAAATTACTATTCAAATAGTATAAATGAGTGGTGAATGAGTTAATGTGTTAAGCTTGTGATAATGCAATGTCGCATTTAATGCCGACAATTTACAAAAAAACCCTGCTCAGAGTTTCCATCCACTACCAACAGTGTTCAGCCCTGTCACAGTTAGCCCACTAGCCTGCTAGCCCACTAATCTCTTCTAGATGGATGTTAGTTGAATTAGCTCAAGCATTAGAGGTCTCTTAGAGATGAAATGTGTTAGTTTAAATTTTCTTCTATAACATTTTAAAACAATAACAACCTTCCAATAAAATCAAGCTGACTAACTGTCAAACTACAGAGACTGTCTGGATTTTTTTCATGAGGCCTTTATATCCTCGGGCTCAAGTTCCTCGCTCAGGCGGGGCAAACGTGACGGTTGTAACAGTGTCCAGAAATCATTAAACAGTATTAATTTAATAATTCATTCTAACCAACGGCCTTAATTATCCTTAAAATGACAATTTATCCTCAATTGTGACTTTCAAAGGTCTTAATTAATTAATTAAGGGGCGGCAGTGGCTCAGGAGGTAGAGCAGGTCGTCTAATAACCCGATGGTTGGCGGTTCGAATCCCGCTCTCCCCAGATATCCTGCCGTTGTGTCCCTGGGCAAGACACTTCACCCGCATTGCCTCCAGTGCCCATAACACTGGGTATGAATGTGTATAAATGTATAAAATGTTCGGTGGTGGCCGGAGAGGCCGTTGGCACGGATTGGCAGCCACGTTTCCGTCAGCCTGCCTCAGGGCAGCTGTGGCTACAGTAGTAGCTTGCCACTACCATTGTCTGTCTGGAGTGAATGAATAATGTATCTACTTGTAAAGCGTCTTTGAGTGTCTATGATAAAGTGCTATATAAATCTGATACATTATTATTATTATTGTTAATTACACTGATATTATCTAAAAACTTTTAACATTGTGGGAAGTAAAATAAGCAGAATGAACAGCAGTCATTAAAACTCAATCTATGACTTTTTTCAGGTCCGTCTGGAGCTTTTTTTCATCAAATTTGTGACCAAGATTTGGGGATATTTTCAAATAAATTTGTAAACTTTTTCTGGCAATTTTGCAACTCTTTTCATGAATCTGCTATCTTTTCCATCATATTTTAAACCATTTTTCTGATGAATATGTGATTCTTTCCCCACAGTAAATTTGGCTTTTCATGTAAATTTGCTACTTTTTCAACATAAATTTGCAACCTTTTTCCTCACACACCTGGGACTCTTTCCCCACCTAAATTTCCCATCTGTTTTACACAAGTAGTGCTTCTGAGTTTTTTGTGGAGAATATTCTGGGTAGTACTTGTCATTATGCTGACATGTTGAAATAATATCAAACCTGCAGCTGCAGAAGGCAAGCACATTTGTCCACCCCATGTTACCGTTTTTCAAAGTCGCTTTGGTGCATTTCTCTTTCTTTCCATGCCTAACTCCTACCTGTCTGTCCGCTGCACATCGGTCTTCACACACACACTTGTCTCTTCAGACACACATCTTTCATTTACGGCAGGACGGTGGTGGGGGAGGGTGGCATTTGTCAGTCCAGACTGGAGATCCACAGCTTTAAAGCTCACTGACCAGATGTAGTAATGATTTTCCCTCTAAAGATGTATATAATGTTCAAACACTGGCTGTAGTGCTAGATTTGCTTGCTGTGTTTGTGGTTTTACGGTGTCTCTCCTCGCGCGACGGGGTGCTTTTGGGGCAGGCGGATGTTTTTCAACACAAACCCAGTGCTTCATACACACGGTCAGGACGGAGATGCGGCGAGGCATCCACCAGCAGGCTGGGGGAGACAGAGGAAGGGACGGTGTTGGAAACCTTGCGGGTGAGTGTTTTTTTTTTTTTTTTTAAATCACACACTCTGTTTGCTGATGTGTTCCGTCTCACTGTAAACACGGAAGCGAACACGGTGCCACAATGCATTTGATTGGTTAGACTGAGTGTTTCAGCGCTAGTCAGAGACAAATATGATTGGTGAAATTGGCGGAAGTTGACAAGGGCTGGCCAAAATTGTGGGAAAGTTGCGGTGATTAGACAAAGTTGCAAAGTCACGCAATAGTTGTGCTGATTGGCTGATTTTGCATGAATTGATGCGACTGCAACATCGCGAAATCCTGGAGGGACTGACTAACATTAGAATGAAGACTCCTTATGCCATCTTTATGAATAAAACAATCAAAATGTTCAGCCATGTTGTCAACAGAGGAACATCAGGAACAGGCTGGTGTACTTGGCCCTTCTTCCTCTGCCTCTGATTTAATGGATAAGGACCTGTACCTACAGTGGTGCTTGAAAGTGTGAGAACCCTTTAGAATTTTCTACATTTCTGCATAAATATGACCTAAAACATCATCAGATTTCCACACAAGTACTAAAAGTAGATTTTATTTAACCTTTATTTATATAGCATAGTTCCACTGAGAGGAAACCTCTGTTTTTCAAGGACGGCCTGTTCACATTCACACCAGAAAGCTGCCCAGGACAACCACAGACTGACCTGTGGCCACTAAGTAGCTCCACTAGAGCAGTTGGGGTTAAGGGCCTTGCTCAAGGGCACCACAGTGGGGTTAAGGAGGGTGGGGCAAGCACAGCCATATTATCTGTCCCACCCAGATCTAATCCTGCTGGTCCAGGGATTGAACCCCCGACCGTCCGCTAACCAGTACACATCCCTTACCATTAGGCCACCACTGGCCAAAGATAAAGAGAACCCAGTAAAATAAATGAGACAAAATATTTTGCTTGGTTATTTAGTGAGGAAAATAATACAATATTACATATCTATGAGCAGCAAACGTTTGTGAACCTCTAGGATTAGCAGGTAATCTGAAGGTGAAATTAGAGTCAGGTGTTTTTAATCACTGGGATGACAATCAAGGGTGAGTGGACACCCTGATTTATTTAAAGAATCTTTTATTTAAAGATCTACCAAAGTGTCAACACATGTTTGTGGAAGTGTATCATGGCACAAACAAAGGAGATTCCTGAGGACCTCAGAAAAAGGGTTTTTGATGCTCATCAGGGTGGAAAAGGTTACAAACCCATCTCTGAACAGTTTGGACTCCACCAATCCACAGTAAGACAGATTGTGCACAAATGGAGGAAATTTAAGACCATTGTTACCCTCCCCAGAAGTGGTCGACCAACTAAGATCACTCCAAGAGCAAGTCGTGTAATAGTCGGTGAGGTCACAAAGGACCCCAGGGTAACTTCTAAACAACTGAAGGCCTCGCTCTTTTTGGCTAATGTTAATGTTCATGAGTCCACCATCAGGAGAACACTGAATAACAATGATGTGCATGGCAGGGAGGCAAGGAGAAAGCCACTGCTCTCCAAAAAGAAGATTGTTGTTCGTCTGCAGTTTGCTAAAGATCAGGTGGGCAAGTCAGAAGGCTGTTGGAAAAATGTCTTGTGGATGAATGAGATCAAGAGATCTTTTTGGTTTGAATGAGAAGTGTTATGTTTGGAGAAAGGAAGACACTGAATTCCAGCATAAGAAACTTATCCCATCTGTGAAACATGATGGTGGTAGTAACATGGTTTGGGAATGTTTTGCTGCATCTGGGCTAGGATGGCTTGCCATTACTGATAGAACAATGAATTCTGAATTATACCAGCGAATACTAAAGGAAAATGTCAGGACATCTGTTCATGAACTGAATCTCAACAGAAAGTAAGTCATGCAGCAAGACAGCAATCCCAAGCACACAAGTTGTTCTTCCAAACAATGGTTAAAGAAGAATAAAGTTTATGTTTTGGAATGGCCTGACCTTACTCCAACTGAGATGTTGTTGAAGCAAGTGCTTCATGTGAAAAAAACCACCAACATCACAGAGTCGAAGCTGTTCCGTATGGAGGAATGGGCTAAAATTCCTCCAAGCTGATGTGCAAGACTGATCAACACTTACTGGAAATGTTTAGTAGCAGTTATTGCCGCAAAAGGGGTTCACACCAGATACTGAAATCAAAGGTTCACAAACTTTTGCCACTCACAGATATGTTGTACTGGATCATTTTCTTCAATAAATAAATTAAAAAGTTTTTTTTTCCTCATTTATTTAACTGGGATCTCTTTATCTACTTTTTGGACTTGTGTGAAAATCTGATGATGTTTTAGGTCATATTTATGTACTGAAGAAAAGTTAAAAGGACTCACAAACTTTCAAGCACCACTATAGTGCTTTTTCTAGTCACAAAGACCCTACAAAGCACTTAACTAGTAGCTACACTAACCCTCTATTCTAAGGACCTATCAGAGACAGATACCTAGCGACAATTTAGAATGACCAACTAACCTAGCATGCATGTCTGTCATGAACCCCTGTGCGCCATTAAACGGCGCACCAGGGAGAGAATGAAAACCCAATCGCAGGAGTAGAGAGAGCCGTGTTTATTAGAGTTCACCAAACAACCAGTTTGTTAATCACCAATGCAGTTCAGTCTACCACACAATATATGGAAGAGTGTAATGACGTATTGGCCACAAAACATACAGGGCGCCTGCCGAAATGCTCAACAGCCTGGTGAATATAAAGCCTGGTGCTGCAGGGCTGCGTTACGCATAAAACAGGAAGGCGAGCAGCCTAATGCCGCAGGCTGCTAGCATGGGAGGAAAGGCTAAGATACACTTACAGGGCTGGAGCCAATTCGGGGAGCGTCGTGCAGTCAGGAGGCACAGACAGAGGAGCGGACCAGCCGTAACACCAAGGTATGGATCGTCTTGAAGTGTCCGGCAGGGTAAAGCGCTGGGAGTGAATGAACATACGCAGAGGAACATGCTGCCGCATATGAAGGTTAATGTCCCGACAATCTCCTTCCTCGGCGGTCGCCAACAAATACTCCAAACGCTAATGAGGAAAGAGATTGCCAGTGTGAATGCGTGGGCAGAACTGATTGGGAACAGGTGTGTGAGAGCGCATGTGAATGAGAGTGAATGGAGCGTGAGTGTGTGTGTGTGTGTGTGTGTGTGTGTGTGTGTGTGTGTGTGTGTGTGTGTGTGTGTGTGTGTGTGTGTGAGAGAGACCCAGTGAGTACAGCTGATGGAGCTTGACAGGAGGAGGGGGCGTGCCTGAGCTGACAGGAGGAAACTAGGTCAAAGCATAACCATGAGTCAGAATCGGTTTGGCCTCCAACCCGGATTCATGACACATGTCTTTGGATTGTGGGAGGAAACCAGAGCTCCCGCAGTAAACTCACACAGTACAGGGAGAACATGCATCCACACAGAAAGGTTCCAAGCCCTGCCAGTTTGGGGATTCGAACCTGGAACCATCTTGATGTGAGGTAACAGTGCTAACCACTGTAGCACACCTCTGAGCAGTTCTAGAGAACTGGAAGGTCAACAATTAATCAATTTAATAAATGTCACATAAAAAAATATAATAGAAAGGTATAAAAACTGCTTGGCATAATTTTTTTTTTTTAGATTTAGTATACTTTATTGATCCCCAGAGGGGAAATTGAGGGTCATCCACCACCTGGATGGATGAAGCAGCCACGATACGGCGCTATCCCTTAACCATTCACACACACATTCACACCTAGGGCCACTTTAGAGTCTCCAATTAACCTAACCTGCATGTTTTTGGCATGTGGGAGGAAACCGGAGAAATCCCGGAGTAAACCCACGCAAACACGGGGAGAACATGCAAACTCCAAACAGATCACTGTTGGTCGGGGGCTGGGATCAAACCCACGATCCCACGATCCCCACGATCCCCCAGCCAAGGGTAAACTGTGCTGTCGCAGTGCTAACCACTGCGCCACCGTGCAGCCCAATGATAACTAGTTCAACAATTTTGCATGTAATGACTCAGTGACTCAATGACTCAAGCAACGAACGAATGCCTAAATGTTTTGGAAGGACTGACTATTCAACAGAAAAGCAAATGACAATATAAATTTAAAAAAAAACAAAACAGCAGATAATTGTGTACAACCAGCTGCATAATTTACAAAAGCATTCATTATTTGCCCAGAATGATGAAAAATTGCTTTTAAGATGAGCCCAAGTGACTAAGTGATGTGGAGGTTGAACTAATTGTTTTGAGAATTTCAATTCTGTTCTGAGAAATGCACCAAAGCAACTGAGAAAAAACGTAATGTATGAGTATGAAAAACTTGAAAAATGACCCAATTTAAGGTACCTTATATAGATATGAGGAAAAAAAACAATTGTGATTAAGCAACAATTTTTGGAGATTAAAAACATTTTTTAGTTGACTTTCACCATTACTATAAATACCACATATCTTCCTGATGAGTTTAGTCCACACAACCATGGGAAAGTCTACTGACTGACAGCTATCCAGAAGACAATCATAGACACTCCACAAGGAGGGTAAGATACAGAAGGTCACTGCTGAAAAGCCGGGCTGTTCACAGAGTGCTGTATCAAATAAGATGAGCTGACTAGAAGAAAAAAGTGCGGTAGAAAAAGATGCACAAGTAACCAGGATGACTGAACTTTGGGAAGCTTCATAAGGAGTGGACTGAGTCTGGTGCCAGCCATTACGCAAAGACATCTTTAGGACTATGACTGCTGTGTTGTGTCCTAATACTAAAACCACTCCTGAACCGGAGACAACAGAAACATCTTACACAAATGGTCCCCTCCAGCATACAACTAGGACAATATCAGTCACTACGGAGGGTAACAATAAGCATGGGTACATATTCATACCATGTAGGGTAACTAAATAGACGGTTATGCTGTTTATTCCATCTAGCTACAATGCTCTACACTGTGTATATATATTTATATATTTATGTGTACATATGTATATTCACTGCTCTTATTTTATTTTCTTATCTTCTTAATTATTGCTCTGAGTGTTGCTATTCCTGTGCTGTTGCAATCCTGGAATTTCCCCATTGTGGGACTAATAAAGGCTCATTTTATCTTAACTGTGCTAAAGACAGCAAAAAAATAAAAAATAAAAAATGGAATGTTGCTCATTGGACTAAAGTGCTCTTTTCTGTTGAAAGCAAATTGGAGGAAGAGTGGTGAAGCACAGAATCTAAGGTGTTTAAAGTCCAATGTGAAGAATCCACAGTCTGTGATTATTTGGGCTGCCAGGGGGGCAGCTGTGGCGCAGGTGTAGTGTGGCAGACTACTTATCGGAGGGTGAGGGGTTCAATTCCCACTCTGTCTGCAGTCTGCATGTTGAAGTGTCCTTGAGCAAGACACTAAACCCCCAGATGCTCCTGGTGGGTCAGGCCAGCGCCTGTGTATGGCAGCTGCTCTGCCATCAGTGCGTAAATGTGTGCGTGAATGGGTGGATAGCAGGATCTGTAAAGTGCTTTGGTCATGCAGAGATGAGTAAAATGCGCTATATGCAATGGTGTGAAAAAGTGTTTGCCCCCTTCCTGATTTCTCATTTTTTTGCATGTTTGTCACACTTAAATGTTTCAGATCAAACAAATTTAAATATTAGACAAAGATAACACAAGTAAACACAAAATGCAGTTTTTAAATGAAGGTGTTTGTTATTAAGGGAAAAAAGATCCAAACCTATATGGCCCTATGTGAAAAAGTGATTGCCCCCTAAAGCTAATAACTGGCCGGGCCACCCTTAGCAGCAACAACTGCAATCAAGCGTTTGCAATAACTGGCAATGAGTCTTTTACAGCGTTGTAGAGGAATTTTGGCCCACTCATCTTTGCAGAATTGTTGTAATTCAGCCACACTGGAGGGCTTTCCAGCATGAACCACCTTTTTAAGGTCATGCCACAACATCTCAATTGGATTAAGGTCAGGACTTTGACGAGGCCATTCCAAAGTCTTCATTTTGTTATTCTTAAGCCCTTCAGAGGTGGACTTGCTGGTGTGTTTTGAATAATTGTCCTGTTGCAGAACCCAAGTATGCTTCAGCTTGAGGTCATGAACAGATGGCCGGACATTCTTCTTCAGGATTTTTTGGTAGACAGCAGAATTTCATGGGTCCATTTACCACACCAATTCTTCCAGGTCCTGAAGCCGCAAAACAGCCCCGGACCATCACACTACCACCACCATATTTTACTGTTGGTATGATGTTCCTTTTCTGAAATGCTGTGTTACTTTTATGTCGGATGTAATGGGAAACACACCTTCCAAAAAGTTAAACTTTTGTCAACTTTTGTGGACCCTCAGTCCACACAGTATTTTCCCAAAAGTCTTGTGGATCATCAAGATGTTTTCTGGCAAAAATGAGACGAGCCTATATGTTCTTTTTGCTCAGCAATGGTTTTCGTCTTGGAACTCTGCCATACAGGCCATTTTTGCCCAGTCTCTTTCTTATGGTGCAGTCATGAACACTGACCATAACTGAGGCAAGTGAGGCCTGCAGTTCTTTGGATGTTGTTGTGGGGTCTTTTGTGACCTCTTGGATGAGTTGTCACTGTGCTCTTGGGGTAATTTTGGTTGGTCAGCCACTCCTGGGAAGGTTCACCACTGTTCCATGTTTTCACCATTTGTGGATAATGGCTCTCACTCTGGTTCACTGGAGTCCCAAAGCTTTAGAAATGGCTTTATAACCTTTTCCAGACTGATAGATCTCAATTACTTTGTTTCTCATTTCTTGCTGAATTTCTTTGGATCACAGTATGATGTCTAGCTTTTGAGGCTCTTTTGGTCTACTTCACTTTGTCAGGCAGGTCCTATTTAAGTGATTTCTTGATTTAGAACAGGTGTGGCAGGAATGACGCTTGGGTGTGGTGAGAGAAACTGAACTCAGCTTTCCAAAGATGTGATAAACCACAGTTAATTTATGTTTTAACGGGGGGGGGGTGTCACTTTTTCCACACAGGGCCATGTAGGTTTGGATTTTTTGTTTTACCCTTAATAATAAAAACCTTCATCTAAAAACTGCACTTTGTGTTTACTTGAGTTATCTTTTGTCTAATATTTAATTTTGTTTGATGATCTGAAACAATTAAGTGTGACAAACATACAAAAAAAATGAGAAATCAGGAAGGAAGCAAACACTTTTTCACACCACTATAAGTGAATGCCATTACCATTTACCATGTCATTTGCTGGTGTTGGTCCGTTGAGTCAACACTGCTATCTACCAGAAAATTTTCAAGCACTTCATGCTTCTACTGTCATGAACTGAGCCGGTGTTTTCCTTAGGTTTGGTTCTGGCTGTTCTCTGTGGCTCAGGTATCAGGTTATTTATGTATTGTGTCTTCTTTTGAGTTCTTACTGCTTTTATGTCTTTGCCCTTTTCTTTTCCATACCTGTAGCCACCGTTCTGGCCGGCAGCTGTTAGGCAGTCTCGTTGACCTACTTTCTTGTAGGCATTGTCTAATATTCGCCAGTCCGACCACGCTCCCTCTCCTTTGACAGCCAGGTGATTCTACTCCGGTGATTGTCATCCCCGCGCCTCGCCCAGGTTTGCTCAATTTGTGGAAGCAGCAATGCTTGTACTTCAGAGGCGTTTGCCCATCAAGAATTGCTGTTCCATTGAATTGTCCATTGATGTACATAGTCGTGTGTGAACTGTGTGCACGGTAGCATTAGCCACTTCCACTTTAGCCGTGGATTCTCCAGCTTCCTATGAGCGATGCTGGCTCTGGGACGCTATCGTGGTTGAATTGCTGCTTCTCATGTGTTCCCTGGGTGATGCCGGCCTAGGAACGTCTATTGTAAGTTCCTTTGCATTTTTGTACATCCTCACCTTTTTGGAAACTGTTTGTGTTTACTTCAATAAATGTGTTGTGGTGTGACCCTGCACATAAATCCATCCTTCCTTCCCCTCCTCTGTGTGCTGCATAAAAGCGCACGAGGAGGTCCATGACATCTACCTGTTGAAAAGTTTTATGGAGATGCTGATTTCCTTTTCCAGTAGAACTTAGCACCAATCCACAGCACCAACACCACTATGGAATGGTTTGATGACCATGCCAACTGTGTTTGACTGGACAGTGAATGGGCCTGAACTGAACCCAAGAGAGAAAGAGGAAAGCAAAAGATGAGAAACACCAACAATACAGATGAGTTGAAAGTCTAAAACCTCAGTAGGGACACAAGCTGATCACCTCCATGCTACATTGCACTGATGCAGTAATTCATGGTGATATTTCTATGTTGTAAAACCTAATTTTAGACTTGATCTTTGGGAATATTCTATTAATGTAAGATACTAGATTTTAATACTCTTCAAGGTATTCATCAAAATTAAAAAAACAAAAACAAAACAGGCATATCTCAACAAAGTAGGCAATGATATTAAGAGACCAAATGTGTGGTAGATATGTGGGAGGAAGAAAAAATCCTCCCAAAATAAATGAACTAAGAATCCCATGGTGTTATTGTGTCAGAACTCAGATCCTTATCAGCAGAGATCTGCTGTACTCACAACTGCTGCCATGATCACGTGTGTATTCCTGTGTCATGCAAGCAACTATAATCCTCTCGTCACCACACCATCAACCACAAGGCTCACGCCGCAGGTGGAAGCTACTTGTTTTCCATCCCCGAGTCCTTGGAGAGGAGAGTGCAGAGAGCTTCCTCACGTCGCCACACTGATGAGACACCGGTGGTGTGGCCTGATTGAGCCTGACATGTGCTGCAATGATGTCTGACAGGCAGCAAGCACAGGAGCGATGGGGAGCCCTTCTGTTCCAACAAAGTACAGTCAACAGCAGGGGGCTGCACACATGGCTCTTATGCTCAGAACCAGCAATTCTGTTCAGTTTTGATGAACAAAAAGAAATTGCAATATGTTTATAAAAGAAAAGTTGCAAATTTATGGGAACAATGCATCAAATAAATAAGAAAAAATGGACATTTAAGAGAACAAGACAAATGAGTACAGAGTACCACTTCCTGTGGTAACGTATTGTCACTTCCTGTTTTGCTCACTGTTGGTGTGGTTTGCTACGCTAAGCTCTCCTCCTTCTCCTCCTGAGGATTATTGCCTTTAATTGCATTTTAATTGCTTTTTTTCATCTACTGTCTCCTCTCCCTGCTGTTTGACAAGACGCTTGCACTTGTGTCCACACTCAGTGTCACCCTCTTTAGCCTTCTGTTCACCTTTCATCAGTGTTTGTGTTAACTTTGGGTTAGTCACTAGCTATGGTTACTAGCTCTCCTTCCCCTTCCCCTCTGGTGTGCTCTGTGTCAGATGTTTGGCTACACCTCTGCCTCTTTTAGTGATAATGGCAAATGTAATAAATGTTGTCTTTTTGAGGTGCTCGAGGCGAGGTTGTGTGATTTGGAATCCCGGCTTCGCTGCATTGAAATACCATTAGCTCCAGTTAATAATGACGGATTCTCATTAGCTGTAGCAGAGCGTCGTAGCATACGGCCTGTTAGCCGTCCCCCAGCAACCGGCTCTCCTGAGCAGCCAGGAAAGAACGGGTGGGTGACGGTGAGAAAGAGGCATAGTCGCAAGCCTCTGGATCACCACCAATCTGTTCATGTTTCTAATCGACATTCCCCATTCAGCGACTCTTAAGCAGGCTTTATTTCAGTGCAAACAGGATTGATTTTCCCCCCAGTGAACAAATAAATACAGCACAGGGCTGCAAACATAACGGGAGCTGGCTAGGCTAATAACACAAGCAAACAAAAGTAAATTCCAAACATGACGAGGAACCGGAGGGAATCCCATCTTATGTTGTCACAACAAAAGGTGGTCGTATAAATAGAGACGCGGCACTTTTATGTACATAGTTCGATCTGTGAAGCCACTATCATACCTGCATCTTCTCGTCTTCTTCTTCTTCTTCTGTTGGCTGCTCCCTTTAGTGATCGCCACAGTGGATCATCTGTCTCCATCTCACCCTATCCCTTGCATCTTCTTCTGTAACACCAACCCTCTCCATGTCCTCCTTCACTACATCCATGAATCTTCGCTGTGGTCTTGCTCTTTTCCTCCTGCCTGGCAGCTCCATCTTCAAAATCATTTGTCCAATATATCCAATATCCCTCCTCTGCACATGTCCAAACCATTTCAGCCTTGCCTGTCTGACTTTGCCTCCAAACTGCTCAACCTGAGCTGTTCCTCTGATAAACTCATTTCTAATCCTGTCCCTCCTAGTCACTCCCAATGAAAATCTTAGCATCTTCCACTCTGCCACATCTAGCTCCACCTCCTGTCTTTTTGTCAGTGCCACCATCTCCAAACCATACATCATAGCAGGTCTCACTACTGTCTTGTAAATCTTCCCTTTCACTCTTGTTGCTGTCACAAATCACCTGACACTTATCTCCACTCACTCCACCCTGCCTGCACTCTCTTCTTCACCTCTTTTGTGCATTTTCGATTGCTTTGGATGGTTGACCCCAGGTATTTAAACTCATCTACTTTCACTTCCGCTACTCCTTCCAACTAAGAACAGACAATGAATGATAGCAAAACATTACTAAATAACCAAAGATTGGGACAATGCTAAAGATAACAAAATGACAATTAAAACTGCAAGTAGTGTTGAAGGGCCCTCGCATATTCTGCACTACTCGGGGGGGGGGGGGGGGTCGCGCGACAAAACACTCATGCCTTTGGGTCAAAACACCCCTGACTGATGAATAAAACAATATATTATGTAGGATCCCATTATCAGAGTTATAAACCTTTTAATTCTGAGCTAGAGGACGCTGCGGCTATGCATCATTTTGCATTACGAGAGTGTTCAGTGTCAATTACCCATTCACGACACAAAATTTGGTTGAATTTGGACAATGTTGCCAGAGTGGTTAAGTTTGTTTTTCTGCTAGGGGGTTCTATAGCTATGTGTAATTGTTCCATACAGAAAGGTTCAGCGTTGGCCAACCATGTACACTACCGTTCAAAAGTTTGGGGTCACTTAGAAATGTCCTTATTTTTGAAAGAAAAGCACTTTTTTTCAAAGAAGATAACTTTAAACTCATCAGAAATACACTCTATACATTGCTAATGTGGTAAATGACTATTCTAGCTGCAAATGTCTGGTTTTTGGTGCAATATCTACATAGGTGTATAGAGGCCCATTTCCAGCAACTATCACTCCAGTGTTCTAATGGTACAATGTGTTTGCTCACTGTGTCAGAAGGCTAATGGATGATTAGAAAACCCTTGTGCAATCATGTTAGGTCTGCAATGCTGTAATTGCTGCAAATGGAGGATTCTTTGATGAAAGCAAAGTTTGAAGGAAAAAATTATTATTTCAAATACAAATCATTATTTCTAACCTTGTCAATGTCTTGACTATATTTTCTATTCGTTTTACAGCTCATGGTGGTAAATAAGTGTGACTTTTCATGGAAAACACAAAATAATTGTCTGGGTGACCCCAAACTTTTGAACGGTAGTGTACCACACAAAACTTGATTAAATTTGGACAAATACCAGAGCTATAAGTCTTTGTTTTTTTCCTAGGGGCGCTATAGCTATATGTCATTGTTCATTATAGAAAGGTTCAATGTAGGCTACCGATCCACCATACAAAATTTGGTTGAATTTAGATAAAGCATGCCTGAGTTATGAAGCTTTGTTTTTGTTTTGTTTTTTCCCTAGGGGGTGCTATAGCTATGTTTGTTATAGTTATATAAATCTGTTGGTCTGGCTAGGATCATATATATAAAGTTTGGTGGCAATCAGACAATGTTTTTGCGAATTACAACAACCTCCAGTCTCGCAGAGTCACGCCATCTTTTGTGATGGCGGTGAAGCATGGGCGTTCCACGAAAAGTCACGGTTTTCACTGTGAAGCATCATCCATGTCTTAAGACCTGTCTGAGACCATCTGACGTGGCTGCTGTAAACATGGTCAGAGAGCCACATCATAATGTAAAGCATGTGACTTCCTCTCATCGCTAGGTGGCGCTACAGTCATTAATGAATTTTTACATTTACATGTGTTTAGGCCAGGACCCCCATTAACATGAAAAGTATCATGCCAATCGGTTGAAATATGTTGGAAATATACAGTACCTGTTTGTAATTTTTTGGCGAGATGGCGAAATTGGCCAAGGGGTGTGGTCTAGACCATCTGAAGAAAACTCACTGTTTTGAAAACTTTTGATGACTCACCCCTTTAGATGGGACTACATTTTTTTTCTTCTCCCTTTTCTCCTCTTTGGTTGCACACCATGGACTACATTTCCCACAAGTCATGTGACTTTGTCTTTTTGTCATGTTACTTTCTTGTAGGTTATTTATTGGCCAGAGATGTTCGGATGCCAGGTGTTCGGATGAACACCAGAACGTCTTGAATTTTAATTAGTTTTTAGTCCAGCGTTTTTAAATAAAACTCCTTGTTAAAAGGTTATCTGACACCTGGATGTTTGAAAATGAACTTACATAGACAACTGTAGCCCAATTTCCACCGACACCCTATTGGTTAACAGCACCGGTGGCGGTCGTTGTTAACCTGGGCCTCGACCAATCCGGTATGAAAGTCTCATTCGTCATGATCCGCATGTTTGATTTAGCAAAGGTTTTATGTTGGATGCACTTCCTCACACAAGGGTCCCCATTTACAAGGGCTTGGGACCGGCACGAGGAGTACAGTGGCTTATGCACCCCCTGTGGCTGAGTACAGTGCATCTGGAAAGTATTCACAATGCTTCACTTTTTTCACATTTTGTTATGTTATAGGCATGAATAAAAAAGGATTAAGATGGATTAAATTCCTTTTTTCCCCTCAAAATTCTACACACAATGCCACATAATGACAACGTGAAAAAAGATTTTGAGATTTTTGCAAATTTATTAAAAATAAAAAATTAAGAAATCACATGTACATAAGTATTCACAGCCTTTGCCATGGAGCTCAAACTTGAGCTCAGGTGCATCCTGCTTCCACTGACCATCCTTGAGATGTTTCTACAGCTTAATTGGAGTCCACCTGTGGTAAATTCAGTTGATTGGACATGATTTGGAAAGGCACCCACCTGTTTATATAAGGTCCCACAGTTGACAGTGCATGTCAGAGCACAAACCAAGCATGAAGTCAAAGGAATTGTCTGTAGACCTCCAAGACAGGATTGTCTCGAGGCACAAATTTGGGGAAGGGTACAGAAAAATTTCTGCTGCTTTGAAGGTTCGAATGAGCACAGTGGCCTCCATCATCCCTAAATGGAAGAAGTTCGGAACCACCAGGACTCTTCCTAGAGCTGGCCAGCCATCTAAGCTGAGTGATCAGGGGAGAAGGGCCTTAGTCACGGAGGTGATCAAGAACCCGATGGTTACTCTGTCAGACCACCAGCATTCCTCTGTGGACAGAGGAGGACCTTCCAGAAGGACAACCATCTCTGCAGCAATCCACCAATCAGGCCTGTATGGTGGCCAGATGGAAGCCACTCCTTAGTAAAAGGCACATGGCAGCATGCCTAGAGTTTGCCAAAAGGCACCTGAAGGTCTCTCAGACCATGAGAAAAAAAATTCTCTGGTCTGATGAGACAAAGATTGAACTCTTCGGCATGAATGCAAGGCGTCACCAGGTACCATTCATAACCATGCCAATGGGGGTGGCAGCATCATGCTGTGGGGATGTTTTTCAGTGGCAGGACCTGAGAGACTAGTCAGGATAGAAGGAAAGATGAATCCAGCAATGTACAGAGACATCCTGGATGAAAACCTGCTCCAGAGCGCTCTTGATCTCAGTCTGGGGCAACTGTTCATCTTTCAGTAGGACAACAACCATAAGCACACAGTCAAGCTATCAAAGGAGTGGCTTCAGGACAACTCTGTGAATGTCCTTGAGTGGCCCAACCAGAGCCCACACTTGAATCCAATTGAACATCTCTGGAGAGATGTGAAAATGGCTGTGCACTGACGCTTCCCATCCAACCTGATGCAGCTTGAGAGGTGCTGCAAAGAGGAATGGCTGAAACTGCCCAAAGATAGGTGTGCCAAGGTTATGGCATCATATTTAAAAAAAACAACAAAAAAACTTGAGGCTGTAATTGCTGCCAAAGGTGCATCAACAAAGTATTGAGCAAAGGCTGTGAATACTTATGTACATGTGATTTCTTAGTTTTTTATTTTTAATACATTTGCAAAAATCTAAAAAAAAAAAAACCTTTTTCATGCTGTCATTATGGGGTATTGTGTGTAGAATTTTGAGGAAAAAATGAATTTCATCCATTTTGTAATAAGGCTGTAACAAAACAAAATGTGGAAAAAGTGAAGCACTTTGAATACTTTCTGGATGCACTGTAATACTATATTTTTTAAAATATGGTATTCTGTTTATATTTATGTTTTCCAAATGTCCCAACTTTACTGGAATCAGAGTTTGTAAAATTCATTCAGGCTTATATCTGTCACATCTGTCAGACTTGAACTCCACATCCCTTCCTTCTTATTTCTCTCTTCATCCATCTGGCCCTCTTCTATTTTCAGTCAAACTTCCTTTGTCACCCCTGAATCAACACTCATCCATCTGTGTGTGAGTGTCTCCCTCATACTGAGGGAGACAAGACTCGTGGCAGCATTACTTGGACTTCACTCCTTGGACTATTCCTCTCTCTTTCCCAGAGCATGCCCTGCTCTGGATTGCCAATCTTGTGTGTTTTGCATCATTGTCCTGCTGCTGAACCCAAGTGATCTGGTTGATTGATCGTCACTTCCTTGTGGTAACGTATCGTCACTTCCTGTTTTGCTGTCTGTCTGTGTGGTTTGCTCTCCTGACTCTCCTGAGCTTTTGGGTTAGCCACTAGCGATGGCTACTAGCTCTCCTTCCCCTCCTCCTCTGGTGTGCTCTCTCTGTCAGATGTTTAGCTACACCTCTGCCTCTTTTAGTGATAACGGTAAATGTAATAAATGTTGTCTTTTTGAGGCGCTCGAGGCGAGGTTGTCTGATTTGGAATCCCAGCTCCGCTGCATTGAAACACCGTCTGCGCCAGTTACTCTTGGCGGACGCCCCTTAGCTGCAGCGGAGCCAGCTAGAATAGCTAACCCCGTTAGCAGTCCTCCGGCTCTCCTCAGCAGCGAGGAGACTGGGTGGGTGACGGTGAGAAGGAAGCCTAGTCGCAAAGCCCCGGTACACCTCCAACCTGTTCACGTTTCTAATCGTTTTTCCCTGCTCAGCGACACACCCGCTGAGGAAAAAACTCTGATCATTGGCGACTCTGTAGTCAGAAACGTGAACCTAGAGACTCCAGCGGCCATAGTCAAATGCATTCCTGGGGCCAGAGCAGGCGACATCGAGTCAAATTTGAAAATGCTGGCTAAAAGTAACCGTAAATACTCCACAATTGTTATTCACGCTGGCATTAATGACATCCGTCTCCGACAGTCGGAAGTCACGAAAGTTAATGTAGAATCGGTGTGTGACTTTGCAAAAACGATGTCTGCCACTGTAGTATTCTCTGGGCCCCTCCCTAATCTGACCAGTGATGACATGTTTAGCCGCGCGTCATCCTTGAACCGCTGGCTGTCTGTGTGGTGTCCTGCAAATGACGTGGGCTACATTGACAATTGGAGCTCATTTTGGGGAAAACCTGGTCTTATGAGACGAGACAGCATTCATCCCACTTTGGATGGTGCTTCTCATTTATCTAACAATCTGGCATCTTTTTTATCCAAATTCCCAAAACCTTGACTACTCAGAGTTGGGACCAGGAAGCAGAGTTGCAGTCTTACACGCCTCTCTGCAGCTCCTCTTCATCCGCCACCCCTCAACTTAGCCCCTGTCTTCCCCATCAGAGAATCATTGTCTGCTCCCTCCAAAGTAAATAAAAATATAATATATAAGCATCCCAAAGAGATTAAGCAAAATATTGGTAAAACTCAAATTAAACAAAGCCTCTAAATTGAATGATTTGGCCTCTGTTCCTCCTCATAATTTAAAAATTAAATGTGGTTTATTAAATATTAGGTCTCTAACTCCCAAGTCTCTGTTAGTCAATGATCTGTTAATTGATCATCATATTGATTTAATATCCCTTACAGAGACTTGGTTAGGGCAAGAGGATTATGTTGGTTTAATGAATCAACTCCCTCTGGTTATTTAAACTGTCAAAATCCCAGAAGTTCTGGTCGTGGAGGAGGAGTAGCAACAATTTACCATTCCAAATTACTAGTTAACCCCTTGCACTCCGGTCAATTTCCCTAAAAACGCCAAAAAATAATGTGCCCAAATTAAATCCAAAGCTGTTCTTCAACCCTTTGCAGCATCTTCATGGGGTTGGTCTCATTTAAAAGAAAACACTTTGAATTTTTTGGCAAAACAGTCATAATCTCTCTAAGTGCTCCGGCCACTGAGTTACAGTCATCTAAACATTGTGAACTTGAAGAAAATAAATTTGGCCTGGGTGTTTTTTTTTGGATACAAATGCTTGCAAATAACACACAGCTTCAGATCCGGGCTGGAAAATGCAACAGAAATGTAGAACCAAGTGTTATCCAGCTGAGGTCCAAATTTTGTAACAATACCACAAAAAATAAATATATTACACAGCTTTGTTCTCAGGTAGTTCCCAGGCGTTTTGGAACTGTGCCAAATTGTGCCAAATGGCACAGTTTGGAAAAACATCTGTAACTTTTGAATGATTCAATGTAGAAGCTTCATTTTGGGCTGTAATGAAAGGTCACACTCAGGGCTGTGTCTCTGTGTGTGTGTGTGGGGGGGTTGTCCCCCCCCCCCGCTACAGAGGACGAACATCGCCCATCACTACATGACGGATTAGCCTCATATGGCGATGTGGCGACAGCAGCGCAGTCACTGCGGCTCCACCCCCCCCCCCCCCCGCTACAGAAGAATAGCAGGGGGGGCGGCGTTCACGGTCTGGACGCGACGAACGAACCGTGTACCTCGGCGCACGAACTTCAGACTTCGTGCGCCGCACAGTTGTAATTTACCGATCGGTCAAAAGTCATTTTGGATTACAATTTTCAGGAATAAAGAATAATTTAGCTTATAACACCTTACCTCTTCACAGCAGTGTCCTGGCGAACTTCTCTTCCCCATTGTCAGACGAACGCGACACTGGTCCGCTCGTGGTTCTGGTCTCGCGACCCGATCAAAACATAATTCCATTATTGTGGTTTTGTGCTTCCATGATTGCGGTTTTTGGCAAACGATTTTTCAAAACGAATAACAGTAGTAATTAAAAAAAGACTGGCGAAGGCGTGTGTGTCACTCAGCCTTCGTCGTCGGCCTCCGTCGGTCTATGACCATGGGAGAAGTCATAACGTCTACTCTGTTGGAACAAAAACAAAATAAGCACCGCCTGTGGCCGAACATGCTGATGTGCGAATGGCACTCCCTGTCACACAGGTTGCATTTGTGGATGGTCTCCGTGCTGCTGGGTCTGTGGGGTTCTTCCTGCGGGTCCTTTTTTGATCCGCTGCAGCAGTCAGTCTTCACCCAGCCTTAAAAAAAACAGCTCGCGAACTTCTCTGCTTCAATTGGCTCACTGCATCCACAGCGTTGGTAGGCGGGTCCTTCTTGCTAGGTTTTCATTCATTGGTTCTTCAAGGTTTCAGAAACCCAATTCAAGGCTCTTATTAGTCGAATGAGAGGTCAATGAGATGAACTAATCTGTTCGCGGCTGTGTCTGCAGCTTTTATTTTCAGTGCGCGCTTGGACGCCATCACCACCTACATCACCATCTCCATCATGCGTCCTAGAGCGCACGAGGGCGCACGAGAGCGCCCTCGTGCGCTCTAGGACGCAGAGACTTGCCCGTCCGCGGTACAACGGAGTGCAAGAGGTTAATGTAAAGCAAAAAACATGTTATAATTCCTCTGAGGGCCTGGTCCTCAGTATTGGGCACTTTAGCAATTTTAGGTTAAAGCCAATTTTATTTGCCATAGTTTATCGTCCCCCATCAACCTACTCAGAATTTTTATCCGAATTTGCTGATTTCTTAGCTGATTTAGTGCTGAAATCTGATAGAATAATTATAGTAGGGGACTTTAATATACATGTGGATGTAGATAGTGACTGCCTTAATGTGGCATTTAATTCAATATTAGACTCGATTGGGTTTTCTCAGAAAGTAGGAAATTCTACTCATTATCTCCACCATACATTGGACCTTGTTCTGACATATGGCATAGAAATAGAAAATCTTGTAGTGTCTCCTCATAACCCTGTACTGTCACACCATTGTCTGTTAACCTTTGATTTTACCATTTCTGACTATTTGGCTCCTAAAGAAAAATATTATCACAGTAGATGCCTCTCAGATGATGCTGTTACCAAATTTATGCAGATTGTTTCCTCTATGCCATGTGTCAACACAACGGAAATAAGCTATAGACACCTTGCTCCTTCTGTAATTGATAACATGGTGGATAGTGTTACAGCTTCTCTGCATCAGACTCTAGACTTGGTGGCCCCCTTAAAAAAGAAAAAGTCTAATCAGAGATTTCTAACTCCTTGGTTCAACACAGAAACTCGTACCTTAAAACAGAAGACTCGTCAATTAGAAAGAAAATGGCGCTCCACTAATTTAGATGAAATCTATTTAGCTTGGAGAAATCATCTTTTAATTTATAAAAAATCTCTTAGAAAAGCTAGAACGAGATATTATTCTGCATTAATAGAAGAGAACAAGAATAATCCCAGGTTTCTTTTCAGCACTGTAGCCAGGTTGACAAAGAGTCAGGACTCTGTCAATCCTAGCATTCCCTTAGAGCTTACTAGTCAGGACTTTATGAACTTTTTCAATAATAAAATTTCATCCATCAGAGATAAAATCAATCAGATTCTTCCCACAGTTAACTTAAATACTGTAACTACTACAACTCCTTCAATTGATGTCTGTCTTGATGAGTTTACTCCAATCGACCTTTGTGAGTTAGACAAAATAGTTTCCTCATCCAAACCTTCAACTTGTCTTTTAGACCCTATTCCTACCAGGTTATTTAAAGAAGTCTTCCCACTTACTGGTAGCTTTATTCTTCATATAATCAATTCTTCATTAACTTTAGGCCATGTACCGCAGGCTTTTAAAACGGCTGTAATTAAACCCTTACTCAAAAAGCCAACGCTAGATCCAGGAGCTTTAGCTAACTATAGACCAATCTCTAATCTCCCTTTCATTTCAAAAATCTTAGAGTTGTTGCTATGCAATTATTTGACTACCTGCAGGGAAATGGTTTACTTGAAGAGTTTCAATCTGGGTTTAGAATCCATCATAGTACTGAAACAGCCTTAGCGAAGGTCACTAACGACCTCCTCATCACATCTGATAATGGACTGGTTTCTGTACTTGTCCTTTTAGACCTTAGTGCAGCTTTTGATACTATCGATCATAATATTCTACTTGATAGATTAGAACACTATGTTGAACTTAATGGAACTTTGTTGCAGTGGTTTAGATCTTATTTATCTGATAGGTTCCAGTTTGTTCATGTAAATAATGAGTTTTCTTTCAACTCAAAGCTTAGTCATGGAGTTCCACAGGGATCTGTGCTAGGCCCTACTCTTTTTAGTTTATATATGCTTCTGTTAGGCAACATTATTAGAAAGCACTGTATACATTTTCATTGTTATGCAGATGACACATAATTATACCTGTCAATGAAGCCAGATGATAGTAATCAATTAGCCAAGTTAGAAGCCTGTCTTAAGGAAATCAAAGCTTGGATGACTTGTGATTTCCTGTTATTAAATTCAGATAAGACTGAAGTCATTCTTGTTGGTCCAAAAAACCTTAGAAATACCTTTCCAAATCAAACTTTCAGTTTGAATGCGGTTACTCTCTCTTAATAGCTCTGTGAGGAACCTTGGAATTATTTTTGATCAAGATCTGTCCTTCAATTCACATATTAAATTTGTTTCTAAGACTGCCTTCTATCATTTGCGTAATATTGCCAAGATTAGGAGCATCTTGTCTCAGAGTGATGCTGAGAAACTGATCCACGCTTTTGTTTGCTCGAGATTAGATTATTGTAACTCTTTATTATCAGGCTGTCCTAAAACATCTTTAAAAAGTCTTCAGCTGATCCAAAATGCTGCAGCAAGAGTTTTAACAGGTACTAGAAAGAGAGATCATATCTCTCCGGTTCTGGCCTCCCTTCATTGGTTTCCCATAGAGTTTAGAATTAAGTTTAAAATCCTTCTTCTTACTTACAAAGCTCTAAACAATCAGGGTCCTTTTTATTTAAAAGATCTAATACGACCGTATTATCCTAACAAAGCACTACGCTCCCCAAATGCAGGATTACTTGTAATACCTAGAATCTCCAAAAGTACAATGGGAGGCAGAGCCTTCAGTTATCAAGCTCCTCTCCTGTGGAACCAGCTGCCAATCTGGATTCGGGAGTCAGACTCGATCTCTGTTTTTAAGAATAGGGCTAAAACCTACCTTTTTGATATAGCCTACAATTAGGGAGGGATCATGGGTTTCTGAGCCCTCCCTTAGTTATGCTGTTAATAGGTTTAATCAGCCGGAGGACCTCCAATAATGCACTGGGCCTCACTCCTTTCTTCACTCTCAATGAAATATTTTTTTTTTGCTGGTCATTAACATCTGTTTGTTCTCTCCCATAGACTGAGTCCCCATCGTGCTGTTTGCTCTCTACATGTTTGTTCTTTACATCTTCTCTGTCCCCTCACCCCCCAGCCAGTCGCAGCAGATGACTGCCCCTCCCTGAGCCTGGTTCTGCTGGAGGTTTATTCCTGTTAAAAGGGAGTTTTTCCTCTCCACCATCGCCAAGTGCTTGCTCACAGGGGATCGCCTGATTGCTGGGATCTTTCTGCAACTGTGGGGATTCCCCCTACAGTTGATAGTGCTATGAGATGACTGTTGTTGTGAAATGGCGCTATATTTTTTTTAATTTTTTATTTTTTTTATTACTTATTTTGTACCCGGAGGTAGATTTGTTTTGCAGTCTGGTGACAAGCCACCAGCTGCCTGTCGCTGCGTGCGCAAGCGCCCCTTATCCCTAACCTGCATGTTTTTGGCATGCGGGAGGAAACCGGAGAAATCCCGGAGTAAACCCACGCAACACGGGGAGAACATGCAAACTCCACACAGATCACTGTTGGCCGGGGGCAGGGATCGAACCCACGATCTCACGATCCCCGCGATCCCCCGGCCGAGGGTAAACTGTGCTGCCACAGTGCTAACCACTGCGCCACCGTGCAACATATAAATCAAGTTGAATTGAATTGAATTGAATACTCAGTGGAGAAAACCATTCCATTCATCTTGTGTTCCCTTGTTTTGCCTTCAGCTCTTCTCTCTGTCCTCCTACCATCTCTTCGCCAGTCCATCCACCTCAAATCTGCAAGGCTGACAGCTCTGCAGGAACACCACCTATCAAGTGGCGAGCACGTCGACACATCTTACCCACAATGCCTTGAGACATCACTTCTTTAAAAATCATATCTTAAATTTAAGCAGTATCACATGAGAGGAACAGCAGCATCGAGAAAACGCTGCTTCATGTCATGCCTGTGGCAAAATCATCGTAGTGTTACATTCATGATACTGCATGATGTTGAGTGTAATGTTACTTAAGTGTTGCTAAATAACACAAAAACTGAGCATAAAAACAGAGAATAAAATAACTTTGGCCATTTCACATACAGTGGTGTGAAAAGTGTTCGCCCCTTCCTGATTTCTCATTTTATTGTAGTTTTGTCACACTTAAATGTTTCAGATCAAACAAATTTAAATATTAGACAAAGATAACACAAGTAAACACAAGATGCAGTTTTTAGATGAAGGTGTTTATTATTAAGGGGAAAAAAATCCAAACCAACATGGCCGTGTGTGAAAAAGTGATTGCCCCCTAAACCTAATAACTGGTTGGGCCACCCTTAGCAGCAACAACTGCAATCAAGCATTTGCAATAACTGGCAATGAGTCTTTTACAGCGCTGTGGAGGAATTTTGGCCCACTCATCTTTGCAGAATTGTTGTAATTCAGCCACATTGGAGGGTTTTCAAGCATGAACCGCCTTTTTAAGGTCATGCCACAGCATCTCAATCGGATTCCGGTCAGGACTTTGACTAGGCCACTCCAAAGTCTTCATTTTGTTTTTCCTAAACCATTCAGAGGTGGACTTGTTGGTGTGTTTTGGATCATTGTCCTGCTGCAGAACCCAAGTGCACTTCAGCTTGAGGTCACAAACAGATGGCCAGACATTCTCCTTCAGGATTTTTTGGTAGACAGCAGAATTCATGGGTCCATTTACCACACCAAGTCTTTCAGGTCCTGAAGCAGCAAAACAGCCCCGGACCATCACACTACCACCACCATATTTTACTGGTGGTATAATGTTCCTTTTCTGAAATGCTGTGTTACTTTTACGCCGGATGTAATGGGACACACACCTTCCAAAAAGTTCAACTTTTGTCTCGTCAGTCCACAGGGTATTTTCCCAAAAGTCTTGGGGATCATCAAGATGTTTTCTGATATAATTGAGATGAGCCTTTATTGTCTTTTTGCTCAGCAGTGGTTTTCATCTTGGAACTCTGCCATGCAGGCCATTTTTGCCCAGTCTCTTTCTTATGGTGGAGTGATAAACACTGACCTTAACTGAGGCAAGTGAGGCCTGCAGTTCTTTGGATGTTGTTGTGGGGTCTTTTGTGACCTCTTGGATGAGTCATCACTGCGCTCTTGGGGTAATTTTGGCTGGTCAGCCACTCCTGGGAAGGTTCACCACTGTTCCATGTTTTCACCATTTGTGGATAATGGCTCTCACTCTGGTTCACTGGAGTCCCAAAGCTTTAGAAATGGCTTTATAACCTTTTCCAGACTGATAGATCTCAATTACTTTGTTTCTCATTTGTTCCTGAATTTCATTGCATCACAGCATGATGTCTAGCTTTTTTGGTCTTCTACACTTTGTCAGGCAGGTCCTATTTAAGTGATTTCTTGAATGAGAACAGGTGTGGCAGTAATCAGGCCTGGGTGTGGCTAGAGAAACTGAACTCAGCTTTCCAAAGATGTGATAAACCACACTTAAGTTATGTTTTAACAGAGGGGGCAATCACTTTTTCACACAGTTAGTTTATGTTTTAACGGGATGGGGGGGGGTCACTTTTTCACACAGGGCCATTTAGGTTTGAATTTTATTTTTTACCCTTAATAATAAACACCTTCATTTAAAAACTGCATTTTGTGTTTACTTGTGTTATCTCTGTCTAATATTTAAATTTGTTTGATGATCTGAAACATTTAAGTGTGACAAACATACAAAAAAATGAGAAATCAGGACGGGGGCAAACACTTTTTTACATCACTGTATGTTCAACAGTCATTGCTATGATACAGTAAAAAGCTTTTGAAGTCCATCACTCTGGTTGCTTTTGTTGAGTAGCCTAGCTAGCTCGCTCTCAGCAGCTGTGTTCAGGATTCCTGGATACGTACCCTGCTGGGAAAAACCAGCATAGACCAGCATGAAAATGCTGGTCTATGCTGGTTTGGTGTTGGTTTTTTTGTTCCTGATAATCTGGTGAAAATCTCAGGTCAATGGCTCCATCAGAAATGTGTTTAATGAGAAAAATGTTGACGTGTTCAATACTTATTTTCCCCGTTGTACATGTGATTTCTTAGTTTTTTATTTTTAATAAATTTGCAAAAATCTAAAAAAAAAAAAAAAACAACTTTTTTCACATTATCATTATGGGGTATTGTATGTACAATTTTGAGGAAAAAATTAATTTAATCCATTAAGGAATAAGGCTGTAACAAAACAAAATGTGGAAAAAGTGAAGTGCCATGAATACTTTCGGATGCACTGTACTGTCTTCTCAGTGATTGGACATATACAGTGGGGCAAAAAAGTATTTAGTCAGCCACCAATTGTGCAAGTTCTCCCACTTTAAAGATGAGAGAGGTCTCCAATTTTCATCATAGGTATACCTCAACTATGAGAGACAAAATGAGAAAAAAAAAAATTCAGAAAATCACATTGAAGGATTTTTAATGAATTAATTGGTAAATTCCTCAGTAAAATAAGTATTTGGTCACCTACAAACAAGCAAGATTTCTGGCTCTCACAGACCTGTAACTTCTTCTTTAAGAGGCTCCTCTGTCCTCCACTCGTTACCCGTATTAATGGCACCTGTTTAAACTCGTTATCAGTATAAGTATAAAAGACATCTGTCCACAACCTCAAACAGTCAGACTCCAAACTCCACTATGGCCAAGACCAAAGAGCTGTCAAAGGACACCAGAAACAAATTTGTAGACCTGCACCAGGCTGGGAAGACTGAATCTGCAATAGGTAAGCAGCTTGGTGTGAAGAAATCAATTGTGGGAGCAATTATTAGAAAATGGAAGACATACAAGACCACTGATAACCTCCCTCAATCTGGGGCGCCACGCAAGATCTCACCCCGTGGGGTCAAAATGATCACGAGAACGGTGAGCAAAAATCCTAGAACCACATGGGGGGACCTAGTGAATGACCTGCAGAGAGCTGGGACCAAAGTAACAAAGGCTACATCAGAAACACACTACGCCGCCAGCGACTCAAATCCTGCAGTGCCAGACATGTCCCCCTGCTTAAGCCAGTACATGTCCAGGCCCGTCTGAAGTTTGCTAGAGAGCATTTGGATGATCCAGAAGAGGATTGGGAGAATGTCATATGGTCAGATGAAACCAAAATAGAACTTTTTGGTAAAAACTCAACTTGTCGTGTTTGGAGGAGAAAGAACACCATACCTACTGTGAAGCATGGGCGTGGAAACATCATACTTTGGGACTGTTTTTCTGCAAAGGGACCAGGACGACTGATCCATGTAAAGGAAAGAATGAATGGGGCCATGTATCGTGAGATTTTGAGTGAAAACCTCCTTCCATCAGCAAGGGCATTGAAGATGAAATGTGGCTGGGTCTTTCAGCATGACAATGATAAGATAAGATAAGATAAGCCTTTATTAGTCCCACAACGGGGAAATTCCAGGATTGCAACAGCACAGGGATAGCAACACTCAGAGCAACAATCAGAAGGCAAGAAAAAAAAACAACAGCAGCGAGTATACATATGTACATATAAACATAAATATATAGACACACGATGCGGAGCATTGCAGCTAGATGGAATAAATATATAGATATATAAACACACAGTGCGGAGCATTGTAGCTAGATGGACTAAATATATGAACATATAAACACACACAATGCAGAGCATTGTAGCTAGATGGAATAAATATGTGAATATATAAACACACACAGTGCGGAGCATTGTAGCTAGATGGAACAAATATGCAAACACATAAACACACACAGTGTGGAGCACCGTAGCCAGATGGAATAAATATGTAAATCCATAAATACACACAGTGCGGAGCACTGTATCTAGATGGAATAAATATGTAAATATATAAACACACAGTGTGGAGCATTGTCGCTAGATGGAAAAAACATATACATATACAGACAAACACACAGTGCGGAGCATTGCAGCTAGATGGAATGAAACAGCATAACCATCTACTTAGTTATCCTACATGGTATGATTATGTACCCATACATATTGTCACCCTCCGTAGCTACCGGTATGTTCCTAGTTGTATACCGGAGGGGACCATTGTGTAAGTCTATTGTGTCTTTTGCATTCAATACTATTAGGTTGTCACATCTTTTTGCTATCTCTGCGAGCAGCCCTGCTTAGGTTATACAGTCTGACAGCCGTTGGTAGGAAGGACCTGCGGAATCTCTCGGTTGTGCACCTAGGATGATGTAGTCTGCTGCTAAATGAGCTCCTTAGTGCATTCAGTGTGTCCTGCATAGGGTGGAACTCGGACTCCAGCAGAAATGACAGTTTAGCCACCATCCTTCTCTCTCCCATCTCCTCCACTGGGTCAAGGCGCTGCCCCAGGACAGAGTTAGCTTTCTTGATCAGTTTGTTCAGTCTCTTCTTATCGGCTGCTGTAATGCCACTGCCCCAGCAGACCACTCCAAAAGTGATGGCTGATGCCACCACCGTGTCATAGAATGTCTTCAGCAGCGCCCCTTGTACACCAAAAGACCTGAGTCTCCTCAGTAGGAACAGCCTGTGCTGTCCCTTCTTGTAGAGTGTGTCAGTATTGTGTGACCAGTCTAGTTTATTGTTCAGATGAACACCCAGGTACTTGTAGGATGTCACCATCTCAATGTCTGTTGTCTGGATGTTTACTGGTGCTGTGAGGGGTTGTCCTTGCCTGCGGCAGTCCACCACCAGCTCCTTAGTTTTCCTCGCGTTGATCTGGAGGCAGTTCCGATGGCACCAGTCCACAAAGTCCTGTACTCAGCTTCATCTCCGTTGGAGATGAGGCCAACGATCGCAGAGTCGTCAGAGAACTTCTGTAGATGGCAGTGTGTTGTGTGAGAAGTCCGCAGTATAAAGGGTGAACAGGAAGGGAGCCAAAACCGTTCCCTGGGGGGGCCCCCGTGCTACCGATGATCGTGTCGGACACACAGTCCCGGGTTCTCACAAACTGTGGCCGGTTTGTGAGGTAGTCCAGGATCCATGATGACAGGTGCTGGTCCACCCCTGCGCACAGCAGCTTGTCATCGGTTGGATGGTGTTGAAAGCACTGGAGAAGTCAAAGAACATGATCCTCACTGTATTCCCGGGCTTCTCCAGGTGGAACAGAGAACGGTGAAGGAAGATGACCGCATCCTCCACCCCAATACCATGCTGGTAGGCGAACTGGAGTGGATCCATCGCTGGACCCACCAGGGGGCGGAGGTGAGCAAGGAGCAGTCTCTCCAGGGTCTTCATCATGTGGGACGTCAGGGCCACTGGTCTGTAGCTGATCCCAAACACACCACCCGGGCAACGAAGGAGTGGCTTCATAAGAAGCATTTCACGGTCCTGGAGTGGCCCAGCCAGTCTCCAGATCTCAACCCCATAGAAAATCTTTGGAGGGAGTTGAAAGTCTGTGTTGCCCAGCGACAGCCCCAAAACATCACTGCTCTAGAGGAGATCTGCATGGAGGAATGGGCCAAAATACCAGCAACAGTGTGTGAAAACCTTGTGAAAACTTACAGAAAACGTTTGACCTCTGTCATTGCCAACAAAGGGTATATAACAAAGTATTGAGATGAACTTTTGTTATTGACCAAATACTTATTTTACCGAGGAATTTACCAATTAATTCATTAAAAATCCTTCAATGTGATTTTCTGGATTTTTTTTTCTCATTTTGTCTCTCATAGTTGAGGTATACCTATGATGAAAATTGGAGACCTCTCTCATCTTTTAAGTGGGAGAACTTGCACAATTGGTGGCTGACTAAATACTTTTTTACCCCACTGTATAAAATTCCTACACACAAAATTTAACAGCAGGTATGAATATATACAGTAAATACAGTACTAAAGAGTTAGTACCTTTATATAACCAATTATGTTGTAAGAAATAACAAGTTACTGTAGTACTGATTTCTCTGCCAGCCCTAACTAAGCACATGTCCATCCTGGCCATCCTCTGAAAATTTCCTGGCTTCGCCACTGCTCCTTCAGACGTCACTTCCCTTTGGATCGTTGAGAGATTGTTTTGGACTTGTATTTGTTTTTGGTTTGTTTTTGTTTTGTTTTTTTTTCAAATTTTCCACATCTTAAGCACAAACTTCTTAACATCATCCAGCGCTGCGACCGGCTGCATAAGTGGAGGCCAGTGTGCCTGTTGGATAACGGAGTCATTTCGAGGCAGTGCAGAGGGAGAGCGGAGAGGCTGGAAGCAGAGAATAACACAGAGACCCTGGATGCCTGTGCAAATGGCAGTTAAGGTTGGCTGGTGCGTCGCTGGGAATACTCGGGCGCAAGCTGAAGCAGAACAGAGACTTCATGAGAGCAGCAAAGTGCTGTGGGGCTCAGGGGAATACCCACACTCAGCTAGGGAGACACACGCACTCACACAGCCGCAATAACAGGCTCTCTGAGTAAAAGAATTACCACACTCTCAAAGCACATAACATCAAAAATAAACATGGGGGATGGATATAAAAACATACACAGGATGAGGAGAACAGGCTAAACACACAAATGTGCATGCTGCTGTATACCTACAAATAATCATCTTGAGACACTGACTTAAACACTCCAGCTGATTATCAACAAAAAAAGGTCATTTTACAAGGAAAATTTTCACAGCAAAAAAATGTTGTCTGAAATAAGCGAGCTGTGAGCCAACTTCTGCCAAACATTGAACTGCCCTTCACTGAGAAAACAGTCAACATAACTAGAAAAGCACTCGGAGAGCGCAGACCTCCGCCAAGCGCCACAGTTCCCCCCATACAGTGTTTGTGTGTATGTTGTCAGATTCCTTGACCATGAAAACATCTGAGTAGCAATTGGATTCACAATGATAGGATTAGTGGTTCAGTAGTAAAAGTATTACCTCCTTGGCGGAGGTAATAAACTGAAGTGTTGGTGTTGTGTCCATGTCCTGCATCTGCAAACTCCCAGGCTGGGGGCGTTGCAATTGAATGAATGAATGAATTAATCTTTATTTCGAATAGATTAAGAGTACAGGTTAAAAGAAAGTGAATAATATAACAAAGGGGGTAATAAAATCCAACAAGGTCAAATTAGACAATAGCTCCTCTGATTATACAGTTCAACATAAGTTATCCGAAATATGTGATGGCTGAATCCGCAGCTTATATTGCCCACCCATGTTCCATCCAAGAATTCAAAAGAAAAAACAAAAGAAGTCATGACACAACTGCGTACAACCCACAGGCCAATGGGTTATGTGAGCGTTTTAGATCACTGAAAGTAGCACTGAGGGCTTCACTGACGGATGCCAATTAGGTAGATGGGTTGGCGTGGGTTTTATTCAAAATTCAAACGTTTATTTGAAACTCAGGGTTCATATTAAATGCAGAAGTAAAAGGAGTAGAAAATAAAAGTACTGTAACGTGCGCGCCAACTGACAACGTCCCACCGGGAGGTTCGAACTCATGCCTCCCACTCCAGAGACCTGCACTCTACCTGTGTCGCCAATAGGGTCAACCCACTTGGCAAGCCAAGTAGGGTGCTCATATTGAGTTCGCTACAGTATATACAGATCAGCAGACAGTCGGCGGTCTTGTAACAACAATAACATACAATATTGGACTCGGTATAAAATGGAACGCCACCACTTCCAAATGCTGGAGTGAAGTGTGAGTGACGAGTTGACAATTGGTGATATAAGATGATTGTTACATGGCAGCAACCTTCTCATCAAACTGTAAACATCGTTACGTATCAACTCGCCAAAAGACGGAATGTTCACAGACACAAACATCTTGCTTGCACTCGACCTTCGTGGTACATGTAATCTTTATCTTTATTGGGGTTGCGCTCCGTGGCCAAAGATGATTTTGAAACTTCCCCGGCAGAGAGCTTCTTTTTGCGGAGCTACTATGGCTGACCGGGGAATTTCTGCCAAATAATCCAGCGGCGGACAGCTGGCCGTCTGAGCTTTTGCAGCGTTGCGCAAACACAAGCACACAGCACGCTGGCAAGCAGCTCGTTTTTGCGCAGCGCCTATGGCTGCCCGGGGAATTTCTGCCAAATAATCCGGCGGCGGACAGCTGCCCGTCTCAGCTTTTGCAGCATCGCGCAAACACAGGCACGGTGTTTTCCGCGTGCTTTTGTGCCTAAAACGTTGAAGAAGGCGGAGTTTATATTGGTCAGACACGATGACTAGCGCCCTCCATTGCGCCTGCGCACATGTTGAACATAGCCGTATGTCACAGTGTTAAAGAATGCTTTAAAAAATTCCTGTATCCAGACGGTGATCCGGATCATCCCCAAAATTTAATCAGGTCTTCCTTGTACCATTTCCAACAACGCCTGAAAGTTCCATGGAAATCCGTCCAAGACTTTTTGAGTTATCTTGCTAACCAACAGACAGACAGACAAACAAACAGACAAACCCCGGCAAAAACATAACCTCCTCCTGGCCTTTTCGGCCTGGCGGAGGTAATAAATACACGGGCAGCAGCCCACCTGACGTCATCCCGTCTGACGCCAGACACCGGCTACGGGAAGCCCCGAAGCACAAAGCCTCCCAAACTCGCATATCACATCCCCACCCACCCCCCCACCCCCGAAAAGAAAAATCAAAACCCTAATTCCCCTTGCAAAAAAAATCAGAACATACTCTAATCAGTAATTAGTTAATTAGCTAGTTAGCCCTCCTCAATCTGGTATATTAATAAACCCACATTATCAACATTCTTATCGAAACACACTTCAGCATTATCATTTATTCAAGAACATTCAACATTTCAACCTTTTTTTTTTAAACACGAATCTCAGAACAGAACCCTAACCGGACAAATGGGTAGACTGCCAAGATGCCCGCATGTTGAGGTGGATTATTCTGCCACCTTTACTAACACGTACTAATTACCCAAACCCCACAATAAAGTCTCTCAGATGACCAGGCCTCTGATGAATCCTTGCTGAGCGCCTCACCGGTTGAGGCCCTGCCGCTGGTCCCGTCAGCTGCTCTCCGGCGTTCTCTAGCTTCGTGTAAGCAAAGTCCCAACTTGTGTCCATCACGTCCCTCGATGCCCTCTGACTCTGGGTCGGCAGTGATTTCCTGAGGTAGCTAGCGTGCCACCGTGACTCGGAGAGGCGAAATGTGGCTGGACCCAGCTGGTCTACAGTGGCGCCGTCCAGAATGATTGCAGCTTATGCATGCGGTTGGGGTGCTTGATCCTGACCCAGTCCAACACTCCGAGCCCGTGTCTCCTCATCCTGTGTTTCCTGTGGAACTGCCGCTTCATTTGACGCTGCTGTTCGAGTACCCGCCCCCTCGGCGATGCTCTGTCCACCGGACAGGTCGTTGTGGGAGGTCGCAAACAGTCCAGAGGGAGATGTAAAGTGGTGTGAAAAAGTGTTTGCCCCCTTCATGATTTCTCATTTTTTTGTATGTTTGTCACACTTAAATGTTTCAGATCATCAAACAAATTTAAATATTAGGTAAAGATGACACAAGTAAACACAAAATGCAGTTTTTAAGAGAAGGTGTTTATTATGAAGGGTAAAGAACAATCCAAACCTACATGGCCCTGTGTGAAAAGGTGATTGCCCCGTCCTGTTAAAACATAAAATAACTGGTTTATCTCATCTTTGGAAAGCTGAGTTCAGTTTCTCTAGCCACACCCGGGCCTGATTACTGTCACATCTGTTCTCAATCAAGAAATCACTTAAGTACGACCTGCCTGACAAAGTGAAGTAGACCACAAGATCCTCAAAAGCTAGACATCATGCTATGATCCAAAGAAATTCAGGAACAAATGAGAAACAAAGTAAATGAGATCTGTCAGTCTAGAAAAGGTTATAAAGCCATTTCTAAAGCTTTGGGACTCCAGCGAACCACAGTGAGAGCCATTATCCACAAATGGTGAAAACATGGAACAGTGGTGAAATTTCCCAGGAGTGGCTGGCCGACAAAAATTACCCAGATGAGCGCAGTGACGACTCATCCAAGAGGTCACAAAAGACCCCACAACAACATCCAAAGAACTGCAGGCCTCACTTGCCTCAGTTAAGGTCAGTGTTCATCACTCCATCATAAGAAAAGAGACTGGGCAAAAATGACATGCATAGCAGAGCTCCAAGATGAAAACCACTGCTGAGCAAAAAGAACATACAGGCTCATCTCAGTTATTTCTGAAAACATCTTGATGATCCCCAAGACTATTGGGAAAATACCCGGTGGACTCACGAGACAAAAGTTTAACTTTTTGGAAGGTGTGTGTCCCATTACATCCGGCATAAAAGGAACACAGCATTTCAGAAAAGGAACATCATACCAATAGTAAAATATGGTGGTGGTAGTGGAATTGTCTGGGGCTGTTTTGCTGCTTCAGGACCTGGAAGACTTGCTGTGGAAAATGGAACCATGAATTCTGCTGTCTACCAAAAAATCCTGAAGGAGAATGTCTGGCCATCTGTTTGTGACCTCAAGCTGAAGCGCACTTGGGTTCTGCAGCAGGACAATGATCCAAAACACACCAGCAAGTCCACCTCTGAAGGGCTTAAGAATAACAAAATGAAGACTTTGGAGTGGCCGAGTCAAAGTCCTGACCTGAATCCGATTGAGATGCTGTGGCATGACCTTAAAAAGGCGGTTCATGCTGGAAAACCCTCCAATGTGGCTGAATTACAACAATTCTGCAAAGATGAGTGGGCCAAAATTCCTCCATAGCGCTGTAAAAGACTCACTGCCAGTTATTGCAAATGCTTGATTGCAGTTGTTGCTGCTAAGGGTGGCCCAACCAGTTATTAGCTTTAGGGGGCAATCACTTTTTCACACAGGGCTATGTAGGTTTGGATCTTTTTTCTCTTAATAATAAACACCTTTGCATTTTGTGTTTACTTGTGTTATCTTTGTCTAATATTTAAATTTGTCTGATGATCTGAAACATTTAAGTGTGACAAACATACAAAAAAACGAGAAATCAGGAAGGGGGCTAACACTTTTTCACGCCACTGTAGTTGACGCCCCAACATGAGCTTCGCTGGTGAGCACCCCGTCATGGCATGGAAAGTCACTCTATAATGGAGTAGTGTGCTTTGAAGAGCGTCAGAGAACTGAAAACCATCTGCCAGATGTGCCCTTAGCCCATTTTTAAAAGTCTTATTAAATCTTTCCAGCCCCCCATTTGCTTGTGGATGGTAGAAAGTGGTCTTTTTGTGTTCCATGCCCCTCTCACCCAAAAATGCCTCAAACCCATCTGAGATGAATTGTGGGCCGTTGTCTGTTGTAAGGGCGTCCGAATACCTCAACAAGCGAACAGCAAAGTAAGGAAACTAATGACCACGTTGGTTGTGACCGAGCCGGTGGGCATCACCTCCGGCCATTTTGAGTGCAGATTGTAGGCTACCAGCAGGAAATGTCTCCTCGCAGGGGCCATGTGCAGCTCGCCGCAGATGACCAGCTGGATGCGTTTCCAGGGGCCCGTCGGATACTGTAACGGTTGCAAAGGTGGGGGCAGGGGCGTCCCAGGTTTCCCACTCTCCAGGCATGGTACGCAGTCTTTCACCATAACTTCAATGTCCTTGTCGATGCCTGGCCACCAGACTGAGACCCTGCAGCGCTGTTTCACTCCAACCGGCCCTAGGTGGGTCTCATGAAGCATGGTCAAAACGTGAGCTCTCAGTGACTCCGGAACTACTGTACAATGTCCTTTTGCCACGCATACGTCATTCCAACAGCTCAACTCATCCTTGACCCTGTGAAAAGGTGCCAGTTCTCCCTGCAACTTCGTAGGCCATCCCCTCCAGATGAATGAACATAGTATCAATAAGGTTGGCTCCTGCTCTGAGTCCGCCTGGAGTTCCTGGAGAGACACGGAATTCCGGAGGAAGTCGTGTAATGCGTTGATCAGTTCCACCTCCAGGGGGTCGCCGTCACTATTTTGACTGGTGTTGGGTGTGGCAAGGGACAGGAGGTCCGCCACTACATTCTCCCTGCCTGGGGTGAACTGAGTAATGAGGTTGTATGCTCGCAGTTCACCTGTGGATCTGTAGAGGTTTGTGTCCCGACCCAGACGTTTCCAGAAATGTTGTCAAGGCTCTACAGTCTTTTGGTAGTGTGAATTGTTATCCATAGAGGTAAATGTGCCATCATTCGCATGCCCAAACACATGTGAGTACTTCTCTTTCGCCCACCGCATACCACTGTTCCGTCTATGTAAAGGACCTTGACGCTAACGCCACCGGGCATTCTGTTCCATTTTGGAGTTGAGGTATAACTGCACCGACTGCCGAGCTCGATGCGTCACATGTCACAACACTGGGACACTGTGGATCAAAGTGAGCCAACACCGGCGGGGAGGTGAGCTGAGATTTCAGTTTAGAGATGGCAGCCGAGCAGGCCGGAGTCAACTCCCACAGTGCATCCCACTTCAGGAGGGCATGGACTGGTTCTATGGTTTCCGAGTAATGAGGAATGAAGCATCCATAAAAATTCTCCATGCCCAGAAACAATGAGATTTGTGCAGGTGTCGTGGGGTCTGGAAGTCGCAGAACCACCTCCACATTTGAGTGCAGAGGGCTCAGGTCCTCAGCGGACAGATGAAACCCCACAAACTCGATGATGTCTGCGGCAAAGATGCATTTTTGTTGACCATCCTGAGATCGATGATTGGTCGCATGCCGCCTGATTTCTTCTTAGCCACCACGATATTGGAGCTCCATGGTGAGGCATCAACTTTTCAATGATGCCGGCATTCAAAAGTTTGTTTAGTTCAGCCGTGATGTCGTCCCGCAGGGCAAGGGTAGCCGGCGAAGGGGTTGGATTTTGGGTGTCACTGTCGGGTCAATGAGCAGTCTGTGGTTAAAAGCAGCTATGCAACCTAGGCCTGCAAACAGCGTCGGCCAGCGGTAATGCCAGGCTGGTGAGACGGTCAGCACTGCGGAGCCGGTTGGGTCCATAATAGAGAACCCCAACTCATTCAGTAAGTCACTGCCTAACAAGTTAGCCCCGTGGTGTGAAACTTGAAAGGTGAACACTGAAATCGCCTTCGGGCCACACGACACTGACCATTCCCACCATGCCAATTTTCACATGTCCATAGCCGAACAAATCATCAGCCCTTGCTACAATTGTCTTTTTGGGGAAGAGTCTTCTTACTGTGGCCATGTTCAATATAGATCGTGCAGCACCCAAATCTACCATGAGCGGCACGTTGACTCCATCCAGCTGCACAACGTACCACTTTAGCGGCCAGTTTTTGGCGCCTGATACGCATGCCTTGGTTACATCCGTCAATTCTGCATCGGCCTTCTTGTGGGCAGCAGGACAAACTCTAGCGAAGTGGTTAGCCTGTCTACAGTAGTAGCATCTCCTTCCTCTAGCAGGGCAGAAAAATAAGCTTGTTCTGTGATTGAGGGAACCACAGCCACCACACGGTGTCCGGACTCCCGCTCCTGCCCGTGCCATGGTCCGCCTCCATGTGAAACTCTGCCCCGAGCAGCTAGCTGTGTTGTTATCGGTCTGGCGTCGGGGTGTTGTTTGGAGAGCTAGTTGTTCATTAGCTAGTAACTGCTTCGCTAGCTGGGTGGCAGATTCCATCTGGCTAGCCATCTGCATCGACTGGCTTAACCTGAAATTGTCTGTTGTCAGCAATAGCTTGTCCTTTAGCCACTTGTTGTTCATGCTGTACACTAACTTGTCACGATTTAGCTCATCTTCCAAAGGCAACAAAGGCGCACATGCTCGCTAAGCTCAGCAACATAGTGTTGTGTGGACTCACCTGCTTCTTGGTAGCAGTCAAAGAATCTGCATCTTCGAGTCACAATGTTGCACTTTTCCCCAAAAACCTCGTCCATTAGACTCACACAATCATCCAGAGAGTCTGTACGGCCCAGAGCGTGAAGCACCCACTGTCCTTCCTTGCCTAGACAATGAATCAGGACTTTCTTCCGTCTCTCTTCGTCAGTGTCACCCAGGCCAGCCGCATTGACATACTTTTAAAAGATGTCCAGCCAGTGGTGTCACAGTATGGATGGCACTCCTGGTGACTCCAGAAACAGAGGTGGTGGTTCTGCATACGCTCCCACTGTTTTACCTCTCATCGCCAAATGTTATGTCTGAAATAAGCGAGCCATGAGCCATCTTATGCCGAACAACAAACTGCTCTTTATTGAGAAAACAGCCAACATAAATACATGGACAGCAGTCCGCCTGACGTCATCCCGTTTGACGCCAGATGCCGGCTACAGGAAGCCCTGAAGCACAAACCCTCCCAAACTCACATATCACAAAAATGACAAGTTTACAAGAAATGTAGCAACTTTATGAAAGAAAACTTTACATTTAAAATGAATAAAAACATTCTTATTGCTAATACTCACGTTTTTATTTATTTTTTATTTAATCATTTATTTATTAGAGACAATACCTATTAATGAACTTCCCTCAAGTTGTAGAAGTAAATAGGTCAGAATGTAGCAAATTTGCTAATTTCCACCCACAGTACCTTGGCAGGACAAAGTCAATACCATAACTTATACAGACATAAAAAAAAAAACAACTTAGGACAACACAACTAACAAGAGGCACATCCGGTTAAAATAAACAAAAATAAACTAATTTAGCTAGCTTATATTTAAGCCGGGATCACAGTCCAGCCGGGACTAAAGATCATAAAAATGGTTCTTTCCTCCTTCTACCTTGGTGCTCAGCATAAACAGAATGGGAAAGGAAAGTTGGGTACTCAGCCACAGAGCTAAGCACTAAGCCAGTATACTCGTAGTGTCGGTCTTAAGCCCGCTTCAATGGGGAGGGTTGTCAGCTCAAAGATGAGAAAAGTCTTCCCAAGAGAAGCAGAGGAGCCGTTGACACCAGGGTGGTGAAAGAGGAAAGCACAGTCATTGTCAAGTGGTGCGACACCAAAATTGTTAAGTAAACCTTCACGTTTGGCCTTGTTAATGCATGGATGATCTACCACCATGACTGTAAACTTCTTGGTGTCCAAAAGCCAATGAAACAAAGAAGCTTCCATGCAGAGGTACCTGCATAGAAGGTAGCTCGGGATGCATGGAAGGTGCATGGACAGCCTCATTCTTGGCCAGGCACAAAGAGGCCACCCATCACTTACAGCCACACCTCCACCACAACAGCCCAAGAGAATTTGTGCCAGTGCTGCAAATGATGCTTGCACTGGCACACTGTAAAATGAGCAGATTCTGCACAATCAATGTGATGTGTGTCTCTGCTTCACCGAGGAAAGAAATTATTTCAGACCCTACCATTTGATCTAGGCTACACTGCCGAAGCTGCTTAACAGATGTATAAACTCAGAAAAATGTTTTAAACACGGTGCTGATAACACAAAGATTTTGTTATAGCTTTTTTGGCACTATGTATGTTTTCTCAAGTACAAAAGTTTGTTGAGAAGCCCTACAAGGAGGCAGTGCTATTTATTTTTATTTAATTTGTATAATTAAGCAATATTACATCAGAGGGAGTACGGTATCAATGAATATAGTAACTGCAGGTGTGATACGTCACATGATCGATGCATAGTTATATTTTATTGGTTTATTTGTCAGGGACTATGTACAGAAAAAACACTTAACACAGGGTAAAGATGCTCTGTACCAGATTATAGCGTTCTCACTAATTTCCATCTGTCGTCCCTGAGGCAGGCAAGATTTTAAAAGAAAAAGAGCACATATAGAAAGCAATTCAGGTCGGATTTCAAAATCTGTTGTCCCTGACACAAGCAGGAAGTAAGTTTAAAAGATAAAAAGATAAGAGATACAACACATATAAAAACAATTTAAGAGTACAATTTCAAATCCCATTTAAGGGAGAGAGTCAATGCTGGCAGGCTTGATTACTTAAAATCCATTTTTTTAGTCTCTGTGGAAAAGTAATTTGTTCTGGTCTTTAAAGCAGAGGGGAGCTTGTTCCATTCTGTTATACTGTAGCTTTGTATGAGAAGGTTAATCATCCAAAATCATCCATCCGTGGCTGCACGGTGGCGCAGTGGTTTAGCACTGTGGCAGCACAGTTTTACCCTCGGCCGGGGGACCGCGGGGATCATGAGATCGTGGGTTCGATCCCAGCCCCCGACCAACAGTGAGCTGTGTGGAGTTTGCATGTTCTCCCCGTGTTGCGCGGGTTTACTCCGGGATTTCTCCGGTTTCCTCCCGCACACCAAAAACATGTAGGTTTAGGGCGCTCGCGCACGCAGCGACCAGTAGCCGGTGGCTTGTCACCAGACTGCAAACCAAGTCTACCTACGGGTACAAATAAGTAACAAAAAAAAAAAAAAAAAAAAAAAAAAAAAAAGCAGTTTTATATGGGGGATGCAACAATTCCACCTAGAGGAAGTCCTTGTTATTCTGGTAATTTGATCAGAAGTTAGGTACACAAAAGTCTTAAGAGGTGTGGGTGCAGAACCATGGATAATTTTAAAGATCAACCATATATTTGTATACGTGGTCATATTTTCAAAGCTTAACATCTTGTGTTTGACAAGTGTACCACAATGGTGACACTGCTGTGTCTTCTTATCCAGAATTTTGATGGATTGTTTATACAGATATTCCAAGGGTTTCAGAGTTGCACTGTTGGCTTGTGACCAGCATGAGATGCAATAGGTGAAATGTGTCAAAATCATGGCATTCAGAAAGGTTTTTGATATTTTTAGAGTAAGTGAGTTTCTGATACACCGAAAGTTTGCAAGGTTATATTTCAGAGTGTGGCTCATCCATTTTATGTGCTTTTTAAAGCTGAGCGTGGGATCTAATGTGATGCCCAAATACTTAAACTCTGTTACATTTTCTATATTTGCTCCTTTGACAGTTATACTCGGATAGTGTGCATGATTTTGTTTGCTGGTAAAATACATGGTAGCTGTTTTCCCTACATTCAGAGTGAGGCATGATTGATTAAGTCATTCTGACACTTTCTCCATTGCTATCATTAATTTGTCAGCCACTTGTTTGGTATCCTTTCCATGTGTGTAGATGACTATGCCATCTCCATGCATCTGAATTTTTATATCATCTTCACATACTGATGGCAAATCATTAATATACAAAGTAAAAAGCAGTGGGTGTAAAATTGAACCTTGTGGTACTCCCATGGTGCATGCCTTTGATTGGGATACAGTATTGTTTATGCGCACACACTGGAAGCGGCCAGATAAGATTTTAAACAGCTAAGGGTATTCATGTACAGTTTATATCCCGACACTTCACTTTAGAAAGAAGAACTGAGTGATTGACTGTATCAAAGGCTTTATGTAAGTCTAAAAAGATGGCTCCTACCACCCCCTCTTTGTCCAGATTTTCTTTAATTGTTTCAATAAAGTCAGTGGTCCCCAACCCTGTTTCATGGAGATGCAAGACCCTACAGATTTTCTGTTCCTCCAGCTTCTTCAGCAGGTGTTTCCACTGATCAGTAATCAGTGGGAAGAACTCAGTGAAATCACCTGGCAAAAACTCTGGCTGAAGGCAAAACCTGCAGGGTCTTTGGCCTCCATGGCACATGGTTGGGGACCCCGAATAAAGTAACAGCATGCAATTGCTGTTGAGTGGTTTGGCCTGAAACCAAAATGCATGGGATACAGCAGCTGGGCAGATTTGAGATGTTCTACCAGTTGGTCTACTACCACCTATTCAATGGCTTTTGACAAGACAGGAAGTATACTTATTGTCCTATAATTACTAATTTCCTGTTTGTCTCCGGCTTTGTGTATGGGGGTTACAATGGCAGTTCTCAATGCATCAGGAAAGATATTTTCATGTATTGATTGATTTATTAGTTCTGTAATTGGAATTATTAAAGTATCTTTATGTTTTCTCAAGAATATGGTGTGTAGTCCATGACTATCCTTAGCTCTGGAACTTGATAGAGGTGATGAAATTTTGTTAAGCTTTACCTCATTTGCGGGTTTAAGGTTTAGATCAGTTTCATGATTTGTTTTAATTTGGTGCGGGTATGTTTGGGTAAAATTCACACCCAGTTCTTGTACTGATTTGATAAAATACTTATTAAAATTGCTGGCTATAACTAAGCTATCTGTGTGAAGTTTTCCATTCAAATTGAGTTGTATGACTTCACTTTTTTTTTTTTTGCATTTTTTTCCTGTAAATTTATCAATATATAGCGGACATACGTAGCGGGCTTCTATTGTAATATTGCTTTTTTACAACAGTGCCACAAGCACAATTTATTAAATGACAGCAATACTGGACAAAATATTATGATTTGCTTGTTTAACCAGTTATTTTGCGCAGCTGAGAAAAAAAAATAGTCCCTTGTAAATATAGCTAGTAACTGTTGCTAAAAATCTCAATCAGCATGAAGACATCTACTGTCATTTCACACACATGTAAACAAATAAATACTGCCAAGTGCAAAAACCAGTGTTTATAATACATACCGGTTGAGTCGGTATTGCAGAAGCGCCGAGATCGGAAAGTGGTCAATGCCGGTGGCTAGTTAGCATGCTAGCAATTTGGCTTCAGCACACTTTGCTCGTTTTTCTTGTAAATTTCAGATGAAACAAAGACTCCATCACCACAAAGGTGTTGTGGTTTTCTAATCGAGTCAATAAATTCAACTCTTGTCTGTTTTGTTGAAACAGATGTAAAATATGTCACCGGATGTTTAAAAGGACAGGACTTCCAGATCAGAGAGCGCTGGATTGAGACCGTCTAGTTGCTTTTCAAAAAGCGCCTCACTGTGGAAATTAAAGTATCCAGCACAATATTTCATTTCTCACATGTAATAAGCAACTGATATTAACTTTAATTAGCGCGGTGGCGGAGTGGTTAGCACTGCAGCAGCACAGCAACTCACCCTTGGTCGGGGGATCCTGGGTTCGATCCCAGCCCCCGACCAACAGTGATCTGTGTGGAGTTTGCATGTTCTCCCCGTGTCTGCGTCGGTTTACTCCGGGATTTCTCCGGTTTCCTCCCACATGTCAAAAACATGCAAGTTAGGTTAATTGACATCAACTGGAGATTCTAAATTGTCCTTAGGTATGACTGTGAGAGTGAATGGTTGTCTGTCTCTCTGTGTTGGCCCTGCAATGGACTGGCGATCTGTCCAGGGTGTACCTTGCCTCTTGCCCAAAGATGCTGGGATACGCTCCAGCCCCCCCGTGACCCGAAAAGGATTTAGCAGAAGAAGATGGATGGATAGTTGCTTTTCAAACAGCGGCTCACTGTGGAAATTAAAGTATCCAGCACAATATTACATTTCTCACATGTAATAAGCAACTTTAATTAATTTAAAGATTATCAAAACGCAGCTGAAGCAGAGTGAAACATCCGAGCGTGATTATTGGGGAATATAGTAGCTCCTGGAATGCAATCAGGTTGCTCGGTCAAAACTAACTGTTGTATAAACATAAATAAACATCATGTTTGCACAGGCAGTCCTCTTCCGTGGATGTTTTTGCTTTGGTCAAGCAGTCTGCTAGCTACCCAGCTAGCTAGCTGTGTTTTGGATTGCTATCATCTCGCATCTAGTGAGACGGTTGATCAGGAATGATATATCCAACCTCAGTGCCTTCATCTTATTCTTAAAGGCAACAAACTGGGCAGTGATGACCTGTGAAGATTTAGCCTAGCTACTGGCATTTTCATTGTCATTTTAAGCTTATTTCATCGGCTTCTTCTGGGAATCTTCAGACAAAGTAGAGTCAAAGACAAACAGCAACTTGTTTACTCAAGTACCAAACTCGTAGGGTGAACCAGAAATAAACTAACAAAAAAGTGACTACATCCTGTTTGTGAAGCCTCTCTCCTGTCAAACAGCTCCCCACAGCACAGAAGGTATACTATACAGTCTTGAGCTCATTAAAAGAAGCCACCAATATTTTCTGTAACTATCAATTATTAGAACACCAGAGAAATGGAGTGACACATGTCCAGTGAACTCCTAGAATGACTGATCAGTCAAAACGAACTGCTGGTTCATCAAAATTCTATTATTTTTGCATCATTTTAAAACTCAAATATGTATTGCAGCTCCATGCAGATGTTTTTGTCCATTGTTCAAAATGGATCTTCCTATAGGACAGGTTTGCACATACCTGGTCTACTGTAACAGATGTTATATCTTTTTTTACACCTTTTCAAATTAGATTAGGACCCAAATTTGGCAGCTGAAATCAGCAACAAGATTTCCTTCAAGTACGTACATGATGCAAATTAAAATTGTCTTCAGCTGAAAGCACATCCAACAGATGCTGCAGTTCATTTCATAGGCATTCTCCTCAGTGGACTTGATAATCCTTTTTCTGCTTGGTTTTCTTTTTCTGTGTCATTTTACAACCCATCAAAAGTGCTGTCTTTCATCCATCTTCCATGAATGCTTTTTTGAAGGTTAAACATGATTTTCCAGATAACAGGACCTTCAAAGCATGACTTGTAGAAGGGGTGAAACATTTTTTTAACACCCATTCAACCTCAGTTTGAGAATTTAAGACCCTTCATGGACCTGCCAACACCTGGATTCACCCATCAGCTGAAGCAATCATTTTAAACCTCTACAAAGGTTTCTCTCTCACCTTGGCAAGATCCGTTGATTTCCTCAAATCCCGGCTGGCAAACACACTTCCCAATGGGCACCAGCCACTCTCCCTCTGTGCTGCAGTGCATCCTGGGAGGCTCGTACAAAGGCAGGGAGTTGTTGACACAGCGGCCCACCACCTCAACAAGCTGCGACACCTCAGATCCCGGGATGGTGTCTGGGAACTCAGCCAAGCTCTTCACCAAGAAAGGACAGCGTTTGTAGAAGACCCTCACAGACACCAGAGCAATGCAGGCGCCCAAATCCTGGAAGGCCAAGTAGAAGCCTTTCCGTGTTAGAGGACCCAAATCTCGGACTTCGGTGTTGAGTTTCATAACGCGGTCGCCCAGGTCCAGCTCGGTGAAGCTCTCATCAGCTGCAATGGTGTCAATTTTGATGTACCTGCTCTCCTTCAGTGCCCTGTCCTCCTCCTCAGTGATACCCATGCTGTCCCTCATCTCTCCATAATCCACCTCGTCTTCGTCCCCGTCCGTCTCGTAGAAATACATGTTAAAAGTCTCCTTGCAGGTCCCGACACCCCCGGGCAGGCTGTTGCAGTCTCTCAGGGTAAACTTGAGCTCAATGAAGACCCGCTGGGCACCCTCGGTCTGGATCCAGTTGGTGTGGAGCCAGTTGTTCTGGTTCTGCTCCATCACGCGGCACACCTGGTACGTGTGGATGGGCGCATAGTCCTCATCCACCTCCCCAATCTCCTCCCACTGCGGGGGTGGAAAAAAAAGATGAAGGAGATTAAGTGAGACAAATGAAAAACAAGAGCACGAGTAACTTTATGCTTCAATTTGAAGAAAAATATTTTTTACATTTTACACCAAAAGAAAGAATGTTTAAGAAAAAAACTGATTTGAAGAGAAAAGGTCAAAATTCATGAGTCAATAATCTTTTTTATTATGGGAATAAAGTTGTAAAATGATGAGAGGCTCAGTCCAAAACACACAATGATTTCCCAAACGATCCCAAAGATCAAAAATTGGCCCAGTCTCTCAATGATCTCCATGCACATGTAAAGGGGCCCCTAGGAAATTGAGAGGAGATCAATAGAAACTGAATGGCAGCTGACATTCAGACCCTGCAAATGATGTAATCTTGTTATTGTTGGGGGTTTTTCCCCTCAGTTAATCCTGTCCCCACTGTCTTTACTGTCCAGTTTTATATATGCAGAAGCTAAATAAACACTTAATTAAACTCAGTGTGAAATAACAGCACTTGCTGATCACAGAAAACCGAGTAGTAATCTGTTGATATGTAAGTGAGTATCACCTCTACGGTGTACCGTTTAAGTATGTGTCCTCCTACGCCAGATCCCCTCATGTCTTCCGCTTCAGGGATATGTCAGGAGCGTGAACAGGGCATACCCACCGGAGCCACAACAAATGACTGATATACACTACTCACAAAAATTTAGGGATATTCAACTTCCAGGTGAAATTTCAGGATGCACCCAAAATGCACTATAACCTTTACAAGTGAACTTAATTTGACCTTCTCCAACCTTTTGAATGAACATTTCCAACTGTTCAGTGTTCCAGTACTTTTTGCATAACTTGCTGGTTTCTAACAAAGTGCTTAACGGTAAAATTCACAACAGCTGTTTGATCCATGAATCGACGAATAAATTTTCTGATTCAATTAGAATTGGTATTTAAACAGTCCTCTTCATCATGGTGTTCACATTTTGACATCGTGAGACCAAGACGATGCCTAACAACTGATCAACAGTACCTCTCCATTGTGAGGCTTCAAACAGGATGTTCTCAGAGGGAAGTGGCCACTGAGCTTAGAGTGTCACAGAGTGTCATCGGCAGGTTGCAGCAGAGATACAGAGAGACTGGAAGAATCACAGAAAGGCATAGAAGTGGACGTCCTTTGGCCACATCCCACGCTGATGACCGCTTCATTGTGAACAGTGCCCTGCGGAACTGAATGATGAATGCCACTCAACTCCAGGCACTTTTAAAGGAGGTGAGAGGCACCCAAGTGTCACGTCAGACCATTCGAAACCATTTACATCAGCGTGATCTGCATGCTAGATGGCCTGCAAGGTACCTGACCACACCACCAGGCACAGGCGTCATCATTTGCATGGGCCAGGGAGCATTTACACTGGACAAGGGACCAGTGGGCTTCAGTGCTGTTCTCTGATGAAAGCTAGCTCACGTTCAGCAGAAATTATAGCCGCCAACGATGTTGGAGACGTCAAGGAGAGTGCTATGCATCAGCCACTATTGTCACCAGATGAGCCTTTGGTAGTGGTGGTGTTACAGTCTGGGCAGGTGTGCCTAGTCAATACAGAACTGCCCTACACCTTGTGAATGGTACAGTGACAAGCCGATACAACCTGAATAACATAATTAATCCAGTCATTTTGCCCCTGCATGAACAACACAGGCCCAATTTCATCTTCATGGACAACAATGCTCCAGATCATTGAGGGCACATCATTAGTGAACGCTGTGTGAGGCTGGGGTACCTCAAATGGAGTGGTCTGCACTTTCTCCAGACCTGAATCCCATAGAAAACCTATGGGATCAGCTGAGTCACCGTGTAAAGGCTCGTAACCCCGCAACCCACAACCTCAATGACCTGAGGGCCGCCCTTCAAGAAAAGTGGAATCCCATGCCTCAGCAGACAATAAGTCAACTTGTGAACAGGATGAGATGTCATTGTCAAGCTGTAATTGATGCTCAAGTGCACATGACAAGTTATTGAGACATTGACATTTTTTGTTGTGGTATACCCACCACTGTCATTGGCTTTTGTTTCAATAAATTGTTTGAGATGAGGAAATCACCATTGCATGGTTCTACTTAAATGCCCTACTTTCACGGTATAATATCGCCGTAGTGTGAACGTTTTACATTTTCCATAAATTTCACCCGAAAGCCAAATATCCCTAACTTTTTGTGAGTAGTGTATGTATGTGCTGCTCGGCAAAACACACAAGCTGCACCTCATTGGTCAATGCGTCCCCTGGTGGCCAGTCTGTTCAAGTCTGTTCACCCAGATGGCCCCAGGGTGATAAACCTTCTCCTATGTCTTCAAAACTAAACAGCAAAACATGTTTCTGAAAGCAACAACACGGAAAGTAAATTGAAGTTTACTTTTTATAAATTTTTGCTATTTTTAAACTTCAGTACGAGCTGTTACTGTTGTCAATAGCTGATTTGAAATCAAACTATGTACAGTATTTGCCACTGGAAAGTGTATCTACAAGGTGGTAGATTGACCAACCTTGGCTGGCTAGCCAGGGTGCTATCAGGCAGATATGCCCACATGTTAACTTCCAAAATATATCAAAATAAACCAGAATGGAAGTTGTTCAGTCATCATTATAATTATTTTAGTTTATATCACTGTTCAGTGTAATTTTGAATTTCTTCAATGTATCGTCAAATAACTCATGCAGTACTATAATAGGACAAGTTTACAAATATTTGAGAACCACTGTAGTGTGTCAGTTTATATTTTAGCAATATTTTGTTATTAAAAGGTTTTTAAAACTGTGATCAGTCAAATTAACTACAAAACACCCAATATTATTATACACAGCAGAATGACCCATTTGACTGCAACTGTTGCATCAGTGTTGCCCATTTGTTAGTAAATATTTAACTAAAAATGATTTATTTTGTTATTTGGGCATTTTTGTGTCCTGTTTGGTTGTTAAGTCATTCCGGCCAGTCCACTCCACAATCATGACGGTGTGGAGGTAATAGAGCAGGTGAGAGGCAACGAGCTGGAAGGGTACAAGGTTTTATTTCCTCCAACATATTGAAACACGCTTCGTAACTTGGTGAGCTACTGCATTGCTTAGGCATGTGTAACAAGCTCTTTTATACGTTCTACAGACAGAGAATGCATGGCACATTAGCATAGTGATTGTCATTAAATATATATCATTCAATACATATCATTAGCAGGACATCAGCTGGCGCCCGGATGTCATCTCCGTCCCCTGGGGACGTATACATAACAGTCCATTGTTCTGCCCCTCTTCCTGCTTCTGGGTGTGAGAAGAATGTCCACCCGCTGTGTCTAGTGTCCCCACAACGGTATTATTACTAAGCTTCTAATTTTTAGATACTTGCACAGGAGGAGAACCATTGGGGACTTGCAGTTCTGCAAAGGACGGTGGTAGCACACGGGTGAAGCAGCAGTCGGGACTCTTGTCTACCACGGAACAGGCAGGCTGGGCTTGGCTCCCCACGAATTAAACAATAAATAAATGATATTGTTTGTAGTTAGTGAAAATAATGTTTCACATACAGAAATGGGAATTTTTAAGTTTATGATAAACCCGACAGACAGAGCAAAGAAAATAAGGAAAATAAAACAGCTAAACTGAATATTATGGACAAATTAAACACATTAAACATTTATATGATCTGCAGAATATACACAAATCGTACCAATAAGCAACGGTAGCAGTTTTTGACAAAGTAGCATAAATCAATGAACTCTGCTGCCAATCAATGCTACCGGTAGCATTTTTCGATAGGGCAGCATAAGTCGACAGAACACTGGCCGGGCCGCTGCTTCTCCCGGCATGTCCTATGTTGGATACACTGGTGTTCTTTGTCAGACCCCGGGTCCCCGCTGGCACACCTTGTGTTCTCCACATATGCCGAGTTATCCTTTAGACCAGGGGTGTCAAACTCATTCCATGGAGGGCCAAGACCCTGCAGGTTTTACTTCCACCCAGTCTCTTCAGCAGGTGTTTTCACTGATCAGCAATCAGTGGGAAGAAATTCAGAGAAAACACCTGTTGAAGCCACTGGGTGGAGGTAAAACCTGCAGGGCCTTGGCCCTCCATGGAATGAGTTCGACACCTGTGCTTTAGACCTATGCAATCCCAGCGACTTTATGGTATAATTTTTTTAAGCATTAAATCTTCAGTATTATCTTTTTCTAGTCAGATTTGTTGCTTTTCACTTCCTTGTTTTGTTCAGTGAGCACTGTGGTGACTGACTGGTCGTGATGCTGCGTTTATCAAATCAGCACAGAGTCAATCCGAAACCCTGCCCACAATTCCTGAAACCAGGGCACGAGACAGAGCAGTGACAGAGCGGTGGCTAAACTTGACTGAACAGCTCCATACTTGGGGATGCACACCAAGTATGGAGCCAAATAAACCAAGACAGATAACACCAAGAGATTCCTTGCATTTATAGATAAATACATACTATAAGGCTTCTGTTCTTAATATAAGAAGAATGTTTAAAACTGTTACATACTGCATCTGTGTTAACTGAAAGGTACGACAAGAATTGATGAGCATGGTAATGTTGTTGGAATTCTGTAAAAGACTACCTATCTGAAAGGATTAACACTGGCAGGGATATTATTAGGAAGGTGTGTGTGTGTGTGTGTGTGTGTGTGAGAGAGAGAGAGAGAGAGAGAGAGAGAGAGAGAGAGAGAGAGAGAGAGAGAGAGAGAGAGAGAGAGAGAGAGAGAGAGAGAGAGAGAGAGAGAGAGAGAGAGAGAGAGAGAGAGAGAGAGAGAGAGAGAGAGAGAGAGAAATTATAGACGGCGAAATAATCCTCATCCCTTCCACCTCATTTCCTCCCACCGCAGCAGACAGACAGCAATGACATGGTGTCAGAATGTTGCACATATATGTGACCATGACTGGGGGGGGGGGGGGGTAGTGTTGTCAGCAAAAAAATGAATTAACGTGCACTCATTTGTTCATCTGTGAAGCCATATCTCCAAAATGTGTACATGTACAAATGCAGTCCCGCATGTGGCATGTGTGCATATACACAAATTGCTCTGCCGGTGTGCATGCCAGTGTGTGTGCGGGGGCCTGTGTGTCAGACAGCCGCATTAATTCCTTGTGCTGGTCTCCTGGGACGTGGCTATTATCTGCATCACTAGCACTCTCCCATGGCTAATACGGGTGCTTCATCATGTCACCGTAATATGGCCAGAGGGACCAGACTATAATCTGGTGTTATGGTTTAATAGCCCATATTAATCAATCCTCGCTCTGTCTGTTGTATCCTTCTTTATCTTTTCCCTCTCTCTCCCCTCTTTTGTCTTGCTCTCCATCTGTCTTTGTTCCCAGTCTTCCCTGCTTCAGTCTGTCTCTTTTGTTTTCTGATGATAATTATTCAGTTCTGAATCATTTGTTAATGAATGCAGACATCTTTGAGCACTAATGGACGCACACGCCTTCACTGTGACGTGTACACTGTAGCTCTGGACTCTTCAGAGGAACGATTTCCCTTACATTCATCATGGCATTTCTTTGGAGCTAGGATGTGGCAGTTCTTACGTTCAAACCTTGGTTCTGAGTCAAGTTCAGACTTGATGTAATACAGAGACTGTCAACCTCAGCTATGAGCCACTTTAGTAGATTTTTGGGAAAAGAACCAGACAATCAATGACACAGTAGCTCATTCTGGCCTAAAGAAACCACTGCAAGAGCACCTACATCTCCTTACCTTTGACCTTGAGTACGACCTGGATGCAAGACCCACCTGGGGGTCACTGTGTGCAGGTTTGGTAAACATTGGAGCAATTCCCTAAGCGAAGTAGCGAGTTTTGTGAAACATGGATGGATGGCCAACAGAAGGATGCAACACCATCGCTTAGTTCCTTTCGGCTTCAACAGAAGGAGCTAAAAATCATTATTATATCAGCAGAGTTGAGCCACAAGATTTGTACACTTGGATTTAAGGATTTCCTGTCATTCATCCTTGCACGTAATTTCCAGTTTCTTTAGGCAAGACAAGCCCCAATGGCAAACTGACATTTTGAGCTCTCTCTAGAAATGGATTCAAGTCCAAACTCTGGCTGGGGCACTCGAGAACCTTAAGTTGTCTCTGAGCCATTCCTTTGTAATTTTTGTTTGAAGTTTTGGTCCATTATTCTGCGAAAATGTGAATCTTGGGGCTAATCTGAGGTCCTGGAGCAGGTTTTCATGAAGTAAATGTCTGAACTTAGCTGCATTCAACTTTCCATCCTGAATAGTCTTCCAGTCTGTTCCACTGGAAAAACAGCCCACAGTATGATACTGCCTGCTTCACCGATGGGATGGTATCACAGAGGTGATCCTGATGAAACAAGCTCTTTAATCCAGCACCTCACATTCCACCATAACAACAGTAAAAAACTTTTTGTCTACTATTTAATGTTATCTGTCTTGGTTTATTTAAAGTTGTGCAAAAATATCAAGGTTTGCCTATTTCATCTACATTTTAAATTGAATTTTATGAGAGAGGGAAAGGGGGTGGACATATCAGCTGAGAAAAAACAGTCATTTTAGTTAAATTTCTTTAAACCAGATGAACTATTGGACCCTCATAGGGGCAAATCTTTCAGTGGATGTGGATCAACAGCGTGGAGACAGGAGTATAGGTAGGAGCACCAATGTAGGAATGATATTAGCGTAGGTACACCTGCTACTAGCAGAGAATACCAATGAGCAATAATGGGGACTTTATTCCTGATGAACTGAAGGATCTCTGGACTAAGTGAACCATTTCAGAGTATGAGATGTTGACCAACATCATCTCCCCTCCCCTCCACCATCTCTCTACAGTACAACTCATTCTTTGCATTGTTGGACCTCCTAGTTCAATTCCTTACGTAATTGCAGGCTGATTAAAAAAGGGCACAAAGCTGTCAGAGACATGAAGCTGATTAAAGAAAGAAGCAGGAGAAGATAAGTGCAGAGGTCTGTGACTAACTTACAGGGTTCTGTACACAAGTTAGTGAGCATTTTTGTAGTAGCTGTGGGGTGTTGGCCCGATGATGAAACTGAATGGAGGAGTCATTTAACCTGCTTGTTTTTCCTGGTTGTTGATTAAAAATTTGGTCCCAGTTCCTCATTTTCCCACACTTGAAACCCACAGAAGAAACAGAAATGGCTGCAACTATGAATAGCTTTTCTGTGCAGTTTCAAATGGTTTTAATGCATGTTGCTAAAGCTCTTTTTGGTTCGCCTAGTGAATACTAGCAACTGTGTAAGACCCTTTAAGACAACTGTCTGTGACCTTAAAAACTGTGTGCGAACTGTTTTGCCACCTTTTACGAACTGTGATGAAACCCAAAAAAGCATAGTGTTCATAAGTGTTTCTCAGCATTCACCACTCTGAGATATACTAGCTTGATTTTCACCAACATTTGTCAGAGAAGTTGGTGAATCTAAAAACTGCTGTGCTTGTCAGCATTCACCACTCCATAAGATGCTATCCTTAGCTCTTCAGTCAGTTCCCTGGACCTCATGACTTCACTGTTGCTCAGAATATGTATGTCAGCTGTGTGACCATATACAGTATCTCACAAAAGTGAGTACACCCTCACATTTTTGTAAATATTTTATTATACCTTTTCATGGAACAACACTGAAGATATGACACTTTGATACAATGTAAAGTAGTCAGTATACAACTTATTGCTTTCACTTCACCTATGTTTAATATTATTTTTTAATTTAGGGTGGAAAAAAAGAAACTATACAACACATTTTTAAACAACCCTTTGGCATAGCAAACTGGTGAAAAAACTAAATTGGTGTGAAAGAAGATGCTTTTGGACAAGACAGCAGACCTCTAACTTACGTTGTCACAACGATTATCCAAATACACTTACATGGCTGTGTGTTTGTGTGTGCATGCATGTGAAGTCTCCCAGACGTCAGTCCAGTCAGTACCAGGACAGACATTAAGCCTCTTATTGGTTAGGTCGCACAGATCCGCCAGCCTGCCTTCCACAGCAAACACACACACACGCAAAGAGTCCTGTTGGGAGCACAGTGGGGAGTCGAACAGATGACCCGCTCTCACTCTACCTCGGACTGAACAGGCTGAGTGTGTGCAAGTGTGGTTGCTATTGTTGGTGGAATCCTCCCACTTTGTGTTGGTCACTAATATAAATTGGATGTGAAACCTGCTTAATTCAATTCTGGTTGTGCTCATTTAAATGTGTTTTTAATTTTTTTAAGAATTAATATGGTTTCATTTATTATACCTGCTATATTTTAAGATGGTTGGAAGATAAACAGACGTTCCTCCTTCATGTCTTGTGTGTTGTTAAATCACAGTATTATATGAAATGTCTGAATCTTCCAGTAAGCACCATTGGGGCAACTGTCTGCAAGTGGAAGGAACATCATTCTACAATCAACTAGCAAAGCACTGGAGCTCCTCACAAGATATCTGACCTGGGAGTCAGAAGGATAGTCAGAACAGCAACCCTAAATCCAAGGAAAACTCAGAAAGAGCTCCAGAAAGACTTGGAGACAGCAGGTACAATTGTGACAGACAAAGCACCTTTCATCATCTTCCTCTTCAATAGGTTTTTAGATATTTATCCACAAATTATCAGGTGATTTTTATGATTCAATTATTCATTTATATTAAGGGATGATTTGGGTAATTTGATTTATGTTTGATTTGACTGATTTTTAAGTATAACCTTTTTGCTGTGCTTTGCAAACTTTAATAAATTCTACAGCATATTAAAAGACAAAAAGGAGTCTGTGATCTCTGATTCGGAGTCCTTCTTTTTGAGGTTACAAGAGGGTATTTTTAAAGAGGTGTAACAGTTTTTAATGGTTACTCTGTTGAAGATTATTAAAAGAGGGCTCCTATAGATCAATTTTCCTGATCTTAAACAACTACCCTGGTTCCAAGGTTGTCATAGCCAGGAGCGGTACTGGGGTTAAGCTCCCAGTGCTCATAAAATGCTCCTTATGGCGTACGTCTCGAAAAGCCTCTGACAACTAAGTCCAACTCCCAGCCTGCCTGTGTGGTTTAGTCTCTAAGCCCGGCGGAATTGCTTTTACTAATAGGAGAAGGGGCGAGGGGGGATCTCTGGTGCTTTAAAACCAGATGCTTCGGGTAGATAGTGGCTCGTCAACCTGGGAAGGTAGCCCATCTAGGGGAAGGTAAACCCTGATTTCAAACCTCCGCTGCCTTGCGGCACACCCGATCACGGGAAAGGCTTTGGGAGTCAACCCTGAGGAAAAATCCAGAGTCGAAGCCCCTAAGGCAGTTCTCTGTTGTGCTCAACATCGTTCTGGCAGCTCCTGCGACGGCGCTGGTGCCAAACTATAGCAGCCCTGCTGTTCCTTTGGATTCATCAGTGACGTGGAGAGGGGGGACATGCTGCATGGGTAACATCCTGTCCTCCATATCTTCCTGCCTAGGCTTGAATCCTACCAACGCCCAACGCTGGAAGGTAGAACACCGGTGCGCATCGGCCTGTTCAGCCACAGGCGGTGCTGTTCCAGCAGAGTAGATGTTTAGGATTCTCTTCCATGGTCATCATAGACCGACGGAGGCCAACGACAATGACGAAACAACTACCCAGATTACCAAGAACAATTAGACCATGAAGGAGCTGTCGTTAACACAAGGGAGGACCTTGGGTTGCTGGCTGGACAGGTCACTCAGCCAGAGTTCTGGGCTCAGGTAAGCAGAGGTCACCTTGTAAATGGAAAGTGTGAAGCTGAGTTAATTCTTCAATTACCAGCCACAAATTGTGACAGAAATCGCTATGAAGTAAACCCTCTAGGGAATGCAGCTGGTAAACTTGACACCAAACTTGGGGTACAAGGTCAGGGTCTTAAAATAGGTAATGCACTCAGCCATCGTATGGTCACCTTGGAAGACTCCATAGTTAAGGAAAAGGCATGATGAAACTTATCTAACATTTGCTACGTGACACTTGGAAAAATCTAGGCAACACTGGGACAATGCCCAGTGCTCAGACGTTTTGGCTGCCAGACTACACACCATATTTGGAGATAGAAACAGAGCTGCACATTACCCAAAAATGCTACTCCAGCAGTGAAATTTGGAGATGGAAGCATCATGTTGTGGGACTGTTTCTCATCTCATTGCAGTGACATACAGTATCTCATATAATTGAACAAACAATTAACGGAGCCATGTACTAGAGTAATTTTGAAAAAAAAAATGCTGCAATCCATCAGGATGATGAGGATGAGATGGGGGTGGACCTTCCAGCAGGACAATGGTTCCAAACACAAAATAAAAGAAACTCAACTTCTTCTTCTTCGTCTTTCGGCTGCTCCCTTTAGGGGTCGCCACAGCAGCTCATCTGTCTCCATCTCACCCTATCCCTTGCATCTTCTTCTGTAACACCAACCCTCTTCATCTCCTCCTTCACTACATCCATGAAGCTTCTCTGTGGTCTTCCTCTTTTCCTCCTGCCTGGCAGCTCCATCTTCATCATCCTTTGTCCAATATATCCACTATCCCTCCTCTGCACATGTCCAAACCATCTCAGCCTTGACTCTCTTAATTTGTCTCCAAACCGCACAATCTGACCTGTCCCTCTGATATACACATTTCGAATCTTGTCCCTCCTAGTCACTCCCAATGAAAACTTTAACATCTTCAACTCTGTCACCTCCAGCTCCACACAAACCAAACCACACATCAAAGCAGGCCTCACTACCGTCATGTAAATCTTCCCTGTCACTTTTGCTGAAACCCTTCTGTCACAAATCACCCCTGACACTCGTCTCCACCCACTCCACCCCTCCTGCACTCTCTTCTTCACCTCTTGTGCATTTTCCATTGCTTTGGATGGTCAGCCCCAGGTATTTAAACTGATCTACTTTCACTACTGCTACTCCTTTCATCTTCACCGTTGCACCTGCCTCCCTCTCATTCACACTCATGCATTCTGTCTTGCTTCTATTGACTTTCATTCCTCTTCTCTCCAGAGCATACCTCCACCTCTCCAGGTGCTCTTCCACCTGCCCCTTACTCTCACTACAGATCACAATATCGGCTGCAGACATCATGGTCCATGGAGACTCCTGTCTGACCTCATTTGTCAGCCTGTCCATCACCATGGTAAACAAGAAGGGGCTCAGAGCTGATCCCTGATGCAACCCCACCCCCACCTTGAACCCATCTGTCACTTCTACAGCACACCTCACCACCGTCTCGCTGTCCTCTTACATGTCCTGCACCACCATCACATACTTCTCTGCCACTCCTGACTTTCTCATACAGTACCACACTTCCTCTCTTAGCACCCTATCGTGTTTTCTCTAGATCCACAAAGACACAGTGCAACTCCTTCTGACCTTCTCTAGACTTCTCCATCAGCACTATTGGAGAAAACACTGCATCTGTAGTACTCTCTCTTAGCATGAAACCATACTGCTGCTCACTGATTGTCACCCCTCCTCTCAACCTGGGTTCAACAATTCTTTCCCACGTCTTCAGAGTGTGGATGATAAACTTTATGCCTCTGTGGTTACTACAGCTCTGAGCATCATCTTTATTTGTGAAAATTGGTACCAAAATACTTTTTTCTCCACTCCTCAGGCATCCCCTCACTCTCCAAGATTGTGTTAAACAATCTGGTTAAAAAGTCCATTGCCATCTCTCCTCAACATCTCCATACCCCCACAGGTATGTCATCTGGACCAACCGCCTTTCCATTCTTCATCTTCTTCAAAGTTGCCCTTACTTCTGCCTTGCTAATCCTCGGGATTTTCTTGTTCACCATCTTTCCTTCATCAATCCTCCTCTCTCTCATTTTCTTTATTCATCAGCTCTTCAAAGTACTCCTTCCACCTTCCAGCACACTCTCGTCATTTGTTAGTACATCACCATTTCTGTCCTTAATCAGCCTAACCTGCTGTACATCCTTTCCAACTAGGTCTCTCTGTCTAGCCAATCAATACAAGTCCTTTTCTCCTTCCTTAATGTTTAGCCTCTCATACAACTGACAAAATGTCTTTTCCTTTGCTTTTACCACCTCTCTGTGTGCCATGCACACTCCCAATACTCCTGTCTACTTTCTTCATCTCCCTCACTATCCCGCTTTTTTTTTGCTAACCTGTTACTCCTCATTCCACCACCAAGTCTCCTTGTCTTCCTTCCTCTATCCCCTTTATACACCACATACCTTACCCATTTCCCTCAGTACTTTTGCTGTACTTTCCCAGTCATCTGGTTATTCTTCCCTACCACTCAGAGTCTGTATTCACTCCTTCCTGAACTCTGTGCGACCTTCTTCCTTCTGTAACTTCCCCCACTTAATCTTTGGCTCTGCCTTCACTCTCTCTTTTTGCTCTTTTTCCTCTTCTTGCTTACAAAAGTCAGTCAGGATCAGGCTGGGATGATGGTCAGAACAGGAGCGTGTTGTTCACGCTGTATGACTAACGACACATATGAGGGAACACAGAATGGGGCTTGACATAAGTAGAGACACAAGCAATCAAACATAACACAGGACAGGTGATCACAATCAGGAGCAAATGGAGACAGCCGGGATGATCACAGACACAGGACAGGCAGGGCTGAACAGATAATCCCACACAGAGGATGCACAACAGTCAGAGGGGAAACAAGACCGCAGCACAAAATGATGATGATGATAATAATAATAATAATAATAATAATAAACTAAGAAGCCGACCCAAGGAGAAATAAATATAACAAACACAATAGTGATAGTGGCAAACCAGGGAAAAGATAATAACCAGAGTGAAATACAGAAAATTCCAGAATGAAACTAAGGTAAAGGTGAGGGCTAAGGCCCACGCCCTGAAGACCAGACAATGATAAATTAGGATGAGGGCATGAGATGCGGCCCACGCCCTGACAATACCCCGCTCTTAAGTGGTGGCTTCCAGACGACCCCAGGGTAACACCAACAAAAGAAAAAAAAAAAACCCTCACACGGTGGGTGGTAGGGCTACAAGGCCAGGTGCGCCGAAACAAGCTGTAATCTCCCACAGCACTGTCCAAAACAAACACAGTTCATGGGCCAAATAAAGTCCAAGGCCTCAAGACCCAAAACAAAATGGGTCGGGTGGTCTACCAAAGTCCATGGGCACCAGACCGCAACAAACAATGGATCAGAATCAGAATCAGATTTATTGCCATTGTTCATGTAGTACACAAACTAGGAATTTGTCTCAGTGACATGCTGCAACATTAAAAACATGATGAGAAAAAGGGATAAACTAAAAAACTAAAGGACTAAAAACGTGCAATAAGTGTAGAAAAATAAGTAATAATAAGTAATAATAATAATAATAATAATAATAATAGTAATAATGAGTAGTAATGAGGGGGGGTGTACCAAAGTCTACAGGCCCTCGGACCAGAGAACAATGTGGGTCGGGGGGCCTGCACCAGTCCATGGATCCCCAGACCGGAATGCAGGGTCAGTCCTACGGCCTGCCAATGTCCATAGGCCACTGAACCGGAGAACAACGTGGATTAGTAGCCGCAGAAGCACAGAGCTCAACAAAACAAACACAGAGAAGCCCTATGCTCTGTGACCAATGGCTGCTTCACGCTGACCCCGGCCTCGGGAACAACAGGTGGAGGCATACCAGCCTTTTGGGCAATGGTTGGAGTCACTTCGGCCTCTTGGGCTATGGGTGGAGCAGACTGCTCAACCTCTTGAGCAACGATGGGTGGAGCGGACTGTTCAACCTCTTGGACAACGACGGGTGGAGCAGACCGCTCGAGCTCTTGAATGATGTGTGGAGCGGACTGCTCGACCTCTTGGGTGGATGATGCTGGAGCGTCCGGCTCCAACGCCAGGAAAACCACCCCCATTGCAGTCACATCAGACGGGGGAGAAATGCAGGGTGAGGCATCACCAAAAACACCAGGAGCTAGGCAAGTCTTAACTAGTATTGATGTTATAAAAGTAAAGAAAAGCACCTGCCCAAGCTCCTGGTCCTCAGCTGCTGTGGTGACCTCCTCAGGATGAGCCGCAGGAGCCAGAGCATGGACCTTGGGCTGAGCAGGAACAGGAGCATGCATCTCAGGCTGAGCAGGAACAGAAGTGTGTACTGTGGGAACAGCTGGAGCTGTGGCGTGTGCCTCAGGGACAGCTGGAGCCACTGTGTGCACCTCAGAGACAGCTGGAGCCACTGTGTGAACCTCAGAGACAGCTGGAGCTGTTGTGTGCACCTCGGAGACAGCTGGCACTGTTGCGTGCACCTCAGAAATGGCTGGAGCTGTGATGTGCACCTCATGAGCAGCTGGAGCCATACCGAGAAGAGCTGGAACTGATGGTGGTGCTGGGAAGAGACATGAGCAGTAACATGAAGCTGTTACTGGGGCTGGGGAGCGATGTGGTGCTGTTACTGGAGCTGGGGAGTGGCGTGGAACCGGTACTGGATAATCCTCACACAGCCCAGATGCAGCAACAGCAACCGTTGGAACGTCAGGTATCGGGGCTACAACTGCTTGGAACCTCCTCCTGGAGGCAGCTGCAGTTGGAGCGTGAGAGGCAGCCGGCTCATCCCAGACCAGTTGATTGCCACCCAATATAGACAGTCTCTCAAAAAAACAGAATGAAACACAGGAGATGCAGAAATTTGTTGACAAGCCATGGTTAACCAAAGGATTACAAAACGCGTGTAAAAAGAAAAAAAATATTATATAAAGCTTTTCTAAAGAAAAGGACAAAAGAAGCAGAGCAGCGGTATAAAACATACAAAAATAAGTTAATATATATAATGAGATGTAGTAAAAGAGACTATTACAGTAAAGAACTGGAGAAAAACAGAGATAATATTAAAAATACATGGACAATACTTAACAATATTCTTGGAAATAAAAACAGAAATACAAGCTACCCAACCAATCTTTCTCAAAAAAAAAAAAAAAAAACGACTCAGAGTGTGAATGCAGTCTCACCTGCAGATGAATTTAATTTTTTTGTTAACATTGGTCCTAATTTGGCTCAATAAAAACCCATTACAGCACCTACAGGTGATACAACAAGCAAAAACATTGCTATAAAAGTCTCCATTTTCATAAAGAACACAGACGAGAGAGAGGCCATTGAAATTGTTAAATCGTTTAAAAGTAAAACATCTACGGACTGTGATGGTATTGACATGCTCTTAGTCAAAACTATTATTGAATGCTTAGTAAAACCACTGACGTATATTTGTAACCTGTCTCTCCAAACAGGTATATTTCCCAATGCAATGAAAATAGCTAAAGTAATTCCGATATACAAGACGGGTGACAGAGGGGAATTCTCAAACTATAGACCAATTTCACTATTGCCGCAATTTTCTAAGATACTTGAAAAAATATTCTATGAGAGAATTAACAACTTCATAATTAAGAATAACTTATTGTGTGAGCAGCAATATGGGTTCAGACACAAGAGGACAACTGCATTTGCTCTAATGGAATTTATAGAAAAAATATCAACTGCTGTAGAAAATAAAGAGTATTCAGTTGGGGTATTCCTGGATCTTAAAAAAGCATTTGATACAGTGGATCATAATTTATTATTAAAGAAACTACAAAATTATGGTATTGGGGGTAGCACTGTCCTGGTTATGTAGTTACTTAAAGAACAGATATCAGTATGTATGTGTTGGTAGCAAAAACTCACAGTTACTGAAGGTTACTTGTGGAGTCCCACAGGGTTCAGTTTTGGGGCCACTGTTATTCAATATGTATATAAATGATATATGTAAAGTTTCAGAAAAAATGGATTTAATACTGTTTGCCGATGACACTAATTTATTATGCAGTGGAAGCAATTTGAAACAACTTTTGGATATACTCGGAAAGGAATTAGGAAAGCTTAAACTGTGGTTTGATTCAAACAAATTAACGCTCAATTTAAGTAAGACAAAATTTATAGTTTTTAACAACCATCACAACAACTCAGTATCTAAACTCAGTGTAAATGGTGTAGAGATTGAAAGGATATCCGAAACTAAATTTCTTTGAGTAATAATTGATAATAAACTGTGCTGGAAGTCACACATTAATTATGTTAAAGGTAAAATATCCAAATCATTGCAATACTACACAGAGTGAAATATTTGCTGAATCAACCCACATTATATACTTTGTATCATTCATTAATACTCCCATACGTGACATATTGTACTGAAGTATGGGGAAATACATATAAAACAAACATATATCCAGTCTTTATGCTTCAGAAGAGAGCTATTAGAATAATAAACAAAGCTGCTTACAGGGAACCAACAAACCCACTTTTTTTTTTTAAATTAAAAGCTCTCAAGTTGAAAGATCTGGTTGACTTTAAAACTGCAGTAATAATGTTCAAAGTAAAGAATCTATCACTGCCTGCAAATATCCAAAAGTTGTTCCAAATAAGGGAGAAACAATATCATTTCAGAGGAACATGTATATTTCAAAAACCTTCAGTGAGAACTACCACCAAGCAACACTGTGTTTCAGTGCAAGGAGTCAGACTGTGGAACGATTTTGGACCTGAATTAAAATCATGTACGACGCTTGGACAATTTAAACAAAAACTAAAGGAAGAAATACTCCAAACATATATACAAGATGACATGTAAAATCACATAAGGATTGTCATATCCAGTCTGTGTTGTTGCTTAGTTTTTTTTTGTCACATTTTGTCTTAGCTTTGTTCTGAATTGTAATCGCTCTTGTTTTGTTTTTCTTTTGAATTCTTGGATGGAATATGGGTGGGCAATATAAGCTGCGGCTTCAGCCATCACCCATTTCGGATAACTTATGTTGAACTGTATAATCAGAGGAGTTATTGTTTAATTTGACCTTGTAAGATGTTTTTTTTTCCTTTCCCCTTTGTTATATTATTCTGTTCCTTTCTTTTAATCTTTTAATCTATCCGAAATAAAGATTCATTCATTCATTCATTCAGGATGGGTGGAAGAACAGGGCAGCAGAGTTAATAGAGTGGGGTGGAGAGAACTCAGCAGCGGGAGGCAGTCGCAGCTGAGTCTCCCTACCAAGAACCAGACAAGTCCCTTCATTAATGCATGTGAAAAAATGAACGGGTACTTGCATGTATTCCTGCTCTGCTGCCGCTAACCCGTTCAGCGAGTCCTACTGGGAAAAGCTGGAGCTCGTCAGACGGGGGGAGGATGCCCGATGGTGGTGTGCTCGTGGTGGACCAAAGGAGGAAATGGGAACCTGGTGCGCCCTCGCTGGGGATGAGAAGCCGGGATGTTGTGTCCCACGGCACCAGCAACAACCACGTCTTCCCCCTGATGGATGCAGTCCTTCCATCGGCACCTTTCCTGCTGCCGAGAACGATTCCATCAGCTCCTGGATGCATGTTTTTGCTCTGCTCATGCAGACGGGTGAGCTGAGGGAATCATCAGAGGGCTGGAAGCACATCACTCAACTCCTCGGCCCAATCGAGGCAGGGGAGGGCTTCCTCCGGCGTGTGGGAGGTGCGGGCATCCTCGATGCAGGCCTCAATGTTGGTCGCTTCCCAAGCCTCCTTCTCATTTAGGCCCAAACGCCAAAACTTTAAATAAGCTGGGTCCATGATGTGTGTCGTTCTGTCATGGGAGATCGAAAACTGGACCCAAATGCTATATTTAAAGTTGGCAGTGATGATTTAGTAAGAGCTGGCCAGACGGGCGCAGGTCAAAAAACAAACAAACAAACAAAAAAAAAACCAAGATTGACAGCTCGGAAGCTTTAACAAAAACTTACAAAAGTCAGGAAGGATCAGGCTGGGATGATGGTCAGAACAGGAGCGTGTTGTTCACGCTGTATGACTAACGGCACACATGAGGAAACACAGATTGGGGATTGACATAAACAGAGACAGGAGCAATCAAACATAACACAGAACAGGTGATCACAGTCAGGAGTAAATAGAGATGGACAGGATGATAAGACACAGGACGGGCGAGGCTGAACAGATAATCACACACAGAGGATGCACAACAGTCAGAGGGGAGACAAGACCGCAGCACATAATGATGATGATAATAATAATAATAAACTAAGAAGCTGACCCAAGGAGAAAAAATATATCAAACAGAATAATGATAATGGCAAACCAGGATAAAGATGATAACCAGAGTGAAATACAGAAAATTCCAAAATGAAACTAAAGTGGGCTGCACGGTGGCGCAGTGGTTAGCACTGCGGCAGCACAGTTTACCCTTGGCTGGGGGATCGTGGGGATCGTGGGTTCGATCCCAGCCCCCGACCAACAGTGATCTGTGTGGAGTTTGCATGTTCTCCCCGTGTTTGCATGGGTTTCCTCCGGGATTTCTCCGGTTTCCTCCCACATGCCAAAAACATGCAGGTTAGGTTAATTGGAGACTCTAAAGTGGCCCTAGGTGTGAATGTGTGTGTGAATGGTTAAGGGATAGCGCCGTATCGTGGCTGCTTCATCCATCCAGGTGGTGGATGACCCTCAATTTCCCCTCTGGGGATCAATAAAGTATACTAAATTTAAAAAAAAAAAAAGTGAAAGTGAGGGCTGAGGCCAATTCCCTGAAGACCAGATAACAACAAATTAGGATGAGGGCATGAGACCTGTCCCACGCCCTGACATCCCTATCTACACCATGGTAGAACAGTTTAAGTACACCTCCAGTGCTCCTAGCCTTGCTTCCCTTCCATTTTCTTTCTTGAACACACACTATAGCTACCTTTCTTCTCTCCATCATATCAGCCAACTCTCTGCCTTTACCGGTCATAGTCCTTACATTTAACGTCCCTACTCTCACCTCCACAATTCTACCTTTCCTTTTCTCTCTCTCACTCCTAACATGCCTTCCCACTCTCCTCCTCCTCGATCTTTGACCAACAGTAGCCCAGTTTCCACCAGCACCCTGTTGGTTAACAGCACCAGTGGCGATCATTGTTAACCCGGGCCTTGACCGATCCAGTATGAAAGTCTCATTCATCATGATCTGCATGTTTGATTTGGCAAAGTTTTTACTTTGGATGCTCTTCCTAACACAACCTTCTCCATTTACCCTGGCTTGGGACTGGCACGAGGAGTACCCTGGCTTGAGGACCCCCTGCGGCTGGGTTAAAAGAAACTCTCAACTAGTTTGCAGCACAAAAAAAAAAATGTGTTGGAGTGGCCCAGTCACCTGAATTAAATCCAAGTGAACATTTGTGGAAAGAACTAAAGAGCAGAACTCACACAAGGCTGGCAAGCAGAAGAGATGTCTGTTTGCCTTATTATGCCAAACAGATTTACTTTGCCAAAAGGAGCTCGGCTCATGTTAGATACATGCTGTATATAAATTGTATTTATAGACTCTTCTTGCTATATAATAATGTTTAATACTTTAGTTATATTGTCTTACTTAAGCTGGACCTGACAGGGATGAATAGGGGAGGAAATTGAGGGAATATGAAGTGGTCAGAAGAGGTGAGGGACGAAGGAGTGGGGGGGAGAGAAAGAAAGAAAAGCAAATGAAGAGAAAACAGAAGAAACAGCTGCAGCTTCTGAGGAGATCTCCACAGGGGCATGATAGCTGCACCTGTGTGTGCGTGTGTGTGTGTGTGCATGCTTGGTTTACCAGGAAACCTACAGAGAGAGAGAGAGAGAGAGCGCAGCATAATTCAGCGACATGCCCACGGGATTGTGAGCAAGTAAGACAACACTCCCCCCCAATCTCCAGGCAACCCGCAGCCCCCTCAGAGTACAAATGCCCTAAGGCCACTAAACCCCAGGACAGCCAGGCACCCTCCCCAGGAAGGAAGGCAATGGGGGCAAGGCAATGGGGGCAAGGCAACCAGGGCCGGCACACTGCCACATCGTGCTAGACGCCCCCATCCCCCACCAGGGCCGGATGGCAGCCCCTGGGTCCCAGGCACCGGGGGGCCACCGGGAGCCCAAACTATCCGTCTGTGTCTGTCTTACTTTATTCTGAAATTGTCCCAGTTTGTAGAGGTAGTGTATTTGAGAGCCTCTGCCTCTCTAAGGTGATCTTTTTTATACCCAGTCATGTTACTGATCCACTGCCCATTAATTAGATTAGTTCCAACATGTTCCTGCATCTCTTTTTTAGAATCACTTGCTTTTCTGTCTTTTGCTGCCCCTGCCCCAGCTCTGTTGAGATGTACTCTGCCATCAAATTAAATGTGAATTACTTTAACGAAATAGTTAAATCTTGCTTTCAACTAGAGATGAACTGATACCACCTTTTAAAGTCCAATACAGATACTGTGACTTTGAGTATCAGCTGATACCAATCCAAACCCGATGCCGTCTTTTATTTAAAACAAGAAAAGTAGAGAACATACTTTGGTCATTTTGCACACATATAAAAACATACAGTGGTGTGAAAGTGTTTGCCCCCTTCCTGATTTCTCATTTTTTTGTATGCTTGTCACACTTAAATGTTTCAGATCATCAAACAAATTTAAATGTTAGACAAAGATAACACAAGTAAACACAAAATGCAGTTTTTAAATGAAGGTTTTTATTATTAAGGGAAAAAAATCCAAACCTACATAGCCCTGTGTGAAAAAGTGATTGCCCCATAAAACCAATAACTGGGTTGGCCACCCTTAGCAGCAACAACTGTAATCAAGCTTTTGCAATGACTGGCAATGAGTCTTACAGTGCTGTGGGGGAATTTTGGCCCACTCATCTTTGCAGAATTGTTGTAATTCAGCCACATTGGAGGGTTTTTGAGCATGAACCGCCTTTTTAAGGTCACGCCACAGCATCTCTATCAGATTCAGGTCAGGACTTTGACTAGGCCACTCCAAAGTCTTCATTTTGTTTTTCTTAAGCCATTTGGAGGTGGACTCGCTGGTGTGTTCTGGATCATTGTCCTGCTGCAGAACCCAAGTGCGCTTCGGCTTGAGGTCACGAATAGATGGCCGGACATTCTCCTTCAGGATTTTTTTTGGTAGACAGCAGAATTCATGGTTCCATTTACCACAGCAAGTCTTCCAGGTCCTGAAGCAGCAAAACGGCCCCAGACCATCATGCTACCACCACCATATTTTACTGTTGGTATGATGTTTCTTTTCTGAAATGCCGTTACTTTTACGCTGGATGTAATGGGACACACACCTTCCAAAAAGTTCAACTTTTGTCTCGTCAGTCCACAGAGTATTTTCCCAAAAGTCTTGGGGATCATCAAGATGTTTTCTGGCAAAACTGAGATGAGCCTTTATGTTCTTTTTGCTCAGCAGTGGTTTTTGTCTTGGAACTCTGCCATGCAGGTAATTTTTGACCAGTCTCTTACTTATGGTGGAGACATGAACACTGACCTTAACTGAAGCAAGTGAGGCCTGCAGTTCTTTTAATGTTGTTGTGGGGTCTTTTGTGACCTCTTGGATGAGTCGTGGCTGCGCTCTTGGGGTAATTTTAGAAGGCCGGCCACTTCTGGGAAGGTTCACCACTGTTCCATGTCATTGCCATTTGTGGATAGTGGCTCTCACTGTGGTTCACTGGAGTCCCAAAGCTTTAGAAATGGCTTTATAACCGTTTACAGACTGACAGATCTCAATTACTCTGTTTCTCATTTGTTCCTGAATTTCTTTGGATCACAGCATGATGTCTAGCTTTTGAGGATCTTTTGGTCTACTTCACTTTGTCAGGCAGGTCCTATTTAAGTGGTTTCTTGATTGAGAGCAGGTGTGGCAGTAACCAGGCCTGGATGTGGCTAGAGAAATTGAACTCAGCTTTCCAAAGGTGTGATAAACCACAGTTAATTTACGTTTTAATTGGGGGGGGTGTCAATCACTTTTTCCACACAGGGCCATGTAGGTTTCGATTTTTTTTTTTTTTTACCCTTAGAAATAAACACCTTCATTTAAAAACTGAATTTTGTGTTTGTGTTATCTTTGTCTAATATTTAATTTGTTTGATGATCTGAAACATTTAAGAGTGACAAACACACAAAAAAAATGAGAAATCTGGAAGGGGGCAAACACTTTCTCACACCACTGTAAGTCTAAAAGTCAAAGAATATAATACAGATTTGACTCTGTTTAGCAATGCTGCTGCTTTTTTAAAATTTGCAACATTGGCACTATTTCACTGGTCAGCACTATGTAAACGTGCATTCTGAAGTTTTAAGTGCAAGTTTATGCGAAACTTTAAAGCTGAGTATTTAAGTAAACATTCAGATTAAATTCAAAGTGGCACTTTATACATGAGGTAAAAAATGCTGTAGATCTGAAATAAAGGATCTAACCCTTTAAGTTGTATTTTTGTCATCCATTATTATTATTATCATAAGTATTCTCTTGGTCCTCGATTTATTTAGTAGTTTCTGATATTATTCTTTGACCATTCTTAGTTTTTAGGTTTGCTCTTATTTTGAAGTCATACCTGTTCCATTTCCTGTAGCCTTGTTGTTGTAGTCCTGCTTCCAGTTCGCCGTTATGATTTGCTATTTATGTTTCTGTTACCTACCGCTCATCACCTGTAACTCACAGGTGATGTCGTCACAGCGACACACTTCCTTCTGCTCGGTTCTTGACAGAATTCAGCATACTCCTTGACCATGATACTTTTGCAAGTGTTTTATCAAGTTGGTGGTGTTAAAATTGTAAACACTGGTACCACACAGCAAACAGGAGATGAGTCCCACAGACAGGCTCCAGTAACAGGTAACACTCGTTGCTTCTGTTTACAGATTCCACGCACAGCGTGGCTGAGAACATGATCGCACCTTCATTTTCATATTGGTGCGGTGGCGCAGTGGTTAGCACTGCAGCAGCACAGCAAGTCACCCTTGGCCATGGTATCCCTGGTTCAATCCCAGCCCCTGACCAATAGTGATCTGTGTGGAGTTTGCACGTTCTCCCCGTGTCTGCGTGGGTTTACTCCGGGAGTTCTCCGGTTTCCTCCCAGCGGCCAGAAACATGCAGGTTAGGTTAATTGGAGACTCTAAAAGTGGCCCTAGGTGTGAATGTGTGTGTGAATGGTAAAGGGAGCTGTACCATGGCTGCTTCATCCATCCAGGTGGATGCCCTCAATTTTCCCTCTGGGGATCAATAAAGTACCGTATACAAAATTTAAAAAAAAAAAAAATATTCATGTATCGGATCGGTAAGTTACTTTTATTCCTTACCAATACCAATCCAGCCATTTTGCCTGGATCGAATCCAGTACCGATACGTCGGATCGTATCGGCTCATCCCTATTTTCAACATCTCATATGCTCTGCTCTGCTGTAAATAAACTGGGGGTTTTGAGGTTTGCAGAGTTTTGCATTTTGGTTTTTACTTGAATTTTCTACAGAATCCTAACCTTTTTGGAATATGGAGTCTGACATAATCAAACAGAGTTTCAAGCCAGCTGGTGCTGATAATCCCACGATACCACAATCGCTACAATAGAGATCAACTGAGTCCAGTGAAAGTGTCTCAAATGATTGTAGTATAAAAACACCAGTGTTTAAAAGATCTGGCCACTGGTTAATCAGTATTTGTTACAATTGCAGTTGTGAAAAAATAAGGACACCCTGTATAAGTCTGTGTGTGTGTGTTTGTTTTTTTAACATATTTGGACATATGGATATTTAATATCAATGTTGTTATGAATGTCCCTTCAGGGCAGGAAGGTGAGACCCACACACTGAACTGTGAGTTGGGTAATTTATTGAAAAAAGCAATAAGTTTAACACGATGCTCATAACACAAAGAAACAAACGAAGGGAAAAACTTGAAGATTTGCGCACCAGAGCAAGGTAGGGCTCTGGTGGAGACGAGGAGAATGTAAACCAGAGTCAAGACAGCAGCAACAGAAAATGAAAATAACTTCCCTTAAATAGGGATCAAAACCCTTTCCATAATTAATAGCCAGTGTGGGTATCTGAATGGGCAGGAGAAGGCAATGACACATAATTCGGACCAGCTGGGAATAATGAGGAAGTCATCGGCGCTGACAGCTGACAGGGCCACACCCACACAGAGCAAACCCCAGAAAGCCATTGACAGCTGTCAATCCCGAGGGAAAGAACACACAGAATACAAATATAACGATATAACAAAAAATGGAAACAGGCAAACTCAAAAATACAATAAACAGACTATAATGAATGCAAACAGGAAAATAAATCATACTGAGAAACAATATAGGATAAGTGACAACTCAAAAATGACAACACAGTGCAAATATGAAAAAAAGCAGACAACCTGAGCCCGGTGGAATCCCTCCACGCTCAGAACGTGACAAATGTTAAAAATACTGGGAGATTCATGTAATATAACTAAACAATTAAAAATGAATTAAAGACTTCTTTCAAATTTTCTGTAAAATGTAATGAGATGAGATAAACTTTATTGTCCCACAAGGGGAAATTTGTCTTGGGCTTATCACCCATGCTGCAACCACACAGTCCACACAAACACAATAGAAGTAGTACATAAGGTCCTTCATTAAAAAAAAAAAAATGGATAAAATAAAACCCAATAAATAACATACATAAATAAATATATAACAGCAGTCATTAAGAGCAGGAATTATAAGTGTCCCTGACCTACTTGAGTTTAGAAGTTTTACTGACGTCGGGATAAATGAGTTCTAATATCTATTGAACCTGCACTTGGGGGCTCTGCATCTCCTCCCTGAGGGCAGCTGCTCATATTCATTGTTTAGTACATGGCTCATGTCACTGATTATTTTTTGGGCTTGTCTACAGGCTGCCTGGTTGTATATGGTCTAAATAAATGGTGAGGAATAAATTAAGCCACCCTCCACCTTTATTAGGACACCCCCACCTTTATTCCCACTTAAAATGGCTAAAATAATAATTAAAAAAAATGCAAATAAAACAAAAACAAGATTAGACAGATATGTGAAGTCAGTCTTGGCCTGTCCTTGTCACTGATAATACCGTTATCTGCCAAGAATGTGCCGCTAATCCAGCAAAAGCTAGTGGTACTCAAATACTTTGCAAGCAGTTTCATGAAATGGTCAGTCAGAAAGCAACTCATACCGGCTCAGACATCGTCGGGGTTAACAAGGTCAGGAGTTCCTGGCAGCGGAGGGCGAAGGACAGAGCTGCGTGGAGGAATCTGATCAGGCGTAAATGAAAGTCATTGTTGCCCCCGACAGACTGCTATGATGATGATGATGAGAACATTTATTAATAAAGAACTGAATATTTAAAGGGGTGTCCAAATTTTTCACACGACTGTACATCATGAACAAAAGCTACTGTTGAGTTAAACTGATGAGCTGATGTTTATGGGTGAAAAAGACAAAAACAACTTAGTAAAATCGGTTTTTTAGGCAGTTTTGGTTTATAGTGGTGTTAAACACTTCCAGTAGTCCCAGTTCAGCCAACAGAATTTCCACTGCACTTCCACCTTTGCGCTGTCTGAGCTCCCCTTCCCACACTGCTCCCATCAAGGAGCAGTTTCTCTGTCCTTCTTGCTAATCATTAGAGTGCTTTCTGTTTCATTGCCTCCAACGTCTGTGAACATGTCCATGAGTCATGTCTGTCTGAAGGCCCCCCATGGCTGTGGTGAGTGCCTTTTCAGTCTGTAAGTGTCCAACGCCGTTTCCAGCTTATTATCACCCATTGGTGCTGACCATAATGACACTGTAATAGAACTGGCCCTTTTGCTTCTGACACCCCCTCACCATCATCACCACCACACATAACACCCCCCCATGCAGACGTCACTTCTTTCCCGTCTCATTCCTTGACCTTTGTAATCCCATCTGAATCTATAAAAGCTTTCTTTTTGTATGCTTCCTTTAATGACAAAATCTTAAAGAGGACATGAAACACTATGTAACGATCATAACTCAAAACATGGACACTTAGTCTAAAAATATTTTATTAATTTGACCCTGTAAATGTAACAGTATTGGAATAAAATCTAACTGAAATTACATTTTTCAGAATTGAAATTTACTATATTAGTCATGAGGTCACTGGGTTGGTTGCTGCTGGCAGCAGCAGTTGTCTATTAGCTAAACCCATCAAGAGGAGAGTTATTTTTAATATTTAGAGTTAAATTATGAAGGCAGACTAAGTTAAAAACATAGTGAAGAGTTTTAGAGACACTCGATGGACTGTGTCTTTAAATCAGTGAGGAGAACAGTGGGAGGCTGGAGGTTTTACAGCAGCTGCCTCCTTCATTCAGGCGTGTGGAGACTAGGGTGTGGATCAGTGCTGCTGCTAACCATGATTCTGCTGTCAGAACATCGATGTGGACCACTTGTTTGGGGACTTTTCCTGCATAATCCATGTTTTACAAAGCGGGTGCATTTCTGTGAGAGAGACGATTTTACTCTGACATTCAGCTGAGAAGAAGTGGATTAACGAAGGTAAGTGAACAGCGCCAACATTAGCTATTTATTTATACACGGGTGCAAATGAACTTGTGAAAATGTGAGAATGAAAGCTTCTGCCTTCACCAAATCACTAATAACAGTGGAGAATGTAGTTACAGCAGTTGACTGATAAAACTAGACTGGAAGCCATACAGCTGTTAGTAAGCTAAGTATGCTAATATTGCCATAAGCTGCTAACAAGCTGCAATCAGCTGATGAGATGATAAATATTTCCATAGCCCATTTCTATCAGGCACACTTTTACAGCCTAACATTACAATTTATCGTCATCAATAGCAACCTTTATTCCTGTACTTATTTATTTTAGTGAAAACCACATTTGCAGTATGTTGTTTATTAACTGTATTTTCTTTTTAACAGGAAGGATCCAAGGATGAGTCCACCCCTCATCATGGAGATGAACCTTGTGCTGATCTTCATATAATAAAGTCTGAAAAAAAATAGTTGTGTTTCTATTGAAACCGTTTTCCACTTAAATAAGTTCAGTCCTTATGAATCTTCAGAAAACAACGATCAGACCTGATCTGTTACTGTCAGCTGCTACCGACGGTATGTAGGAATAAGTGGACTCTTTAGTGCAGACTGTTCTCAGGAGAATCATGATTTATTTCATGAAGAAATAGAAAAAAACACAAAAAGCCATAAAAGCAAAACTCACTCAGGGAGATAAGATCACTGGGAAAACACAGGGTGACTGGAGGGAAATACTGACTATGATGCCACACTAGAACACAAACTCAGACAGACATATACAGGGTAACTAATAATTGCATGGACGCAAGACAGCTGGGAGACAATCAGGGCTAAACAGCAACTCATGTGAGGGAAAGTGGCTATGGGTATGGAGAACATGAGGGACCGAGAATGACGGGTAAACAAGTACAGGGAATACACGAGACTTGCACAGAAGATCAAGGGAGGACACAGAAGACAGCAACAAGGGCAACAGGGATGACAGGACAGACTAAAGACAGAGGACACACTTGAAACATATGCACAGGATCAGGGGAGACATGACCACGAACAGGACATGACTGACAAGAACAAGAATACAACAAAGACCACAATGACAATGACAACAAACCTAATGGCCATAAAAAAACAAAGTTGAGGCAGGGATAAAATATGAATGAAAGAAAACACAGAGAAGCATAATAAACTAAAGGTGAGGACATCACACAAGACCAGGGACCACAGAAGACAATAGTAAACAGAGACCAACACATGGGAACCAGGGGAATACAGAAGGCAAAAATACAGTAAAAATCATAATGACAAAGGAAAACACAGAGAATCCAAACTGAATAAAAAGCGTGGACATGGTCTAAAACCATGTCCAGATCATGACAGTTACATTTTGCCAAGGACTTAAAAAAAACATTCTACAACAGTTTAGGATGCGTGAAGTAATAACTAATAAATCCTTATGGGGAGTCCTGTTTTCAAAATCTGCTGCAGTCTATTATATTTTAACTGATAACTGAAGCTAAACAAACTATGGCCATTCAAATAGTAATGGACATTTTTGTTTCAATTGAAATGGGTTTTAAATGTTTTCTGTAACTGTTCAATTTTTTCAATTTGTAGTATATTTTACACAGATTTTTCACCTTTAAATATTTTAAGCTTCCCATTATCATATTCATTCCTGTAATTTTTATGTGCTAGTCTTTGAACTGGAGACATCAATAAAATAATTGATTTTTGTTCTTGATAAACTGGGTTTAATTGAAGTTTTTTTTTTTTTAATGAATCCATTTATCTGGGTGGAAATAAAATCCAAATTCCTGTTAAACTGATCAGTTTTTACCAGAGGGAGAAAATAGCTTTCTGTAATCCTAAAGACTGCAGTGATATTACGGGTCCTCGTCAAAGGTAAGAAAGCGGTTTATAAACTGATGAGCTGTTGCACATACATGAGATAATTATTACATTTAAAAAGAATAGAAAACAGTGGTGATCTGTTTTGCATAAATCTCCAATGAGGAGGAACTTCTGCGTAAGTAGTTCAGCTGAGCTGACGTTAGCACACATTACCGCTGTGCTAATAGTCTGTGCAGTGATCTGTGGACACCAGACTTTATCAGAGAAAAAAATCAATCAGAACAGGAGGATCGGACTTGAGACCTTTTTATCTGATGAACCATCAGTCCCTCTGACTCAAAAAAACAAAAAACGTCTCATTGTTAATATAAAAGATTGTTGCACATGTTAGCATCGCGGCTAACAGCAGCTCCGACATCAGTCAGCTGTTGAAGATGTCATAAATTAAAGTGGGCGATGTCGCCTCGTTTTGACCACATAAAATATACCACTACAGTCAGGGTAATACAATAATGACCGCTCTTACATCTGTTTTTAGTTTTGGTCTAATAAGCATCCATTAATCCGGTAGTGTAAAAACTCTCTACAGCAGCTAATGCTGTCCTCTGAGCTCTAACCAACCTAGTGACGTCACGGGGAAATATGACAATTTTCAAATTTGAAAACAATGTAATTTTGATTAGATTGTATTCCAACATTATTACATTTACAGGGACAAACTAATAAAATATTTTTAAACTGCGTGTCCATGTTCTGAATTATGATTATTACACTGAGTGTTTCATGTCCTCTTTAAGTTGAACCCAGGAAAAAAAGCTCCCAGGAAAAAAAGCTCTGAACTTTTATTCTCCTCTCCACCATCCCTTGAGTTTTCCCTTTCTTATTGTTGTCCAGTACATTTACTATATTTAGTTTTTTTTTCTCCATGGCTTAGATAATGATAGGGATGGTGAAAAAGCATGATACACCTTATAGGCCATATTCTTTCTTCGTCCTTGCGTTATTCCCGCACAGCTGCAGGGTCTGCATGTTTCCATGCCTGTCTCCACTTGGCTCAATCGACGGCATCCTCTGGGGCATTGCTCACAGCCCTCATGTCATCTTTGATCTGGTTTCTTTGGCCATCCTTGTAGTCTCTTCTCACCTGGGCTGAGGCGCAGGGCCGCCCTTGCCACTGAGTCCTTCTTCCCAGCAACTGTTGCCACTCTCCTGCACTTTTGCACATCATCGTTCTTCACCTGATCGTGCAGGGTCAGGCTGAGGCTTCAGCACAGTATACGCATCTCCATTCTGTGGAGTGTCTGCTCATGTTTTGCTATAGTAGGCCAGCCTTTCGCATCCATATGCTGTAAAAAAAAGTTATCTTCAACTTTGAAAAAGTTAGTGTTCAGGCTGCCTTAAAATTTTAAGTTGACTGAACTTCAGAAGATTAGATTAGATTCAACTTTGTCATTACACATGTATGAATACAAGGTAACGAAACACAGTTTAGCATCCAATCAGAAGTGCAAAGGACAGCAGTACAGTATATAAACAGTATGTGCAATTTAAGCAAATATATGCAAATATATGCAGCAGTGCAGAAAGTTAAGAGTATTGTTATGTGCAAATAATGTACAATAAGTTAGATTGGCAGTTATGTACAGGTGAGGGTGGTAAGAGATGATGGTAGAGTCAGCAGGGAACTAAGTTCAATAACGTGACAGCTGTTGGAAAGAAACTGCTCCTAAACCTGCTGGTTCTAGTCCGAAGGCTTCTGAAACGCCTTCTGGAGGGGAGAAGCTGGAACAGTCCATGAGCAGGATGGTTGGAGTCCCTAAGAATGCTGCGTGCCCGGCGCAGACATCTTTTCCTGTAGACGTCCTCTATAACTGGAAGTGGAGTCCCTGTGATGCGTTGGGTGGTTTTCACCACCCGCTGCAGCGCCTTACGGTCAGCGACAGAGCAGCTCCTATACCAGACTGTGACACAGTTGGTCAGGGTACTCTCTTTCACGCAGCGGTAGAAGTTGCCCAGGATGTCAGTTGACAGATGGTTCTTCTTCAGTGTCCTCAAGAAGAAGAGGAGCTGATGGGCCTTCTTGATCAGGCTGGTGGTGTTAACTGACCAGGACAGGTCCTCCGAGATGTGGGTCCCCAGGAATTTGAAGCTGGGGACACATTCAACAGCTATGCCATTGATATGGATGGGGTCATGTGTCTCTCCCCTCTCCTTCCTGTAGTCCACTATGAGCTCCTTGGTTTTGCTGGTGTTAAGGAGCAGGTTATTGTCAGTGCACCAAGTAGCCAAGTGCTCAACCTCTGCCCTGTAATCTGACTCATCGTTGTCCCTGATGAGTCCAATCACCGTGGTGTCATCTGCAAACTTTATGATGGAATTGGATCCATACATAGGCCTGCAGTCATGGGTGAAGAGGGAGTAGAGGAATGGGCTGAGCACACAGCCCTGTGGTACACCAGTGTTGAGTGTGATGACGGAAGAATGGTTGGGGCCTGACCTAACATGCTGGGGTCTGTTGGTCAGAAAATCCATGATCCAGTTGAAGGTGGAGGTACTGATTCCCAGGTCCCCAAGTTTAGTGATCAACTTGGAGGGGATAACTGTGTTGAATGCTGAGCTGAAGTCAACAAACAGCATTCTTGCGTAGGTGTTCTTGTCATCCAGGTGTGAGAGTACATAGTGCAGCGCTGTAGAAACCGCATCCTCTGTACTCCTGTTGCTCCGGTAGGCAAACTGGTGAGGGTCCAGTGTAGGGGGCAGGCGTTTTTTGAGCTGTGCCAAGACCAGTCGCTCAAAGCACTTCATGACTATGGGCGTCAGTGCCACAGGGCGATAGTCATTTAGGCACGATGGCGTTGAATGTTTCGGCACTGGTACTATAGAAGTGGTCTTGAAGCACGCTGGTACCACGGCCTGGGCCAGGGACAGGTTGAAGATGTCTGAAGACCCCTGCCAGCTGCTCAGCGCATGCCCTCAGCACACGCCCAGGAATGCCGTCAGGGCCAGCAGCCTTACGTACGTTGACATGACTGAGTGCGTTACGGACGTCTGTGTGGGTGAGTGTGAGGTGGTGGAGGTCGTCAGAGGGTGGGAAATTGATGTTCTTTTCGTTATTGTCCTTGTCAAAACGAGCATAGAAGTCATTTAGCTCACTGAGAAAGGGCACAGTCATGGCTATAGGTATGGAGTTGCTGGGCTTATAATCAGAGATAGCTTGAATGCCCTGCCACATGCGTCGGGGGTCAGAGTCCCCAAAATGTTCCTCCACCTTCAGCTTGTAGCTGTGCTTGGCCTTCTTGATGCCCCTCTTCAGATCTGCCCTGGATGAACTGTAGGCCTGTGCATCACCAGATCTAAAGGCATTGTTACGTGCCTTTAGCAGAAGCCGCACTTCTCTGTTCATCCACGGCTTCTGATTTGGGTACGTGGTGATCTGTCTTTCCATGGTGACACTGTCAATAGTGGTGTTGATATGGTCCAGGACTGAGTGGGTGTAAGAGTCGATGTTTATGTGGGAGCCACAGGTAGCCTGAGAGGTGAACATACTCCAGTCTGTGTTCCTAAACTTCTCCTGGAGTACAGAGTCAACCCCCTCTGGCCACACTTTGATGGTCCTCACTGATGGCTTCACCCGGTTGATGAGCGGTACATACTTGGGGGTAAGGAACAAGGATAAGTGATCAGACTGACCTAGGTGGGGGAGGGGAGTTGCTGTGTAGGCTCCCACAATATTGGTGTAAACATGGTCCAAAGTTTTGTCCCCTCTCGTGTGACAGGAGGCATGCTGGTAGAATTTAGGAAGCACTGTCTTGAGGTTAGAGTGGTTAAAATCACCCGGCACAATAAATGCTGCCTTTGCGTGTGCAGTTTGTTGTTTGCTAGTAGCTGCATGCAGTTCTTTCATAGCAAGCTTAGCATTAGCATCCGGAGAAATGTAAGCGGCTGTTATGATGGTACAAGTGAACCCGCATGGCAGATAGAAAGGTCTACATTTAACCATGAGAAACTCCAGGTTAGCTGAGCAGTGTCTCTCAACAGTGACAGAGTTCGTGCACCAAGCCTTGTTAATATAAATGCACACACCCCCACCTCTGGTCTTACCGGAGTCATCTGCTGCTCTGTCTGCCCGGAGCGTGTGTAGGCCGGCTAGCTCAATAGCATTGTCGGGTATTCCACTGTGTAGCCATGTTTCCGTGAAAATCATGATATTGCAGTTCATAAGTCTCTTATTGTTGGTGATCCGAAGCCGTAGCTCATTCATTTTGTTCGCCAGTGACCATACATTAGCGAGGAAAATACTGGGTAGAGAAAGCCGGTACGGTGTTAGCTTTAGCTTAGCTCTTAGCCCACTGCACTTCCCCCGCCTTTGTTTACGGTCTCTACGCCGCCTGCGAGCACTTCCGGTCCGCCGGGAAGCCTGCTGAGCGTCGGGTGTTCTCCGGAGCTCATGGATGAGATGTAGGTTGCTGATAAAAAGATCGTTATCGTTATTTTGTAATCCAATGTCCAAAAGCTCATTTCGGGTGTAAGATGTGAAAGCGAAGCTGTTCTGAACGAACATACCCGAAATGAGCAGAAATAACACTGCTAATCCACAAAATCTGAAGAGACGCTGAGCCTCGCGTTGTGCACGCGCCGCCATCTTGGTCGTTGAACCAAGAAGATACGGTATCTCACAAATGTGAGTACACCCCTCACATTTTTGTAAATATATTATTATACCTTTTCTTGGGACAACACTGAAGATATGACACTTTGATACAACGTAAAGTAGTCAGTGTACAGCTTGTATAACAGTGTAAATTTGCTGTCTCATCAAAATAACACACAGCCATTAATGTCGCTGGCAACAAAAGTGAGTACACCCCTAAGTGAAAATGTCCAAATTGTGCCCAATTAGCCATTTTCCTACCCCGGTGTCATGTGACTCAGTGTTACAAGGTCTCAGGTGTGAATGGGGAGCAGGTGTGTTAAATTTGGCGTTATCACTCTCACACTTTCTCATACTGGTCACTGGAAGTTCAACATGGCACCTCATGGCAAAGAACTCTCTGAGGATCTGAAAAAAAAAATGTTACTCTACATAAAGACTGCCTAGGCTATGAGAAGATTGCCAGCACTCTGAAACTGAGCTGCAGCATGGTGGCCAAGACCATTCAGCAGTTTAACAGGACAGGTTCCACTCAGAACAGGCCTCGCCATGGTCGACCAAAGAAGTTGAGTGCACGTGCTCAGCATCATATCCAGAGGTTGTCTCTTGAAAATAGACGTATGAGTGCTGCCAGCATTGCTGCAGAGGTTGAAGGGGTGGAGGGTCAGCCTGTCAGTGCTCAGACCATACGCCGCACACTGTATTAAATTGGTCTGCATGGCTGCCGTCCCAGAAGGAAGCCCCTTTCAAAGATGATACATAAGAAAGCCCGCAAACAGTTTGCTGAAGACAAGCGGACTAAGGACATGGATTACTGGAACCATGTCCTGTGGTCTGATGACACCAAAATAAACTTATTTGGTTCAGATGGTATCAAGTGTGTGTGGCGGCAACCAGGTGAGGAGTACAAAAACAAGTGTGTCTTGTCTACAGTCAAGCATGGTGGTGGGAGTGTCATGGTTTGGGTCTGCATGAGTGCTGCCGGCACTAGGGAGCTACAGTTCATTGAGGGAAGCATGAATGCCCACATGTACTGTGACATACTGAAGCACAGCATGATCCCCTCCCTTCGGAAACTGGGCTGCAGGGCAGTATTCCAACATGACAATGACCCCAAACACACCTCCAAGACGACCACTGCCTTGCTAAAGAAACTGAGGGTAAAGGTGATGGACTGCCCAAGCATGTCTCCAGACCTAAACCCTATTGAGCATCTGTGAGGCATCCTCAAACGGAAGGTGGAGGAACGCAAGGTCTACAACACCATGATGTCGTCATGGAGGAGTGGAAGAGGATTCCAGTGGCAACCTGTGAAGCTCTAGTGAACTCCATGCCCAAGAGAGTTAAGGCAGTGCTGGAAAATAATGGTGGCCACACAAAATATTGACACTTTGGGCACAATTTTCATTTGGGCAACATTTTCCCATCGGGGTGTACATACTTTTGTTGCCAGTGGTTTAGACATTAATGGCTCTGTGTTGAATTATTTTGAGGGGACAGCAAATTTACACTGTTGTACAAGCTGTACACTGACTACTTTATATTGTATCAAAGTGTCATATCTTCAGTGTTGTCCCATGAAAAGATAAAATAAAATATTTACAAAAATATGAGGGGAGTACTCACTTTTGTGAGATACTGTAAGTGGTAAAGACACATAAAACATTAACACATAAACTCAAGTTTCAGTCAAGTTAAAATTTTAAGGCAGCTCGAACACTAACTTTTTGAAGTAGAATAACCACAATTTTTTACAGTGTATAGGGCCCATTGATCACGGTCTTGTAGATGAATAAGCCGCATTCTTTGAGAAGTTCAAACAGTTGTTCCATTAGGAGCAGATAAAACTGAGATGCAGCGCTTCAAGTAACTTACTAATCAAGCAATATACTGTAAATAATCTTGTTTGCTGAAAAGGGTGGCTGTTCACAGACTGCTGGCAAGGTGACTGGAAGACAAAAGTGTGGTAGAAAAAGGTGCAACAGCAATAATCGTAGCCTTGAGAGGATTGTCAAAAAAAAAGTTGATTCAAGAACTTGGGGAAGCTTCAGAATGGACTGAGTCTGGTGTCAGACCATCAAGAGCCACCACACACCAACGTTCTCAGGAAAGAGACTACAATTGTTGTGTTCCTTACCCACCCCTGGACCAGAGACAATGCCAGAAACTTCTTAACTGGACTAAAGAGAAAAAAGGACTGGACTGTTCTTTTGGGTTAGGTGCACAGAGTCCAAGGTTGTTATGACTCCCGTGCGCGACTACGCAGCACATGGAATAAGCAATGTAAAACCCAATTGCAGGAGTAGAACGTGCACTTTATTCACAAAATCCCAAACTAACCAGTCCAGCTTACTGTCACGATAAAAGAGAGTGAAATGATGCAATACAGGCCACCAGACAAACAGGGACGCTGCCCGGACGCACAGCAGCCCAGGGAGAGGGAATGCCTAGTGCCACAGCGTAACTGTCAGCACAGAGGGAAAGGCAGACAAAACTTATGGGCTGTGGCGATCCAAGGTGGTCTGTGCTGTCTGAAGGATGGGGGTGAGGCAGGGTCAGCCACTAACATCAAGGAAATATACAATCTTAAAATGTTAGGGAAGACAGCGACGTCAGGCTGAATGTAAACGTAGGTAGTAGAAACAAACATACACGGAGGAACACGCTGCCATGAATGAAGCTGAATGCTCCGATGGTCTGTTCCTATTACCCCAGCGCTAAAGTACTAATGCTGCTAACGAGGGAAGAGACCGCTGGTGTGAGAATGCGTGGGCTGAACAATAATTAACACCATGTGTGTATGTGAGTGTCTGAGCGTATGAATGGGAGTGAATGAGGTGCGTGCGTGTACGTGTGTCAAACACCCAATACTGAAACACAGCTGGTGGCACTGACAGGAGAAGGAGACGTGCCCGAGCTGTCAGGGAGCGAAGGACCCAAATAGCTCCTTGAAGCACCTGAGGGAAGATGGGGCAAAACAACAATAGGTCAGAACGGTTTGGAACCACCAAACCCAGGTTCATGACAAAGGTGTTTAAAGTCCAGGAGTGTCCACAGTAGGGATGGGCATTCGGTGAAATTTTCTTCACCGATCGTCGGGAGAATTAATGATTAATAATCGGTTAATCATTAACATTTTTAGGTACGTAACAAGGCAGGTAGACTACATTATAATATCAGGTGCACGGAGAGCCCTCTCTCTGTTCTCGTGTTGGCTCGGCTCGGGAATCTCGCAAGCTGATTGGCCGAGACGTTTCACCCCGCAAGCTGATTGGCCGAGACGTTTTACCCACCTTGTCTCCCTGCCGAGCGGCCACCCAACAAACGAAGACCGCATTCATTGCTCTATCGCTCGTGTTACTTAGTCTAGCCGCGCAGAACTTTTTGCTGTTCTCGTGCCATTTTGTGCGAAATAGTCTTCCCGTCGAGCTACTACGCCGCCTCCTGCAGCTTCCCTCGACGTGTGTACACCGAATCTTCATGACCTTCTCAATAAAGTTTCTGGAAAAAAAAAAAGAATCTTCACGACCGCCATTACTCAGCGCGCAACCACTGTTGGCGGTTTCTTTGCGTAATAAGGGTGTTCCATGGACCCTGTCGATGAGGTATATTTGTATGCTGCATTGCAGTGATTGCAGTACACCTGGTCATTTTTTAAATTGAAATGGTCCCACGCAACACTTCGCCGTAACCGCTTAATGATTTGGCGATTGCCCTACGGAAGCCCGCGTGTATCAACTGAGGCACGCCAGGGTACGGCGATGGTGTAATGTTGCCCCCTGGTGCCCAAATTTTGCCATTGCATTGTTTGAGGACGGCCGTACACTAGGCCTCGGATTGTTTAAAAAAAAAAAAAAAACGGTTTGTCGACGAAAATGAACTTCCTCGGTGAAATTCTTAATGATCAATTATCGGTTAATCGGTAAATTATGCCCATCCCTAGTCCACAGTCTGAAAAGATTTGGGGTACATGCTGGTGTTGATTCACTGTGTTTTATCAAGTCTAAAATAAACAGTGCTGTCTACCAGAAAATTTTAAGAGCATTTCATGCTTCCATCTGCTGAAAACTTTTATGGAGATGGTGATTTCTTTTTCCCGCAGGGCACTGTACCAGCCCACAGCACCAAAACTACTACAAAATGCTTTGCTAACCATATTACTCTACTTTGCTGGCCGATCAACTGGCCTGACATGAACCCCGTAGATTCCCTGTGGAGTACAGTGAAGTGAAAGATGAAAAACAATTGACTCAACAATACAGATGAGCTGAAAATTGCTATCAAAGCAGCTTGGGCTTCAGTAACACTTCAGGTGTGACACAACCTGATCACCTCCATGCCACGCTGCACGGATACAGTAATTCATGGTAAAGAAGCCCCAACGAAGCAGTGAGGGTATAAATGAGACATCAAAATTGTACATCATTTGTGATTGATGCTGGATAATCTGAGATACTTGATTTCAAGCATTTGTGAAGTATGTCCCATAAATAAAACAAAAGTCTTGTGCAAGAGAGACTTTTGAATCGCAGTTTACTTTGTAATTCTGTTTATAAAGATAAATGGCAATTCTGTGCTCATGAAAGCAGCCAAAATAATTGTGATTTGTCTTTTCAGAGATTCCACATCCAGGTCACTAAAGTGTTCCCTTCAAACATCGACACATTTGTATAATAATTAGGCTGCATTCACTGAAATGTGTCCAAACATTTTAAGGTCATCTGCCAAATTTCAAACACACATTTCAAAAGCACACATTTTACTAATTCCGCTTTCAACTGTCAACGTATGCTTGAGCTTTGCAACGGCAACACAAAAGAAGCAAAAGGAAGAGAAAGGAAGACGTGAGATAAACATAAGAAGATGAAGAGAATGGGAGGAAAATGGTTATGGAGAGGTGAATATGAGGGAGGGCTGAATGGTCACATTTGACCAAATGTGGTTTATTTTTCAACAACAGGGATCCAAGCGCTGCAACACTGGTGGAAGAAGTGTGTCGACTGAAGGCCACACACTGGAGGAAGGATAAAATAAATCACATCTGGTCAAATTTGACGATGATGAACTTTTCAGCCCCCACCCCTTCCCGGTACATGTTCAGGGAGGAGAAAGGAAGGCAGGGAATGAAATAAGAACAGAGGGAAAAGTTTGACGACGAGTAGGATGGCTATAAGGAAAGACAAAACCAGGGATGGATCAAGCCTTCTGGAGCTTAAGACTTCTATATGAATAAATAAATAACATCTTTTTTAATTTTTTTTTTTTAACTTATTTATTCCTTCCTCAACATCTTATTAAACCAAGACTGGATGAATGAGCTCAGAATCTGTTGGGCAAACACCTAATGTGATTTGGAACAGTCATCCACAACAAGATCTCATTTTAGAGCAAATATATTTTTTTCAGACATGTTCATCAGGTTTGATATGACACCAATAAAATGAATAAAGTAGAAGGCACCCAGAGAGTGCATGCCTCTAACAAATCTGTTCATCCGCTGAATCATCTTCTTTCGGCTCTTTTGCCTATCACCAGCCTCGCCTTCTTCTCCCGAGCAGTGTTCCACACCTCCTCACCAAGTGATCTCTGCAGCCACCAAGAGGGATTCTCCTGGTCTTTCTGCAACAGCAACCACCACAGCACAGGAATTAAGGCAAGTACCTTTTCATTCTGTTTTACCTGAAGATGAAATGCCTTGCCTTGTTCCCGGTGGGAAGGAGAAGGGGGGGGGGGGGGGCTCAGCAGCAGCCATACACTATGGCTGAGCTCTCACCACCTGCTGCTGCATCCATCCATGTATCTTCACCTGCTTCTTGCGTGTCCTCCTCAGTGTTTCCTGTTTGTCTGCCCATCCTGAGAGGGAGCTGCCGGACGATGGAGGGGCCCTGCTGTTCCAGAGATTCCTGTTCCAGTCCCGTAGCCACATCTTGGACGGGAGAGGATCGCAACCTGTATCCTGAAGCCTGAGCCGACAACGGAGTGTCCTCTCGTTTCGGCACTGCAGGACCTGTTGCCATTGGTGAGATGTTCTCCAGCTTCAGCCGTCCCGGCTGACATTCTGCCAGCTTCAGCCACCACGTCTGGGGTCCCACCAGTTCCTGCCGTCACGCCAGATGTTCCACACGGCTGACGTTTCACCTGCCATCATGCCTGCTGTTTGCGCTGCAGCAGCAGAGTCACCAAAGCCATGGTTGGCGGTGGAGCTCGAGTTAAGGCAAGTCCTCTTTTTTGTCTTTATAGTGTCAGTATTAGAAAGATCTTGTCTTGCTCGGCGGGGAGAACCAGTTGCAGCTCCCATCTGCTCCTGAGTTTTCCTCGTCGGGCTCCACTGCTGCCAGTGACTGTGACCCGGTATTTGTCTATTCCTCCCCATCTGAGGTGGCCATGTCGGAGATGGATTCTCAGGCGACTGGACTCGAGACTCCCCCCGCTTGAGTCACCTGGTTTCGCCAATGGTCATTGGTCCATGTTGTCTGGTTTCGCTGATGGTCGCCAGCCCTCCTCATCTGGCTTCGTCGAAGGTCAGCAGTCCTCTTCATCTGGCTTCGTCAATGGTCAGCAATCCTCTTCGCCTGGCTTCGTCAATGGTTAGCCGTCATCATCATCTGGTTTCCCCGCTGGTCAGCCACCATTGCCGTCTTGGTTTGCTGCTGATCAGCCATCTTCTTCATCTGGTTTCCCCGCTGGTCAGCCACCATTGCCGTCTTGGTTTGCTGCTGGTCAGTAGTCATCGTCAGATGTCAACGCTCCTCAGCTACGGACTCATATGATCTACGCCTCAGCCCCTGTGGTCCGCAAGGAGCACGTTTTCCAGCTGTTATCTCCAGAAAGGGACACATTGTGCTCTATGGTCCGATGGCTCAGGGATGCTGGGAGGCCACCCGACAGATCGTGTTCTCTGGTCTGTTGGTGTTGGAGTGCTGGGAGACTACCTGATATGTGCATTCTGTTTGGGTGGCTCAGGGACTCTGGAAGGCCACCGGACACATTTCAGCTCGTGTCCTGGTGGTCTTGGGACTACAGTAGACCACCTGAACTGTCTTTCCTTCTCGCCCGGTGGTCCTGGGATTTCTGTAAGCCACCTGATCTGTCTAAGTTTGTGGGTCTCTACTGAGCGAGTGTTGTGTTTTGTCACAACTGAACTTGTTTCCCCCACCGCTCTCCCAGGTACGGTGATTTTTCTGTTCTTGTTAGGGGGGGGGAGGGGGTGTGGCATGCTTTTTCTTTTCTTTGTGATGTTACGCTAGGGTGTCTGGAGTCCACCCCTTGGACGGGGGGCTCTGTCACGGTGCGGAACACGGTGGGAGAACCATGCTCATGCTTTCAGTTTATTTTTAGTTATTTTCTGTACTTTTCCTACTTCATTTTTTTTTTTTATTATTATTGTATTTGTGTATGATTTTGTCTGTATTCTGCTATCTGAGTTTGCCCTTTGTTACCTCCGCCAGGCCGAAAGGCCAGGAGGAGGTAATGTTTTTGCCGGGGTTTGTCTGTGTGTTTGTCTGTCTGTCTGTCTGTCTGTTGGTTAGCAAGATAACTCAAAAACTTTTGGATGGATTTCAATGAAACTTTCAGGTGTTGTTGGAAATGGTACAAGGAAGAACTGATTAAATTTTGGGGATGATCCGCATCGCCGTCTGCATACAGGATTTTTTTAAAGCATTTTTCCACACTGTGACATACGGCCATTTTCAACATGTGCGCAGGCGCAATGGAGGGCGCTGGGCGTCGTGTCTGACCAACACAAACTCCGCCTTCTTCAACGTTTTAGCCACAAAAGCATGCGGAAAACACTGCTGGCCTGGGCCCGCCAGCGTGCCTGTGCCAGCCATAGGCGCTGCGCACATTGCGCTGGTCGTCGTGTCTGACCAACACAAACTCCGCGTTCTTCAACGTTTTAGGCACAAAAGCACGCGGAAAACACTGCTGGCCTGGGCCCGCCAGCGTGCCTGTTTTTGCGCCACGCTGCAAAACCTGACACGGCCACCTGTCCGCCGCCCGATTATTTGCCACAAATTCCCCGCCCAGCTATAGGCGCTGCGTAAAAACGACCTCTCTGCCGGGGAAGATTCTAAATTCTGTTTTGCCGCGGAGCGCAACCCCAGTATAATATAAAACCCACGGCAACCTGTCTAACCAATCTGCATCCGTCAGTGGAGGAGATGGACACGCCAACACTTCAGTTTATTACCTCCGCCAAGGAGGCAATGCTTTTACAACCGTAAAACGGGGCTATAAGGGACGGCGGGGTAATATGGGACACTTTTCTAAATGTAATTCTGCTTTTTTAATTTTGCTTCCACCTAGATTTGATGAAGGATTCATGGATATTTGACAATAACACAACTCAGCGTCCTGCTCAAAATAAAAAAAGCAGAATTACATTTAAAACATTTCCCAGAAAAGTGTCCCTTATTAACCCGCCGTCCCTTATAGCCCCATTTTACACTACTGAACCACTAATCCTATCACTATCACATTGATTGTCATTCATTAATTGTCTGTTTATTGCACTGTCCATGTCAAATAAATAATCATTGTGAATCCAATTGCTAGTCATATCTTTTCATGCTCAGGGAATCTGAAAACGTACACACAAACACTGTATGGGGGGGGGGGAACTGTGCCGCTTGGCGGAGGTCTGCGCTCTCCGAGTGCTTTTCTAGTTTGTTGGTTTTGAGTTGTCCTGTTATTGTATCTTTTTATGGATCATCTTGTATTTCGACTTGAGCCTTCTCTCGCACCCACCTCTAGTTTCCTGTTGAGTTAGAGACATTTATTCCCAGCACCATTAGCATTCTTGTTTGTACTATCTCGTCTTTGCCTTGATGGGTTATTATTATTTTCTCCATGTGTATTTTGTCTGCATCTCATTTGTATTCATGTTCTCTTGTGCTTTTTTTCTGACAGTTGTCCTTGTTACTTCCATTTACTCCTAGCTAGTTTCACGGTTTGTTCCAGTTGTTGATTCTTAATTTATTATCCTCGCTCTTGTGATCCACACCTGTTCATCATTTTTGTAAATTACTCTTTTCCTATTTAAGGGATGCCAACCTGCAGCTCGGGGTGACGTCCTTCACTTTGTATTCAGACGTGAGTCCCACGTCTCCTCTCCTTGTTATCCTAGCGTGAGTCCCACGCTTTATCTACAGTGGGGTAAAAAAGTATTTAGTCAGTCACCAATTGTGCAAGATCTCCCACTTAAAAGATGAGAGAGGTCTCCAATTTTCATCATAGATATACCTCAACTATGAGAGAAAATGAGAAAAAAAAATATCCAGAAAATCACATTGAATGATTACCTCCGCCAGGCTGAAGGCCAGGAGGAGGTTATGTTTTTGCCAGCGTTTGTCTGTTTGTCTGTTGGTTCGCAAGAGAACTCAAAAAGTTTTGGATGGATTTTCATGAAACTTTCAGGCATTGTTGGAAATGGTACAAGGAAGAACTGATTAAATTTTGGGGATGATCCGGATCACTGTCTGGATACAGGAATTTTTTAAAGGATTCTTTAACATTGTGAGATACGGCCATTTTCAACATGTGTGCAGGGGCAATAGAGGGCGCTGCTCGTCGTGTCTGACGAACACAAACTCCACGTTCTTCAAAGTTTTAGGCACATAAGCACGCGGAAAACTGTGGTGGGCAGGGCCCGCCAGAGTGCCTGTGTTTGCGCTACGCTGCAAAAGCTGAGACGGGCAGCTGTCCGGCGCGGGATTATTTGGCAGAAATTCACCGGGCAGCCATAGGGGCTGCGCAAAAACCAGCTCTCTGCCGGGGAAGCTTCCAAATCCTCTTTTTTTCCACGGAGTGCAAACCCAATATAAAACCTACGGCAACCATTATCGCACCTTCTTTTGTCCTGCGGCTCCGGAACAGGGAGGAATCCCGGCGCCAGTAATGCTGTGCCTGATATGTGTGACTCTAATGCTAAAAGTGACTGCATCAGGGATTTTCGACCTGAAGTCGCACTTTGCTACACAGGGCCACAAAAACTGTGTAGCCAAATTTGATCGATGGATGAACATTTTCAGCCAGTGACAGAACCGACGCCTTCCAAATTCAATGCATCACTAGCAGAAGTGATGTTTTGTCATTTTGTGGCAGAGCACAATCTACCCCCATTGGGGGCAGATCACTTCAGTGATTTTGTGCCAACATTGTTTCCTGACAGCAAGAGCGCTCAATTTTTTTGTACTACTTGGCTTATTATTTTCACATTACCAAAAAGTTATGGCTCAAGATTGTGTCCATATAAGTGTACATTTGAATAAATATGTTTGAAATAGTTCATGTTGCAGTTTTAGTTTTTCTTTGTTTGGTTGTTTGTTTTTGCTTCAGTTTTCTTTCATCTGCCCATAAATACAGTTTTTAAGTACTCAGTACAGGTGTGAAAGCCCCCCCCCCCCAAATAAGGGAGGCATGAGGTCAGTACAGGTGTGAAAGCCCCCAATAAGGGAGGCATGAGGTATGCCTTGACAGGTCGCAGCCTGGCACTTTGCAGATGGAGGACATGGACAAAACAGCAACACTTCAGTTTATTACCTCCGCCAAGGAGGTAATGCTTTTACTATTGAAACACAAATCCTATCATTGTGAATCCAATGGCTAGTCACATGTTTTCATGGTCAAGGAATCTCAAAACGTACACACAAACACTGTATGGGGGGGAACTGTGGCACTTGGTGGAGGTCTGCGCTCTCCGAGTGCTTTTCTAGTTTTTAATGAATTAACTGGTAAATTCCTCTGTAAAATAAGTATTTGGTCAATAACAAAAGTTCATCTCACTACTTTATTATGTACCCTTCATTGGCAATGACAGAGGTCAAACGTTTTCTGTAAGTCTTCACAAGGTTTTCACACACTGTTGCTGGTATTTTGGCCCATTCCTCCATGCAGATCTCCTCTAGAGCAGTGATGTTTTGGGGCTGTCGCTGGGCAACACGGACTTTCAACTCCCTCCAAAGATTTTCTATGGGGTTGAGATCTGGAGACTGGCTAGGCCACTCCAGGACCTTGAAATGCTTCTTACGAAGCCACTCCTTCGTTGCCCGGGCGGTGTGTTTGGGATCATTGTCATGCTGAAATATCCAGCCACGTTTCATCTTCAATGCCCTTGCTGATGGAAGGAGGTTTTCACTCAAAATCTCACGATACATGGCCCCATTCATTCTTTCCTTTACACGGATCAGTCGTCCTGGTCCCTTTGCAGAAAAACAGCCCCAAAGCATGATGTTTCCAACCCCATGCTTCACAGTAGGTATGGTGTTCTTTCTCCTCCAAACACGACAAGTTGAGTTTTTACCAAAAAGTTCTATTTTGGTTTCATCTGATCATATGACATTCTCCCAATCCTCTTCTGGATCATCCAAATGCTCTCTAGCAAACTTCAGACGGGCCTGGACATGTACTGGCTTAAGCAGGGGGACACGTCTGGCACTGCAGGATTTGAGTCCCTGGCGGCGTAGTGTGTTACTGATGTAGCCTTTGTTACTTTGGTCCCTGCTCTCTGCAGGCCATTCACTAGGTCCCCCCATGTGGTTCTGGGATTTTTGCTCACTGTTCTCGTGATCATTTTGACCCCATGGGGTGAGCTCTTCCGTGGAGCACCAGATCGAGGGAGATTATCAGTGGTCTTGTATGTCTTCCATTTTCTAATAATTGCTCCCACAGTTGATTTCTTCACACCAAGCTGCTTACCTATTGCAGATTCAGTCTTCCCAGCCTGGTGCAGGTCTACAATTTTGTTTCTGGTGTCCTTTGACAGCTCTTTGGTCTTGGCCATAGTGGAGTTTGGAGTCTGACTGTTTGAGGTTGTGGACAGGTGTCTTTTATACTGATAACGAGTTCAAACAGGTGCCATTAATACAGGTAACGAGTGGAGGACAGAGGAGCCTCTTAAAGAAGAAGTTACAGGTCTGTGAGAGCCAGAAATCTTGCTTGTTTGTAGGTGACCAAATACTTATTTTACCGAGGAATTTACCAATTAATTCATTAAAAATCCTTCAATGTGATTTTCTGGATTTTTTTTTTCTCATTTTGTCTCTCATAGTTGAGGTATACCTATGATGAAAATTGGAGACCTCTCTCATCTTTTAAGTGGGAGAACTTGCACAATTGGTGGCTGACTAAATACTTTTTTGCCCCACTGTATCTTATCTATCCGACGTGCGTTCCACGTCTTAGCCTCCGTGCTATTCATCTTCCCTGCCTTGTAAGTTTGTACCTTGTTATATTTTGTGTTTTTCATTAAACGTTTGCAACACAGCCAGTGATTGGGCCTTCACTCCGCCCCGCCTGGGCGTTCATGACAGACCAGTACACATCAGTATATGTTAGGGGTGTAACATACACATATTTGTCCTGAACCGTCATGGTACTGACATCACGGTTCAGTGCATTGAAGCAGATGAAGAATACGTGTGAGTGTTGAGCTTTAATTGAATTCTAGTCTGGTAGGGCTGTACCAAGTCATTCATTATTTTTTGTTTGCTTTTGGTATTTGTTATAATTTATTAATCCCAGAGGGAAATTCAAGGGCATCCACCTGGATGAGGCAGCCACAGTACAGCACCAGGCCCTTCACCATTCACACACATATTCACACCTAGGGCCACTTTAGAGTCTCCAGTTAACCAACCTGCATGTTTCTGGAATGTTGGAAGAAACCAGAGCAGATGATGTGCAACAGCTTGCTTCAAATCAGCAGTGTGGGAAAGTTTGGGGCTCCTTGTGAACTACGACCACAGTGGAGCATGAGCGGTGGATAGGACGGAGATGGTGCGTCAGTGTTGGAAGACAGCTGTATGGCAGGCATGCCCAAAATCTGGCCCGTGGGCCAATCACGGCCCTCCGTCAGATTTTACTTGGCCCCCACCTTATGTCTTAACCCTCTGAGGGTGTATGGTGCAGAACTGCGACACATATTGTCTATAGCCCACAGTATCAGCCATATAAATTCAACATGGTTGAGCCCTCAGGTTACCTCTTTCTTGGGCACAAGTAATTCATAAATTCTTATTCTTGGCTGTTTTCAATATCCATTTAGAAAGGTTCGATGAGTAATCTGTGACATTTGTCATTAACACATTATGAAGCCAAAGCCACAGTTTAAAAATGGCTACACTTTGCTTTTTGGCACTTGTGGTATGAAAATGAAGAGAGGGTATGCGTATGATGTCACCAAACAGAACTCCTGGCAGTTACAAAATACTGAGTGGCAAAATAAGTGGCAACATTAGGGTGTATGCAGTACAACACAAAAAATACACAGTATTCAGTCACAGCAGTACACAGAGTGCCTGTTTGCATTGTGGAGAGCTAATCTCATCATTCCATCTTGTACTGACAAAAAATAGCTAAATAAATATTTAAAGGCTCAGAACCAGTTCTTCACTTACGTGTGCTCTTACCCACACATCATTACAGTCAAGTAAACAGTGTGATATTAACATCTAAAGTTAAAAAAGGAATTCTGTATACTATTGTGACTAAATATTTTGTGGGATCTTTATGTTTTGTTGCATACAAACTAAAGCTGTCACACGTGTTTGCCACTCAGTGCTGGGTAACCATGGTAACTGCCCTGCAACTGCCAAGAATTTTGTTCCAACGCATCCCCTCTATAGGATGAATCTTGGTGTCATGTTACAACTGTAGACACAAAAATGAGGATTACTTTCTGAAAAATAAAAAAGAGGGTCAATTTGATATGTTTTGAACTTGAATTTTAACAGGCTATTACCCAAACCAGTGTTTAAAAGCAAATGGAGTTAAAGGGGTCATTGACTGAAAAATGGTGTGTTTGTAGGTTTTAACTGTCTGAAATGTATCTATTGGTCATGTAATTATCCCAAAAAAATATCAAAACAGTAAATTCTCTTTAAAAAAAAACAAACAAACAAAAAAAAAACACCCACACCCACACACACACACACAGAGCGTTTATCTCGTTTTTCTCTCCCAGAAACACCAGAAACACTTTGGACTCTTCTGGGTAAATTGTATATGTCATGATTAGAAAAAGCCAACCCACCACCATTCTTGAGACCCACCCACTGATCTATTATTGGCTCACCTAGCTGTCTGTCATGGAGATGGAAGGGGTGCTAAAGGTAGCCTTTTTGCCTCAGAGCTATTAGCCGCAGAGCTAACACTGGTACCAGGAGGCGCATACCAAGTGCAGCTTATACTGTTGTTTTCCTCAGATCTTAGTCACCCTGATAGCCATCCCTATTACCACCTAGTAATAAAACGATACATTTCGCATCACTTCGGCCCATCTCCCAGTAATTTCGTCGTGATTCCACAGCAAATCGCCAGCACTGGCACGCCTGGGACCCGAGGCTGCTGGCTGGAGGCGTTCTCCCACCATCCTCCGGCGCTCCGCATGACTCTGCTCCACCCCTGCGGGCAGCGTAGGGGAGCTGCCTCGTGACGGGCTGTCCCACAGCTGGCTGTGGGAGCGGAGTGGTCATGCAGAGTGGTACGCTGCCCTTTGAGATCCTGTGGCTTGGCAGCTCAGCTTGGCCAGCAGCCTCGAGTCCCAGGCCAGGTCGGTTGCAGGGCATACGATTTGTTGTGGAATCATGGCAAAATTATTGGGAGATTGGCCGGACTGATGCAAGAAACACCGTCAACTGTGGATCAGTGAACCAGCACCGCTCATCTAAGCTAGAAGGAGGCTAGAAGCTAGTCAGATAATGGCTAATTGACGTAAGAGGGAGGGCAGAGTTGAATAGGTCAAGCATGTTTCTTCAAGTGACAGGCTTTAAATCAGAGCGCTTCAAGAAAGCCAGCAAAAATACAAAACAAATTTGTTTCAATAATTTAAAAGTTAATGTGTGAGCTGTTAAAGTGTGGAGAAAGTGCAGTCAAAGACCCCTTTAAATATGTTTCCCTTTTTTTATATAGTCAGCTTTTAGTGAGTTCATATATTGTTTTTAATGTGACCTGACTTTCTGGGGTTTTTTATTTTTTACATCTGAATATGTATTTGGTTGCACTGTCATTTGACTAATTTAAACCTGTGTTATTTAAAATAAAATTGTTGTAGAACAGTGAATTTATATGCAGCTTTTATTTCACAATAATGTCAGCTTGGACAACTGGCCCTCGGTCATTTGCATATTCTTCAAAGTGGTCCTCTGTAAAACAAAGTTTGGGCACCCCTGCTGTGTGGTATGTGACTGGAAATACGTCCAACATGTTAACACATCAAGGAAAAAGACTACACAAGCGCAAAACTTACCCCCGCTGCTTTTAACCAGCTGCTAGATGTGAAAGCAGACTGGACCCAAGTTATTACCCAACTGGCTGTGCACCCATACATATGAGTGTGGCTTCAGATGCTAAGTACTATAAAATAGTAAATTAGCACCCATCACCAGTTAAATGCTGGGGAGTTTGTAATCTGCCTGGTAAATCTGGTTAACCTACTGGCCACTATTGTGGGTACACAAGGGACTGAGTCTTCCTTCAGTCATCAGGCTTCCATAGACTGTGCCGCCTTTAGGCTCCATACATTAATGTTCTGACGCTGCAGAGCTGTAGGTGACACAAGCCCACAGTGGTGCCAGCATTCCATTTTGAACGTGACAGAGGTACTCGCAACTATTAATGCATGTCGTAGCCTTGCTGGTGAACTTAAAAAAAAAAAACACATTAAATATGGCAGAGGCTTTCCGCAGGAGGACACGACTCAAGTCACAAGCTAGACGTTAGAGTGGTTTTAAGATGAGAAATGGAGACAGGTTGACAGGTGAAGGTACAGTATGTGGCTGAGTCGTTTTTGATGAGTCTGGTTAGACAATTGGTCCCACTGTCGGCAATACAGCAATACCCTCAGGAATACTATCAAAAATGCATAATTAAAGACATTAGGGGTGTCCTGGTCAAGATTTTAAAAATACAGTATTATTATAGTAAATAAAGATATAAATAATATAGTATAGCTGCATGAAGTGTTGCTCTAAATTGTTTTCTTTTTTTTGCTCAAAGACCCGTAGCCAGAATGACATGAAATTCTGAGGTTTATCAGAGCACCTGGATAAACCTAACTAGCAGGTCCAGTTTATCGGGCCCTTACTGCCATTCCCACGCAAACACATTACTGCCATTAAACCCCTGATTTTGTTTGCAGGGTTAGGAAAACTGTGGCATCACGAAAGCTGGCACATATATCAGCGTGACTGTCATCTACAATTCCATATGGATCTGGAACACATACCTAGTACTTCACAGTTTCCATGGCGACTGGCAACTTCGGCTGCCTCGCCATTAAGCACAATCAGATAATTTCCAGTTTGCAGCAAATTTTTGCGATAGATGCCAATCCAACTGTGAACGATGCAGTATGTTCACATTTGTGTGGTGTGTCTGAAATTTTCATTTAACACAGTGAATTTTCTACGCCCATTATAGTGAAAGGAAGTTCCAACTGTGATCTGCACTGTTAGACATTACAAGGGGTGCTGCCACTAACTTACTGTAATTTAGAATTACAATACTATACTGTAATTGAAAGCTGGTACAGTAGGCTAAATACAGTAAAAAACTGTACTTTAAAAAAGTACAATAACATACAGTAAATGACTGGATGTTACAGCTGAATTTAACACAAATTCCCATAATGCAACAGAAATTACAGTAACTCCCTGGAAACACATTTTACAGTATCATACTGGGTGAAATATGGTATGTAACTGCAGAAATTACAGCCATGTCTAACAGTGTAGTGGTCGAATATCCACCCCACAGCCGGCAGGTTGGAGGTTCAAGTCCCAGCTGGGTCACACCATTGACCATATAAAAAGTGGTACTTTCTGACTTCTAGCTTGGTGCCCAGTATAATAAAGAATGGGGAAGGAAAGCTGGCTACCCAGCCACAGGAAGACGCAGACACCAGTGTGCTCTTTGTACCAGTAGCCTGGGTAAATGGAGTGGGCTGCTTCAGGAAGGGCATCCAGCATGAAGTCCTTGTTAAACCAAATATGCAGACCATCACCAGATGTGATGATGATGCGCTGAGGTGACCCCAAAAGGGAGCAGCCAAAGAAAGAAGAGGGTGAGTGAGAGTTCCAGTAGAAATTGATAGGAAAAGGTATTACTATTGTCACAGAGACAGGCATCATGCACACATACTGTATGTGCATCTCATCTACTGCATCTCAGTATACGCTAGGACTGATGGGTATTAGGAGTTGCGGGGGTACGAGGGCCCGTTTATCGCTGCTTGTAGCTTTAATTTATTTACTTATTTACTGGTTTATTTGACAGGGACATTGTACATTAATTGACATTACTGTAAAATGCAGAGTTAACTGAAACGGTTGCCCAGATGCTCAGCTGTCATCTTAAAAAATAAGGCAAGGTTGCATTATTATTTATAAAAGATTTAGAAGTAAAAACCGCAGAAAAATGATAGACAATGGATCACGTATGTTATACATAAAACACAGATTAAGAGACATAAAACATGTTGCAGACAGTGAGACATCATTACAGAGGCAGGACAAAAGGTGCTAATGTTGGCAATAATAAATGACTATAATAAGACAAGAATAATAACAACATAGTAACCAGACGGTCAGTAGCTCATTCCAGCCTGACGAAATCACCCTGAGAGTGCTCTGACCCGATGCTTCACATTGACCTTAACCACCGTCTAGATCAGGGGTTTGCAACCTGCAGCTCTGGAGCTAAATGTGGCTCTTTCGCTCTTACATAGTGGCTCCAAGAAAACAAGCAATAAATTTACAAGAAAAAAAGGTTGCACATTCATGAGAAAAATATCCTAAAATGCAGAAAATGAGAAAACCTAAATATTTACACCCCCCCCCAAAAAAAATCTCAAATTTAGAGAAAATTTTTGCAGTTTTCTGAGCAAAATATATCCACAAATTTACTGGAAGAAGATGAAGTTTCATGAGAAATAATGTAATGAATTTATGTAAGAAGTGCTGCAGTTTTACCCATGAAAGTTAATACATTTACAAAGAAAAATATAATAAATTTATGAGAATAGCTAAAAAATTGTGCCAAAAATACGTGAAATTTAGGGAAAATGTTGCAATTTTATGAGGGGAAAACCCCACAAGTTGGCAAGAAAAAAATCACCAATTTACCACTAAAAGCTTCAGTTTTATTAGAAAATGGTTGGAACTTTATATATTAAAAAGGCAGCTTTTTTTAAATGAAAAAGGTTACAGTCAGATAAGAACAATCTTAAGAAAAAAGCAGAAGACTATGCCAAAAAAAATTATATAACATACTTATAACTTTATTGGGAAAATGGTCACAAATTTACATGGAAAAAGTCTTCCAGTTTTACAGGATAAAGGTAATAAATTTGCAACAAAAAATATGTTGTGGAGCGTGTAAATAATGAGGCGGATTTGGTTCAGGCAGTTTATTACATGACTCACACAAGGAGCATAGACAGAATGGCATACAAGTAGGAACTCTTCCCTTAAATAACATGACGTCCTTCTAGACTCTTCTCACATACAAAAGATAATCTCCCCGTCCAACTGCAGTCAGTCCATTCATCCTTGACACCTCCCTGTTATCTTAGTAGGGCATCTAGAAACTTCTCACACACAAAAGGTTAACTTTGCATCCTTTGTTCCTGTCAAAGGTGGTAAACCATTATGCACTCCCCAGGTTGCCACACCACCACCCCCAGCAACTTAGATAGGACAAAAGAGTAACAGTCCACATGCTGTGATAAAACCATTAACATCAGTCCACATGCTGTAGAACAATCAATATCAGTCCGCATGCTGCTTGGGCTTCAGTCTTCTGCCGTATCTGCTGTAGCCAGGATTCGACGCCTCCGTGGCGCTGCCATGCTGGGGGGCTGATGTCTGGGGGTGAAAACTTTTTGACTGTCCGTGTGGGTGCTCTGGAGAATCTTTTCTCTGGGAGGCGCCCCGTGGGGGTCTTCCACGCCGAGGGGCCCTCGCCAACAGCATTTGCTCGTCAGCCACAACGAAAGCAGGTTTGAGTCTGTCTATGCCAATTTTTTCCCTCCTACCCCCCAAGTCTAGCAAAAAATGCTTATCCCCTGTTTCCAGCACTCTAAACGGTCCATCATAAGGTGGGCGCAGTGGGGGGCGGTGGGCGTCGTGTCTGACAAACACGAACTCTGCATTTTTCAAAGCTTTAGGCACAAAAACGAGCGGAAAACTGTGGTGGGCAGGGCCCGGCAGCATGCTTGAGTCTATGCAACGCTGCAGCAGCTGAGACGGGGAGCTGCCCTGCGCAGGATTATCTGGCAGAAACTCCCCAGGCAGCCGGAGTGGTTGTGTAAAAACGAGTTCTGCCGGGGAAGCTTCCAGACCCTCCTTAGGCGCAGAACGTAACCCCAATAAAACCCATGGTAGCCTGTCTACCCAATTTGCATCCGTCAGTGAAGCCCTCAGAGCCGCTTTTAACAACCTATGAAAACGTTTGCATAACCCATTAGCCTGCGGGTTGTACGCGGTTTTGCGGTGAATTTCGACACCTAGGCTGCGGGCCATTGTTGACCAGAGTTCAGAAACAAATTGAGAGCCTCTGTCGGACGTAATGTCCGACGGAACTCCAAAACGCGCCACCCATGCTGTTAAAAATGCGCGCGCCACCTCCTCGGCCGTGGTTGCCGCCAGCGGAACCGCTTCTGGCCAGCGCGTGGTGCGGTCCACCATTGTCAGGAGATGCGTGTACCCCTGTGATGGCGGAAGGGGACCTACGAGGTCCACGTGGACATGGTCGAACCTCTTAGCCGGGATGCGAAACGGCTCCAAAGGAGCCTTCGTGTGTCTGTGAACCTTGGCTCGTTGGCACGCCACGCAGGCTGCCGCCCACTCTTTCACTTGTTTGCGAAGGCCCGGCCACACATATTTCTCTCCTACCATTTTGACCGACGCGCACACCCCTGGGTGTGCCAAAGAGTGAAATGACTCAAACACGCGGCGGCGCCACGCGGCCGGAACCACAGGCTGTGGGCGACCCGTGGAGACGTCGCAGATTAAGGGGGGAATGCCGTTAAGCAGCGTCCTCTTCTCCAGCCTTAACCCTGTTGGTCCAGACTGGAGCACGCGCACGTCCGCGTCACTAGCCTGCTCCGCGGCCATGGCTGCGTAATCCATCCCTACACTGACCGGGGCCACAACGGCGCGCGAGAGGCAGTCTGCCACTACATTCAGTTTGCCCAACACATGCTGAATATCGGTAGTAAACTCTGAGATCGCGGCCAGCTGCCTCTGCTGCCGGCCCGACCAAGGTTCTGAAACTTTGGCCATCGCGTATGTTAGTGGCTTATGGTCAACGAATGCAGTAAAATTGCGCCCTTCCAGCCAGAACTGGAAATGGCGAATGGCCAGGTGGAGAGCCAGCAACTCTCTGTCGAACGCGCTGTATTTACGTTCATTGTCGTGCAAGGTTCTGCTGAAAAAGGCAAGCGGCTGCCAAGCCCCGGCGACGCACTGCTCCACGACAGCCCCTATGGCCACATCTGAGGCGTCAGTGGTGAGGGCTATGCGGGCCGTTGGGTCTGGATGTACTCAGAACTCAGAAAAGATTTATTGCCAAGTACATTCACAGTAAACAACTGATAAACATACGAGGGATTTGACTTGACACTGAAAACGACATAGTTGACATTTTCAGTGACACAGCAGCATCAGTGATGCGCCTGTCAGCAGATTGGGAACAGGAAGCATAAGGGAAGAAGGGGGTAAACACAATAGGAGAGAGAAAAAAAAAAAACATTGTCAGAATACCGGTCATAAATGATCAATATTATGATTACAAGAAAAAAAAGCTCTCAATGCACAAGTAGCAGACAATAGAATCTACGAGGACACAAAGAGAGCAGTGAATGAATAATCTTCTCATCAGTTTATTGAGTCAGTGTGAGTGTGGTGTTGAGTGAAGGTGTTTATATCAGTTAAGAACAACAAAGTCTCTTCAGCAGGAGATGTTGTGTCTAGCGTCTGGCGCTTGTGTCCTTGCACAACAGATGGAAAATTTTTGCCAGACAGCTGGCTGTCCATAGAGTCAATGCTGCTCACATGTTTTGAAAACAAAAACTGCAGATAATCTGGAGGACTTTGATTATAAGGGCAGGTCAAATAAGTCGAATAGTACTGACTTCAGAGAAAGAAAAACTTTATATTCTCTTACAGATTCAGTACTTAAATCCTTCATTGCTGGACGTTGAATTCTTCATGGACGGCTCTCAGCGTAATCATGATGTAATCGATTTTCCTAGACAGTTCTCCATTAGCCGCTGTCAGAGTCCGGCCCAATTGTTCAATTTGATGGTTAAGCCTCGCCTGGTCAGCATTTTGATAGGCTCCGTCCATCTTCATCAATTTACGGTACACCAGAACAATCCCAAATCCAATCAGTAAGATTCCGATGACCATTGCTACGAAGATGTATAAATCTTCAACATCTTCGATAGAGAGATCACACAGGCACAAGAGTTTCCAATTACTTGTGTCCTTCAAATAGCCCGCGGCCGCTGTTCCTGCGGGGCAAACTGCCTCCCCCGGGGCACTTTTCCTCGTTGAAAAAATAGTGTCAATTGCGTTCAAAGCCCAGCTTATTAAATCCATAATTTCGTTCGATAATCAGCAGTAGAGACACGCAGACAGACAATAGCAAGCTGGGATCCAGTCAGTTAAGGGAGGAGAGAGATAAAGAGCCGGAGCTGGAGAGAAAGAAAAAGCGTCTGCTCTCATTGGGAGGCGGGAGTGAAGACGCATTGTGCCAACAATGCGGCGTTTGCCAGGGCTGCTTTAACTTCCGAGAACGCCTGCTCTTGTTCCGGGGTCCATTCGACCCTATTTGCGGGTTTCTGTTTTTTGAGTGCAGCGTACAATGGCTGCATGAGCTGCGCTGCGCGGGGAGGGAAACGGTTATAAAAGTTCACGATTCCCAAAAATTCTTGTAGCGCCCTGACCGTTTGCGCTTGGGGAAAATCTGCCACTGCGCGCACTTTGTCAGGCAGCGGAACCGCTCCTTCGGGAGAGATGTGGTGCCCTAAAAAAAAAAAAAAAAATCAATCCCCATCACCCCAAACTGACATTTCGCTGGGTTGATTATTAAACCATGCTCTTCCAACCTTTGGAAAACCGTCGTGAGGTGGGTTTCGTGTTAGTCTTCAGACGCGCTGGCTACCCACATATCGTCCAGGTAGACGAACACGAAAGGGAGATCACGCAACACTGCATCCATCATGCGTTGGAACGTCTGTGCTGCCCCTTTAAGCCCAAACGGCATGCGCAAGAACTCAAATAAACCAAACGGAGTTATTACCGCTGTTTTGGGTATGTCCTCAGCACGCACTGGGACTTGGTGGTAACCACAGATCAAATCCATCTTAGAAAAAATGCGCGCTCCTGCGAGGTGAGCGGAAAAATCCTGAATGTGGGGAATTGGGTAGCTGTCGTGCGCTGTAGCGTTGTTTAACCTGCGGAAATCGCTGCAAGGTCACCACGAACCTTCAGCTTTAGGGACCATGTGTAGCTGAGAAGCCCATGGGCTGTTTGAGCGCCTGATGATGCCTAACCTCTCTAGGTTAGCGAACTCCTCGCGCGCTATGGCCAGTTTAGCTGCGTCCAAGCGCCGAGGTCTTGCAAAAATGGGCGCCCCGGTGGTGGTGATAAAATGCTCCACCCCATGTTTAGCGATAGCTGCTGGAAACGTCGGGACTGTGAGTGCTGGGAACTGAGCGAGCAGTGTGTGGAACTTACCGCCTGCTGCTGTGACGTTGGCTTGCGCTGTTGGCAGGGTCACTCGAGCTATACAGGGGAGACAGTCAAAAGACATCGCTAACAGGCGCCTGGTTAATGCACTACCTACCAACAACCCATGTGCACATAGAAAATCAGCCCCCAGTATATGGTAATCCAATGCTGCTACAACAAAAGTCCATTCAAATGTACGACCGTGTAGAGACAAGAGTAGAGTCCTCTCACCAAAGGTCTTAATGTCTGAGCCGTTTGCTGCTGCCATCTCGGGGCAGCTGGGTCCTGCCAGCCAGTCAGCGTAGGTCGGCCGGATGAAACTCTTCTGTGCACCGGTGTCCACGAGGAAATGCCTCCCCGAGCATGCGTCCGTCAAATAGAGCAGCTTGTTCTCCTCCCTGAGGGTCGCGGCTGCTACCGACCCCCGGTCTTGGCGTTTCCCCGAGCGCTTGAACTGGCACGGTGGTATACATTTGCGTGCCCTCTCTGCAAAGCAGTGGTGGTAGAAGCAAAGCGTGTCACCTCCACGTTCCTTGGCCCCCGCTGCTGCTGCCGTCGGTGGTTCTGCTGCTGCCGTCGGTGGCTCCTCGCCTCCTCGTGTCGACGTCCCGGGCTCCGTCGCTGCCGCAATGGTCACGAAAGCCTTGGTGGCGACGATGATCCGGTCTGCCTCTCGAGCTAGCGCACGATAGTCTCGTTTGGCCAGCAACGACAAATTGGCTAGGGCCGCTCTCGCCGCTGTCGGAAGGTTCCTGAGGAAAATGTAGGTGAAGATGAAGTTGTCGTCGTCCGTGCCCATTAACCTCAGCATCTTCTCCATCATGTCCACGGCCAAACTGTCTCCCAACTCGGTCCGCGTCAGAAGTCTCTCTGCTCTCTCACCATCCGAGAGCGTGTAGTGCTGGATGAGGGCAGCCTTCAGCGCGTCATATTTGCTGTCGGCTGGTGGCTGATCGAGCAGGCTCGATGTGCTGAGCCGTGCTGGCATCGAGCGCTGCAACCACCTAGTGGAATTTCGTATCATCCGCCGATATCCCTCGGAGGGCGAACTGCGCCTCGGTTAGGTGGAACCAGGAGCGCAGGTTGTGCTGCCAAAAATCAGGTAGTTTGATCGCTACAGCGCACGCGAAGCTGGGGGTTCCAGTCGAGGTTGGCTCGTCTTGGGTCACCAGTGTGGAGCGTGTAAATAATGAGGCGGATTTGGTTCGGGCGGTTTATTACGCGACTCACACAAGGAGCATAGACAGAATGGCATACAAGTAGGAACTCTTCCCTTAAATAACATGACATCCTTCTAGACTCTTCTCACACACAAAAGATAATCTCCTTCTAGAATCTTCTCACACACAAAAGATAATCTCCCCGTCTGACTGCAGTCAGTCCATTCATCCTTGACACCTCCCTGTTATCGTACTAGGGCATCTAGAAACTTCTCACACACATAAGGTTAACTGCGCGTCCTTTGTTCCTGTCTAAGGTGGTAAACCATTATGCACTCCCCAGGTTGCCACAATGTCAAATTTAGGAAAAAAGTCGTCGGCCTCCGTCGGTCTATGATGACCATGGAAGAGAATCCTAAACGTCTACTCTGCTGGAACAGCACCGCCTGTGGCTGAACAGGCCGGTGCGCACCGGTGTTCTACCTTCCAGCGTTGGTAGGATTCAAGCCTGGGCAGGAAGATATGGAGGACAAGATGTTACCCATGCAGCATGTCCCCCCTCTCCACATCACTGATGAATCCAAAGGAACAGCAGGGCTGCTATAGTTTGGCACCAGTGCCATCGCAGGAGCTGCCAGAACGATGTTGAGCACAACAGAGAACTGCCTTAGGGGCTCCGACTCCGGATTTTTCCTCAGGGTTGACTCCCAAAGCCTTTCCCGTGACCGGGTGTGCCACAAGGCAGCGGAGGTTTGAAATCAGGGTTTACCTTCCCATAGATGGGCTACCTTCCCAGGTTGACAAGCCACCATCTACCCGAAGCATCTGGTTTTAAGGCGCCAGAGATCCGCCCTTGTCCCTTCTCCCATTAGTAAAAGCAGTTCCGCCGGGCTTAGAGACTAAACCACACGGGCAGGCTAGGAGTTGGACTTACTTGTCAGAGGCTTTTCGAGACGCACGCCATAAGGAGCATTTTATGAGCACTGGGAGCTTAACCCCAGTGCTGCTCCTGGCTATGACAACCTGCCTGCCAAAAATATAACAAATTTTGAAAAAAAAAAACAGAACAGTTTAATGATGAAAACAACCACACAATTTTGCAAGAAAAATAAGAAACATTTTTGCAAATGGTCAAAAAAAAAAATACCAGAAAAAGTAGCAATTTTGTGAAAAAAAAGTAACAAATTTGCAATTAAAAAGGCTGCAAATGTATAATAAAAAAAAAACTCTTACTCTTGATGTTGTCAGGCCAGACTGTAGTTGTAATTTTGCTGTTTTACCTCCGTTTTTACACTCAGATGTTTCTGTGGCTCCATGCAAACTTTATTTTTATTATTTTATTTTATTATTTTTTTTACACAAAGTCACTCACAGCCGCTTTTTGTGTAGCACAGGTTGCCAACCCCTGGTCTAGATACAGACCCATCTAGGATGTGTGTAAGGTCATGGTCAATGGCCCAGGAGGAAAAATGACATCTATGAAGTCATAAATGCCCAGCTCTCCTGACCTTTGACAATGACCGTGACCTTGAGCTCAAGCTGCAGACCCCCCTGAAGACCACTGTGTCAGTTTGACGACCACGGGGGCAAATGCCTGGACAGAGCAGCAATTGCTGTGAAATGTAGACGGACGGATAGACACTCTCTGAGTCCACCCTAGCTATCTTTAATTAGCAGCTTTTCATGTACATTTTTTCCACATACATTTGCAGCTTTTTTCTCTCAGAAATGTGTAACAACCTCATAGATTTTCTCACAAATGTACTTTTTTTTAACCACTGGTCATGGGCAAGTGAGGCACACGTGGCTCCGGAGCTGCAGGCTGCCGACCCTTGTTTTAGCTCTTTTGTTCCTAATGCAGGTGCAGCGCTGCACACTGGTGCGCTATAATCACATCTTCATTAATATGATTGCACGCACGGCGGCTGCTGTCAGCACTATCTCTCCCGTCTCCGCACAGCCACGGAGCGGGCTGTCATCTGAATACCCAGAATAGAGAAAGTGCTGTGGTCAGCACCACTAGTCTGCTGTGTATCTGAAGAGCATATCTGAGACTTGGATCAAACGGACGCACAAATTAATTTTTGCTTAAACCAACCACAGCATTTTAAATCCCTAAATGTTTGGGGGATTCAATGTTAGGGGAAGGGTTGCAGATTTAGATCTATATCTATAGGCCAAGTAGTGTTAATAGTCTGGAATACGTAAAGATCTAGATAAGTCTAAATAACTTCCCCAATTAGTCCACACCTTGGGAATTTTTGGAAATGAAAATTTAATTCCCAGTTTGAGGATAACGTACTCCATTGTGAGTTTTAATATATTGTTCACGAATTCAATTTAATGTGGTAATGAACCAAGAGCTTCTGGAGCTGAACTACCTTTAGCCATAATAAAACAAAAGAAGGAGCTGTACTTTGGCATAAAAATGGTCACATGTGGCTTATGTTGCAAAGATTCTACTCACCCCATTCTTTGGATATGCCACCCATCCTAGGTCTCCTATCACAGAGCGAGAATCTAGCAGGTTCACTGTCAAAAAGGGAAAAACAAAGGTTCTTAATGTATGTCACAAGGAATACTAGTCAAGCTGTCATATTTCTGAAAGGTCCCATTTACTGAAAAATAGTGTTTAGGTAGGTTTTAACCTTCTGAAATATGTTAAAAAAAATGTCAAAACACTCTTCAAAAACACACAGGCTTTATATCGATTCTGTCTCTGTGGAGCTGCTTTACCTCTTCCAGGTTTGTCCCTGTACATCACAAAAAGATACACCCAACCTGGATACCCACCTGCTGCTCGATTACTGGCCAGCCCAGTGGTCTGTTTGCAAATGTGTAGATGAGTGGGGAGCCAAAGGCGCTAGTTTTGGAGCTAACAGTGCTACTAGGGAGTTGGCTTGCCAAGCGCAGATGATATTATTTTCTTTAAATTTCAGTCACCCTAATATACATTCCTGTTTCCAACTGGTTCACTAATCCACAGTCAATAATATATCTCAGGTCATTCTGGCTTATTTTTTACATTTTCGCTGTGATGCTACATCAAGCTGTTAGCATTAGCTTGGCTAGGCAGTCAAAGTCAGTGAGTCTAGCATTAGCATTAGAGCTGGCCTCAGTGGGGCGAGACTGAGACAGGCCGCCTGGCATGACCTTAACTGTTGATCCATCGGTTTTGACCAGTATTTTCTATAGATTCTAAGCACCTCCCACTAGAATCCATGTTCATTAATCAACACTTGACCACATATGTCTCTCTTAGATGTTATTTTTATTGGTTAGCATCATCTTGATGCCTTCAGCCACCATTCACTTATTCACGAAGGTTTCTGTTCTTATCCACCTTATTCCTAGGCCCCATGATGCCTTGCGTGAATTATGGACGCAACTTCCGGTACTAGTTTAGAACGTATGGTTGTCACTGAAATGAGACACTTTTCTTTGTTAAAAAAAAACAATGACTTTGGCATCAGAAATGTGGGAACACAGCCTTTTCCGCCTCAAAAACAGCAATATAATCATACCACTTCCCACGACTATGGAGGGATGGAAGATGACCTTAAAACGTGGCCTGGTAGACAGTGGCTCCGTTTGTTTGCACTGCTACTAAGATGTTAATGTTGTAAACAAATAAAAGCTCAGATATATCAATGTCTCCACCGCAATAAAGTTGGCTGCATTTTGTTAAAATATGTCGAACATAATCAAATTTACCTTAGAGCAGACATACGCCACAACACCGTACTTGGCTGTCATGGTAAATACAGACAGCTGCAGCTGTTCGTTTTACCCCAAAATTAAAATGCTCATACTGCTGTCATGCCATAAATGCTTGCTATTTAACTCAACACGTACAGACATTTTCTGACGACTGTTCAGAATTTTATTGACCTATACTTTGTGATAATTTAAAAATTAACGCATGCTGAAGTCCATATTGTTCCAAGGCAGTGCAAATAATGCAAAGAAAACCCCAAAAACTGTTTGATATCTTTCTTAAATCGTTAAGCCTTAGGAAGCAAATTGTTACCATTTATTTATTATTTTACTTCATGCAGCCTTCATTCTGGTGACATATACAGTATAACACAAACATCAGATCTGTGACATTCATACAAGTGAAAACATACCTGCTGTTCTCTTGTGTCTGTCCTGTGTCTGTACCACCGATCACACCATCAGTCCTTATTTATTCAGTGCATGATCTACATGTTGCCGGTGAGAAGCCTCAATTTATACAGTCTATGGCACAACCACACACACCAACAACAAGTACCAGAACTATGCCAAAACATTCAAAAAATCCCAAAACTACAAGAGCTGAAATAAGCTGCCACTTGAGTACAAAACAAGCATGTGGACTATACATTAAAATGAATTTGAAAAACATTTAAAAACACTATTTGAAATGCCCCTGCTACTCCACTCTTACTGACTGATTTAACACTACTGCAACCGAAACCGGAAGCTCCGCCCATAATCGCTCCTACAGCGGCACCCCCAGGAATAAGGTGGATTGTACTCCAGGGACCGGTCATATACTAGCAACCACTGAAACTACACACTCCTCTCCACCAGTGATGCTTTATTTCATTCATTCTTTAAGACAAATTTGCATTAGTTGGCTCAGGCTCACTATCCGAGCTACAAGCTAGCCAGCTAAGATTAGCAATAGTGATGTAAAAGATAGGGGGGATTTAAAAGGGTCATGGTGTAGGTTTTGTAGGTATTAACTGTCTGAAATGAGTCTACTGGTCATGTAAGTATCAAAAAAATTTCAAAACAGTCGATTGTCTTAAAAAAAAACAAAAACAAAAACAGTCTCTCTCATTTTTCTTTCCCAGAAATGCCAGAAAAGTTTTTGACTCATTCATTCATTCATCTTCTTCCGCTTAATCCTTTTTGGGTCGCGGGGGGGCTGGAGCCTATCCCAGCATCTTCGGGCGAGAGGCAGGGTACACCCTGGACAGATCGCCAGTCCATCGCAGGGTCAACACAGAGAGACAGACAACCATTCACCCTCAAAGTCAGACCTAAGGACAATTTAGAATCCCCAGTTTGATGCCAATTAACCTAACTTGACTCTTATGGGTAAATCGTTTATGTCATTATTAGAAAAAGCCAACCTACCACCACCCTTGAGACCCAGCCACTGCTCCATTATTGACCCGCCTAGCTGTCCATCATGTAGATGGGGGGTGGGGCTAAAGGTAGCCTGTTAGCTCCTGAGCTATTAGCGCCTCGAGCTAACACTGGTACAGGAGGCTCGCTTCATGCGCGGCTTATATTGTTATTTTCCTCAGATCTTAGTTACCCTAATAGCCATCCCTGTTACCACCTGGTTCGCCGGTCCACAGTTGGCGGTGTGCCTCGCATCACTCCAGCTCATCTCCCAGTGGTTCCATCGTCATTCTGCGGTGGATTGTCAGCACCGGCACACCAGTCACCTGGCCCGGGATTCGAGGCTGCTGGCTCTCACGGCCAGCTCCCCCACTGTCTTCCAGGGCTCTGCACAACTCTGCTCACGTGGGCAGCGTAGGGTAGCCGCCTTGTGAGAGGGCATCCCCCAGCTGGCCATAGGACACTGCCCTTTGAGATCCCATGGCTCTGCAGCTGGGCAAGATTCGCCTTGGCTCAGACACCAGCTAGCAGCCTCAAATCTCGGGCTGGGTTGGTTGTGGCAACTGGGGGTCTGCCCGGTGCTGGCAATTTGCTGTGGAGTCACAGTGAGGTTGTTGGGGGATGGGCAAAGGTGGCATGCACTGGGCCATTGAATGTGGATAAGTGAACCAGCGCTGCTCATCTGAACTAGGACTCTAAAGGTTAGAAGCTAATGGCTAACTGACATAAGAAGGAGGGTGGAGTTGAATAGGTGAAGGATGTTTCTGTTATGTATGTAAATAGGCTGGTAATAGTAAGATGGCGGCCGGGTTGGATGGGGAATACTATGGGGTGGTTAACTACCGGTTTCCGGTGGTGACACCACTCCCAGTATAAAAGGAGGTGGGCGGAAGAGGCTAGTCCTCTTTTGTCGTGGGAGCCACCTGGCCTGCAGGCGTGTGCCGTAAGCCTTATCTGTATATAGTTGTATCCTGAATAAAGCTCCGTAAACAGAGTTACGACTTTCTTATTTGCCTAATTATGGATGCAACAGTTTCTTAAAGTGACAGGATTTAAATCAGAGCATTTCAAGAAAGGCGGGGAAATTACAAAACAAATTTGCTTCAATGAACTAAAAAAAAAATAAAGAAAATGTGAACAAAATATGTCACAAACCATTAAAACGTGTGAGCTGTTAAAATGTGGAGAAAGTGCAGTCAATGACCCCATTAAATGTGGATTTAAGGCATTTAAAGAGACATGCACTGAAATGAGCCGTTCTGAGGAAGGCTGTAAAAGATGATTCACAATGATGCTGTAATAATTAAATAAGTAAAGACAATTTGATCCAAATATGTCTCACACATTACATTAAGACCTGCAGGAGCTGTCAGCAAGTGGAAAAAGTGCAGTAAATGGGACCTTTAAGCAAATAAAAAAATACCAACAATTTCTAACAGCTAAGTTAAATTGATAAACTTGTAGAGTTTCTAGTGGATTGAGGATGTGTCTGCTTTGAGAACCTTCCAAACCCAATGATCACTCAAAGTTCTTAGCTAGTTTGTACATTAACCCTCTCGTCGTCGGCCTCCGTCGGTCTATGATGACCATGGAAGAGAATCCTAAACGTCTACTCTGCTGGAACAGCACCGCCTGTGGCTGAACAGGCCGATGCGCGAATGGCAGTCCCTGTCACACAGGTCGCACTTGTGGGTGGTCTCCGTGCTGCTGGGTCTGTAGCGGTTCTTCCTGCGGGTCCTTTTTTCATCTGGAGCAGCAGTCAGTCTCTCTTCACCCGCCTTGAGCTGTCTGGTCAGGGTGCCTCTCCATTTGGAGCGGTCCGTTGCAAGGTCCTCCCAGCGCTCTGTGTTGATCTCCAGGGCCTTCATGTCTCTCTTGCAGATGTCTCTAAAACACAGCTGTGGGCGGCCAACGTCTCTCTTGCCAGTTGCCAGTTCTCCATAGAGGACGTCTTTGGGGATTCTGCCATCCTCCATACGGTGAACGTGGCCTAGCCAGCGGAGCCTGCGCTGTCTGAGTAGAGTGAACATGGAGGGAAGGCCGGCGCGGGACAGAACTTCTGTGTTGGGCACTTTGTCCTGCCAGGATATGTCCAGGATGTGGCGAATGCAGCGCAAGTGGAAGGAGTTCAGTCTCTTTTCCTGCCGGGCATATGTTGTCCACGTTTCACTCCCATAGAGCAGTGTGCTGATGACGCAGGCGTTTTACACTGCCATCTTCGTCTTGACAGAGAGTTTGGGATTCTCCCACACTCGTGTGGTGAGGCGAGCGAGTGTGAAGGCTGATTTTCCAATCCTCTTGTTGATCTCTGCATCAAGGGAGAGGTTGTTGCTGATCGTGGACCCCAGGTACGTGAACTGATTCACGACCTCCAGCTCGTAGTCGTCAATGGTGATGGTTGGTGGTGCTTCCGTGCCTTGCGCCAAGACGTTAGTCTTCTTCAGGCTGATGGTAACCCCGAAGTCCTTGCATGCCTGGGAGAAGCGGTCCATAAGGGTCTGAAGCTCCTGCTGTGTGTGGGTTGCGACTGCAGCGTCGTCTGCGAACAGCATGGGCTGCACGGTGGCGCAGTGGTTAGCACTGCGGCAGCACAGTTTACCCTTGGCCGGGGGATTGTGGGGATCGTGGGATCGTGGGTTCGATCCCAGCCCCTGACCAACAGTGATCTGTGTGGAGTTTGCATGTTCTCCCCGTGTTGCGTGGGTTTACTCCGGGATTTCTCCGGTTTCCTCCCACATGCCAAAAACATGCATGTTAGGTTAATTGGCTGTTCTAAATTGTCCCTAGATATCTGTTTCCTATAGGCCCTTAGAATAGAGGGTTAGTATTAATGAAAGCGCTTTGAGTGGTCTTTGTGACTAGAAAAGCGCTATATAAGTGCAGGTTAGTTAGTTAGTTAGTTAGTTAGCATGTCTCTGATTAGAGCCTCGCGTACTTTGGTTCTGGCTTTCAGGCGGGCGAGGTTGAAAAGTCTGCAGGTAGATTCCCTCTGTTGCTATGCTGAAGGCATGCCTCAGGAGCATAGCAAAGAAAATCCCAAAGAGGGTTGGCGCAAGTACACAGCCCTGTTTCACTCCGCTGCGTATGTTGAAAGGCTCTGAGACGTTGCCATCGTGCTGCACTATCCCCTGCATGTTGGTGTGAAACGATTCAATGAGGCTTTGCAACTTTGGTGGGCATCCTATCTTTGGCAGGATCTTGAAAAGGCCCTCTCTGCTGACCAGATCGAACGCTTTGGTGAGGTCGATGAAGGCGACGTACAGGGGCATGTTCTGTTCTCTGCATTTCTCCTGGAGTTGGCGGATGGAGAATATCATGTCTACCGTCGATCGCTCAGCGCGGAAGCCACACAGACTCGGGGTAGACACGTTCGGCAAGCTTCTGTAGACGAACGAGAACAACTCGTGCGTAGACTTTGCCAACAACGCTGAGGAGGGAGATGCCCCTGTAGTTGTTGCAGTCGCTTCTCTCCCCTTTGTTTTTGTAGAGGGTGATGATCTTGGCGTCCCTCATGTCCTGTGGTACGGCACCTTCCTTCCAACACTGGCACAGGACGTCATGCAATGGCAGCAGTAGGGCGGTCTTGCAGTGCTTGATCAGGTCGGGGGGTATGCCGTCGTTGCCGGGTGCCTTGCCAGCGGCCAAGCTATCAATGGCCTTGCTGAGTTCGTCGATGGTTGGCTCAGCGTCACGTTCGTCCATGGATGGCAGGCAGTCGATGGCATCAAGGGCTGACGGTGTCACGGTGTTCTGTCTGGAGTAGAGGTCGGAGTAGTGTTCCACCCATCTCTCCATCTGCTTGTTCTTTTCTGTGATCATCTCCCCAGTGGAGGATTTGAGGGGGGCCGTCTTGCTCTGAGCCGGACCAAGTGCTTTCTTGATGCCATCGTACATACCACGGATGTTCCCTGTTATGGCAGCGGTTTGAATGTCTTGGCTGAGCTGAGTCCAGTACTCGTTGACACAGCGCCGAGCAGTCTGCTGAACTTTGCTTCTCGCAGCCCTGAGAATCTGGAGATTCTTCTCGTTTGGGTACTTCTTGTACTCAGCAAGTGCTGAGCGCTTGGCTTCAATGACGGGGGTCATCTCGGTCAACTTGGCATCAAACCAGTCCTGTGACTTCGAGGTCTTCCTCCCAAAGGTAGCCAAGGCTGTGCGGTGGATGGTGTTTCGCAGCTCTTCCCACTTTTGCTTTGCAGATTCTCCTTCTTGTGGTACACCAAGTTCCTTCTCAAAGGTGGAGGCAAACTGCTCAACAAGTTCTGGTTGAGCCATCTTGCTGGTGTCAATCCGTGCCTTTCCAGGTTGTCTAGCACGATGGAATTTCTTCAGCTGCAGCTTGACCTTGCAACACACCAATGAATGGTCGTGTCGCAATCTGCACTCTGGAACGAATGGGTGATTAGCACGTTCTTCAGTGAGGTGCACCTGGTCAGGATCAAGTCCAGCTGGTGCCAGTGCTTTGAGTGCTTTAGTGCTTTAGTCTATACGTATAGTATAGACTATGCTTTAGTATAGTCTATAGTTTAGTATAGTATAGACAGTGCTTTAGTCTATACGTATAGTAACAGGCACTGACAGTCAACTTTGAACCACCAATTACCCCAGCATACTGTACATGTCTTTGGATTGTGAGAAGAAAGCAGAGCATGTAGAGTAAACCTGCAAACACTGGCCGGACATGCATACTCCACACAGAAAGGCTCACCAGCTTTGAACCAAGAACCTTCTAGCAGTGAGGCAACAATGCTAACCATTGCTGCACTGTGCGTGGTGGCCAATCACAAAGTGTACTCAAGTAAAAGTAGAGTTACCTTATGATATTAATTACTCAAATACAGATAATCACCAAGAATGACATGAGCAAGAGTAATGAGTGACTGTTCAGATTTATCTGTTGTGTCACACACTGATGCATTTTGTAGACTGAGGAGAAAACAGTGTTCTAATGTGTAGCAAGTGTTGTGTCTCTGAAACTTAGAGTGACATTCTATTCATTGCAAAATGAAGATGAACGTAATGCCCATTCAGAGCCTTTGATGGTCATTTTACATTTGCTGGCAGCCATATTACTTAAGCAAAGAGGTTCCACACTCCACAACAAAACCAAGAAATGCCAGGAGATCCTCCACCCTGGTCCTGTAGCCGGAGACTGCGCTTCATTTAAAGATGTTCATGTCCTCTGACTGGAGGTACTTCAGACAGCAGAGGAAGGTTGCATTATTCCACTTCTGTCACCCCCCGACAGACTGCTATGATGATGATGTTCAGCATTACAGGTGAGTCCTGGATTTTTATGGCTATTTTTGTGCCACACAGAAGTTTGATAAGGGAGTCGACTGTCTTGCGCATCTCGGAGGGAGAAAAACACCTCATGGGTAAAACCAGGTCTGTGGTGGACCACTCCCAGTTACATGTGGCGAGACTGGACATCCTGGCAGATAAGCACATCTGTCGCAAGGTCTGTGGTGGACTTTTGCCAGTCGGTGCATCGTGACATACACTACACAAAGAGCAGAAATAAACAAACCTATCATCTGGTCAGTCACTGCAACAGATACTGGAGTCAGTTTGTCTTGGCCTGTCCTTGCCACTAATACCTCTATCTGCCAACAATGTGTCACTAGTCCAGCAAAAGCTAGCGGTACACAAATGCGTTGCAAGCAGTTTCATAAAATGGTCAGTCAGAGAGCAACTCATACCAGCTCGGATGTCGCCCAGGTTAACAAGGTCAGGAGTTCCTGGCAGCAGAAGGCAAATTACAGAGCTGCGTGGAGGAATCTGATCAGACCTAAATGAAACAGTCATTGTTGTCCCCGACAGACTGCTATGATGATGTCATTTGGATATCAACGTATATTAAAGATAAAACAGAACTGTGGCATTTATTAAAATGTCAAATTCTGAAAAAATTAAATTAAATATACAGTTTGATCGCATAATCACATTTAATCATGTTGTGTTTAATTTTCATTAATACATGTTATGCGATTAACGTGATCACGTCCTCTCACCCATATATTACCAATACAAAAATGGTCACGTTAATCGCAGGTCATGTGTTAACACAATGAACATGAGTAACACAAGATTAATGTAATTAAAGGTGATTAACGTGGTCAATGCAAACACACCTAGAATTTATTATTGTTTCAATTTGCAAAATTTTTCCCAAAATAAAGTTGTGATTATTTCATAATCTGTGTTTTTCATTACTTTCTCCTTGTAAATTTATTATTTTTTCTTATGAATTTGTGATAAACTTGTGCTTTTGTTCACATAAATTCAGTTTTTCAACAAACCACCTACAAAACAACAAACTTGTGACACCATTTCCTAAGTACAAAGGGTTTCCTCTGGTAACATTTCCCGGTGGCAGCCTGCCACGCCTGAAAAATTTCCGCTATTCCAACAGGAAATATAAATTTAAGAAAAATTTATTAAGGAATGACGATCCGCAAGCGCGCACATGAACAACACGCATGACCGTCATCCGCACGGACTTCAGAAGCGCCCCGCCTTCGTGTTCCAGTCGCCAGGCAGTGTCGCTACTCGTGCGACTGTCCAAGACAAACATGAGCTTATTAAAGTACTTTAAACGCACACACACATCTGATTTCAATATTTCTATGATCCACTTCAACAGCAGAAGTCTCTATGCCAACTTTAATAACATTAAAGATTATTTACATCAGTTTAAAGAGCCATTCAATATTGTGGCAATATCAGAGACGTGGCTCAGTGAAGAGAAAGGAGTGGATTTTACCATGGATGGCTATGAATTAAATTATATAAATAGAAAAGTGAAAAAAGGAGGTGGCGTTGCAATTTATGTTGACAAGAGCTTGAAATACAAGGTTGTTGAAAATCTGTTTGTAACTGTGGATGATTTATTTGACTGTATTACAATAGAAATCTGTCTGGACAATGAAGAATATGGTCGTGAGCTGTGTATATAGAACACCTGGATCAAACATTGACTTATTTAAGGACTGGATGGAAAAAATGTATGCAAAACTAACTCAAAGTTATGTTCATTTGTGAGGATTTAAATATAGATCTGATGAATTCAAAACAACATAGTCTGACATAAGAATTTATCAACACAGTGTACAGTATGGGCTTACATCCAACAATTACCGGACCTAGCAGAATCACGTCACACAGTGCCACACTAATAGATAACATATTCACAAACATTATGGAAAATAATATCAGGAGTGGGCTTTTATTGAAGGATATCAGTGACCACCTGCCGATTTTTGTCGTCCATCAATGTGATTATAGGAAGAAAAAGTATACCAAAAATATTAAATATAACTAACTAACTAACTAACTAACCTGCACTTATATAGCGCTTTTCTAGTCACAAAGACCACTCAAAGCGCTTTCACTAGTACTAACCCTCTATTCTAAGGGCCTATAGGAAACAGATATCTAGGGACAATTTTAGAACAGCCAATTAACCTAACATGCATGTCTTTGGATTGTGGGAGGAAACCGGAGCCCCCGGAGTAAACCCACGCAGCACAGGGAGAACATGCAAACTCCACACAGAAAGGTTCCTACCCCTGCCAGCCTGGGGATTTGAACCAGGAACCTTCTAGCTGTAAGGCAACAGTGCTAACCACTGCAGAATAAGAACCGAAGAATCAATGTATTTTCTGACAAAGGAATTATTAATACAAGATTAGAAGATAGTTTATGATGAAAATGATATAAATAAAGCATATGATAAATTTTTGCAAATATTTCAATCATTGTACAATAAAAACTGTCCTATAAAACAATACAGTGACAGACAACAAAAGAAAAATATTCCTTGGGTCACCAAGGGGTTAATAAATGCATGTAAAAAGAAGAATACATTATATGAACAACTCATTAAGTGCAGAATGGTGGAGGCTGAGATCAAATATAAAAGATATAAAAATAAGCTTACCAATATAATGAGGACCTGTAAAAAAGAATATTACAACAGAATATTAGAGGATAATAAAAATAACTTAAGAGGAATATGGCAAGTACTCAATGGGATTATTAGTAATCGACCTAAGAATGCTAATTATTCAGAATATTTTATTGAAAATGGCAATTTGATAAATAATATGGAGGATGTGGTCAGTGGTTTCAATAAATTTTTTGTAAACGTTGGTCCTGAATTAGCAAAATCAATAGTGGCAACAGAAACAAACAACAGTGGTTCTGTAAATGAAATAGAAGATAGAAATCCAAACAATCTTTTTGGGTGCAGTTACTGAAAAGGAAATTATCAAGACTGTGAGTAAATTTAAGAACAAAAAATCAATGGACTGGAATGAAATTGACATGACAATAGTGAAAAAAGTAATTGAAGGAATTGTTAAGCCACTCACCCACATCTGTAACCTGTCATTTCAAACTGGTAAATTTCCAAGCAAAATGAAAATAGCAAAAGCAATACCTCTATACAAAACAAGAGACAGTCATTGTTTCACAAATTACAGGCCAGTCTCTTTACTCTCACAATTCTCCAAAATACTTCTAGCAGGATTATATAATAAAATATTTGTCATAAGGTACAGGAATTATTTATTTTATTTAATAGTGGGTGTGAAAGGGGGTGGAGTTAAACCATCACTTCTACACCCGCTAAATTAAATAAAAGCGCTCGTAAAAGGGGGCACCAGTCACAATGGACAATAATATTAACTTTATTAATTTTGTACCTTCAATTACTTAATGAATCAGTCTCAAAATTTTAAGTGAGTTCTTCTCCTGCCGTGATTAGGAAACATATATATATGCGAAGGAAAACGCTTCAACTTCTCTCATTCACCCTTTTATTAAACTCATTCAGGTTACATGATATGGCATTCAAATGATGGATGAACAGATTCAAATGATAACAGTGTACGATATCACATCAACTGATATTGGATTCCTGAACATAAAATCCAGCGTTACATCTCTGTAGAACCAAGAAGGAACAAGACTTATGTTTCTACGGTAAATGAGGCTGAAATGTCCAACAAAACAACACAGTTTTATGGGGAAAATTCATAAGCTAATTATCTAAAAATGACTTCTGAATTAATCTACAAAAATTAAGGGCAGTTACTTAAAAATGACTAAGAGTCTTCCTTCAGTTTATAGCTTTATCCTGTGGCTAAGAGACTAATTGAGCCCTGAAATACAGGCTATATTCAATTGTAATTTAATTGTTCGGACATCACGTTTTAAACCCAGCAGATAGAAGTAGGAGTTTCACTTACAAAACATCTGTAGGTCCACGTTTCAGCGGGTCAATACCGGCCGAGTTGGGAGTTAGGATGTCGGAGGAAGCGGCTGCTGCAATGCTTCCTCACAGCCGTGGAAGTGTAAACTCAGCTGGGGGCTTTCCAGACAATGGCAGCAGTGAGTGGTCTGTCACCGAGCGGCATGACAAGTCCTTGGAAAAGAGTCCGAATTTGAGGTCTCTTGTAGCGGGATATACCCAAAAACTGAAGGAACCACTTCTCAGTCAGGCAGGTATGAGGCCAGAAAGAGAGTCCAAAAACACAGTCTCTGTTCACTTTAAATTAGGAAAATTAAAGGTCCACTTCAACAGCGTGAAAAGTCAAAAAAAAAAATGAGAAAAACATTTACTAGGACAAGAATGGCTTCTGAGGTGAAGGAAAAAGTTTGAGAATTTGATTCTCGGAGAAAGCGAGCTCTAAAGAAAAAGGTGATTTCTCCTCAGTAACCAGAAAAACTAATGCAGGATTTGACAAACTTCACAAAGAACAATTTAGATAGAATAAAACTACACAGGACCTTCAAACGGTGAAACAATATCTTCCCAGACTTATCTAATCTCATTCTCTCTCTTGTCTGCTTTTTCTTCTCTAACTTTAACTTTACTGCATAACTTGTCTCTGTGTAACCTGTGTTCTCTCTTGCTCTCTTACTTAACTTAACTTTAACTTACATCTGTGCGTTTTTTTCCCTTTCTGCTTGTCTTGTTCCAATTCTGAATCTGTGTGTTTTTTCCTGAATCTTACCCATGCAGAGCAGCTTCTACTACTTTTAAATGACCCCGCCTGGTCATAAACTGGTGATGTCGATCGCAAGACTGACCAATTGACTTTATCAAAAGCAGTTTGAAATGGCTGCCATCCAATGTGAGAACATTTCTCTGTTTGAGAGCAGCCAATCAAACGAAGACACCATCCCATGAAATTGCAGATAAAAATCAACACTCAGTCAGTTCTTATGAAATTAGATGCTCACTATAAAATCCAACTAAATTAAATGACTTGGCTAATATTTGGTGATCATGCATTTATACCATTATTCTAATATTACATTTGTTTGAATAACACTCATGAACATAACATTTCTTATACATAATTATAATACATGCATTCACATTTAGATCAAAGCTTAATGTAGTACAGCAAACCATGATTGGTTATAAAAAGGGATGATTTTCAGTGTCCTTAGGATCCAGGGGACAAGAGGATAAGCTGAAAGAAACTTAATGTTTAGAACAAATTAAAAGTCATCCTACATACTGAAACACATTTCATAGGTATCCGCTAGGAGGTACTGTTGAGCTGTAGATGATTTCTTTTAGGTCCATGGTATCTGGAAGAGATAATCTGGGAGCCATCAAGGTTATAAAGCTGTCTGATTAAGCCGTTTATGACCCTTTTAAGAGCATTGGTTTCCTGTAAAGGAGGATGTTATCCAAATGCAGTGTTCACGTTGGAGGTCTGGTCTCCCAAGTTTTATGTTCCTTTGCGCCTTTAAAAGCAAATTCTGATCCTTACAATCTCTGCAAGAGGCAACGGTTTACATTGGGGTCCTGGGAAAACTTCTTTGGGTCAGGCCTGGATGAGGCCTGGATGAGTTGATATGAAAGCCAGTGATATTCCTGTAGAATGCAGAAAAGTGGTATTCCTGTAGAAGGAATAAAGTGAAATTCCTGTAAAATGGAGAGAAGTGATCTTCTGTCTTGGTTTGAGGAGACGATGATGCTACATACTTGAAAAAATCTTCACTAAGAGACTGGATGATTTCATTGAAAAACACAACCTCCTTACAGACAGCCAGTATGGTTTTAGAGCAGATAAATCTACATCTTTGGCACTGATCGAACTTATAGAAGAAATTACTAGTTGTATAGATTAAAAAAAGTTTGCTGTAGGAGTATTTATAGATTTAAAGAAAGCTTTTGACACCACTGACGTCAGAATACTACTAAGGAAACTGGAAAGGTATGGGATAAGAGGGGTCGGACTGAGTTGGGCAGAAAGTTATTTAAGTAACAGACAATAATTTGTACAAATTGGTGAGCACAACTCACCCTTCATGGACATCACTTGTGGTGTGCCCCAGGGGTCAGTTTTGGGACCCAAACTCTTTATTTTGTATATAAATGACATATGCCAAGTATCAAAAATTCTGACATTTATTTTGTTTGCGGATGACACAAATATCCTTTGCACTGGTGAGAATTTGCAGCAGGTTATAGAGGTGGTCACAACTGAAATGAAAAAGTTAACGCAGTGGTTCAACAAAAATAAATTCTCAATCTAAAAAAACCAAAGATTATGTTGTTTGGAAATTATAAAAATCATGAAATAATGGTAATGATAGATGATACCAGAATAGAAACAGTACAGGAAAATAAGTTTCTGGGGGTGACGCTAGACAATAAAATCTGCTGGAAACCTCACATTAGTCACATCCAGGCCAAGTTGGCAAAATGTATAGGCATACTGGGGAAGACAAGACACATCTTGGACTATAAATCATTTGTCTTACTGTACAATTCACTGTTTCTACCTTATCTTAACTACTGTGTAGAAGTCTGGGGAAACACCTACAAGACCAACCTACAGTCAATATGCACATTACAAAAAAGAGCTATAAGGATAATAAATAATGTAGGATATAGACACCATACCAATTCGTTGTTTTTAAAGTCCCATGTCAAAGTTCATCGATTTAGTTAAATTTAAGACAGAACAAGTCATGTACAGGGCAATTAATAATCAACTCCCAACTAATATACAAAAAATATTTAAAAAAAGAGAATGATCTTAATTTGAGAGGAGACTTAAACTTTACAAAACCCAAGATACGAACAACCAAGAAAAGTATGTGCATATCTGTCTGTGGGGTGGATTTGTGGAACAGTCTAGAGCCGGAACTGAAACTATGTACAAACAGAAATCAATTCAAAAAGAGGTACAAACATTATTTGCTGAAAGAATACATGTTAGAAGGGTAGTATTTATGTGTACGATTCACTATGCTCACTTTGGGACACTATGGGACACTATGGAATGGTGGGTGGGACAGCACTGTGTATATCTGTGTTGTTTGAGGCTGGTTTTGATGTATGGACATCATTGTATGCTAGGATGGATGGGTGTTAATGTTGATATGTACAAAATACAGTTAATTGTTTACTTGGGGTCTTAAATGTGGTAATTTGTATATTATTCACATGGGTGTATTTATGGAAAAGAGGAGATGGAATTAATAAGTGTTCACTTCTTCCTTCTCCCTTTCGAACACTGTATACTGTTACTTTACTGCATTTGTCATTTGTTTTGTTTTTGTTATACTTTTTTGTTCGAAATAAAGTATCTATCTATCTTTGGTCATTTAACCGTTTGAGTGTGACTGTCGCCAAACTGCGACATAACCCCTAATGGTGAACAGTGGTAAAGATTTTTTATCAAGAAACTAGTTAGATCAGATGTCAGAACTTTCCAAGGCTATTGTCATGAGCCGAGCTGGTGGTTCCCAAGCTCAGGCTTCATGACGGTTTCCTGTTCCATATTATCTGTGTTTTAAACTACCTTTGGCTTTCCATATATTTTCTGTGCCTTTTGCCTCTGGTAGCCACTCCCCCCTCTCCTGTCAGTTTCTGACAGGTGATTCCAATCTGTGATCGTCTGTTCCTCTCCCTGCACAGATTCACATGCACTCGCACACACACTCTCACCCATACACACACTATCATTCACACCTGCTCTCCATCAACTCTGCAATCACTGATTTGCACCGGCAATCACGGTAATCATCAAGGCTAGTGTTACTTAAGCCCTGTCCGTGCTCCTGTGCATTGTCGGTGCATTATATTGTCTTCTCCCTGCACACAGTAAGTCGTTCAGTTCAGCCTTCCCCTTGTTTTTGGACTTCTTCCTCTGGACCATGTTTGCTGTTGTTCTCTCAGAGCCCAGCTCCGACACATCCATGTAAGTCCTCCTTCCTGGTTTACATTTCTTGTTTTTCCCCAGTGACCAGTGTTACCCTGGGGCTGATGTGAACTGTTTTTCTCTGGTCCAAAACTTGACTCAACTGAACTGTATTCATCTACTGTGCAGCTTATCTTTTGGAACCTTATGTTGGATTTTGTCACCCTTCGATTCATTGTAATAAAACTCACTCTTCATCTGCAAGTGGGCTCATCTCTCCTCATTCATGTGTGCGTAAAAGCGCACACACATGACAGCTATAACTTTAAAGTGGTAAGAGATAATGGCTTACTGTCAATTAGAAAGATGTAAAATATGATCCAAAGTTTCAGACAGGAGTGAATTTACGCATCTAATTTGCATAATGCCACGGCAGTTATATTGCATTACATACCTCAGTCAAAAGCAGACATTGGACATATTTACACTATTTCTATTATTTTGAATGGATCAGTCTTGACACCGTTTTTTGTACAGGGGTACGTTGCCATCTTATCTTCAAAGTATATTAACAAGAAGATCAGTACAATGTAAAGAAACAAAGAAATTTGTCACTTACCAGCGGCGAAGGGGACTCGCTCACTGGCGTGGTCAGTCTGTTTTTGTCCATCGTGGTCATTATTTTCTGTTCTGTCAGTCATTTGTGCTCTCTCCCACATCTAGACACACTTATGATTATGCCACATCAATTTCGTTTGTATTCCCTGGCAATTTTTCGAGTATGAGCAGAGTTTTATATGATGGTACATGATGGTGCATGGTGGCCATATTTGCTTTCTGAGCTCAAAAAAGGAAAACAGGAAAAGGAAATGAGGATTTCTTCTTCTTGGGTGTATTACGCGTCATCCATGAGTCCTCGTGCCTGCCACCTTCTGAACTGGCACGATCAGTACAAGTCGTCAGTATATCTGGGGAGTTAAAGGGATGTCAGAATCAGTTGACAGGCGCAGCGCCACGATCTGTCACTAGGGGCACACGGAATCTCACACTCAAAGGGTTAAGTAAATTTATTTCATTAAATATAATTTTATTAATATTTTTTTCTTTGAAATCAGAAATAAATTATTGTTCTGTTCTGGCTCTGCAAAATTATGGTCAAAAATGTAAATTGTTATAAGGAAAAAGTAAAAAAAAATTATGTCTGTTTCAAATTTATTTAAAAGTAATTTTTATTTTAAAAAATAGACAAATTAGCCTAAAATAATGCACAAATTTATAATAAAGTCTCAAATGTACAAGAAAAGTCAATTTTATAAGTGAAAATTACAAATTTGAGAAATGGTTTCAAATTTAGATAAATTTACAGAGAAAAGTAGAAAACTAAGAAAATCATAAATTTTGAAGAAAAACCTCAGACCTTCAAGACTGAAGTCATTACTCAAGTTTTTAAGTGGGTGCTCTTTGTACCTTTAACTCAACTAGAAATTTTTGGTTGTCTACTTTTAATTATTAATTTCAAAGCACTACTTTAACATGAGTAGAATTTCTGGCTACTATACCCACCTCTGATCATATAATTTAAGTATACATGAGTAAATTACTATTATGAATGTTTTTTTTTTCCCTTCCCTACTCTCTCAATGGAAAAAAGAAACACTAGAATAAAAATACAAAAAAATACACATATTTTTGTCATTTATGTATACCATGACAAAAAAAAATCCCACAGGACAAAACACGACACTTGATATTTTCTAACCTGTTTGTATACCATCATAGACAGAGAGAGAACCTGAATTAGACAGAGCTCAGAGAGGGCAGGATGAGACAGAAGAGGAGCCAAGGAGAGGAAAGTGTTCAGGCAGAGGGTCCAGGAGAGGTGAAAGCAGAGGAAGAAGGGAAGGATGACGCCACTAAAAAAGTCCAAACACAGGACGTCTGGGTGGGACCCCAACTGGCCCAGTATTCCAACATTCAAGCCTGGGTTGTACAATACTTCAAATGGCAAGTTCCATATGCAAAGTTAGTGTGAAAAGTTTTTTTTTTTTTTAAAGAAATAAATAGTATAAAATTAACATATTCTGGTTACAATAGTGTCATGTATTTTCTGCCACCCCCCGGAAAAAATATGTTGCCACCGCGTCAAGGTCTTTAAGCCAGAGGAAACACTGGTACATCATAACATCATATTTAATAAGTTTCCAGTAAATGTGTATGTTTTTCTTTTCCATATTTTATATTAAAAGTTAGAAAATAAAGCTTAAATTCATCCAAATGTTGCCTGAAGTGGCCACAGAATTTTCGTCAAAATGAGGAGCAAAGCCTTTTTATTTTACACTTGATACCACCAGATATTGTAGCCAAAATATCGGTATTGGACCAGTGCCCAAAAACACAGAACAGGTGCATCCAGAGATCATCTGGGTGTCTGGTTGAGTTTTTAATAACAACAACAAATGTCAGTGTCCATGATAAATAGATAGTTAGCAAATGTTGGGCTCTTTTGGTCATCGTGATGAATGAAGGCAAAGCAGACACGTGAGTAACTTAGACAAAAGGCCAAGCCGTTACTTCCAGATGACTGGCTCAGAACAAACGCTCAGCAGTGACTTCAGTCTCTGCTGGTCCTATGATGAATCTGCTTTGAGACAACCCCAACGTCTGACTGTGACATGCTGTGAGAAGGCGTAGCATGCCATAAACATAGTAGCACAAGTTCCGTTAGAGCGGAGTTCACTTTTCTTTATCTCCTCTATGATAAGGTTTGTCTGGAACACTGTGTACTCAAACAATGGTAGTGTTAGGGTAGCCAAAAGGCCAGTGGACAAGCTTTTCCAGTTAGATGTAATGGGAGTAGATACTTTAAGAAAAAAATACCACTGAGGGGAACAAAATAGTCCAAACTGTACAAACATTTGGCTACCAGGAGGACTAATTCTCTTAATAGAATTTTTTCATGCATTCATAATTGGGTTTCTATCATTTCTCTTGCATGTTCAATATTCTATTTATCTTCAATGTGCCTTTATATCTGATGATAGGCATACATTCAGAGTGACACTAATGAAACTACAGTGCATCCAGAAAGTCATCAAAGCGCTTCACTTTTTCCACATTTTGTTATGGTACAGCCTTATTCCAAAATGGATTAAATTCATTTTTTTCCTCATAATTCTACACACAATACCCCATAATGACAACGTGAAAAGTTTTTTTTCTTTAGATTTTAGCAAATTTATTAAAAATAAAAAACTAAGAAATCACATGTATACAAGTACTCACAGCCTTTGCCATGATGCTCAAAAGTGAGCTCAGGTGCATCCTGTTTCCACTGATCATCCTTAAGATGTTTCTACAGCTTAATTGGAGTACATCTCTGGTAAATTCATTTGATTGGACATGATTTGGAAAGGCACACACCTGTCTATATAAGGTCCTATGGTTGACAGTGCATGTCAGAGCACAAACCAAGCATGAAGTCAAAGGAATTGTCTGTAGACCTCTGAGACAGGATTGTCTCAAGGTACAAATCTGGGGAAGGGTACAGAAAAAAATCTGCTGCTTTGAAGGTCCCAATGAGCACAGTGGCTTCCATCATCCCTAAATGGAAGAAGTTCAGAACCACCAGAACTCTTCCTAGAGCTGGCCGGCCATCTAAACTGAGCAATCAGGGGAGAACGGCCTTAGTCAGGGAGGTGACCAACAACCCAATGGTCACTCTGTCACAGTTCTAGCGTTCCTCTGTGGAGAGAGGAGAACCGTCCAGAAGGACAACCATCTCTGCAGCTATCCACCAAACATCCCTACAGTGAAGCATGGTGTTGGCAGCATCATGCTGTTGGGATGTTTTTCAGCGTCAGGAACAGGGAGAGTAGTCAGGATAGAGGGAAAGATGAATGCAGCAATGTACAGAGACATCCTGGATGAAAACCTGCTCCAGAGTGACTCTTGACCTCAGACTGCGGTGGCGGTTCATCTTTCAGCAGGACAATGACCCTAAGCACACAACCAAGATATCAAAGGAGTGGCTAATGAAAGAAAAACACACAATGGTCACAGAAATAACTTGAATCTGACAAAAGTGGTAATAAATAAAAATTCTATGAAAATTAACCAATGAAAATCACACAATGCTTTTGAATTGTGGTTTAACAGAAATATTTAAAAAAAACTCATGAAACAGGCCTGGACAAAAATGATGGTACCCTTAAATTAATATTTTGCTGCACAACCTTTTGAGGCAATCACTGCAATCAAATGATTTCTGTAACTGTCAATGAGACTTCTGCACCTCTCAGCAGGTATTTTGGCCCACTCCTCATGAGCAAACTGCTCCAGTTGTCTCAGGTTTGAAGGGTGCCTTCTCCAGACGGCATGTTTCAGTTCCTTCCACAGGTGTTCAATAGAATTTAGATCAGGGCTCATAGAAGGCCACTTTAGAATAGTCCAATGTTTCGCTCTTAGCAATTCTTGGGTGTTTTTAGCTGTGTGTTTTGGGTCATTATCCTGTTGCAAGACCCATGACCTGCGACTGAGACCAAGCTGTCTGACACTGGGCAGCACATTTCTCTCTAGAATACCTTGATAGTCTTGAAATTTCATTGTACCCTGCACAGATTAAAGACACCCTGTGCCAGATGCAGCAAAGCAGTCCCAGAACATAACAGAACCTCCTCCATGTTTCACAGTAGGGACAGTGTTCTTTTCTTGGTATGCTTCATTTTTGCTTCTGTGAACATAGAGCTGATGTGCCTTGCCAATGCCAAAAACTTCCAGTTTTGTCTCGTCTGTCCATAGGACATCCTCCCAGAAGCTTTGTGGCTTGTCAACATGCAGTTTGGCAAATTCCAGTCTGGCTTTTTTATGATTTGTTTTCAACAGTGGTGTCCTCCTTGGTCGTCTCCCATGAAATCCACTTTGGCTCAAACAACGACGGATGGTGCGATCTGACACTGATGTACCTTGACCTTGGAGTTCACCATGAATGTGTTTAGAGGTTGTTCTGGGCTCTTTTGTTACCATTCGTATTATCCGTCTCCTCCTGCAGCCACATCCAGGGAGGTTGGCTACTGTCCCGTGGATCTTAAATTTCTGAATAATATGTGCAACTGTAGTCACAGGAACATCAAGCTGCTTGGAGATGGTCTTATAGCCTTTACCTTTAACATGCTTGTCTATAATTTTCTTTCTAATCTCCTGAGACAACTCTCTCCTTTGCTTCCTCTGGTCCATGTTTAGTGTGATACACACCATGTCCTCAAACAGCACAGTGACTACTTGTCACCCTTTAAATAGGCCGACTGACTGATTACAAGTTTGTAGACACCCGTGATGTTAATTAGAGGACACATCTTGGTTGAACATGTCCCTATGGTCACATTATTTTCAATCTTTTCTAGGGGTACTGTGGCAGCATGAAATAATAAGCAGTGAACTGAGGTTTAAAAGTGGGTTTTATTAATCATACCGCCATCACAACACCCACTCCAGCGCCGTGCAGGCGCGCCGGAGCGGGCCCAGAGGCTCTCGTCAGGAGACAAGCAATCGTGTGGTCAGTTGAGCAGTCGTCAGAGAGCGAGAACATGTGAATTTCAGTCAGCTTATATACCCAGTTACAGACAATACACGAAAGGCACATTTGCACCACAGTACAGAGCAGGAAGCATGAACATTTGCATTTGAGTCATACATAACAGCAGGATACTGGCAGGAAAGAGCTAGACAAAGAGAGGCTGCCTATTGATATCAATACACACATCTCATTGTTCTGCTAATTGCTCCAGATGAGCGCTCTGCTTGTCTGTAGGCTGTGGGGGTGACCCACAGTACCATCATTTTTGTCCAGGCCTATTTCATGAGTTTGTTTTTTAAAATAATTCTGTTGAACCCCAATTCAAAAGCATTGTCTGATTTTCTTTGGTTAATTTTCATAGAATTTTTATTTATTACCACTTTTGTCAGATTCAAGTTATTTCTGTGACCATTATGGGTTTTTCTTTCATTAACAGAGGGGTACCAACAATTTTGTCCACGGCTGTATATGTCACATTAATGGTGGAAAAAGTTTTGAAATGATTTATCTTGGTCTCATTTTTTTACATCACAAAAACCTGACATTTGAACAGGGGTGTGTAAACTTTTAATATCCACTGTAATTACCCTTGTGAATGCAGAATTATAGCCTAATCCATTCCTATAAGTCTCAACAGTGAAACCACCCGATGCTAGCCGTTGTCCAGTTCAGCACCACTGCTCTCTGTGACCCTGTTTAGGCCTCCATCATCTACAGGTAGAATAATTGCAGAGGATCTGTGACTGTTATTATAAACCCAAACACAAAGAAAAAGTAAGCAAATCTAAAAATAATAATATTAATCCAACAAATCTCAATAGAACCAATATAAAAAGTAGCTCTCACACACAGTCTCCAGATGAATGTAGGGCTCACAACATTTACATGCTGATTTAAAAAAATACCGTGTATATATTTAGCCTATGTGTGTGTGGTCAATGTTTGCATTTTGCCATCTGGAGCTCATCTGAGCAGGGATGAGGTGGGAAACTTTTGCCCCAGCTGTGCGCCACAGATTTTGGCCTGTGTGCCATAGTCAATGCCCAGTTGAACCAAGCGGACTTTTATCATGTTTTGTGGCCATGTAGCTAGTTATTCAATATATGTTCCATATAGTTTCAACAGGTGTGTCTCCCACAGCGGTGAGGAGAAACTGAATGCTGAGAAGAGTTTGCGCACCCTTGACTGATAAAACGGTTGTTTTATCAGGTTGGATCTGAGATTTGCCTGTTGTTTTACCTGGAGTTGGCAAAAGGCCTCAAACGTTCTGAAACAGTGGCAAAAGAATGGCAAATAGTCACTAACGTTTCCCAGCTGTCTTTCACAATCAATGTTGCAAATGGTTGTTAAACATCCTTAACTGTTGCTAATGACAGAGGCGAACCCTGATGCAAGTTCATTTCACAAAACAGTTTGCCGAACATAGTTTGCAAGGTGAACTAACCTACTTCAACTTCATATCACCTAAAAAATCTCCGTCATCATCATCATAGCAGTCTGTCGGGGGCGACAATGACTGTTTCATTTAGGTCTGATCAGATTCACATCTCCATTATACCCCCACCAAAAACAATATTTATGCATGGTATTGTTTTACTTACAAACTGATTACAAATAAATTATAATTACAAATAGTAGCAAACAGTTTTGTCAACTAAATGCAGGGCTGGTGTTCGTGAACATTCATCAGAAAAGCTGGTGAATCCAAAAATCACCATGTTCATCAGCATTCACCACTCTGAGGTACTACCCTCAATGATCTTCCAGTGATCTCCACGGTTTTCATGGTCTCCTCAAAGTTTTAACTCATTCCAAAACAATCTCTAATCCATCACAAAAGGAAACAATATGCAACAATAACTGTTTAATCATTGAATCACAGCCCTCTGAATCATAAGTGAATGGAATAGTGAGGTGGTTAGAGATTCTCACCCCTAATCGACATGTACACACACTTTTTTCAACTGGTTGTTAAAGCAAAGATCTAATCAGCCAATCACATAGCAGCATGGTCAATATGACCTGTTGCAGTTCAACCAAAGCATCACAATGGGGACGAAAGATTGTTTAAGCAACTTTGAATGTTGTATGGTTGTTGGTGTCAAACAGGGTGGTCTGACTGTTTCAGGAACTGCTGATCTATTGGGATTGTTCACACACAACCATCTCTAGGGTTTACAAAGAAGGGTCTGATAAAGAAAAAAGCAGCAGTTCTCTGCCTTGTTGATGTCAGAGGTTGGAGGAGAATGACCAGACTGGCTTGAGGTGACAATAATAATTCAGCCACTCAATACAACAGAGGTACATAGAAGAACATCTCTGAAGGTACAACACAGTGAACTTTGAAGCAGATGGGCTACAGTAGCAAAAGACCTCAACTGGTGCCACTCCTGTTAGCAAAGAACAGGAAACTGAGGCTACAGTTCACACAGACTCACCAAAACTGGACAATAGAAGATTGCAAAAATATCCTGATCCGAGTCTCAATTCATGCTGCAACATTTAGATGGCAGCGTCAGAATTTGGTGTGAAACACAGCAAAGACTGGATGCATACATGGAGCATCATGGACATGCAGCCAACAAATCTGCAGCCCTTGTAGTGATGCTAGCAAATCAATATGGACCAATACTTCATCTCTGAGGAATGTTTCCAGCACCTTGTTGAGTCTATGCATTGAAAAAAAAAAGAAAGGCAGCTCTGAAGACAGCCAGGATCAACCCAGTAACACCAAGATGGACCTAAATGCCACGCTCTAACACAGCCATTCATCATTTAAAAACACTGTAAAGTCACTGTAAACAAAAGGACCAATATTCATAAAACACTGACAAAGGTGCACAGGTGCATGAAGTGTTGCTCAGCAAATCACACACACAAAGGAACACACCTCTTGTCTTTCTGTCTTCACTGTTCTGCAGAGAATGGTAAGAGATGTCCTTAGGAGGTGATTAGACATCTAATTAGGCCATAAAGAAGAGATAAGTGATAGTGAACTAGATCAGAAGGGATACATTACCTCTTTTACTGTGTTGTTCTCTCTGAGGATTAAACCACCTAACAACTCAGAGCTCAGCTATGACAATGATCTACAGAACTTATTAAACACCATCACCGCTGAATGAATGGCATGATTTCAAACTCTTGAGTGACATTATTTCAAGGGTAAATCATGATAAGTGGCTTTTCAGATTTGGAAATGCTGCAGGTCTGGTGGGATACTTATTTTCAATTACACAAAAACTGTACTGCTATGAGCCACCTTCACAATCAGCAGGTACTGATCTTTGCATAACCTCTGTAATCTTTAATATAATCCTTTCTAGTTACCAACAGTAATATAACTCAGCCTTTGAACCAGAAGTTCAAAAGATAAAATGTGCTGTTAATTTGTTTGTACACTTGCCTTTCTACTCTGTATATTATCATGTGTGACTGCACCATTTACAAGTCAACTATTAATACAGTGTGCCAGGGTCAGCAAGCTTTGCTATAGAAAGAGTCATTCTGCACAGGGTTTATCAATAAAAATCTGCATGAATCCTAAAAACACCAGGTCAGTTATAGGGGGGAACTTACATGTCAAAAAGGTTTTTTTTCTTCTTAAATTTGTAACTTTTTTCATGTAAATTGTGACTTTTTTGTAAAGTTTTCATGTATTTTGCAAATTTTATTAATTATTTTGCAACTTTTTTCTCATGCATTCACATTTTCTAATGCCTTGTGAGTTTTGTTTTTTTTGTCACACCTAAAAAGACCCATTACCCAGCCAGCATGCCCATGTGGGCCCCACTACAGGTTGTACCGGCTGTTTTATGACTCAGAGCTGACTTGAAAAAAGCTGGCCTGGGCCCTCTCCGTATAATGGCACACATGAGTGAACACCTGCATTTCACAAAGGATAAAGAAAAATGTGCACAATGTGAAGGACTGATTACTGTCACAGGATGTCTAATGATGATGTCTTATGGGTTCCATGTGAGTTTGTCCACAGGTTCCATGTTGGCACCACATCTCTGTTGGCCCACATGGACTTTAGCTGTGGTACAGGTGAACAGGTCATCTGCTTACCCACTTTAAACCTACTGGGCCTCATATGGGTTTAATGTGGGTAAGCAGGTTTCAGTAGCACTGGCAGCACAGGAAAAATTACAAAAGTCACAAATTTATGAGGAAAAAAGTTGCAAATGTATGAGAAAAGTGTCAAATCCTCCCCCCACACCCCCCCCCAAAAAAAATGTAGCAAATGTATGAGAAAACAGTCACTAATTGACTAGAAAAAAAAAAGTTGCAAAAATTTATGGGAAAAAGAAAATTTACAAGAAAAAAAATTGAGATTTTACAAGAAAAAAAACCAGTTGATTTACTTGGAAAAAAGTTACAAATTTGCAAGAAAATTTTTTGCAAATTTACAAGAATAAAGTGACAAATTTATGAGGAAAAAAATTGAAGAAGTTAGAAATTATTAAAATAAGCAGAAAATACATGTGTAAATAAATTTAACATCTACAAGAAAAAAGTTACAACTTTATGTGAAAATGTTGCAAGTTTACAGTAAAAAAAAAAAAGTTGAAAAAATTTTGAGAAAGTCCCAAAGTTACAAGACAAGGTTAGCAAATTTGCAAGCAAAAAGTCAGTTTTACAAGGAAAAAAGGAACAAATTTATGAGGGAAAAAACTGCAAGTTTACAGTAAAAAAAAAAAAAAAAGTTGAAAATTTGAGAAAGTTTCAAATTGTCAAGAAAAATGTCTCAGATTTATGCAAAAAAGTCACAGGTTTACAAGAAAATCACACATTTATGAGAAAATAAATTGAAAAGAGGTAAACAGGTAAAGTCCAAGTGGGCAAACACAGATGAGGCCAACATGGAGCCCGTGGGCAAACCCACATGGGAGCCATAAAACTGCCCAATTTAACCTTTGGTGGGACCCACATGGAGGTTCTGGCTGGGTCCAGGTTGTGGGGCCCCTTCTCTGGGTTTAATGGCGTCTATCACACACAAAGGACAATTTCAAACCAATGATATTTCCTCTCTTATAAGTAACTGACAGGCAGGTTTTAGGACTCCTGTGTAAACACACACACCATAACTTTTCAGGGCAGACTTCATGATCAAACACAATAACAGCCGCTGAGACAGACATGAGGCATCTGGCTCTGAGACGTTTCATCGGTGTGAACCAGTAACGGATTACTTTTAGGAGAAGGAGTTAAAGGGGTCATCTGATTAAAAATAGCTCTTTTTCAGTGCTTGGTTTGGGTGTCAGCACAGCCAGCATGTCCATGTGGGTCCAACCAAAGGTTAAATCTAGGCTGTCTTATGGGTCCCATGTGGGTTTGTCCGCAGGTTCCATGTTGGCCCCATCTGCGTTTGTCCACATGAACTTTACCTGTTTTCAACTTATTTTCTCATAAATTTGCTGTTTTCTTGTAAATTTGTGACATTTTCCCCCTAATTTCACAATTTTTTCTTGAAAATTTGAAACTTTATCATAAATTTGTAACTTTTTTACTGTAAACTTGCAACCTTTTTTCATAAATGTGATTTTTTTGTTAATTTGCAACTTTTTCTCATAAATTTGTTAGATTTTCTTGTAAAACTGTGACTTTTATATCATATTATATCATTATATCATTTTATATCATACCATGTAGGATAACTAAGTAGACGGTTGTGCTGTTTCATCCCATCTAGCAACAATGCTCTGCACTGCGCGTGTTTATATATTTATATATTTATTCCATCTAGCTACAATGCTCCGCACTGGGTGTGTTTATATATCTACATATTTATTCCATCTAGCTACAATGCTCCGCACTGTGTGTTTATATATTTACATATTTATTCCATCTAGCTACAATGCTCCGTACTGTGTGTGTTTATATATCTACATATTTATTCCATCTAGCTACAATGCTCCGCACTGTGAGTATATATATATATGTGTTTATATGTACATATGTATACTTGCTGCTCTTGTTTTTTTTTTTTTTTTGTTTTTTTCTCCCCCCCCTTTCTCTTGCCTTCTGATTGTTGCTATCCCTGTGCTGTTGCAATCCTGGAATTTCCCCATTGTGGGACTAATAAAGGCTTATCTTATCTTGGATATTTGCCAGTTTTTCCTCTACCATTATATTGGGGGGGGGGGGTGCCCCCTAATGACCCCACCACCACCACCTAGAGTGTAAAGTTATTCTTCTGTGTAGAAAGGGCAGTCCCCACAATGCTGATCAGAAAATTGGTCCCCATAAAACATGAAAACCAGTGTGTGTGTGTGTGTGTGTGTGTGTGTGTGTGTGTGTGTGTGTGTGTGTGTGTGTGTGTGTGTGTGTGTGTGTACGCACGCGTGTCTTTCTATTCTTGTGTGGACCACCCCTTGACAAACCACCTTTTGTGTCAGGATATTTTTCTTTGTGAGGACGTTTGGCCTGGTCCTCATGAGGAAAAATGCTAAAAATGCAGGGACCCATTCCCCAAAGTGCAAGATACACTATTATGAATATAAGTCACAAAAGATCACACAAATAAGTGATCTGACAAATAAACAAGGGTTCCAAAACAGTCGCCAATATTGGATGTCCCATTCGTTTTCAAAAATGAGGTATTCGGTAATTTTTTCGATATTTATTTTTCTATATAGCACGAGAACACCATGATTCCTTAAAGAGTTTAGCATTGCCGACCTTCACGCTGCCCCCACCCCCCCAGGCTGTAAACCTAGAGAAAACACTGTTTAACTTTTTATTGTAATTTTGGAAATTTTTCATAAATTTGCCACTTTAATTTACAAGGAAAAAAGTATCAAATTTGAGAAAAACCTGCAGGATTACAGTATAAAAGCCATTTTCTTGTAAATTTGTAACTTTTTCTCACAAATTTGTTACTCTTTATGTAAATTTGTCCCTTTTTTCTGATAAATTTTCACATTTTTTTTCTGATAAATTTGTGACTTTTTGCATAATTCTGCCTATGGCGCGAGTGTTACTGAAACCTGCTCACCCATTTTAAACCCATGTGGGGTGCAGATGGGTTTAAAGCAGGTAAACATGACCTGCTTACCTACACCACAGGTAAAGTCCATTTGGTGGAGCCCACATGCTCATGCTGGCTGGGTGGAGTGGTTCATAAAGAAACGTGCAGAATAAGTCACTGTGAGAAAGCCTGCTTAGACTGGGTGGAAAATCATTGGCTCCATCGATCTCGAAAGATCATGGGGGGGTTTGTGCCTTGGGTCATCATTCAGGGAGCTGCACCGTCGGGCGTGGCTGTAGAGGCCAATACGGGATCTGCAGATCCTGCCGCAGCCGCTGCAGATAAATTCTTCACAGTGTAGTGGGCGTCTCGACAGTCTCCTCTGTCTGCGGAGTCTCTTCTCCCCCCAGCGAGTGTCTCTTCTCTCCTCTGCTGTTTGGATGATATCCTGGGTGGTGGTCCGCCAGTTGGAGCGGACGGAGGCGGCTGACTCCAGGTCGGAGGGGTTGAAGCCTCCAGCCTTGAGGTCGCGCTTGCAAACATCCTTGAATCTGAGAGTTGGGCATCCCTTTGATCTAGTTCCAGTAGCCAGCTCCCCATACAGTAAGTCTTTGGGGATGCGGCCATCCTCCATTCGGTTGACGTGGCCAAGCCATCGCAAGCATCTCTTTGTCAGGATGGCAAACATACTGGGCACATTTGCTCTGGCCAGGACGTCGATGTTGGAGACACGGTCCTGCCAAGTGATGCGCAGTAGTCTGCGAAGGCAGCGTTGGTGGAAGGCGTTCAGCCGGCGATCCTGGCAGGAGTAGAGGGTCCATGCTTCACTGCCGTATAGGAGAGTACTCAGTACGCAGGCCATGCAGACTCTTATCTTGGTGTTGGTGGTTAGCATAGAGTTGTCCCAGACTCGCTTTGCCAGACGGGCCATCACCGTCGATGCCTTGCCGATACGGGCGTTCAGTTCAGCGTCTAGGGAGAGATTGCTGGAGATGATCGACCCGAGGTAGGTGAACTTGTCCACCACCGCAACTGTGTGGTCGCCGATGTTGATACTGGGAGCACTGCTGACATCCTGGCCCATGACCTCGGTCTTTTTAAGGCTGATGGTGAGGCCAAACTCAGAGCAGGCACGAGCAAAGCAGTTGATGAGACGCTGGAGCGCTTCCACGGTGTGGGCAACAAGACCAGCATCATCAGCAAAGAGCAGCTCCCTGATTAGAACGCTCTGCACCTTGGTCTTTGATCTGAGGCGTGCCATGTTAAAGAGGCCTCCGTCGCTCCTGGTGTGGAGGAAGACACCGTCTTCAGAGTCCCGGAAGGCGTAGCACAGAAGCAGGGAGAAAAAGATGCCAAATAGGGTAGGAGTCAGAACACAACCCTGCTTCACACCGTTCTTGATCGGGAAAGGGTCTGAGGATAATCTATCAAACTGGACAATGCTGTTCATGTCCTGGTGGAACAACTTGATCATGCTCAAAAGCTTGGGGGGGGGGGGGGCATCCAATTTGTTGGAGGAGGGCAAACAGTCCATCCCTGCTGACCAAGTCAAAAGCCTTGGTCAGGTCGATGAAGGCCAAAAAGAGGGGTTGTCTCTGCTCCCGGCACTTTTCTTGCAGCTGCCTCATAGAGAAGACCATATCTATGGTTGACCTGGTTGCTCTGAATCCACACTGTGCCTCTGGATACACACGTTCGGCAAGTAGTTGTAGTCTGTTGAGGACGACACGGGCAAAGGCTTTGCCAACTATGCTTAGGAGTGAGATACCACGATAGTTGTTACAATCGCTCCGCTCCCCCTTGTTGTTGTAGAGAGTGATGATTTTGACATCACGCATATCTTGGGGCACAGCCCCTTCCTCCCAGCACTGCAGCAGGAGCTCATGGAGGTGCTTCAAGAGCGAGCTCTCCTTTGCGGTTTTGACGATTTCAGGGGGGGATGTCACTGCCTGGAGCCTTGCCATTTGAGATGGAGTCTATCACCTTGCTGAGCTCCTCGATGGTGGGTGGAGCGTCAAGCTCATCCATGACTAACAGTAGAGGGGTATTCTCAAGGGCTGTGTTCGAGACGGTGGTTACTCTCGAGTAGAGCTCTTGGTAGTGCTCAGCCCATCTCTCCATTTGTTTACCGCAATCCTTGATGACATCTCCTGCAGCTGATTTAAGTGGGGCGGTCTTGATGACACTGGGACCGAAAGCCTTCTTCATGCCTTCGTACATTTTGCGCACGTTTCCGTGATCTGCAGAAAGCTGTATGTCCTGGCAGAGGTTAAGCCAGTAGTTGCTGGCACATCACCTTGCAATCTTTTGTGCATTGTTCCTCGCAGCGCGCAGTGTAGCAAGCGTCCGCACAGAGGGCTCCTTCTTGTGGGCAATTAGGGCTGCACGTTTGGCGGCGATTGCAGGTTCCATCTCAGCGGCTCCAGCTTCAAACCAATCCGCACTCTTCCCCACCTTTTTCCCAAAGGTACCTATGGCGGTCTCAAACACAGCCTCACGAATGTGGTTCCACCTTGCAGAAGCACAGTCGGTGGGACAGTCCGCCAGGGCTTCATTTATGGCTTTAGCATAGCGTTCCCGCAGTTCAGGTACTGTAATCATAGCTGTGTTGATGCGGGGGTCGGGGTTTCTGCTTGGAGCGGTTGACACGTCTGAGGCAGAGACGTACCTTGGTGGCGACCAGGGAATGGTCGGTGTCACAGTCAGTGCTGTGGAAACTGCGCGTGACCAGCACTCGGTTCAGCAGGGATCTCCTGGTGATGACGAAGTCCAGCTGATGCCAGTGGCGAGACCTTGGATGTCTCCAGGACACTCGGTGACAGGGCTTGGTAGAGAAGAATGTGTTGGTCAGACAGAGGTCATGAAAGGAACAGAGTTCAAGACGGCGTTGACCGTTCTCGTTGAGCTTGCCAATGCGGCCAATGCAGTGGGGCCAGGAGTCATGATCTGCCCCTATCCGTGCGTTAAAGTCACCGAGCAGAAACAGGTGCTCCTTGGCAGGGATCTGCTGGATCCTGGTTTCGAGCACCTCGTAGAATGCATCTTTCACCTCAGTTGAAGAGCAGAGCGTCGGAGCATAGGCGCTAAGGATATTAGCTGGTCCAGAGGAGGTTATGAGACGGAGAGAGAGGACTCGTGGAGTGCCTGAAGACGGCGGTTCAATAGAGGACAGAAGGGAGTTTACGAACAGCGAATCCAACACCGTACAGGCGATGCTCGTCAGGCTCCTGTCCCTGCCAGAAAAACGTATAGTTCTTCTCCTTCAAGCTGCCGCTGCCCGGGAGTCGCGTCTCTTGCAGTGCTGCAATGTCAATATTGAGCCTCTTCAGCTCGCGGTCGATAGCAGTTTTCCTGGCGTTGTTGATTTGCTGGAGGTCGTCAGAGAGGCCAGGACACATTGTTCTGACGTTCCAGGTTGCCAGATTCAGCGCTAGCGGCTTTGGTTTCTTGATATTAGCTGATGCAGTAATTACAGTCCGTGATTCAGCTTTTGGCCTACACTTCAAGCACCCTTTGAAGTAAGCGGACCGTGACGGGCCAGCACCTTACTGACTGGGGGCTGCCCAGCTAAAGGCGGGCGGTAGCTGGCCAGTGGGACACAACGATACCTCCCACCGTCGGGAGACAGCCCTAGGCGCCCGAGCTCACGCCAATTTGCTCTGGACTTTTAACCAGTAACTGCGTCTCCCCGTTTTGAGCTGCCGCAGAAGGCGTCACTGGAGTGACCTCTCCAGGGCACAGGCCAGGGCGAAGTTGTGGAGAAACTGAGATGCCCAGTTGACAGACCCTCCTTCTCGGCCTTGCTGGTAGTGTCCAATGGAAGGGACTAGCCGATACAGTTGGTACCAACTTGGCTACAGGAGTTGCCAGGAGGTCCCGCTACGTGAAGACCAACCGCCTTCGGGGCTCCACTCCGGATTTTCTGTAGGGGTTGTCTCCCTTAGCCTTTGTCACTCCTGTGACGACCACAACGCAGTGGTGCTATTTGCCCATAGCTGGGGGTTGTTTTGTGTGGCACCAGGGCGTGTCCACGCGCCGGTGGGCCTGCGTGCCACACATTTGGGCCCAGCCCAAGGGGGACACACCTCCTCCCTTAATGCGACAGGTTGTACTGGGCTACATCTTACCAGTAGAGGAGAGAGAAAACTTCCTCTCCCACCTGACCACCAGCCTCTCCCACCAGCGGTGGAAAATAGTGCTGCAATAATTGAAGCCTGGGGTATTTTGGCTAAAGCATGTCACAGACACGGGAACTACTGCAGGTCAACACGTGGACAAGTAATAATTATACAATAAACTCTGCAAACGACAAATGTACCATAGTGGCTCCTTCTCCACAGGGGAACCGTCTCTGCTGCTGCAAATGTGGATCAGTGGGTAACAGAAGTGTGACATTTCGTCTGCTGTGTAATCTGAGGACGGATTGTGCTGCAGACCCTCAAACTGTCACCTAACACAGCAGCACTTTTATATTAAGACTTAAATCACACATGAGCCCTTAAAGTTGACTAAAGTTAGCAGCAAATTTACCCAGGCATATTTTTTGAATTGCAATAAATTAGTCAAATGAAAGGATAGGCTCGTTTGATGACAGGTTTCACTTTCCTCACAAATTACATACGCGTGACTATCCACTGAAATGCAAATCTCTGCCAGATTATGGATTTATTTTAAATGGGACCTGAAAGAAATGATTCATGAGCAGTTTGGTGTTAAACATTTCTGTCATGGTAGGTTTTCTGATTACATCTGAAGTAGAGGGGAGCAGATGTAAGAAACTATATCAGGTTATTAACTAGATTTGTCTGATAACTGAAGACAAGCAAGAACACAAATGTTTGTCAGGATTTAAGATGCGACGATCACATGCAGACACTCTTGAGGGCTGAGCTGAGCTCCGTCTCTGTCTTCCTTTCACTTTGGCAAGTCTAAAAGTTCACAACAAACACATCGTGGGAAATGCTGCAAATTCAACCAAAAAAAAAAAAAAATCACTAATTTACAATTAATAATTCATTAAAAATGAATGGGAAATTTATAACAGAGAAATTTATGAAAAAATGTGCAAGATAGCTGTGAAATGAAAGGGGTCATTGACTGAAAAATGGTGTGTTTGTAGGTTTTAACTATCTGAAATGTAGCTATTGGTCACCTAATAATCCAAAAAATATCAAAACAGGCAATTCTTTAAAACACACCCACACACACCCACAGCCTATATCTCATTTTCTCACCCAGAAATGGCAGAAACTTTATGTACTCTTCCACGTACATGGCATACATCATGATTTGATGAAGCCAGCCCACTGCCGTCCTTGAGACCCGCCCATTGCTCCGTTACTGACCCGCCTAGCCGTCTGCTATGTAGATGGAATGGGTGCTAAACGTAGCCTATCAGCCCCCCAGCAAACACTGGTGGATCGCATCAAGCGTGGCTTATATTGTTATTTTCCTCAGATCTTCGTCACCCTTATAGCCATCCCTGTTACTACCTGGTTCACCAGTCCACAGCATACCTCACATCACTCTGGCCCATCTCCCAATAATTTTGCCGTGATTCCACCGCAAATTGCCAGCACTGGTGTGCCGGTCATGGCAACCGAGGCTGCTGGCTCTCACGGCTAGCAGCCCCCATCCTCCGGGGCTCTGCTCCTGTGGGCAGCGTAGGGGAGCTGCCTTGTGACAGGGCATCCCCCAGCTGGCCACGGGAGCGGAGCAGCATCACACAGAACGCAACACTGCCCCTTGAGATCCCGTGGCTTGGCAAGCTTCGCCTCAGCCAGCAGCCTCGGGTCCCGGGCCAGGTCGGTTGTGGAATCACGGTAAAATTATTGGGAAATGGGTGAGTGACACTAGATACACCACTGACTGTGGATCAGTGAACCAGTGCCACTCATCTGAGCTGGAAGGAGGCTAATAGCTAAAGGCTAGAAGCTAGTCAGCTAATTGACATAAGAGGGAGGGCGGAGTTGAACAGCTGAAGGATGTTTCTTAAAGTGATACAGTAGGCTTTAAATTAGAGCATTTCAAGAAAGCCAGGAAAAGTATGAAACAAATTTGCTTCAATAATTAAAAAAAATTAAAGAAAACGTGAACAAAATATGTCAGAAACACTTCATTAAGACATGTGTGGGCTATTAAAATGTGGAAAACATGCAGTCAATAAACCCTTTAAGGGAAAAATTTTTTTTTAAAGCAGTGGTCCCCAAACTACGGCCCACGGGCCGGATACGGCCCGCCTCCACATTTGGCCCGGCCCCCTGAACAATATCAGAGATGCTTATCCTCACCCCCCTCCACCTCCTCCTGCACAGAGCTTTTCCCACACCTCACTTCCAAAGCCAGCCAAGCGCCGTCTCGTTCCCCTGCTGAGCGTGTGCTCAGCCATGCATTCTGTGCCATGCATTCTCTGTATCACTGTATAAAAGAGCTGACTGTACATGCCTCACTATCGCACTTAGAATTCACTCTTAGACAACTACTCAGGGCTCACTCTCAGCGCGCAGCCAGAGCGCTGGGTGAGCCTTGTGATGGAGGAATAAAACACCTTTAAACTTCGGCTTGCTGTGTCCACCTGCACTTATTTTTTCCTCCACACTGATAACCTGACGTGATGGACTGTCTCGCCCTTCTGCCGCGCTGTGGACTATTTTTTGCCTCCACACTGGTAAGCGTTATGATTTTGTTTTTTCAGTCTGGCCACGCGATCGAGACTAATACACGCATAGAACGTGACATTCTATTCCACCCTTCTGCAGTCTATGCCCCTATCTGAACCCCGCCCCCCCCAGAAAAAAAAAATCCTAGACTCACCCCTGTCAAATAAAACGGAATAATGGCGAAAAGGTTAGGTAAGAGAAAAATTGATTCAGAATGCAGGGTATTTAACCTGCAGTTGACAAACGATTATTTTTTTGTTCAATGCAAAGAAAAGGCTGTTCAACAGCGGTGTCTACAAGCCTGCTGGAACCTACAAAAGGATTATAAGGAAGAAACACAAGAACTTTGAGAGACGGCTCATATGAGTCATTTAAGGAAGAGATTCTGCTCTGACAACTAAGCTGAACTTTTACCTGTTAAGATTGTGCACGGCACAACAGAAAGTTAATGTTCCATGGACTTTTTTTCTGTGAAGAACCCAGAGAGGGTTATTTGGTTATTATTTATTTCATAAATAGTGTTATTTATTTCATTAATAGTGTTATTTATTTTCTGAATTTCTTTCCTGTGAAGATCCCGGAAAGGGTTATTAATATTTGGTTATGTGTGGCTTTCTGGAAAACAATAAATGTTTACGTTTAGGCACCCCTGCGATCGTCACACTTTTTCTGTTACAAACTGACCCCGGCCCCCAGCAGAGAAGGCAAAAGTTATGTGGCCCTCACAGGAAAGTTTGGGGACCCCTGATTTAAAGAGAAAAATTTGAACTTTTAGAACAAAAAAAAGTCCTACATTTGGGAGAAAGGTGTCAGAAATTCAGAAAAAAAAAAATTACACAAGTAGGGAAAAAATTAGAATTTTTTTTTTTTTTTTTAATTCTTGCAATTTAAAGGAGGAAGTTGCAAATTTACAAGCCAGATGTCTTCCAATGACAAAGAAATAAAAATTTAAAAGAAACATTATGACATATTTAAGAAAAAAATGTGTATATTATTGAAATAAGCCAAACATTTAAGAGAAAAACATTCATTTTGGAGGAAAAAAAAACCCATTACATTTATAACAAAAGACTCAAATTGAGACAAAACTCAATTGCAAACTTACAAGGACAAGTCCTAAATATGAGAGGGAAATTGCAAACTTAAGCCAAAAAAAAATGAGATGGTGGCAAATTTTAGGGAAATATTCAATTTTACAAGAAAAATATATACATAGTTAAAGGAAAAATAATAAAGCATTTACTAGAAAGTCATAAATTTAAGAAAAAAAATGTGAAAAAGTTCACATTTACATGGAAAAAAATAGAAAAGTCATAAGAAAAGAAACAAGTTTATGATGAAAGAATGCAAATTTGCAAGGAAAAATAGAATTTGTAAAGTTACAAAATTACATATGTACAGTAAAAAAAAATGACAAAAAGAAAATGATCATTAGGGTAAGCCAGGGCACAAAGTTACAATTTTTACATGCGTCACATTTAGTAAATGTGGTTAAAGTTTTATCCATTCATCAATCCATCTTCTACCGCTTTTCTGGAAGTCCGGGTCGTGGAGGCAGCAGTTCAAGCAGAGAAGCCCAGACTTCCCTCTCCCCAGCCACCTGCTCCAGCTATTCAGAGAGGATACCAAGGCGTCCCCAAGCCAGCGGGGTGACAGTCTCTCCAGCGAGTCCTGGGTCTGCCCCGGGGTCACCTCCCAAAGGGGATGAGCCCGAAACACCTCAAGAGGGAGACGTCCAGGAGGCATCCTGATCAGATGTCCATACCACCTCAACTGGCTCCTGTCAATGTGGAGGAGCAGCGGTTCTACTCTGAGCCTCTCCCAGATGACTGAGCTCCTCACCCTATCTCTGAAGGTGAGTCCAGCAATCCTAGTAATCCTACTTTGGCGCCGTGATTTATATGAGAAATAAAAGGTGAATTCAGTCTATCAGTCCACACATAAAGACGTCACACTGCTGACTAAATATGGCTGAAATCTAAATATTTTTGGAAAACAGAAGGAAAGGTGAACAAACTCATGGTGGAATTCTGAAGCCGTGCCTTACTGAGACATAGCTAACAAATTCAAATCTTAAACACATATTGCAATGATTGTTTCTACAAATAAACTGTTCCATCAATAAGTAGTTGCACCGTAACAATGTGCTCCGACTCTCTCTGTAACAACTTGCCCCATCGTCACCATTTAGTTTTGACACTGCCACTACTCTGTGTGAAAACAGACGTGTGCCCATGTGGCCCAATAAGTCTAGTTTCACAGTGAAACACATTGTGCAGAGATCACTGTGAAGAAGACAACAGATTTCCACTAAATTACTCAGAGGCTCCGAATTCATTTATCCGCCCTCTCTGGTCTACAAACATCCATATGCATGGCTCCCATGCAGCGAGAAGCTGTAGAGTGTATTGGATGTGCGCTGAGTCTAAAATTAGAACGGCCACACACACGCAAACACAAGCGGGAGAGGATATAACAACCTGCCTCATGTAACTTTTTGCCCCGGCTTACCCTGTTTTGTACTCTTTCCTGCAGGTGTGGCAAAGATAAATAAATATACTGACTAGTCTCTGTGTGCAAGATGCATAAACAACAGTACAATGTAAACCAGTGCTGTGCAATCTGCGCCTTCAGAACCATGGGTGGCTCTATTGCCAACAACCAGCAGCCTCCTGGGGCACTTAAAGTCCCTGACAAGTGAATTCAGCATTTTTATTCTAAACATAATATACGTATATACACATACATATTACAATTGTGGTGCTTAAATTATGGTTAAAGGCTTATAAATATGCAGAGCTAAATAGAGTTCAACTGCTGAACAGTTTTCAGGCAGTTCTCTTGCCAGGATTTTTTGGGTGGGCCTAAAATGGGGCAGCTCTACGTAAACCGGCCCTAACCCCACCCTGTCACTGCCCCAGGGATATAAATACCAGTGGTGCGTGCGCTCCAGGATTTCGCAGGATTTTTTGATAGTGCAGCTCTAGTTGTGAAGCTGTCCTGGGGGTTTGTCTGAATTGTGTATTGGTCAGTGTCCAGACCTGAGATTCAGAGCTTTAAAACTCATTGACAAGATGTAGTAATGACTTTTACCTCTAAAGATGTATAAAATGTTACAACACTAGCTGTAGTGTTAGATTTTCTCATTTGTCTGTGGTTTCTTCTCATGCGCGCTCTCACGACAGGAGTCCTTTCAGGCAGGCGGGCTTTTTTTCCCCAACACTTTGTACAGAGTCAGCACGGAGATGCGCGGGGGTGCACGTTCACCTCCAGGGTAGATGGAGGAAGGAACGGTGTGGGAAAAACTGCGGGTGAGTTGGTTTTATTTAAATCACACAGTTTTTGCTGACATGTTCCGTTTATACTCACTGTAAACACGGAAGTAAGCGCAGTGCAGCGACGCATTTGATTGGTTAGACTAATGACAGACATGTTTGAATGCTACTCAGGGACAAATTTGATTGGCAAAATTGGCAGAAGTTGATGAGGACTGACCAAAGTTGCAGGAAAGTTGCGGTGATTGGATAAAGTTTAAATTTTGCAGGATTGGCTAAATTTATGGGAATTGGTACGATCGCAACATCCTGAAATCCTGGAGGGACTGTTAAAAATAATGTCAGCTAATGTGGCTCAAAAAGATACACTGTATATTTCCGATTCTTTACCCAGGTTTCAGCTGTGTTTGATTGACAGCTGACACTTGCCAGTGTGCCGGGAGTGGGTGTGGTTTCAGCGTTGCTGTGGACAAGCCCCCACCATCTCAGAGCAGACAGAATTGGCTGATTTTTCAAGATTTTTATAGCTGTTTTTACATAATTGGCGATATTTTTAAACATTCAAATTTGGCTGGACAGTTGATAACACACTTGTCTGGTCTGGCAGACTCAAAACATTTACTGATTCACTTGTCTGGGACTTTAAAATAAATGATGAGGAAAAAGCTGCCAGTTTAAGAGAAATAATGAAAATACTAAAAAAAAACAAAAAAAAACCCCACCTCATACAGTCACAGTAAAAAGACGTTCACCTGGAAACCTCCATGGAGAAATGCCAAACTAGTAAGATCTGATAAAAGACAGCATCAAAAAGCTGAACGCAGGTGGCGAAAAAGTAAATTACAGGTTCATTATGAAATCTATAATGAGAGATTGAGCATTTATAATTTGGAGCTGAGAAATACAAGGCAAGCATATTTTTCTGACATCATTGCTAAAACAACAATAATGCACGCACCTTGTTCACTACTGTTGACAGGCTAACAAATCCCCGTGTCAGTAGCTCCTGAACTTCTATCCAACCGTGCCTGCAATGACTGCCTTTTTCTTTACTGACAAAATTCAGAAAATTAGACAGTCAGTCAGTGCTCCCAATGCCAGGTGCTGGACGTGTGCTTCCTCTGTGTTCATGTAGAGAAGATATAAACACCATGGAGAAATTTTTTCCAATCATAAAAACTTATATGACATCATACACCACCTGAAATCCACTACCTGCTGCCTTGATACCCTCCCAAAAGGGTTTTTAAAAAAACGTTTCATATTGTATGGCCTCAGATCTATTACAGATCATAAATATGTCTCTGCATCCAGGTGTCTTCCCTCAGTAATTTAAAACAGCTGTTATCAAGTCACTTTTAAAAAAGAGCAACCTAGACACCTCACCCATGAACAGCTATAGGACCATATCAAACCTCCCCTTTCTTAGTAAAATAACAGAAAAAGCTGTTTTTCAACAATTATACAACTTCCTGACATTAAATAACTGTTTTGATGTTTTCCAGTCAGGATTTCGGCCACACCACAGCACTGAGACAGCTCTAGTTAAGGTCCTTAACCCTCTAACTGTCCACATTGCATGGACGGGTCACGCACCCCCAGTGGCACAGCGCGGCAACTGCACCTGTCAACTTATTGACGTCCCCTGGCTATACTGGGAATCTGTACTGATCTGTATTGATCTGACAATTCAGAAGGTGGCAGACACGTGCCGGAGGAATCATAGCTGACATTGAATACAGCAAAGAAGAAGGAATCCTCATTATTATTCTTCCTTTTTCTGCTTTGAGCTCACAACACCAGTGTGGTCGCCGCCATGACCGAGCATGGCGGCAACGATTCTGACTGAAACTGCATGATACGGGAAAAATAGCCACGTAATATAAACGAAATTCACGTGGGATAATCATAAGAGGTTGTAGATGTGGTAGAGGGTGTAAATGACCGACCAAATGCGAAACAATGACCACGATGGGCAAAAAACTGAGCTCACAGCACCAAGATGGCGGTGCCCACGTCATCATGGATCCTCACAGAAAAAAATGCATCAAACAGGAAAAATAGCCACGTAATATGCGCATGCGCCCAATGACCTGCAGCTGATGATATAGTGCGTGTGTGCGTGTGTGTGTTTTTTGTACTTTTTTACGTTTTTAGAAAATCCTCTGTGTCGTTTCTGCCCTGGAGCGTTTGTGGAATATATGGCAAAGAGCTCCCTGGCATCCATAACATGGATTTCCTCTCCTATCTCGCATTGCTGCTATCTGTGCTGTGGCTCTTTGTCTCTGAGGTAAACGCGTTCGGCTCCATGGCGAGCAGAATAGCGGGCAGAATACAATATTCCAGAGACGTGTTGCTGCGCTTTAACACAGCTGGTGCAGAGTCTCTGATTGCGCCCAAATTTCAGCTGCCGGACTTTATTTTGAGAGACGGACACAGCGGTGAAAAGAAAGACGGCAGAAGGAAGCGTGGAAGACGTGGAGGTGTGAAATTGCGCCTTAGGAGACGTCAGTTTGGTAACATTCCTCTTCCTTCGATCATTTTTGGGAATGCACAGTCTGTGAGAAACAAGGTGGAGGAAATTCAAGGCAACGTACGTTACCAGAAGGATTTTAAGAACTGCTGCGTCATGGCTTTCACTGAATCTTGGCTTACTGCGCATGATCGAGATGCAGAGCTGTGGATTGACGGCTTTGGAGCTCCGCTGCGCTCGGATCGGCAGGAAGAGGTAACGGGGAAACGTTAGGGGGGCGGAGTATGTTTATACATTAATAAGCAGTACTGCACATCTGTCACGGTCAGAGAGCGCATCTGTACACCCGATGTGGAACTGCTGTCTGTGTCACTACGCCCCTTTTATTTGCCTCGAGAGTTTCCCCAACTTTTCATCACAGTTGTGTACATTCACCCGAGGGCAGACGCTGACTCCGCCTCCAGCACCATCTCTGACGTGGTGCAGCGGCTGCAGTCAATCTCTCCAGAGGCGCCAAACTTCATTCTTGGGGATTTTAACCATGTTTCTTTAAAGAAGACACTTAAAAACTTTCATCAGTATGTCTCCTGCCCAACCAGGCGAAAAAAGACATTGGACCTGTGCTATGGATCCATAGAGAGGGCCTATAAATCACTCCCCCTTCCTCCTTTAGGATCATCAGATCACAACTGTGTTCATTTGCTGCCCACATATAAAACTGCTCTCAGAAGAGGCAAGGTGGAGATGAGAGACATTGATGTGTGGACAGAAGATTCAGAGCACAGCCTCCAGGAATGCTTTGACTGTACAGACTGGAAGATGTTCATAATGGCCTGCGGGGATGACTTGGACTCTCTGGCTGAGCTCACATGCTCATACATGGCTTACTGTCAAAATAAGATTGTTCCACGTAAACGTGTCAAAATATACCCCAACAACAAACCATGGGTTACTAAATCAGTTAAATCCTGCTTACAGAGGAAAGCTCTTGCCTTTAAACAGGGGTCTGTTTCTGAACTACAGGTTGCCACCAAGGAGCTGAAGGCTGAAATTTTAAGAGCAAAACAGAATTATAAATCAGAATTGGAAAGCAAGATAGCAGCAAATAAACTGGGTTTGGCCTGGGCCAGTATGAAAACTATTGCAGGCCTTCAGAGCACAGAGCGCAGTAATCGTGTGTTTTTAGATGGTTTTAGTTCAGACACAGAGCTGGCTAATGCTCTTAATTGTTTTTATGGTCGTTTTGACTCCTTTGATTTTAGCACAGAAATCCAAGATTTGAAACAGAAACTCAAAGACAATCAGCACTTTAATATTGAGAGGCAGGATGTTGAAAGGGAGTTCCGCGCTGTAAAAGTGAACAAAAGTCAGGGCCCTGATAATATATGTGGGCGCTTGGTAAAGTCCTGTGCACATGAACTGAGTCCTATATTTCATTACATTTTCAATAAGTCCTTACAGACACAACATGTGCCTAAGATCTGGAAAGATGCCGTGGTTGTTCCCGTTCCAAAATCCAGCTGTCCTAAAACGGTAAATGACTTTAGACCAGTTGCTTTGACTTCAATTTTAATGAAAATTTTTGAAAAACTGGTCAGATGTGAGGTCCTAAGGCAGACTGAACATGCATTGGATCCTCTGCAGTTTGCCTATAGGCCTCACAGAGGAGTGGAGGATGCCACTGTCACTCTGTTTGACATGCTTTTTAAACATCTGGATTTTAATGGGACACACGCCAGGCTTTTATTTGTGGACTTTTCTTCTGCCTTTAATATAATCCAACCTCATATTTTAGTTGAAAGGCTCCTGCAACAATTTGATTTAAGCAATAATCTGGTGGGTTGGATTCTGGATTTCTTAACCAACAGGACGCAGAGAGTAAGGGTCAATGGCACATTGTCTGACCTAAAGTGCTCTTCTACTGGCTCCCCTCAGGGGTGTGTGTTGTCACCACTACTCTTCATCCTGTACACAAACATGTGTCGGAGTAGACATGACAACAGACACATTATAAAGTATGCTGATGACTCAGTCATTGTCAGTCTCCTCCAGGATGGTGAGAGTGGCCACGGCCCAGTAGTTGATGCCTTTGTTCACTGGTGTGAGGATTCCTACCTGCAGCTGAATACAACAAAAACGAAAGATATGATTATTGACTTTAGGAGGAAAACTCCCAGGCACAAAGTCACCATACTAAAAGGCCAGACCACCGAATGTGTACAATCGTACAAATATCTTGGGACGATTATTGATAGTGGATTGAACTTTGAGGTGAACTGTGAAAGGGTGTGCAAAAAGGGTCAGCAAAATTTGCATTGTTTGAGGAAACTTGCACGCTTCCAAATTGACCGACCCATAATGACTATGTTTTATCGGGCTTTTATTGAATCCGTTTTATCCTTTTCTTTAATGTCATGGTTTGGTCAGATAAAACTGAAATAGAGGAAATCCTTGGATCAGGTAGTCAGATGGTCCAGTCGTTTGCTTGGTGAGTCACAGCTGAGCCTGGCATCCCTGTACGCCAAACAAGTACAGAGGATGGCCGACTCGATTTTAAATGATGACTCCCACCCTTTGCACTGCAACTTTCAGCTTCTTCCCTCCAGACGGAGGTTTGCTGTCCCAAAAAGTAGAACCCAGCGCTACAAAAACAGCTTTGTCCCTGCTGCTGTCAAAGAGTTGAACAAGCTATAAAATTATATTGTACATATTCTATATTTACCTATTTTGTAAGATGTGTGCCTGTGTTTGTGTCTATGTTGAATGTAATTAGTGGCTTGTAAATATGGATGTCACCAACTGCAAAACAAATCTACCTACGGGTACAAATAAAGTAACCTGAACCTAATACAAATGAAATTCATGTGGGATAATCATAAGAGTTTGTAGATGTGGTAGAGAGTGTAAATGACCGAGCAAACGCAAAACAACCACGATGGACGAAAACGGACCAGTCACGTGAGTGAGCGAGGAAAGAGATGAATTTATGTTTTTTTTTTTACATTTTATTGATTTTCTGGTTCATATACTTTGAAGATATGATACAAACATACCCCTGTAGACAAAACGGTGTCAAAAAACCAAACCATTCTTTGTGTAAATGTGTCCAAAGTCTACTTTTGACTGAGTTATGTAATTTATATAGCTGCCGTGACATTATGCAAATCAGATGTGTAAATTTAATCCTATCTGAAACTTTGGATCATATTCTACATCTTTCTAATTGACAGTAAGCCATTATCTCTTGCAACTTTCAAGCTATAACCTTGGAAATCTGAACTATTTTATTGACAAAAATTTTTTACCACTCTTGACCACTAGTGGCCTTGACCACCCTTTAACCGTTCCAGTTGCCATATGGCAACTGGGACAGCTAAAGAGTTAATGACATCCACTCCAACACAGATAATGTCAACATTTCAGTCTTTGTTCTACTGGACCTCAGCACTGCATTCAACACGGTCGACCATAACATCTTACTAGACCAGCTGAAGAACTGGGTAGGACTTTCTGGGACAGCGTTTGAGTCCTATTTAAAAGACAGGGACTATTTAGGGCAGCATGGTAGCGCAGTAGTTAGCACTGTGGCAGCATAGCAACTCACCCTTGGCAATGGCATCTCGGATTTGATCCCACCCCCCGACTAATAGTGATCTTTCTGTGTGGAGCTTGCATATTCTCCCCATGTCTGTGTGGGTTTACTCCAGGATTTCTCCAGTTTCCTCCCACAGGGGCCAAAAAACATGCAGGTTAAGTTAATTGGCTTCAACTGCGGAAGAATGAATGTGAGTTGTTCCTTGCCCCCTTCCCCTCAGGCCACAGTTGTAAATAAGAATGTGTTCTCAATCTGTCCTCCCTGGTTAAATAAAATAAATAAAAAACTTTGTGTCGATTGGTAACTACAAATGTGAGCAAACAAAAATAACCTGTGGAGTTCCCCAAGGTTCCATTTTAGGACCCATTTATATCAGGGCTCAACGACTAAAACTGCAAAAGGTTCAAGAAGTCGGTCTTCCTCCCCAGCCGAGGTCCAAACTAGGTGTGGGAATCTTTACGATTCGATTACGATTCAGAACTCTGATTTAATTCTGAAACCATTCTCAATGCAGCTTGACCCATTTTTTTTTTTTTATATTCAAGATTTTTCCCTCCCACTGTGTGACAACTTGGTCCTTTTAAAGCAAAGTATTTGCAGTGACCCATGAATTTACTCCCAATGTCTTTTTTTAAAAACAAATGGAAGAGAAATCTGACTCATGGACAAGTTTATTTCAAAATGTGCTTTTAAAAGCCGCCACTATTTCATTGACATTCTTTCAGAAGACCACAGGACAGGCCAATATCATTTAAGCTGCTTTCACATATTTTATTGAGTTCATGTTTTAGCTGCTTTTAGCTCTATATTAATTTTCAAACAGAAATATTTTTAAATGAATTCTTTGTTCAATTTCAAACAAAATTTAATATAAATTTTCATAATACAGGAGAACACTAAATGTGTTTGTTGACTCCAAATAAATAGGTCTAAAATTCTAAAATCGCACTCAGGTGTGCACCAAAGGAAGCAGACCAACACCTCCTGAAAGAGGTGGTCTCGATTCGAATCAAATGGCAAACTCTGGTGCGGTCCTGCAGGCGAGAAAGGGACCGCACTAAAATAGGACCAGCGGCAAAAGTATTCACAGCCCTTCACTTTTTCCACATTTTGTTATGTTACAGCCTTATTCCAAAAGGGATTAAATTCATTTTTTCCCCTCAAAATTCTACACACAATACCCCATAATGACAACATGAAAAATGTTTTTTTTTTTTTTAGATTTTTGCAAATTTACTAAAAATAGAAAACTAAGAAATCACATATACAAAAGTATTCACCGCCTTTACCATAAAGCTCAAAATTGAGCTCAGGTGCATCCTGTTGCCACTGATCATCCTTGAGATGTTTCTACAGCTTAACTGAAGTTAATCTGTGGTGATCCCGAGTGCGGGTCTGCTCCATGCTCAAGTCACTTATTTTCTCCTTTTTGTCTCTTTATTTGGGCATACTATGATGGTGTTTGTGCTTTTATTTTGACAGTACCGCGGCAGGACTTCTGCCCGTCAGTCTGCTCGCGGCCTGTCACAGTTGCTAGCACTTAATTATCATTATCTTTGCACACCTGTTGGTTGTTTAGTTTGTTCTCTATTTAAGATCACAGTTGAGGCTTAGTCCTCGCTGCGACCTCGCCTTTCCTAGTCTGGAGTCCCCAACCCTGCCTCCAGTCCTTTACAGTGAAAGGTTTCGCCCTCGCTGCTTTATATGCAAGTGACTGTTTGATTCTTGTATGTTCAGTTATTTCACTCATCAAGGTTGTATGTTTAGTTGGATGTGTTTTGCCCCTCGTGGTACGTTCTTTTGTTACTTTTTGTTAATAAAATAACAAACTCACTGCTGGCTATTGGTGCCTCATTTATGCCCTGAAAGGGGCATACATAACACATTCAGTTGACTGGACATGATTTGGAAAGGTACACACCTATATATATATATATATATAAGGTCCCACAGCTGACAGTGCATGTCAGAGCACAAACAAAGCATGAAGTCAAAGGAACTGTCTGACAGGATTGTCTCGAGGCACAAATCTGGGGAAGGGTACAGGAAAAAAAATTCTGCTGCTTTAAAGATCCCAATGTACACAGTGGCCTCCATCATCCGTAAATGGAAGAAGTTCTGAACCACCAGGATTCTTCCTAGAGCTGGCCGTCCGTCTAAACTGAGCAATTGGGAGAGAAGGGCCTTAGTCAGGGAGATGACCAAAAACCCAATGGTAATTCTGTCAGAGGTCCAGCGTTCTTCTGTGGAGAGAGGAGAATCTTCAAGAAGAACAGCCATCTCTGCAGCAGTCCACCAATCAGGCCTGTCTGGTAGAGTGACCAGAAGGAAGCCACTCCTTAGTAAAAGGCACATGGCAGCCCACCTGGCGTTTGCCAAAAGGGAGCTGAGGGACTCTCAGACCATGAGAAAAAAAATTCTCTGGTCTGATGAGTCAAAGATTGAACTCTTTGGCGTGAATGCAAAGTGTCATGTTTGAAGGAAACCAGACACCGCTCCTCACCAGGCCAATACCATCCCTACAGTGAAGCATGGTGGTGGCAGCATCATGCTGTGGGGATGTTTTTCAGCAGCAGGAACTGGGAGGTTAGTCAGGATAGAGGGAAAGATGAATGCAGCAATGTACAGAGAAATCCTGGATAAAACCTGCTCCAGAGCCCTCTTGACCTCAGACTGGGGCGACAGTTCATCTTTAAGCAGGACAACAACCCTAAGCACACAGCCAAGATATCAAAGGAGTGGCTTCAGGACAGCTCTGTGAATGTCCTTGAGTGGCCCAGCCAGAGCCTAGACTTAAATCCAATTGAACATCTCTGGAGAGATCTGAAAATGGCTGTGCACCAACGGTTCCCATCCAGCCTGATGGAGCTTGAGAGGTGCTGCAAAGAGGAATGGGCAAAACTGCCCAAAGATAGGTGTGCCAAGCTTGTGGCATCATATTCAAAAAGACTTGAGGCTGTAATAGCTGCCAAAGATGCATCAACAAAGTACTGAGCAAAGGCTGTGAATACTAATGTACATGTAATTTCTTGTTTTTTTTATTTTTAATAAATTTGCAAAAATCTCAAAAAAAAAAACTTTTCACATTGTCATTATGGGGTATTGTGTGTAGAATTTTGAGGAAAAAAATGAATTTAATCCATTTTGGAATAAGGCTGTAACATAAAAAAAATGTGGAAAAAGTGAAGCGCCGTGAATACTTTCCGGATGCACTGTACCTGATGGATCTTTGAACATATCTGTGGCTGAGCATGTCACAGTTCTGGAGGATTAATGAACGCCAACATGATATTTCCCATCTGTAGCAGGGCTTCATTTTCAAACTGTACGATTTGCTTCAAGTGGTATATGCATGTAATGTCCATCCATCCATCCATCCATCCATCTTTACCGCCTTTCCGGAGGTCCGGGTCGCGGAGGCAGCAGTTCAAGCAGAGAAGCCCAGACTTCCCTCTCCCCAGCCACCTGCTCCAGCTCTTCAGAGAGGATACCAAGGCGTTCCCAGACCAGCTGGGAGACATAGTCTCTCCACCGAGTTCTGGGTCTGCCCCGGGGTCTCCTCCCAGTGGGACATGTCCGAAACACCTCAAGTAGGAGGCGTCCAGGAGGCATCCTGATCAGATGCCCATACCACCTCAACTGACTCCTTTCAATGTGGAGGAGCAGCAGTTCTACTCTGAGCCTCTTCTGGATGACTGAGCTCCTCACCCTATCTCTGAGGGTGAGTCCAGCAATCCTATGGAGAAAGCTCATTTCAGCCGCTAGTATCCTCATGGATCATCACCTTATCGTGGTGGGGGGTTTGCGTGCCCCAGTGATCTCAGGAGCTATGTTGTCCGGGGCAATTTGCCTCTGATAGGGTCACCCAAGACAAACTGGTGCTGGGTGAAGGGCCAGACTAAGAACGATCCAACAGACTCATGATAAATTCTAGATCAAAGATTCAGTGTACCCCGCCCGGTATGGGGTTACCGGGGCCTCACCCTGGAGCCAGGCCTGGGGGAGGGGCTCGATGGCTAGCGTCTGGTGGCCAGGTTTCCACCCATGGGACCCGGCCGGGCTCAGCCCGAAGGAGTTACATGGGTCCGCCCTCCAGTGGGCTCACCACCTGCAGGAGGGATCATGGGGGTCCGGTGCTATGTGGATCAGGTGGCGGTCAAAGGCGGAGACCTTGCATGCAGTGTAATAAACGATAACCAGGACGATGCAAACCTCCCATAGATTACGCTACGATTTGTATTATTTTCTCCCCAAAAATGTACAAATACACAGTAGTCATCCTAGTTCCTGTATTTACCTTTCCTGTTCTCATGGCAAAAAAATCTGACCAATAAGAACAGAGAACATTCTAATGCAGGTCTCGTGGGATTTAACGTGATGCAGTTTGGTCTGCTTGAATTTTTGCCTGTGTGAAAGGGGACCAAATCAAGGAGAAAATGACACAAAGTAAACTTGTCAACTGATTTGGGCCAAATTAAACAAATTTAGATGTGAAAGCACCCGGAGAACCAAACATGATGAGGCAGCGTTCAGTTTTTATGCTCCTCAAATATGGAACAAACTCCCAGAATGCATCAGGGCTGCTGAAACTCTCAGCTGCTTTAAATCCAGGTTAAAAACTCTCCCATTTGCCGCATCCTTTCAGTAGAACAATTGTTAATCTCCTACAATGTATGGGAACTTTTATTTCTGTCGTATTCTATTTTAACTTGATTTTGTTTCTCTGTTTACTTTGTAGTTTGCTTTTAAATTCTTATATATTCCTTTTTCATCTTCCTGTAATGCCTTAATGTTTTTATGTAAAGCACTTTAAATTGTCTTGTACACAAAATGTGTTATACAAATAAACTTGTCTTGCCTTGACAAACAGCATATATTTTAAACTGGTGTTTAATCATTTGAGTGTATAGTGTGCCACAATTGTGTATTTACTCATTTTACTTTTTCTGTTTATTACCATGTAGTAGCTGTAAATAAGAATCTGTAGATAGGACTATATATAAACAGGAAATATGATTATTGATTACTATTAGCGGAGAAGGTCTGGGATTAAATAAGCTTAAACTTCTTCCCACTCCTTAGAACATGTTACGTATTATGGTCACCCTCATGCATCATTTTCTGTTGCGTAATAATAAAACATGTTCAAATAAATTCATTATTTATTCATTCAATTAAAAAACAATGATGCATTAATGTTTGTTGGTAATTTTGTAAATCTTCCCACAGCTCTCAGACACTTAGTCATACAACTGTGGATGTATGAGTGGGGAAAATACTATTTCATAAGGAAAAGCTTACAAACTGCAAGAAAAAGTTGCAAATTTCTGAATGAATGTAGCAAAAGGTCACAAATTAATGACAAACTGGTGCAATTTAAAAAAAAATACTCAGAAACCTATAGGAAAGAAGGGAGAGATTTATGATCAAAATTTGCAAGAATTCATGTTTGCTGGTGAAGACTGTGTTTACATCATTTCATTTAATATTCTCTACAACTGTAAATCTATGATTAAAAATGCAAATTCATAAGGAAAAGTTGACAAATCTGCAAGTAAAGTTGCACATTTCTGGATAAAAGTTGAAAAATTACAGGGAAGGAGTGGCAGATAAGAGGGAGGGAAAAATCACAACCTCAGTGAAAGGCAAACATTTAAAAAGGCTGAAGAAAAATAAATCATTGGACAAAAACGTGCATGTTTAAAGGGGAGAAACACTCATTTAATGTTTACAGGCTGGCATATCCTCAGGACTCTGCTGTTTTATCATCAATATGTTTTGCATCTCCACTGAGTTTTTCAGTGGGGGTGTCAAAAAGAATGTCCACACTGGGCATCGCTTCTGTAAATCTAATATTTGATTAAATGTGCCGCATGAAGAATACGCTGGGCTGATGAATGCTCGCCCTTTCCTGGATGACGCCGTCTAGGAGCTTCAAACAATGGCGTTCACCTGGAGCTGCTCAAATGTGGACAATGGGGTGGGAACAATGGACGACGCCGGGGTCCATGGTGGTTTTTTTACATCACGTTTCCCACCGTTGTTTCATAGAGTGTATTGATATGATAAATAAAAGTGGGACAATGATGAACACTTCATTTTGAAGTGCTTGTGTAGAGACGGCCTGTTTGGTGGCTGCATGCATCTTTGATCAAAACAAAGTGAAGCTACAAATTTATCTAATTACAGTTTAGAATAAAAATTGCGATTTTCTGAGACAGAAACTGCAAAAAAGATTTGAAACAGGTGTGTTAAAAATGGCACAGATGACGTTAACATGTGCTTCATCAGTTTAAAGAAAGCACGAGTTTGAACACACACAATGTAGGAGTTTATACACTTTGCCTGCATTTATTTTTTTGGTTATTACATATATTGTGTTGTAATTTAGGTGAAATGTGATTATTTGTGTGTCATTTTTAACATGTCCCTTCTGTTAGTGTACAAGAAAACTGCCTTTTTTTGGGTGGTGTAGAATTTTATCAGTGATCATATTAATAGGATGTTATGCTGTTTTTAATTCATTTTTATTGGTTTTCTCTTGTTTTAAACCATTTTGTGTGTTTTCATTTCTTATTTTACTATATTTTGACACTGAATGTGCTGCTATTTTACTCCATTTCCTTCACATGCTCCACCTTTCTGTCACTCATCTGTGACTCTGAATCGCATTAACTTGTAGGAAAGCTGCTATAGAAATAACATTTGATTGATGAGAAGATTGCAAATTTAACACAAACTGACAGTGACATTTAGAAGAAAGAAGTTGTCAATTTATTAGAACAAAGTTGCAGTTTTAAGTGCACAAAGTTGTAAAAGACAAGAAAAAGCTAATTTACAATAAAAACGTGACATTTAAAACAGAATTACAAATTTATAAGCTTTTTTTAACCACAAATGATAAAAGTTGCATATTTAAAAGAAAAACAAAAAAACTCGATTATTCCTAATGAATTGCCAGGCTATTCTGGTCATTGTTTCCTGTCATTTTAAAGAGACAAAAAAACTCCCACGGTCTCCCCGGCGGTGGAGGTTGGCAGGGCGCCTCCACCGAGCCGCTGTGCGCGCCGCGCGTCCTCCGCCGCCGCCGCTGCTTATCGACGCTAGACGCGCTCTGTGCAAAGGTCCTTCCCGTTCCTCCTGACGGGTTCCACTGTGGAACACACTGAGGCATGACACGTTAGGAAGGCAGAGCCGTCATGACGACCAGAACCGAGCAGAACCGTTCGAGTGTGTCGGGGAGGCGGTTTGGACATCGCAGTTGGAGCGGACACGGCTAACACGTCGCTCCCGCTGCGGGTTTAAACCCAGGCTTGTCAGACCAAATAAATGAAAAACGGCCCCGTTTACCTTCGTTTGCGGGGATGCCGTGCGCTCCCGGGAATGCCACGCTCCAAACCCACGTCCACGGCAGCAGCAGCCGAACGCCACAACTCCACCAACCAGATGACATGGCGCATCCGACAGTCAGACCAGAAATGAAAAGCTCCCACAGAGGTGAGGGGTTCTTTTTTTTTTTTTTTCCTGAGCAGCTGCAGGTTCCGTCAGCATGGAAGACGCGGAGGAACCGTCCGTACCGGCAGAGTGGGACGGCGGCTCATGTCACGTTCTGCAGGGTGCAGACGAGGTACTGAGAAGATCCCGGCTCTCTGGATGCGGGTGGGGGGAGGGCGCCCGCGGGGGGAGGAGTGGAGCACAGAGCTGAACCAATCAGAGAGAAGCTCCACAGGTGCGCGCTGCCGCCGCCCGGCTGCTCGCACCTTGATTCCTGTGTTGGGCACGTGGAAGTGATTAAAAGCTGAAACTAATTACCTCCGCCAAGGAGGCTGTGTTTTTACCGGGGTTTGGCTGGCTGTCTGTTAGCAACATAACTCAAAAAGCTATGAATGGATTTTGATGAAATTTTCAGGAAAGTGTGTAATGGCACGGGGAACAGATGATTACATTTTGGTGATGATCTGAGAGTGCATGCCTCCACCAAGGGAGGATTGTTTGTATTTGAGCAGCAGGATTACACAAAAACTACTGGATGGATTTGGATGACATTTTCGCTACAGGTGGTTCTTGGCCTACAGAGGAACCCATTATATTTTGGTGATGATCTAGGAATGCATACCTCAGCCAAGGCTCTCCTCACAGTGTGTCTGTGCTTCTACACAAACCCATTACATTTTGGAGGTGATCCATGAGAGACTGAAGGAGCCTTGGCGGAGGTATGCACTCTCTGAGTGCTTTTCTAGTTATTTTCTATAATTCTGATTAATCACTAAAACTGCTATGAAGAAACAAGGAAAAATAAATATTAAGCTATTTTTAATTGTGCTTTTTTCATAAAATATACCTGTGACCCTGTAACCTGTGGCCAGGGGCGGACTTAGTCCATTTGGGGCCCAAGGCAAAGACAAAATTGGGGCCCTACTTTTTCCTTTGTTCTACACTTTCTTTTCAGGCATTATTGAAATCCTACCTGAAACTGATTGTCCTCAGAAGTCTTTAAATGATGATGTCATTCAGGCATCAGGAATTACATCTGTAGAAAAACAAACAAGTTTAACAAACTGAATGTAGACTCTTGTCTATTATAATTAAAAAAACAACAACCACAACAACAATTCACATAGAAGATCTGTTGTTTGACAAATCTGTTGTTTGGCTGCCCTTTGTCCATAATTTTTTTATGGACAGGATTTCTAGGCGCAGCCAGGGAACGGGGGGTGTCATGCTTGGTGACCACAGGATCTCATCTCTGTTGTTTGCAGATGATGTTGTCCTGTTGGCTTCATCCAGCAATGACCTACAGCTCTTGTTGGGACGGTTTGCTGCTGAGTGTGAAGTGGCTGGGATGAGAATCAGCACCTCCAAGTCCGAGTCCATGGTCCTCAGCCAGAAAAAGGTGGATTGTCCTCTCCGGGTTGGGAACAGGCTCCTGCCCCAAGTGGAGGAGTTCAAGTATCTTCACAAGTGAGGGGAAAATGGAGCGAGAGATTGACAGAAGGATCGGAGCAGCATCTGCAGTGATGCAGACGTTGTACCGGTCTGTTGTGGTGAAGAGGGACCTGAGTTCTAAGGCAAAGCTGTCGATTTACCAGTCAATCTACGTTCCTACTCTCACCTATGGTCACGAGCTTTGGGTAATGACCGAAAGAACGAGATCGCGGATACAAGCGGCTGAAATGAGCTTTTCTCAGTAGGATTGCTGGATTCACCCTCAGAGATAGGGTGAGGAGCTCAGTCATCTGGGAGAGGCTCAGAGTAGAACCGCTGCTCCTCCACATTGAAAGGAGCCAGTTGAGGTGGTATGGGCATCTGATTAGGATGCCTCCTGGACGCCTCCCACTTGAGGTGTTTTAGGCATGTCCCACTGGGAGGAGACCTTGGGGCAGACCCAGGACTCGCTGGAGAGACTATGTCTCCCAGCTGATCTGGGAACGCCTTGGTATCCTCTCTGAAGAGCTGGAGCAGGTGGCTGGAGAGAGGGAAGTCTGGGCTTCTCTGCTTGAACTGCTGCCTCCGCGACCCGGACCTCCAGAAAAGCAGTAGAAGATGGATGGATGGATGGATGGATCTGTTGTTTGTTCACACTTACCAGTCCTGTCATGAGGCTGAGCGCCAGTGTTTAACCGGGTTTAGGCTTTTAATTTATTTCTGAGTATTTTCTGTATTTTTCCAGTGTTGCGTTATTTTCCTGTATATTGAGTTATGATGTCTCCTTGGGGGTTTATTGTTCTGTTAGCTATTTATGTCTTTAATATTATTATTATTATTATTATTATTATTATTTTGTCAGTTTCTGTAGTTTGGGATTTATATTTTGTTTCTTTGTGACATGAGTGCCTTACCTCCTCTTCCAGACAATCCCACCCTGTCATCATCTCACTGTCTGTTCCTTAGTTGTGAGTTGTTGTTTAATTAGGTCACCTGCCCACTCATGTAGCCCGCACCTGCCGCCCATTGTCTCATCTTGTTCCCCTGCTATTTAAAGACTGTCAGGTTGTCTCACTGTGGCAGTCTTAAGATTACTCTTCCTCCTTGCCACCAGAGCCCAAACCTTGCTCTGGTGAGTTGTCTCAAGTTCATTTCAGTCTGTAAGTTTTCCTCAGTGTCTGTTTTTGGATTTTGTGTTTATGCACTTTTTGGGACTTTGTGTTTTTGTGTAATAAATTCCACAAACTGCAGTCGGCGTCTGGGTCTGTCTCTCTGCCTTGAGGGGCAAATTATGACAAGTCCTTCCAGGATTTTGCAATATTGCAATTGCACTAATTCATGCCAAATCAGGCCATCACTGCATCTTTTTAGCGACCTTGCAACTTTGTCCAATCACCGCAGCTTTCTCACGATTTTGGCCAATCCTCATCAACTTCCATCAATTTCGCCAATCAAATTTGTCCCTGAGTAGCATTCAAACACTCAGTCTAACCAGTCAAATGCATTGCTGGACCGTGCTCACTTCTGTGTTTACTAACAACTAACTAACCTGCACTTATATAGCGCTTTTCTAGTCACAAAGACCACTCAAAGCGCTTTCACTAGTACTAACCCTCTATTCTAAGGGCCTATAGGAAACAGATATCTAGGGACAATTTAGAATAGCCAATTAACCTAACATGCATGTCTTTGGATTGTGGGAGGAAACCGGAGCCCCCGGAGTAAACCCACGCAGCACGGGGAGAACATGCAAACTCCACACAGAAAGGTTCCAACCCCTGCCAACCTGGGGATTCGAACCAGGAACCTTCTAGCTGTAAGGCAACAGTGCTAGCCACTGTTTACAGTGAGTATTAATGGAACACATCAGCAAAAAACAGAGTGTGTGATTTAAAAAGAAACAGTCACCCACGAGTTTTCCCACACCGTCCCGTCCTCCTTCTTCCCCGGCCCACTGGTGGACGTCTTCCCACGTCTCTGTCTTCATTGTGTGTACGAAGTGCTGGGTTTGTGTTGAAAAAAGTCCGCCTGCCTGAAAAGCACCCCAATGCAGAAGCGCGCGTGAGGAGTGATGCTGTAAAACCACAAACAAACGAGCAAATTTAACACTACAGTCAGTGTTGTAACATTTTATACACCTTTAGAGGTAAAATCATTACTACATCTTGTCAATGACCTTTAAAGCTGTAAATCTCCAGTCTGGACACGGACCAACGTGCACCTCGGTAAACCCCCAAGGAGAGCCCCTCCTCCTGGTAATACTCCCGGTAAAGGAAAAATGAGTTTCTAATGAGACAGGCGTGTGTCAAGACACGCAGCAGATAGTCAGGCATAGAATGACAGAGAATATTCAGCAATTATTTTTTTTTTTTTAGAAAAACACAGACTTCGATAGACAATACAGAGCAACAGAATAAATTATTTCTTTTTTCTCTGCACTTGGTACCGAGTGGTCAGGTACCACTGTGGTTAGGGAGTTTTCAAATGAAGGTGCTGCCATAATTTCCATCTCTATTCTCTTTAACATGCATTCAATGCAGTTTAGTTGTTGTAATGGATAATTATTATTCATCCTTTATATTCAAGTTCTCAGCAACAGTAGCCTACAGTGTTGGTCACTTTTATGACACATTTATGAGTAGCTGCTTCATTCTCACTTGTGTTAAAGGCTGTATTTGCTGTTACGCAAAAGAGTTTTTCTGTATAGCAGAAGTTTCTGCTTAATTTACAAATTACTGTTTAATAGGAATTTTTGGACAATTCTGTGCTTTTTTTTGTGGTGTTATAGAGAATATCATTGCACTAAACTATGAAAAAAGCATTTGTTTTAAAATTTGGAATTCTTCCCACAACTTTTAGTGCAAAAAAACTCTCAAAACATCACAACTTTAATTGCAACTTTTTAAAAAGCTCCCACAAATTCAGGATTTTTGGGCTACAACAATCATAAAAACATCCCATGAAATCCTGGAGGGACTGACTTGCCCACATTTATCAGCTGGGTCTTGTTCATAGTCTGCTGACTGGTCCATTTTGCAGAGGATCTATTGTGCTCTTTCCTCTATACAACGTAGACACAAGGCAGAATATATGTGTTAGACCCCAGGAATAACAGCCAATGGTTTATACAAGTACTAATGGGGATATTAATAAAACAAACAAAAACTATATTTAATCTCATGTAATGTCATCTAAGGCTGCAGACATCCTGTCCATGTCTGGGGAGCACAGTTGGTGAGACTTAAATCTTGTGAGCCTTGGCCTCTGCAAAGCTTGCAATTAGAAAAAATAGTAAAAAAAAAAAGTTGTTTACCTGTACTGTCAGCAACCGGCATCACCGCTGCCTCCTCATTAATAACAGGTGCTCGTCATTAGCATCATGTCTGCTCATACAAGCAGCGTTGCTGTCTATCTGATGTTCGGGAGGGTAAGTCTCCTCCCTGGTTAAAGTGAAAAAGGTTGTTTTGATTAAAAAAAAAATAATAATATTTCTGTGCTCTTCTCTTTTTTTCCACTTCTCTGCACCGCTGGGATAACTTTATTTCATTTTGCTGCTGTTTTACACACTGTACGGTTTGTTTACAATGGAACCAAAGATACACACATGCGCATGTCTCAGAGACAACGTGGAAGAGTCCAACAGTCTGAGGAGAAGGGGGGAGGACATTACGTTTGTGATTTGATTTACCATTTATGTAAATACTGGTGTTTATTTATTTTGTCAGACATCATGTTAAATATGAAAAACATTTTAAAAACATATGGAGCTCCTAGTAGATGGGGGCCCTTGGCAGATCGGGGCCTAAGGCAGTCGCCTACCTTTGCCTGATGTTAAGGCCGCCTCTGCCTGTGGCCAGACCACACTTCTGGCCAGTGCTGAGTGAGGAGACAGGCTGGTGTTCTAACATTTTGCCATACTATCAGAACAGCATACTCCGGGTTACTGTGCATGTGCACGCATGTGTACAAAGTCCATCATTTGAGCATACCACCAAAGACCTCATACAGCTGATGGAAGGTAAGCAAATATGTAATAATTGTATAGATTTGCACATTGTTAATTCTTGCTTTTGCACTCTGTTATATATAACTGTAGTTAGAGTGCAGTTAACTTAAAATTTTTTAAAAATGTAAAAAATGCTGTTGTACTGGAGAAGTTAAGTGATATATAGATATATAAATAGTGATTTATAGATTATTAAAAAAGTGCAGCTGTACTGGAGAAAATTTGTGGTATATAGAGTGTTTTTGTGCAACTATCATTTTATTGATGTTTGAGGCTTTTTTGTATGTGAATGTATGATTGATTGTCGTGTTTAATTCTACCACTGTATTAAACTATAGGCATACCACTGTCAGTGTAAATTAACCTATCAGAACACCATGCCACAGTATTAAACTAGTATTCTTTTCTGTTAGCTTAAATGGACCAACCGGAACATCATAACATAGGTATGCTATTCTGACAAAGTATGCTAAAATGTCAGAACATCGGCTAATCAAGGCTGCATCTAATGAGACACAGGTGTTTAATCAAGGCAGCTCCAAGAAGTCAGGTAATCAGCAGTGGAATGAGTGCCCCAAACCTGACACTACAGTATGTGTGTGTGTGCGCGCACTTGTGCTTTAGGTGTGGATTGTGCACACAGAATGAGGTCACCCTGAGTATCACATGATCAGTTTAGTGTGGTGTAAATTTAAATGATGAAAACAAGGCGTACTCTTGTTTTAAGCTGAGCCAGCTACTGAGACAGTCACCACTGCTGACACCACCTCAGGGAGTGACCTGACAGTGTCAGTTTTTTGTAATGCATTAATTGGCCCACAATAATTGAAAAGGTTAACAGCCCTAATCTATTCATTTATTTTGCTTATGATTAATAAAGGTGGGTGGGGTAGCCAGAAATTGTACTCAAGTAAAAATATCCCAAAAAGTATTCTAAGAAAGTTACTTAAATAAGCAAACTAGCCTATTCAGTAACTTTTTTCTCATAAATTGGCAAGCCTTTTCCCTCATACATTTATGCCCTTTTTTCTTGTTGATGTACATTTTTTTTTCCATATTTTTAAAACTTTTATCCACATAAATTCACAACATTTTTACTTGTGAGTTTGCAACTTTCCTCATACATTTATGACTTTTTCTTATTTATTTGAGGCTTTATTCTCTTAAATGTTTGACTTTTTCACACATTTTACATTTTAAATCTACGTTTTTCATACATTTGACTGTTTTTAGGTCAGTTTGACTTTTTCATTTAAATTTGCTACTTTTTACTCATAATTTTTCAGTTTTTCTCATAAATTTGTGTCTTTTTTCTGATTCCTTGAGATCTTAGCATAAAGAACAATATTAACACTGATGTCAGTGAAATAAGATTATACATTTAGTAAAATGACCAAATATATGGTGATTTCTGCAGACAATAAGTTATTACAATATAAGCAAGGACTTTTCTATTCAAGTCAGTGAAATCAAAAGCAATTGTAAAAGAATGACCAAAAATACTGGAGCAAAAGTACAGCTTTTTCCTCAAAAATGTATGCAATTAAGAGTAAAAAATACCCTCCAATAAAACTACTTGTAAGTACAATTTAATGAAAACATTACTGGAGTAAAGATACCAATTTATGAGAGAAGTTGCAAATTTGCAAGGAAAATGATACCAACCTACCTACTGAGGTCTATTGATGATCCTGGAAGGCAGCAGCTACACAATTATATCTGGATTTGTATTATCATGGGTTGATTTCCGGTGTCACACTATGATCAAAATCTGCTCTGGAGTTGTACTTGATTGGTTGGTTATCTTAACATTATCCAGCTTCAGAGGTGGCTACATTTGGGTTATGAGGGCTGCTCATGGAAAATTTCCCCATACCCTCTTCTGGTTATTGTTGGAGGCCAAAACTGCATGTGGACTATAATTCATATCTCTATAGGTGGAAACGGCACCCATTCCCAGATGACGACACCATGTGGCAAGTGGAGGCCGGGCATTTTGGAGGATTCCCACATAACTGTTCGCCAGTCTGCCCAAGATGTCAAGATCAGTGTGGGGTCTGTGAAAAAACGTTATCCTTGACCACTTGCACACGTGGAAGTTGTCTGCACGATTAATTCCACGGTTGCTCACACCTTTCCAGAAGCACGTGCCTCCAGGCTCTTTTGGCCATGTGGCAAGAAACCAGGAGGACTTCTTCAACAGACTCGTCACTGCAGAACAAAACATGGGTCCATCACTATGATCCAGAGACTAAAGCCCAGTCAGAGCAACGGGAGCATGGTGACTCCTCACCTCTGAAGAAGGCACATGTCCAACCCTTGGAGGGCAAGTTCAAGACTTTTGTTACCAGAATGGCATACTGATGATGGATTTATCGGCAAAGGATACCACAACCCAGCCAGCGTGTGTCATAACCTTGGACTCAGGGAACACACGCACACGGGCTCGGGAAGATTTAATGCTTTTATTTACAGACAAGGGTGTAAGAGTGCGTGAGTGGGAATGGAGATGTGGTGTGGGCGGACACCGTGCCAGGTGCGCGGAACAGCTCGCTGTTCGACCAGGTAACCGTGCAGGAGAATGTGTGGCTGGCGTTGGCTTGACAGCTGTGTCCTGGAAGACAGCGCGGCTGTGCGCCCTTGACGCGTCGGAGCCATGCAGGCGGAGATGAGGCGAAGAGGAGGGAAAGCCGCCGCCTGGGAATCCACCTGTGCACAGGGGAAGGACTAAAGAGAAGGTAAGGGAATGATGAGTTGCTTACGTGCAGAGAGCGATGACGGTAGAGACCGGATCTGTCGCCGTGTAGAGGAGTAGATGCGAAGACGACTCCAGGCTGAGGCAGAGGGCAGAGGGGAAGATATAGCTCACCGCCGATGAGGTGCAGGTGTGCGCACAGCTGGTGACAATGATCGGTGAGAGCCAGGTGTAACAGTACTCCCCCCCCCCCCCCCGAGCAGCGCCTCCTGGCACTGGCTTACCTGGGTGCGTCCGATGGAACTCCGTGATGAGACTGTCGTCCAGCACCCAGGACGGCGGCACCCAGGACCTGTGCTCCGGGCCATATCCCTCCCAGTCCACCAGGTACTGGAGACCGCGACCACGGCGGCGGGAATCCAGGATGGCCATGACACTCCAAGCAGGATCTCCATCAAGCAACCTGGGGGGAGGAGGGGTCTTGGGAGGAGGACAGAGAGGATCAGTCAGCACAGGTTTAACACGAGACACATGGAAGGTAGGATGGACCCGGAGGGAGGTGGGGAGGGCCAAGCGCACAGCCACCGGGTAAACGATCTTGGTGATGGTATACGGCCCGATGAACCGTTGCGCCAGCTTCCTCTTCTCAGCCTTCAACTTGATGTCTTTGGTTGACAGCCAAACGCGCTGACCCACCTGATACTCAGGAGCGGCCCTCCTGTGGCGATTGGCGAAGCGAGAGTTGCGCTCCGCTGTGCGTAACAGGGCCTGGCGCGTACTAGTCCAAATGCGCCGGCAGCGCCTTACATGAGCCTGGACGGATGGAACCGCCACCTCCTTCTCCTCCTCCGGGAACAGCGGCGGATCGTACCCCAAGGATGCCCGGAACGGGGACATGCCGGTGGCCGAGGAAAGGGTGGAGTTGTGAGCGTACTCGACCCAGGGCAGGCAGGTGCTCCAGGAGGACGGATTGGACGAGGTGACGCAGCGCAGGGTTGCCTCCAGCTCCTGGTTTGTGCGCTCACACTGGCCATTGGTCTGGGGATGGTGGCCAGAGGACATGCTTACCGTGGCCCCCAGCGCGCTGCAGAAGGTGCCCCATACCTTGGAAACAAACTGGGGACACCGATCCGAGACCACGTCCAACAGGATCCCATGCAGCCTCACCACATGCTGAGTCAGCAGCTCGGCCGTTTCCCGTGCCGAGGGGAGCCCACGGAGAGGCACAAAGTGGGCCGCCTTGGAGAACCGGTCGACAATAGTCAAGATGGTGTCGTAGGAATTGGACTTAGGGAGGCCGGTAACAAAATCCAAGGCCACATGGGACCACAGTCTCCCAGGAACCGGTAACGGGTGGAGAAGACCCGCTGGAGGGGAGGTGGAGGTCTTACCCACGGCGCACTGAGGACAGGCACGGACGTAGTTGGAGATGTCACCTCTGAGACCTGGCCACCAGAAAGACCGCTGAATAAGCTCCACCAGCCGAGAAGTACCAGGATGGCAAGCGAACTTGGACGTGTGGGCCCAATGGATGACGTCGCCCCGAACCGACGATGGGACGAACAACCTCCCGACTGGGCCGCCGCCAGGATCAGGCTCCGCTTCTTGTGCCTTTCGGACTTTGGCCTTTATTCCCCATGCAACAGCTCCCACCACACACGAGGACGGGAGGATGGTATGCTCACGGTCCGCCGGTTCCTCGTGTTCGAACTGCCTGGAGAGCGCATCTGGTTTGCCGTTCTTAGATCCAGGCCAGTAGGTGATGGTGAACCTGAAGCGACCAAAGAACAGCGACCAACGCGCCTGGCGGGCGTTCAGGCGCTTGGCCGTCCTCAGGTACTCCAGGTTTTTGTGGTCGGTCCAGACCACGAACGGCTGAGAAGCCCCCTCCAGCCAATGGCGCCACTCCTGAAGAGCCAGCTTCACCGCTAGGAGCTCCCGATCCCCGATGTCATAGGTCCGTTCAGCGGGGGAGAGACGACGAGAGAAGAAGGCGCAGGGGCATACCTGCCCATCCACTGGCGAGCGCTGGGAAAGCACTGCTCCCACCCCTGTGTCAGATGCGTCCACCTCGACCATGCACTGGAGAGCGGGGTCCACCTGGGTGAGGACCCGGGAGGAAGCAAACTCCGTCTTCAGGGTCCTGAAGGCCGAGGCAGCCTCTTCGTTCCACCTGAACGGCACCTTGGGGGAGGTGAGGCGGGTCAGGGGGGCGGAAATGGCGCTGTACTTGGGTACGAAGCGGCGGTAGAAATTAGCAAAGCCTAGGAACTGTTGCACCTGCTTCCTAGAAGAGGGGGTAGGCCACTCCACCACCGCTTTAACCTTAGCTGAGTCAGGGAGGACCTGATTATGAGCAATTACAAACCCCAAAAAGGAAGTCTGGTTGGTGAAAAATTCACATTTCTCCGCCTTTACATACAACCTGTTCTCCAGGAGACGCTGAAGGACCCGCCTCACGTGGACCTGGTGTTCCTCCCTGGACCGGGAGAAGATCAGAATGTCGTCCAGGTACACAAACACGAAGACCCCCAGGAAATCCCGAAGAACGTCGTTAACTAGCCGTTGGAAGACGGCCGGAGCGTTGGTAAGCCCAAACGGTATAACCAGGTACTCGAAATGGCCGCTGGGCGTCCGGAACCCCGTCTTCCATTCGTCGCCCTCCCGGATCCGTACAAGATGGTAGGCGCTGCGCAGGTCGAGCTTGGTGAACCAGGTGGCCCCCTGGAGAGAGTCGAAGGCCGAGTCCATCAGGGGCAGCGTGTACTTGTCTCTGATGGTGATGTCATTCAGCGCCCGGAAGTCGATACACGGGCGCAGGGACCCGTCTTTCTTCCCCACAAAGAAGAACCCAGCACCAACCGGGGATGAGGATGGTCGGATAATGCCTGCGTTGAGCGAATCCTTGATGTAGACATCCATGGCCTCACGCTCCGGGGCAGACAGGCTGTAGAGACGACCAGATGGTAACGGCGCCCCCGGGCGGAGGTTTATGGCGCAGTCGTAGGGACGGTGGGGGGGAGAGACAGTGCTTTAGTTTTACTGAATACCTGTCCGAGATCATGGAACTCAGGAGGCACCAAGGATAAGTCCGGAGGCGGGGAGTCCGGCATCGGGTGCGGCCCCGAGGGGGCACAGGCGGCAGACTGGAGACAGGAACTCATACAGAACGTGCTCCAGGAGAGAACGCTGCCGGACTGCCAGTCTAGGACGGGGTTGTGGAGCCGCAGCCAGGGGTAACCCAAGATGACAGGAGAAGACGAGGTGGGTAGCACGATCAGGCTGAGGTCCTCCCTGTGATTGCCGGAGATGATCACCGGGACCGGTTTAGTCTTATGGGTAGCAGTCACTAAGGGCGAGTGAGCAAGGGTAACCAATTTCAAGGGAGATGACAGGGCTTGGCAGGGGATGCCCAAGAGGGTTACCAGGCCTTGTGAAATAAAATTTTGTTCCGCCCCTGAGTCCACCTGTGCGTGTGTGGCGTGCACAGTGGAGTTGTGGCAAAACCTAACCGGGAGGATGCATTTGGTGAGGGTGCTTGAATGGGAAGCGTCTGCGAGACCCCCTAGAGCGACTCGCGGAAGTTCCCCTTTTGGCCGAACCGGGCAATTCTCCACTGAGTGCTGATCCCCTCCGCAATACATGCAGAGAGACAGCTCTCGGCGGCGCTGTCGTTCCGCAGGAGAAAGCCTGGCCCTACCCACCTGCATTGCCTCCGGGGCATTGGCGGACCCAGGAGCGGGAACCACCAGGGGGCGAGACTGAGGAGCCCGGGCGGAAACTTCGCCAGAGCAACCGGAAGTGTGGCGCTCGGCGGCCTGCTCCCTCAGCCTGTTGTCAATACTAATGGCTAAGGATGTTAAATCAGCTAATTTGTCCGGCAGCTCCCGGGAGGCGAGCTCGTCCCGCAGGGAGGAGATCAGACTGCGAGTGAAGAGGCCACAGAGCGCTGCTTTGCCCCAACCTACTTCCTCCGCTGCCACCCGGAAGTCGACAGCGTAGTCGGCGGCAGACCGGCTACCCTGACGAAGGTTTAACAACCGGGCGCCATAGGTGTTATCGTGAGCGGGGTGGTCAAACACCTCCTTAAACTGTCGCACGAATTGGGCATAGGTCAGGCTCGCGTAGCTGGGTCTTGCCATGACGGCATAGGCCCAAGCTAACGCTCGCCCTCCCAGAAGGTTAGCTACGTACCCAATTTGGCTGTGATCGGACGGAAAGTCTCCGGGGACACGCTCAAACACCGACTCACACTGCAGGAGGAACCCCCTCACCTCACCGGGTCGCCCGGTGAAGCGCGCTGGGGTTGGGATTGGTATGAGTTGGGTCGGCGGACCCACACTACCGAGACTTACCGAGGAGGAGATAGAAGCTGACCCGCCGGAAGGTGCCGGAGGAGCCAAGCGGCTTATTCGCTGGACAACTTGGGTAAGCTGATTGTCAATTGTCTGTTGCTGTTGAGCAATTAAATCAACCCGAGCCTGTAGGTTGGAAAAGCGGCGTGCCAGCCCGCTGTCCGCTGAGTCTCTTTGCTGGAGTCGTACTGTCGTAACCTTGGACTCAGGGAACACATGCACATGGGCTCGGGAAGATTTAATGCTTTTATTTACACACAAGGGTGTAAGAGTGCGTGAGTGGGAATGGAGATGTGGTGTGGGCGGACACCGTGCCAGGTGCGCGGAACAGCTCGCCGTTCGACCAGGTAACCGTGCAGGGGAATGCGTGGCTGGCGTTGGCTTGACAGCTGTGTCCTGGAAGACAACGCGGCTGTGCGCCCTTGACGCGTCGGAGCCATGCAGGCGGAGATGAGGCGAAGAGGAGGGAAAGCCGCCGCCTGGGAATCCACCTGTGCACAGGGGAAGGACTGAAGAGAAGGTAAGGGAATGATGAGTTGCTTACGTGCAGAGAGCGATGACGGTAGAGACCGGATCTGTCGCCGTGTAGAGGAGTAGATGCGAAGACGACTCCAGGCCGAAGCAGAGGGCAGAGGGGAAGATATAGCTCACCGCCGATGAGGCGTAGGTGTGCGCGCAGCTGGTGACAATGATCGGCGAGAGCCAGGTGTAACAGCGTGTCCATGTGGGCCCCACCCAAGGTTAAAGCTGGGCTGTCTTATGGGTCCCATGCGGGTTTGTCCATGTTGGCCCCATGTTGGCCCACATGGACTTTACCTGTTTTCAACTTCTTTCCTCATAAAGTTGATATGTTTTTGTTGAAAAATTTAAACTTTCTCATAAATTTGCAATTTTTTTTTACTGTAAACTTGAAATTTGTTCTCATAAATTTTGAACTTTTTTCTTGTATTTTTTTTCTATTTATTTACTCATATTTGCTACTTTTTTGTAAATTCACAATTCAAGAGTCAAAGGCTTTATTATCACGTGCACAGTTAAGAAATGCAACATTTCCTGAGCAATGAAATTCTTACTCTGTTCTCCGAACAAATGCCAAGGTAATATATATACATCAATACTAATAAGGTAATAACACATTTAATGCTAATGGATACTAATAACACACATTTGGCAATATGGACAGCTAAAGCAGTTAAACTAGAGGAAACAAGAAGAATGAAAATTGAAAGTTCACTGGATTATATAGTGGACAGTGATATATTGGTATCAGAGATGATATGAACCTGAGATGACATAAGCCTATGTACAGTGTGCAAATGAGCAGTATACAAATCACAAATTAACACCCAGAGTGAAAATTTCTCTCTAATGATAATATTAGTAGACTGCACATGACAATTAGCAGCAGAGTTGATATGGACATCAGACGGGGTGAGACCATGTACACTGTAAAAGTGAGCAATGTGAAAATTTAACAACCGGTGTGTGGGTTCCTATTTGCAAAGCTGTGTTGCGGAGTTTGTGAGTTTATTTGTTCAGGAGTCTGATGGCAGTGGGAAAGAAGGAGTTCTTCAGTCTGGTTGTCCTGCATTTCACACTTCTGTGTCAGGAACTGAGCCGGCTTGGTTTCCCCGGCTCGGTCCTGCCCCCCCCCCCCCCGTGGGTCTAGGTACCGCTGTTTATGTGTCTAGTATGTATTTCAGTGTGCCTTCCTCACTCACAGTTATTGTCTGGCTGGGGGCTGTTGGACAGCGGCTCTGACCTACTTTCTGTGGGCGCTGCTGACAGCCACCAGTCTGGCCTCGCCCCTCTCTAATCAGTACCAGATGTTCCTTCCCTTGTGCCATGCTCCCGCTCTTGCCCAGGTGCTGCCAATTTCACTATCACCAGCAATGTGGGTACTTAGGCTGCCTTGTGCCAGACACGCATTGCTGGGTCTTCGTCTAACTGTACGTGTTTTCTGCTGCGTTGTTCTGAGACGACCTTATTCAACTGTATGCCACGACGTGTAGCCACTCCACATCACCATGGATCTCTTGCGCCGGCACAACGATACCGGCTGTGGGACGCCAGCGTGGCTGCACGTCTCTTCTCATGCATTCGCTGGGCGATGCCGGCCCTCGAACGCCGACTGCAAGTTATTTTGCATTTTTGTATGTCTTCACCCTTTTTGGAATGGTGTGGCTTTAAGTTAATAAATGTGTGTGGTGAACCCAGCATGGAAATCCTCATTATTTTACCCCTCGCCGCGCGCTGTGGAAAAGTGCACGGGGAGGTTCATGACAGAAGACCCAGCCAAAAGGAGGATTTAGCGGGTTACACCAGCACATTACTTTTTCCCTTTTGAACTCTGTTTTTTTGGTTCACCTGGGTTTGGTAGTGGTCATGTTTGCTCCAGGCTGGAGTTATCCACTGAGCCTGGGCTGGGAATGCTGCCGAACTTTGATGGAGATCGACGGGCTCTTTTCTATGGTGAGCATATATTCCAGTCCAGAGGACGTGCTCTGGCATGTGGGTCTGGCAGAGGCAGCAGTTCGCGGGTGCCCTCAACTCTCTGAGCATGCAGAGGGAGTTGAGAGGATTTCCCTGGTGGCAACGCTGCGGCGTGAGTACGGCGAGAGGGAAAGGAAATCTTGTAAGAAGACCGGGCTCGCGCCAAAGGGGGAGTGCTCCCGGGTCTCCGTTATTCCTGCTTCCTGCCAGAGTGTGACGCCCGCTCCCTTTTCGGCTCATTCAGCTCCAGCACCCAGTGATTGACGCCGTCCGGCGAGGAAACGCCGGGAGAAGCCTTCCCTTCTTCGGTTGTCAAAGTCCTTCCAGCTGCCAAGAGGGCCATGGTTCCCTGGGTCACGCCCACTTCCGCATCTCCCAAGCCGGCTCTTCCATTGTTCAGAGGAAGAGCCAGAGCCAGCGTAGATGCCAAGAAGGTTGACCATTAGCTCTCCGCAGCTGTGAACATCAAGCACTGTGAGGACAGGCAAGTGTGTTTTCATTCTATTCAATATAATAATGACAAACATTGTCTGACTCCCGGAAGAAAGGTCCAGCTTCAGCAGTCCGCTGGGTCCTCTCCTCCAACTGTGGAGGTAAACCACTTTCCTGTCTCTTCTGTGTCTCTCCCATCGATTCCTGAGAGCGAGCAGAGCCACCGGACGATGGAGGAGCTGGGGGCCCCGCAGGATTCCACTCTGGAGCCAGCATGGAGCTGGTCACCTGCAGCTATGCTGAGGGAGTCATTGGTACCATGGGAAGGGGCCAAAATCTCCATAGACATGGAGAGGGACTATCATCCGCCTGCTGCAGCCAAGAACACCAAATGCCGGGATGACAGGCAAGTGTGTTTTCGCTTGACTCAATTAACCCATAAAAACCCTTGTCTGTCACCCGAGGGAGAGGCCCAGTCTGAGCAGTCCGCTGGGTCCTCTCCTCCAGCTGCAGCAATAAACTCATCCCCTACTCCCTCTGTGTCTCCTCCCTTAATCCCTGAGTGCCCGCCGGTCCTGGACTCGAGCTGCCAGATGGTGGAGGAGTTTTGGGCCCCTGATGATCCTGCCCAGGGGCCCGCACAGAAGTGTTCCCCTGCATTGGAGCCACTGCAGGGGTATCAAGTGACTGCTCGGACCATCTCACCAGCTGCAGAGGTGATGGCGGCGGAGTGGGAGCCAGAGTTGGACCTCCTGGAAACCAGGCCTGGGACCACATTGTCAAGTTCGTCGGAGTCCTGGACGGTGGTGGAGCTCCAGCTCAGGCAAGTTCTCTCCCTTGTTTTTCTTATGTCAATTTTAGAGAGATCTTGTCTGGCTCTTGCTGAGGAGAGTCTGCACTCACTTCGCCGGGCTCTGCCGGTGACCCTAACCACCTTTCTCTTCCTGCTATCTCTGAGCCTTCACCTAGGGTCGCCAGAGAGGGTGTACCATCGCTGGAGGTCACAGAGGGTCTGGTCCAACCGGAGGAGGATGCCGCTGCTTCTACTCCACCAGCCAGGATCATCAGGGTTCCCCCCGTTGACCGCCTCCTCAGCCTGGTGCTCCTGCGAGCCAGTCTGCTCGCTGTGGGTGCAGCCAGGCTTCCGCCGGAGTCCACCGCGGGTGCAGCCAGGCTCCCGCCAGAGTCCACCACGGGTGCAGCGAGGCTCCAGCCGGAGTCCACCGTGGGTGCAGCCATGTCCCAGACCGGGACCATCGAGGGTGCTACCGGGCAGCCTGAGGTCGCCGGGACTGTTACTTCTCAGCCTGACATGGTCCCCGTCGCCTCCCAGTCCAGCGCCGTGAGGGTCCCTTCCCAATGGTCCGGTCACCCACCACAAAGCCTCCAGGGGGATAGGCAGCCTCCTGCACCACTCATCCGGGTCTGGTCGCTTTACAACATTGATCGACCACCAGAGGGACGGAGTTTCTGGGCCAGTTGGCCTGTGTTTTCCAGCAGGCCACCGGACTCTGTTCACCGGACTGTCTGCTGGGCCTGGGACTCCAGGCAGCCCCCCAAGACCCTGCATCTTTGGACTTGGGGGGGGGGGGTTAATTGTGAGCCCTGGGCGGGGAATTGTGTTCCCTCCTTCCTGTTTCCCCCTACCTCCCACCCGGGCTCATGTTGTTTGTTTCTGCTGGGGTGGGGTCCTCGGGATGTTATCGTGGGTGTCTGGGAATCCACCCATAGAGAGGGGGTTTCTGTCAGGAACCGAGCCGGCTTGGTTTCCCCGGCTCGGTCCTGCCCTCCCTGTGGGTCTAGGTACTGCTGTTTATGTGTGTTCACTGTGGTTCTCTTGCGCCCGCACAGCGATACCGGCTGTGGGACACCAGCGTGGTTGCACATCTCTTCTCATGCATTCGCTGGGTGATGACTCGAACGCCCACTGTAAGTTATTTTGCATTTTAGTATGTCTTCACCCTTTTTGGAATGGTGTGGCTTTACATTAACAAATGTGTGTGGTGAACCCAGCACATAAATCCTCATTATTTTACCCCTCGCCGTGCACTGTGAAAAAGTGCACAGGGAGGTTCATGACACTTCTGTACCTCCAGCCTTAGGGTAGAAGTGTGAACAGTCTGTGCTGGGGGTGGGTGGGGTCCCAAAGGATGGCGTCAGCTCTCTGTTGTGGTAGATGCTCTGCAGAGAGGGAAATGGAGTCCTGATGATCTTCTCCGCTGTCTTCACCACTCTCTGCAGGCATTTGCGGTCCAGGGTAGTAGTGCTGCCGTACCACGCAGTGATGCAGTTGGTAAGGATGCTCTTGATGATGCAGCTGTAGAAAATGTTGAGGATCCTGGGGGACATGCAAAACTTCTTCAGCCTCCTCAGAAAGTACAGCTGCTGTTGAGCTCTCTTAACCAGCTCTGTGGTGTTGTGTGCCCACGTAAGGTCCTTGCTGATGTGGATGCCCAGGTATTTAAAGCTGCTCACCCTCTCCACCTCAAGCTCCCGGATGAACAGCGGCCGATGGGGTCTCCTCCTCCCCTTCCTCATGTCCACTATCATATCCTTTGTCTTGTCCGTGTTGAGGGTGAGGTTGTTGTCCTCACACCATGACACCAAGCTGGCCACCTCCCTCCTGTAGGATGCTTCATCACCACCATCAGTGATGCATCCTATCACTGCTGTGTCATCTGCAAACTTTAAGATGACTTTATCCTTGTGGGAGGCAACACAGTCATGGGTGAAGAGGCTGTAGAGGGCGGGGCTGAGAACACATCCCTGTGGGATACCTGTGTTTGTGATGATGCTGGCTGAGGTCCTGTTACCCATCCTGACAGACTGAAGCCTGCCAGTCAGAAAATTTAGTAGCCAGTCACAGAGGGTGGGGTGCAGGCCAAGTGAAGACAGTTTGACAGCATCCTGATGTAGGAGTCTTTATCTTCCAGGTGGGAGAGAGAATAATGGAGTGCTGCAGCAATGGCATCTGAGGTGGACCTGTTGGGCCGGTAGGCGTACTGCAGGGGGTCCACGGTATCCGGTATGCTGTCCTGAATGAGGGGCAGCACCACTCTCTCAAAGCACTTCATGATGATTGGAGTGAGTGCTACCGGTCTGTAATCATTCAGGCAGGTCGGCGGGCTCTTTTTGGGGAGGGGGACGATGTATGTGGTTTTGAAGCAGGAGGGGACTATGTTCTGGTTGAGGGAGAGGCTGAAGATGGATGTGAGAACATCAGTCAGCTCGGCAGGACATGCTCCAAGTGCCCGCCCAGGGATGTTGTCTGGTCCTGAAGCCTTGCGGGGATTGATATTCCTCAGTGCTTTGTTTACCTGGCCTGGTGAGACTTTTAATGGAGGGGGAGGGTGCATGAGTGTGTGTCTCCTCTCTGCACTGTAGCTGGTGGTCTCAAAGTGGCTGTGGTGCAGGTGTAGTGTGACCGACTACTGATTGGAGAATCATGGGTTCAATTCCTGCTCTGACTGCAGTCTGTATGTTGAATTGTCCTTGAGCAAGACACTGAACCCCCAGTTGCTCCTGGTGGCCAGGCTAGTGCCTGTGTGTGTATGGCAGCTCTGCCGCCATCAGTGTGTGAATGTGTGCGCGAATGGGTGGATAGCAGGATCTGTAAAGCGCTTTGGTCATCCAGAGTTGAGAAAAAGCACTATATAAGTGAATGCTATTTACCATTTACCGAAGCGGGTGTAAAAGATGTTGAGATCATCTGGCAGGCTGTCTGTGGAGTTAGCGGTGCTGCTGTTGGTCCTCTTGTAGTCTGTGATGTGTTGCAGGCCTTGCCACATGCGCCCCGGGTCAGGAGTGGAGTAGAGGCTGTCCAGCTTTTCTCTGTACTGCCTCTTGGCTGTGGTTATAGCCTTCCTCAGTCCATACTTTGCAGCTTTGTACTCGACCTCATTGCCTGATTTAAATGCAAGAGAGCGAGCACGCAGCATCTGACGTACCTGATTGTTTATCCAGGGCTTCTGGTTGGGAAACTTCCTGAATTGTATGGTGGGCACGATGGTATCACATGTGTGCTGATGTACCCAGTCACATACTCAGCATAGTCCTGTATGTTTACAGAAGAGTCCTCCCGAGTGGCTGCAGCTTTAAACACATCCCAGTCTGTACAGGCAAAACAGTCTTGCAGGGTGCTCTCAGCCTCTGGAGTCCAGCGTTTAATTTGCTTAATAACAGGGTTTGTTTGTTTCAGCTTTTGTCTCTAGGCCGGGTACATAAACAGGGAGACATGATCTGACTGACCGAAGTTAGGGTGGGGTGCTGCTTTGTAAGCACCATGTATGTTGGAGTAAACATGATCCAGTGTGTTTTTATCGTGGGTGGGAATACCCATATGCTGGTAATATTTGGGAAGAACAGTTCGTAAATTGCACTGGTTAAAGTCACCAGCAACAATAAAAGCAGCATCGGGATGGGTCGTCTCTACTGTGCTGATGATGTCATGGAGTTTGCTTAGCGCTGCTGCGTAGTTGCTTTGTGGGTGAATGTAGACAGTGGCCAATAACACATCAGTAAATTCCCTCAGTAGATGATAGGGATGGCATTTCAGCAGTAAAAACTCCACATCAGGCGAGGAGTGCTTGTAAACAGTCTGTACATCTCCACACCACGAGTTGTTTATAAACACACACACACACCCTCCCCTCATCTTACCCGAGACGCCAGTTCTGTCTGCTCGATGTGCTGAGTGAGTCTGCAATTAAATGGCGCACTCCGGGACTCTGTCCGAGAGCCTGGTCTCACAGAAAATTAGGGCGCAGCACTCTTATCTCCCGCTGGTCTTCAATCCTTACTCATAGTTTGTCTAACTTGTTTTCCAAAGACTGTACGTTAGCCAGCAAAAGGCTGGGCAGCGGTGGTTGGCTGGCTTGAGCCTTTAGCCTAACATGTAGCCCTCCTCTTTTACCTCGTCTCTGGTGCCGCCTCCGACGAGCTATCTTGGTGTCAGCATGCTCACGTGGGCTCAGTGCTTCGGGGCCTTCCTGGGGGTGGTGCTGCTCGCTGCATCGCACAATGCATTGCAGATCGGGTGGTATGAAGCCAGTAAATTCCGTATGACTACTCGTCTTGGCGATGTCCAGTAGTGTCCGTCGGTCGTATGTTAGCAGCGCATGACCTTTATGCACTGTAGAAAGAACGGCAAACATGCAAAAAAGGAGAAAAAGTTGGCATTTGTGAACGGAACAAGCAAAGACATCTGCCTCGATGGGTGCCATCTTGCTTGCTATCACTATTAAATTTAAATTTAAGTTTGCCTCATAAATTTGTGACTTTTTTTAAATTTGCTAAAATTTTCTTGTAAGTTTGTAACCTTTTTCAAGTAATTTTTCTTTTGTTGTAAATTTTCAACTTCTAAATTTTCACATTTTTTCTATTTGTGATATTTTCCTCATAAATTTGCTACTTTTTTGTAAATTTTTGACATTTTTCTCATAAATTTTCACACTTTTGTTTTCATAAATTTGCAACTTTTTTCTCATAAATTTATGATTTTTTTTCTCGTTATTTTACCTATGGTGTAGAAACCTGCTCACCCATTAAACCCTTTGGGGTCCATATGGGTTTAAAGTGGGTAAACAGATTAACCATTGACCTGTACCAAAGGTCCATGTGGGCTAACACACATGGGGCCAACATGGAACCCACGGACAAACCCATATGGGACCCATAAAAGAAGCCTGGATTTAAGCTTTTATGGGGCCCATTTGGGCATGCTGGCTGGGAAGTACTGGGGCTTACTGCGCATCAATGCTGCAGGAGTTGGGCCATCAAAACTGAGAGGTGTGGCATGCTGACCAAAGGTGTCCGCCTCCTGCAAGACACGCCCCGGTTCACAACTCACATGTTGCCCAGACCGAAGTCCAGTCCTGCAGCTTTGAAATCTTTCCTCACTCTCCTTAAGGTGCCTTCACACCAAACGTGAACTGGTGGCGCAAATGCATACAAAGTCAATGGAAAGAGGAAAGCACACTCAAAATTGCGCAGTCGTGCATTCACGTCCGAGGGTTAGCACTAGCTTTGAGATTTTGCCATCATCGGAGTAAAACTATCAACATTGGAGAGTAAACTAGTTTGAAAATGAGACTGCCATTCACTCGCAGACAGAAGGACCGGGAGCTCTTCAGCTGAATCGACATAGTTATTTACCCACGGATTCCTGCCACAGACGTGCTAACAAGGCTATCAAGCTAGCAACATAAACACCCGTCATCTTGTGTGAAGTTTTGGAGGCAGGGACAACTTTTTCAGATGAGCCCCCTCAGCGTTAACAACATTTAACTGCATCCTCTCATTTGAATCCTTGCTTCTGTAACATTTAAATGATATGTACTGCTTGCCACACAAACCTCCATAACGGTAGGTGTAAACATTAGCATGGCGATGGCGTACTGTAGGCATGTAGGGGGTCTCATCAGAACCGACAGCAGGTGTGGAGGTGGTTCTGGGATACCAGAAACCGTTGCCGTCTCATAAAGGCCCCTTTACACAGCACAGGGATCGCTGAGAGACTGGGCAACTTTTTTTTTTTTTTATCTTTGGAATCATTTTGGAGATCATTGTATGTTTTCGACTGAAGAGACCATGGCACTGATCATTGATCAGTGATCACAGATAGATCAAAAACTGGCAAAAAAGCAAAAAAATTCTCATGAGTGCAAAGCATGTGCAAAGTTTTTTGGGTAATGAAAAGCCTGAAATGCAAAGCCTGCTTCATTAGAAATGATCAAAACCATAAATTTGGACTTTAGATTATTGTCTTAGGTGTTGTTCGAATATAATTACATGAGTTTGCTTTTTCTTTAAATGTTAATGAGCTGTGGTTCAACCCCCCCTCCCCTCTAACATCACTTCTGAAATCCATACTTAACGCTAACGTTAGCTGGTTATCTCATCGCTACAGTGCATTATCAAGTGTGATGTTATGGTCCCTAGAGTACAATGAGACCAGAAAATATTGTTGTAGTCACAAGACTGAGACCAGACCAAGATCACAGTGTACACAAGCCAAGAAGTTAAAGGGTCAAGACCAAGTCCAGACCAAAGCCAAGCCAGGAAGAGACCAAGTTGAGACCAAGACCACTGTGTATTTTTAGCTTTTTTCAATGTAATGCCTTTTTTTTTTTAGACTTTAGCCTTTTTTCAGCATTTATTTTTATAATTTATTGATGGGAAAGCACTGAATTGCTGTGACTGTGTTATAAATAAATTTCCCTTTCCTTAACAGAATAATTCAGGGAAATGTTTTGCTTTTTTGTTCTTCTTTTTCTTCTTTCAGCTGCTCCTTTTTGGGTTGCCACAACACATCATCACCTGATATCATCATTTTCCGCATGTCAGTTTGGCAAGGATTTTTATGCCGGATGCCCTTCCTGATGCATCTTGTGCACTTGGGATGTGAACTCTTTAATTAGAAAGTGCTTAGACAACAAGTTTGGTCTCTTCTGATAGCTGAACGATGAGCTTTATGCAGAGATTGCGTTACCTGTGTTTTGGTTTCATTATGCAGTGCAGGTGTGGCCTCATCAGTAAAGTAGCTTGGTGTAGGGGGTGTTATTCAGCAGCTGAGGTCTCCAGATCTTGGTGGTAACTTTACAACTTTATTGACAAACCGAGGTTGGGTAAACAGTCAGTGAGTGCTTCAGGTTTTTGCACAGGCAGCGAGACGTCGATCAGTAATGTTCTGCATCGATCCGGAAGTCCACATCATGATGCATCTAAGAATCAAAAAATTTCTACACCTCCAGTGTATATAGGTCTGGATCTTCATTTTGACTTGACCCCTTATTGTTTGGGACCAGTCTTGTTTTGGTCTTTGGAGACTCTATTCTCAGTCTGGTTGTCATGGGGGCATGATTAGGATCCTGCCCCACCCTATGAGTTATTGTATAATTTTAGACTCATTATTATCATGATTTATTCTGTCTTAGTGTCAGGTAACTAGAGTCCTTATTTCTTGCTGAAGGATTATCTTCTGTGTACTGTAAAAAAAAAAATTAAAAATCTGTAAAATAATGGTAAACTGCTGGCAGCAGAGTTGCCAACATTTGAGAGTTGCCGACATTTTACTGTTATTTTACAATATTCTTACTGTGAAATGACTTTACAGCTTTTTACTGCAATAATGATTTATTTAATGTATTTAGTGTATTTAATTTTTTACACTGGGTGTCAGGTCAGGCATCGGCTTGCTTGCTACTGGATAACCATGAAGACCGGAACTACTTGTCTCATGGGTCGGGCTGTCGGCGACTCCACCGGCATCCCCGCCCTTCCGAGGGTGAAACTGGGCATCCTGGCAGAACTAAAAACAATATCTACCACAGGTCTGTGGTGGACCACTCCCAGTTACACGGGGTGAGACTGGACATCCTGGCAGATAAAGACATCTGTTGCAAGGTCCATGGTGGACTGTTTCAGTCGGTGCATCGTGACATGCACTACACAAAGAGCAGAGATAAACAAACCTATCATCTGGTCAGTCACTGCAACAAATACTGGATTCAGTTTGTCTTGGCTTGTCCTTGCCACTGATAATACCTCTTTCTGCCAAGAATGTGCTGCTAGTCCAGCAAAAACTAGCGGTACTCAAATACTTTGCAAGCAGTTTCATGAAATGGTCAGTCAGAAAGCAACTCATACCGGCTCATACAGTGGGGCAAAAAAGTATTTAGTCAGCCACCAATTGTGCAAGTTGTCCCACTTAAAAGATGAGAGAGGTCTTCAATTTTCATCATAGGTATACCTCAACTATGAGAGACAAAATGAGAAAAAAAAAAATCCAGAAAATCACATAGAAGGATTTTTAATGAATTAATTGGTAAATTCCTCGGTAAAATAAGTATCTGGTCAATAACAAAAGTTCATCTCAGTACTTTGTTATATACCCTTTGTTGGCAATGACAGAGGTCAAACGTTTTCTGTAAGTCTTCACAAGGTTTTCACACACTGTTGCTGGTATTTTGGCCCATTCCTCCATGCAGATCTCCTCTAGAGCAGTGATGTTTTGGGGCTGTCGCTGGGCAACACAGACTTTCAACTCCCTCCAAAGATTTTCTATGGGGTTGAGATCTGGAGACTGGCTAGGCCACTCCAGGACCTTGAAATGCTTCTTACGAAGCCACTCCTTTGTTGCCCGGGCAGTGTGTTTGGGATCATTGTCATGCTGAAAGACCCAGCCATGTTTCATCTTCAATGCCCTTGCTGATGGAAGGAGGTTTTCACTCAAAATCTCACGATACATGGCCCCATTCATTCTTTCCTTTACATGGATCAGTCGTCCTGGTCCCTTTGCAGAAAGACAGCCCCAAAGTATAATGTTTTCACCCCCATGCTTCAGAGTAGGTATGGTGTTCTTTCTCCTCCAAACACGACAAGTTGAGTTTTTACCAAAAAGTTCTATTTTGGTTTCATCTGACCATATGACATTCTCCCAATCCTCTTCTGGATCATCCAAATGCTCTCTTGCAAACTTCAGACGGGCCTGGACATGTACTGGCTTAAGCAGGGGGACACGTCTGGCACTGCAGGATTTGAGTCCCTGGTGGCGTAGTGTGTTACTGATGTCGCCTTTGTTACTTTGGTCCCAGCTCTCTGCAGGTCATTCACTCGGTCCCCCCATTCACACATGTGGTTCTGGGATTTTTGCTCACCGTTCTCGTGATAATTTTGACCCCAAGGGGTGAGGCCTTGCGTGGAGCCCCAGATGGAGGGAGATTATCAGTGGTCTTGTATGTCTTCCATTTTCTAATAATTGCTCCCACAGTTGATTTCTTCACACCAAGCTGCTTACCTATTGCAGATTCAGTCTTCCCAGCCTGGTGCAGGTCTACAATTTGGTTTCTGGTGTCCTTTGACAGCTCTTTGGTCTTGGCCATAGTCGAGTTTGGAGTCTGACTGTTTGAGGTTGTGGACAGCTGTCTTTTATACTGATAATGAGTTCAAACAGGTGCCATTAATACAGGTAACGAGTGAAGGACAGAGGAGCCTCTTAAAGAAGAAGTTACAGGTCTGTGAGAGACAGAAATCTTGCTTGTTTGTAGGTGACCAAATACTTATTTTACTGAGGAATTTACCAATTAATTCATTAAAAATCCTTCAATGTGATTTTCTGGATTTTTTTTTCTCATTTTGTCTCTCATAGTTGAGGTATACCTATGATGAAAATTGGAGACCTCTCTCATCTTTTAAGTGGGAGAACGTGCACAATTGGTGGCTGACTAAATACTTTTTTGCCCCACTGTACATCGCCCAGGTTAACAAGTTCCGCCCTGATCTGTTCACACTCCGACAGGTAGTGAAAAGTAAGTTAGGAGCAGGAAGAGAAAAGAAGAGGAAAACAGCAGCCTTGTGTGTAGCAGAATGGAATGTACGCACTCTGTTGGACAGATCAACATCACAGCACCCAGAAAGACAGACTGCGCTTGTGGCCTTGGAAATGAACAGGTACAATGTAGACATAGCTGCACTTAGTGAAACAAGATTGCCTGGATATGACAGCTTGGAAGACCATGGATACATCTTCTTTTGGAGTGGGAAATCAACTCAAGAAAGGAGAGAAGCAGGAGTGGGCTTTGCCGGTAGAAAGGAGATAGCAGCAATGCTTTATGAGGAACTGGTGCCAATCAATGACAGGATAATGACTATGAGACTCCCATTACAGCGGAAGATGTATGCCACACTCATCAGTGTGTATGCCCCAACAATGACCAACACAGAGGAGGCAAAAGAAGAGTTCTACAGTGATTTATGTGAGACTATGAGGCGTGTACTGACTGATGACAGGCTGATTATCGTTTTAATGCTAGAGTTGGTTCGGACACTGAGAAATGAAAAGGAGTGCTAGGCAGTCACGGAGTAGGCAAGTACAATGGAAATGAGAACTTCTACTTGCACTACGTTCAGAGTACAACCTTGTGTTAACCAACACCGTATTTAAGCACAAGGACACACACAAGAAGACATGAATGCACCAAAGATCCAAGCACTGACACTTGTTAGACTACATCATAGTAAGGCAGAGAGACATAAGGGGTGTATTGGACAGCAGTGCAATGAGAGGTGCTGACTGTGGTACTGATCATGCTATGCTGAGATCTAGATTAAGGATTTGCAGATGAAACCAGCACTGCAGGATGGGTGCGAAGCCACCACGGAAGCTAAACACTAGCGCACTGAAATGCCAAAAGAAGCAGGAAGAATTTACACAGGAAATGGATGAAAACTTGAAAGACTGGGACAGCAACAACTCAGAGAATGACATAGAAGAGAAATGGGCAACATTGAAGGATACGGTGTATCAGACTGCGAGTGATGTTTTAAGCCACCCTGAGAGGAAACATCAAGATTGGTTTGATGAGCATGATGAACATCTGAAGAAACTACTGGAAGTGAGGAATACAGCTTGACAAGATAATCTACAGTGTAACACAAGGTTGAAGAAGAAGAAGTACTCAAAGGCTCAGAGTGAGCTACAGAAGTACACAAGAGAGATGATGTCCAACTGGTGGGATGAAAAAGCAGAGGAACTTCAAACTGCAGCAGACATGAAGGACATGAAGACATTCTTCACAGGTTTGAGAAAAATCTACGGCCCTAAACCAAGAGGATTGATCCAACAAAAGGCTATGGATGCTGAAACGATTTTGCAGGAGAAAGACAAGATCCTGGACAGATTTGCAGACCACTTTGACCAACTACTAAACAACCCTGGAGATCTCACTGAAGAAGCTAAAGAAGCTCTAGTGGAGCAACCAGTTGTCTGGATTAACCACCAAATCTTGATGAACTAATGACAGCTATCAGGACAACACAGGATGGCAAAGCTTCAGGAAGGGATGGAATTCCAGCAGAAGTGTGGAAATTTGGTTGTGTTCAGCTGACCAACTGCCTGCACAAGCTCATCCAAGTGATACGGGATGCCCAGAAAGTACCTCAAGACTGGAAGGATGCAAGTATTGTGCCTTTGTTCAAGAAAGGTGACAGGAAAGATTGTGGAAATTACTGAGGTATACAGTATCACTGCTAGCCACTGTTGGCAAGATTCTCTCACATGTACTACTGAACAGACTCAATGAACACATCTCGCAGAATGTACTACCGGAAACCTAGTGCGGCTTTAGAAGTGGAAGAAACACAATGGACATGATTTTCTGCTTGAAACAGGTTCAAGAAAAGTGTATCGAGCAGAACATTCCGCTTTATGTAGTCTTCATCAACTTCAGTTAAGCCTTTGATACTGTATCGCGACAAGGACTTTGGCAGGTACTCAAGAAATATGGCTGTGCAGAGTTTGTCAACCTGATCGAGGCACTTCATACAGGTATGCAAGCAAACGTGGCAATGAGTGGTTCAGTGTCTAAAGACTTTTCAGTAAGCAACGGGGTGAAACAAAGGTGTGTGCTGGTGCCTACACTTTTCTCGCTATATCTAGCAGCCACGCTTGAGGTGGCCTTCAAAGACACTTCAGAAGGAGTATACATACAAACAAGGAAAGAAGCAAACTTGTTCAATGTGGCACAGTTTAAACCCAAGAGTAAGACATTGATAAAGGTAGTACGAGAAATGCTCTTTGCCGACGACAGTGCTCTAGTTGCACACGGCGCGGAAGATATGCAACCTTTAGTGGAGAAATTTGCAAGAGCAGCTAGCCAATTCAGCCTCAAAATCAACATCAAGAAGACAGAGTGCCTTTATCAACCACCAAAGTTCCAGTTATCAACATCACTACCAGAAGAGATCAGCATTGGTACAGAGCCACTAGTCAAGTGTAAGACTTTCAAAGTATCTCGGGAGTACTGTTTCAGAGAATGCTAGGCTGGAGGATAAACTATCTCTCAGAATGGGAAGAGCGAGTGCTGTGTTTGGAAACTTGAGGGAGAGACTGTGGAACAATCAACATGTGTCTATCTCTGTGAAATGCAAAGTGTACAGAGCGACAGTACTGGCTACTCTATTGTACGGTGCTGAAACTTGGACTGTCTACAGGGTGCAGGTAAAGAAACTCCACACATACACGATGAGACACCTTCGAGCCATAACAAACATCTCATGGAAAGACAAGATAACCAACATAGAAGTGCTGAAACGAGCTGGTCTACCATCAATGGAGGACATGATAATACAGATGAACCTGAGATGGCTCGGACATGTTGAGAGGATGGATCACCAGTGTCTCCCTCTGCAGCTACTCTACTCACAGTTATGTGAGGGCAAACGCAGTCAGGGTAAACCAAGGCTCAGATTTAAAGACACTGTAAAAAGAAAGCTGAAGAAGTTGGATATAGACAGGAGTTCCTGGCAGTGGAAGGAGAAGGACAGATGTGTGGAGGAATCTGATCAGACTAAAATGAAACAGTCATTGTCACCCACGACAAACTGCTATGATGATGATGAATTTTTTTACACTAAATTACTGGCAGCAGAGATGCCAGTAATATACTACAGGGGGTTTCAGCTAATGATAAGGCAGCTATTGCTCTGCTCAGTCAGCATTTATTTTTTTAACTTCTCCAAAACGCCACAATGGCTGAAGCCATTAAACTGACCAGCTCCCTCAGTTTCTGCAGAGAACAATGCACCAACACTAACATTTAACAACACTACTAACTATTACAAAAACATAAGTAAAGAACCCAAAACCTACATTAAAGTAGAACTGAACTGAACAGCATTGAACGGCACTGGGTGATAGTACATACAATTATAAAGATAATTTATCATTGGCACCCCCTCCACAAATCCTGGAATCTTGGAGAAAATCGCGATTTTGAATTTCCCGCCCTGAAAAATCAGACAAATCCGCCGATTAACCGGAAGTGCAGCCGGAGTTCCGCGTGACGTCACGAGTGTGACACAGTCCTCCAGGTTTACCATTGCGAGCACGTCGACACTGGTTGTTTTTGGTGCATTTTGTCGTGATAGTCGACTACAAAACACTTCCAACACCTGGGAAGATCTGTTCAGTGGCCAAGGAAAGCTGTCATGGCGACGAAAGAAAAGAAAGGGGGAGGAAAAGCGACCGGGAAGCGATGCGTTTCTAGATATAGATATTACAGTGATCTCTCACTTATCGCGTTTAATGGGGACCAGAACCGACTGCGAAGTAGCGTCACCCCCCCCCCCCCAAGGGCGTCACAAGCACTATTTTGCACAAAAAGGCACAAGAGAACAGCGAAAAGTGCCACTAAGCAACACGAGCGATAAAGAACAATGAATGCGGTCTTCCTTCGCTGGGTATGTGCGCTCTGCAGGGAGAGAAGCTGGGTAAAACGTCTCGGCCAATCAGCTTGCGAGGTAAAACGTCTCGGCCAATCAGCTTGCGAGATTCCCGAGTGGTGAAGAGGTGGGCGGAGAGGAGTGGAGTGGTGGTCAGAGAGGTGGATTTTGAGTTGTGCGGCTCTCCGTGTTGATACCTGATGTTCTAATGTACTCTCCCTGCCTTCTGCTAGCGCCCGGGCAACTTTCGTGCCATTTTTCTCAATTTTGAATTTTTGATGAATATTTTTGAAAAATCCGTGATGTACTGAGGGCGTCAAAGGTGAAACGCGAAGTAGTGAGGGATCACTGTATTTATAAATAGCACAGTCAAATGCAGAGGCCAGTTCTGTTCATGTGTATTGCCACTATAGTCTGTAGAAGTATTGTAATACATAGCCCAATTTTTTGAATGAATGAATGAATTTATTTATTTCGGATAGTACAGTACAGGTTGAAAGAAACTGAATGATATAACAACAAGGTCAAATTGAACAATGACTCATCTGATTATACAATTCAACGTAAGTTATCCAAAATGGGTGATGGCTGAAGCCGCAGCTTATATTGCCCACCCATATTCCATCCATGAATTCAAAAGAGAAAACAGGCAAGAGCGATTACAATTCAAAACAAAACTAAGACAAAATATGACAGAGAAAAAAGAAAACTAAGCTACAACACAGCACAGGCTGGATATGTTACAACTCGCCGCTCATTAGCGGCGCCAGCAGCGCGCACACTTGCGCCTCGTCAGCAGCGTGGGATATAAGCCACTCTGCCCTGGGCTTCGGCATGAAGCCGTCTGATTCCTTCAGCCCTCTTGTTGCAGAGGAACCCCCTCATCTCCCAGCAAGATCTACAGCGTAAGCATACCTACCTTTGCCTTTCCAGTCTCTCCCCTGTGCACAGGTGTATTCCCCGGCGGCGGACCTCGCCTCTGCATCGCCGTCTGCCAGCTACTGTCACAGGTGCATTAGGTCGCTGTCTCCCGGGCTTGCGTGCACGCCTGCCACCTGCCACACTCCTGCATCCTCCTCTGTCTCGTCACCGATCCTGAATGCCTCTTCACTCTGAAAACTCTGGTGTTCTTGACTGCTGGAACTGCTATCATCTGCCATTGTTGTTTTGTTCAGGGATCACACTCGTGACGTCACGCAGCGTCGTCTGCACTACTTCCGGTTTGTTTGGCACTGCCAGCCAGAGACAAAAGTTTATCGGCTTATAGCTTGGCCATCGCACGGCCTAAAAATTTCTTTTATGTGTTGAAAAATACAATAGGTAATAAGGAATTAATCTGCTATTCTACTTCTTGCGCCAAAAGGTGGGATCAGTTCTACTTTAAATCCCTTCAAAATGCCCCCCACAATCCTTCAGTCCCTGCCTCATTAGCATACTCCCTCTATTTTGGCCAGTCATGTCCCAGACGTTGCCCAGGATGCCACAATACTGTAATGTTACAGCATTCATACTGTTACCAACATATTCACAACCTATTACAGTAAAACTAAATTGCAGTATATTTCTATGACTATTCTAATTTACAGTAACATTCTGGGGTTACTTGAAATTTTCACTGTTTACTGTAGACAGTAATTGGATCAGTTTAACATTTTAGAACATCTAAAATCCCAGTATTTAATGCAATAAAAATTAGCATTGTTCTGTGGGTTCCAGACAGGTGTTTAAACCTGTTAAAAAATAAACAACTTAGAAAGGGAATTAATGGGACAGATGCTTATGTAATCAGGCAGTACCAACATGAATACTGCTACTGTAAAAAAAAAATTAAAAAATTAAAAAACAACGGTAATTATAACAAACACAAACTGTTAGATGCCCCAAATATACAAACCAAACAGATTCTCAAAACAAACAAAACCTGTTGCAATAGCAATTCTACATGTCAGAGAACATGTACAGAACATTTATTTTTCCAGAGGTTTAATTTTACTATCACTTACCGGCCTGGTGCCCAGAATGTCAAGCCGGATGCGCTATCGCGCCAGTTTGATTCCAGGAAGGTAGACCCCCCCCCCCAAAAAAAAAAAACAAAAAAAACAAAACAAAAAACATCATCCCACCTTCGTGCGTCCTTGGTGCCTTTAGTTGGGATATCGAGCGGATGGTCAGTCAGGCCCAGTCCCGGGAGCCTGGACCCATACCAGCCGTTTCGCCTGCCATTCTGGCATTGCCCGCACAGTGGACTTCGTCCAGCGGGCATTCTGGTGGCCCACAGTGCGGTGGGACACACGGGACTATGTCAGGGCCTGCCAGACCTGCATCAGGGGGAAATCTGTCTTCTCTTCCCCCCCGGGACTCCTCCACCCCCTTCCCACCCCGGGTCGTCCTTGGTCTCATATCGCCATGGACTTTGTGACCGGACTCCCCCCCCCTCCCGTGAGAAGACTGTAATCCTGATGATCATGGATCGCTTCTCCAAGGCGGTGTATTTGGTGTCCCTCCCAACGCTCCCCTCAGCCTTGGAGATGGCGGTCCTATTGATAGACCACGTGATCAAGGTCCACGGCATCCCCATTGACATTATGTCTGACCGGGCTCCACAATTTATGTTCCAGGTCTGGAGGGCCATTTGTCGGACTTTGGGCACGACAGTGAGTCTCTCCTCCGGGAATCATCCTCAGAGCAACGGGCAGGCAGAGTGCACCAATCAGTCCCTGGAGGCCACCCTGCGGTGTGTAACATCCGAGAACCCAGCTTCTTGGAGGTCACAGCTGACCTGGATGGAGTATTCCCTCAACCGTTTCCACGGCTACCAGACTCACTCCATTCGAGGCGTCCTTAGGTTACACCCCGCCTCTTCTTCCTATGACTGAGAGGGAGGTGGCAGTTCTGTCCATAGAGGCCAATGCTCGTCGATGCCGGCGCGTCTGGAGACCTACCCGGGCTGCCCTGGCACGCACCATGGAACACCCTATGGAACGCCCGCTCATCAGCCAGCGTATTTAAGGAGGCCTCCTCCGCGCAGTCAATGCTGGCTCTTCTGGGTATACTGCCCTAATTCAGGCAAGCAGGTCGTTTTGTACAAAGCTTAGACACATCGTCTAACGGTACTCTTTTCTCTCTTACAGACTGCTGCCTTTGTGGGGGTGTGTCTCGGGACTGCGTGTGCTCTCCTGCCCCCTCACCAATACCACAGCAACAAATATTCACCTGGTCAGGCACTACTAGCTCACTCCCCCTATCCTACTGGTTTGTCTATTCCCCACTGGAGTCCTGCCAGTCTGGGGTTCCGACTAAGGGGCAATGTGGCTCGCCCATATTCCCTACTCTGCTCTCCCACTGACAGCTCTCGCTTTCTCTCCACAGGTGGATTGATTTTTCGGGCGAGTGGCTGTTTAATTAACTGTGTGCTGTTTTTTTCACATTTAATAAACTGTGAACGTTCCTCCCCTCCTTGTGTGGTTCCATCCTGTGCTAGCATCGTGCACATGAGGTGTCAGCTTAATCATGACAACACGCTTATGAAGTTGATAATATGAAAGTGTCGTCTGGTTTCCCAGAACAGCATGTGGAGTTAAGAGCAAGACACAAGAGAGAGCTCACTGACCTTTTAAACATCATTTTTGGTAATACTCGAATGGCAAAGACATAAAGATAAGCTAGTTTTTACAGTTTTTTTGTTCAAATGCTTAAGCACAATTTTTAAAAACAGGGCCCCGTTTTTCAAAACACTCCACACAATTAACACAATAGCACACCCAAGTCGCACATCACCTCAGACTGTTTACAGAATGGAACACTTTAGTCAAAACGACACAATAGCTCAGAAAAACCCTGTTTTCTGGTCATAACAGAAACACATCCATCATATGATCCGACTCTTTTTGAATCAGTTTAAACACCCCTGTGCTCAGCCAAAAACGCTTTTAGTATTTACACAGAGGTGTAAAAATAAATTCACCAGCACTACATTACACCAATTGTGCAGACAATTGAAAATATTTATTTCTTTTCATGTATTCAAGTCAGTCAATACTGAACATTTCAACTAAACAGTCATAACAAAACATTTTCAAGTTTTTATGCAGTATTACTGAACGTACCATTATACTGTAAGCTTACAGTAGGAACATAATATATTCACTTCAGCACTGGAAAAAAAAAAAACCCTGATCTCTCCACTTCGCTGGATCTGGCCACAGGGCCTCATCAACATCACAGGCTATGTTTTCATGTGCAAGGCAACATGGGAAGAATCTTCTGCAATGATGACTCCACCCTTGTATCGATGCTTGCTCCGTGGCTTGAATGAGGGGCATCTGGACATACGGTCAGAGATCATAAACCTTCCACCGCCTTGTTGAGAAGAACTCCTCTTTGGGGTTCTGAAAGGGGGCCTATGGTGGAAGATGGACTGTAAATTCTGTATGCTGATGAAAGCAATTTTGGACCAGAGCAGAATCATGAAAAGAGACGTTGTCCCAGAAGACAATGTATCACATCTGGTCCCTTTGGTTTGCTGCTGTGATAATATTGTATAAAAATGCAAGAATGAGGTCTGAGTTTTGTAAGGACCCATGACCATGCTGTCTCTCTTATTTTGACACCATCCATTGTTGTTGAAGACATGTGACCTGTGCCCTTTTTATAGTGCTTGTAACCAGTGTCGGGAGTAACGCGTTACTATGGCTACGATCACACTGCAGGTTTTAATGCTCAATTCCGATTTGTTTTGCACAAATGTGACCCATATCTGATTTTTTAATGACAGTCTGAACAACACAAATCCAATTTTTTTCACACCAGACCCAGGCCACTTTCATATGTGGTCCTAATTCGGATACGTATCTGATATTTTCAAAAGCGAACTCCGTCTGAATGGTCATGTCACATTTCATCCGACTTTTTCCTCACTGAAGTGAGACAGACGCTACAATTCTGTGGTGGAAGATGCAGCCAGAATGGGAGACACAGCTGATTTTTGCTCTCTTTTTAATCAATGTCCTTGCCTTTATCACTGGATTGTAGTTTTGTTGGCTCTGACTGCACAATAACTTCAAAATTCCGGGGTGGGGGGGTGCAATTTGGGTCTGAAACCATCAGACCTTACAGGCACACAGTAACGGCACATTTAAGGGCTGTTTAATCAATTCAATTCAACTTTATTTGTATACTGTGGAGAGAATAACCAGGCTGAACTTTTCCGAGCAGATGAAACTTTATTCCACTCTCTCTCACATTCACCAGAATCAGAAAAACATCACCACCAGGTTGCAGGCACTCTCTTTTACAGTATATCACAGCACTAACACTTCTCTGCTACCTGGGGTGCTGCATTAACATATCACTCCCCACACTCCCCACCTTTGATCTGCCACTTCACTAACTAACTAACTAACCTGCACTTATATAGCGCTTTTCTAGTCACAAAGACCACTCAAACCGCTTTCATTAATGCTAACCCTCTATTCTAAGGGCCTATAGGAAACAGATATCTAGGGACAATTTAGAACAGCCAGTTAACCTAACATGCATGTTTTTGGCATGTGGGAGGAAATCGGAGAAATCCCGGAGTAAACCCACGCAACACGGGGAGAACATGCAAACTCCACACAGATCACTGTTGGTCGGGGGCTGGGATCGAACCCACGATCCCACGATCCCCACAATCCCCACTTCAGTCTGAGGGAAAACTACTGAGTGGGTTCCCCACACCGCCCGCCCACCCCCCAGAGTCTCAGACTGAGTCTTAACCCCCATGTCCTTTGGGCTTCAGCCTCAGTCCATATCTGCTGTAACGGAGAGTCTTCGGCTCTGAGGTGCTGCTGTGCCGGTGGGGGGTTTCTGGGGGTGTGTCCGTCTGTGGGGGGACAATGGGGGGGACACCTTCAGCATGCAAGTGTGACTGATCTGACAATTCATTTACCTGGGGATTTCCCCGTGGGGGTCTTCCGCGCCGAGGAGCTCGGGCCAAGACCACCTGCTCGTCTGCTAAAACAAAGCCTGTCTATACAGATTGTCTCCCAGCGACCCCTCCAAGTCTAGCACAAAATGATTGTACCCGGGTTCCAGCACTCCGAACGGGCCATCATAAGACAGGTGCAATGGGGTCCAGTGGGCATCGTGCCTGACAAATACGAATGACGCGTCCTTCAAGGTTTTTGGCACAAAAGCATGAGGAAAACAGTGGTGCACCGGGCCGGGTAGCATCCCTGCCTCTGCGCTATGTCTTGAATGCGGGAATGGATCAGTGTTCGGCACAAGGTTATCCGTCAAAAATTTCCCGGGGAGCTGCAGCGGCTGGGAAAAAAACAGCTCTGCTGGGGAGGCTGCAAAATCCTTCTTTGGTGTGGAACACAACCCTAATAGAACCCATGGCAACCAGTCCACCCAATTTACATCCATAAGTGAAGCTCTGAGCGCTGCTTTAAGTGACCTATGGAAATGCTCACATAACCCATTGGCCTGTGGGTTGTACATGGTCATGCGATGAATTGAGACCCCCAGGCTCCGGGCCATGGTGGACCAGAGGTCGGAAACAAACTGCGGGCCCTGATCGGATGTGATGTCCGAAGGAGCGCCGAAGCGTGCCACCCATGTCGTCAAAAAAGCGCGTGCCACATCTGCGGACGTGGTGGAAGCTAGCAGGACTGCTTTGGAACACTGTGTGGTGCGGTCCACCATTGTCAGGAGGTGTGTGAACCCCTGCGATGGCGAAAGGGGGCCCACGAGGTCCATGTGAACGTGGTCGAACCTCTTAGCTGGGCTATGGAATGGCTCCAAGGGGGCCTTTGTGTGCCTGTGCACTTTGGCTTGTTGGCACACTACGCAGGCTGCAGCCCACTCTTTCACCTGTTTGTGCAGGCTCGGCCAGATGAACTTTGCTCCCACCATTTTGACTGATGCGCGCACTCCTGGGTGCACCAGTGAGTGAACCAACTCAAAAACGCGGCGGCGCCAAGCGCATGGGACCACCGGGCGCGGGCAGCCCATGGAGACGTCACAGATTAGGGGGGGGGCACCGTCTTGCAGTACTCTACTCTCCAGCCTTAACCCTGTTGGTCCAGGGCGCAAACGTCCGCATCGCCGATCTGCTCAGCGGCCATGGCCGTGTAATCTATCCCCACGTAGACTGGGGCCACAAATGCACGCGAGAGACAGTCCGCCACCACGTTGAGTTTACCGGCCACATGCTGAATGGGGGTCGTAAACTCTGAGATCGCAGCCAGCTGTCTCTGCTGCCAGCCCGACCATGGTTCCAAAATCTTTGCCATCGCGTACGTTAGCAGCTTGTAGTCCACGAATGCAGGGAAGGTGCGCCCTTCCAACCAGACCTGGAAGTGGCATATGGCCAGGTGGAGAGCCAGTAACTCCCTGTCGAATGCGCTGTATTTACGCTCACTGTCGTGCAAAGACCTGCTCAAAAAAAGCAAGCGGCTGCCAAGAACTGGAGACGCACTGCTCCACGACAGCCCCTATGGCCACATCCGATGCATTGGTACTGAGCGCTATCCGAGCCGCCGGGTCCAGGTGCGCCAGCAGTGCGGCGTTCACCAGAGCTATTTTAACCTCGGAAAATGCCTGCTCTCGCTCAGAAGTCCAGTTGACTCTGTCCGCCGGTTTCTGTTTCTTAAGTGCGGTGTACAACGGCTGCATGAGCTGGGCTGCGCGGGGAAGGGGGGAGATGGTTGTAAAAGTTAACCATCCCCAAAAACTTGTGCAGTGCCCTGACCATCTCAGGCCGGGGAAAATCTGCCACTGTGCGCGCTTTGTCCAGTAAGGGTATCGCACCCTCCGGTGAGATGCGGTGGCCCAAAAAATTGATTCCCGTCACCCCGAACTGGCACTTCGCCGGGTTGATTATTAATCCATGCTCCTCCAACCTCTGGAAAACTGTCCTGAGGTGGGCTGCATGTTTGTCCTCAGACGCGCTGGCCACCAGAATGTCATCCAGGTAGACGAACACAAACGGCAGATCGCACAACACCGCATCCATCATGCGTTGGAATCAGAATCGGAATCAGAATCAGATTTATTGCCATTGTTCATGTAGTACACAAACTAGGAATTTGTCTCAGTGCAATGCTGCAACATTAAACATGATAAAATAAAAGAAATAAACTATACATGCAATAAAGTGTAGAATAAGAATGAGTAATACTAGTCAGCAGTTTAAATATATTAGTGAGCAGCAGATAATGTGGAGAACCATATAGTGCAGTCGGTAATGCAAGAAGAAAACAGTGATGATTGACATGAGTCTGGTTGAGCTGCTGTACATAGTGCACGAGAGTCAATAAGTCACTTAGTGTTCAGCAGTCTGATGGCAGAGGGGAAGAAGCTGTTCATGTGACGGGAGGTTTTAGTCTGAATGGACCGAAGTCTTCTACCTGAGGGGAGAGGGGCAAACAGTACGTGACCAGGGTGTGAAGGATCGGCTATGATCCGGCCAGCACGCCTCCGGGCCCTGGAGATGTACAGATCCTGGAGAGATGGGAGCTTGCAGCCGATCACCTTCTCAGCAGTGCGCACGACACGCTGCAGCCTTAGTCTGTCCCTGGCAGTGGCTCCTGCGTACCACACGGTTATGGAGGTGGTGAGGATGGACTCGATGATGGCTGTTTAGAACTGCACTAACATCTTGGTGGGTAGCTTGAGCTTCCTCAGCTGCCACAGGAAGAACATCCTCTGCTGGGCCTTTTTGATGAGGGAGCTGATGGTCGGCTCCCACTTGAGGTCCCTGGTGATGGTGGTGCCTAGGAAGCGGAAAGAATCAGCAGTGGTGATGGGAGAGCCTGTGAGGGTGAGGGGGGGCAGAGGGGTTGTGACTTTTCTGAAGTCCACAATCATCTCCACTGTCTTCAGAGCGTTCAGCTGCAGGTTGTTGTTGCACCAGGACGCCAGCTGGGCCACCTCTCTCCTGTAGGCGGACTCGTCGCCGTTGGAGATGAGCCCGATGAGGGTGGTGTCGTCCGCAAACTTGATCAGCTTGACAGACTGGTGGCTGGAGGTGCAGGAGTTGGTATAAAGGGAGAAGAGTAGGGGGGAAAGTACACAGCCCTGGGGTGATCCGGTGCTGATGCTAACAGAGTCTGAGACAGTCTTTCCCAGCCGCACATGCTGCCTCCGGTCTGTCAGGAAGTCGGTGATCCACCTGCAGAGGGAGTCAGGCATGTTGAGCAGGGACAGCTTGTCCCGGAGCAGAACGGGGCGGATGGTGTTGAATGCGGAGCTGAAGTCCACAAACAGGATCCTGGCGTAGGTTCCTGGGGAGTCCAGGTGCTGCAGGATGGAGTGGAGGGCCAGGTTGACTGCGTCGTCTACAGACCTGTTGGCTCGGTAGGCAAACTGCAGCGGGTCCAGGAGGGGAGTGGTGATGGACTTGAGGTGGGGCAGGACCAGGCGCTCAAAGGACTTCATGACTACAGAGGTGAGCGCTACAGGTCTGTAGTCGTTAAGTCCAGTGATCCGTGGCTTCTTGGGGACAGGGATGATGGTGGAGGATTTGAGGCAGGTCGGCACGTGGCATAGCTTAAAGGAGGTGTTAAAAATGTCTGTGAAGACAGGAGCCAGCTCTTTCGCACAGTGTCTCAGGGTGGAGGGAGACACGCCGTCCGGACCGGGGGCATTGCGCGGGTTCAGTCTGGAGAACTGTTTGAGCACGTCCTGCTCAAATGTCTGCGGCGCACCTTTTAACCTGAAAAGCATGTGTAAAAACTCAAAAAAACCAAATGGGGTTATTACTACCGTCTTAGGTATGTCCTCAGCGTGCACCGGGACCTGGTGGTAACCGCGGATCAGGTCTATCTTGGAAAAAATGCATGCCCCGGTGAGGTGAATGGAAAAATCCTGAATATGGGGGATCGGGTAGCGGTCATGCGCTGTGGCGTTGTTTAATCTGAGTAAATCTCCGCACGGTCGCCATGATCCCTCGGCTTTAGGAACAATTTGTAGCGGGGATACCCATGGGCTGTTTGAGCGTCTGATGATGCCCAACTTTTCCAAGTTAGCAAACTCCTCATGCGCTATGGCCAGTTTAGCTGCGTCCAGACGCCGAGGTCATGCGAAAACGGGTGGCCCTGTGGTGGTAATGAAGTGCTCCACCCTGTGTTTAGTGATGGTCGCCGAAAACATCGGGACCGTGAGTGCTGGGAACTGGGTGAGTAGTGTATGGAACTTACCCCCTGGAGCTGTGACGCTGGCTAGCGTTGTGGACCCGGCTCCACTAGCTGTACAGGGCAGGGAATCAAAAGACATTGCGTTAATCAGGCGTCTGTTAGCCACATCGACTAGTAGACCATGTGCACACAAAAAATCAGCGCCCAAAATGGGGAAGCTGCATGCCACTATGACAAATGTCCATTGGTTTGTACGGCCGTGTAAGGATACAGTCAGTGTCCTCTCACCAAAAGTCTTAATGTCTGAGCGGTTTGCGGCCGTCAGCTCAGGGCCGCTAGTTCCCGCTAGCTGGTCGGCATAGGATGGCAGGATCAGACTCTTTTGGGAGCCGGAGTCCATGAGGAACCGTCTACCGGAGCATGAGTCTGTCAAATAGAGCAGCTTGTTTGTGCCACCGGCGGTCGCAGCTGCTACCGACTGCTGGCCCTGGCGTTTCCCGAGCGCTTAAATTGGCACCATAGCACGCATTGGCGTGCGTCCTCTCCAAAACGGCGGTGGTAGAAACAGAGTGTGTCTCTCCGGTGCTTCTTGTCCTCCGCTGCAGCCACCGTCGTTGGCTCCTCGCTGGGTTCCAACACTGCTGCATTTACTACGAGGGCTCTGGTGGTGAGGACAATCTGATCTGCGTCTTGCGCTAGCGCCCGGTAGTTGCGCGCGGCCAGCAGCGGCGAATTGGCAAGGACCACCCTGGCCGCAGTTGGGAGGTCCCGGAGGAAAAGGTGGGCAAAGAGGAAATGCCTGTCATCTGTGCCCATCAACGCCAACATCTTCTCCATTAACTTGACCACCGACCCGTCTCCCAACTCGGAGTGCGTCAGGAGCCTTTCCGCTCTCTCAGTCTGAGAGCGTATAGCGCCGGGTCAGCACGGTTTTGAAAGCCTCGTATTTGTCGTGGGCTGGGGGACGTTGGAGCAGGCTCGCCACCTGCTGAGTTGTGTGTGCGTCCAGCACTGCAACCACGTAGTAGTATCTGGTGTCATCCGCCGTTATTCCCCGGAGCACAAACTGGGCCTCGATGTGGAGGAACCAAGACTTCGGGTCGTGTAGCCAAAAGTCTGGGAGTTGACCGAAACGGCACACGCGTTGCTGGCATCTCCCGTCCGGGTTGTCTCCGGGGTGTTCGCCTCGAGTTCCATTGAGCATCAAGGGCTCACCAGTGTGGAGAGAGGAATAATCAGGCAGAGCGGTCCAGAGTAGAGCAGGCTTTATTAATCTCTCTCTCTCACATTCACCAGAATCACAAGCATCAAAAAACTCACAGGTCGCAGGCACCTCTCCTTTTATAGCATACAACTCGCCCTGTGACCTGTGGTGCTGCATTCACATAAAAGACTGCAATTCCCATTCTCTTTGTTACTGTTCGCATCAACACACAAACCCCCGCATCAACACACAAACCTCCCATGACCATTCCCTTTGTCCTTCCGTCTGAGTGGAAACATACTGAGTGGATTCCCACAATGTCAATCAATCAATCAATCAATCAACTTTATTTTTAAAGCACTATGTAAATGACTTGTGCAAAATATTTGTAGGTATCTGTCCAGTATTTATAGTAATAGTTTAAATGCAGATTATTTACTGATGATACAACTGTGTTCAGTAGTGGGCAAAACTCGAAACAATTCATGGATATAGTAAAGAAAGAAGTACAAATTGTAAAGAAATGGCTTGATGTGAATAAATTATCTTTAACTAGGTACATAATATTTAGAAACCGGTCAGCAAATTCAAGCAGAAAACTCATGATAAACAATATGGAAACTGATGTAGTGTCTGAAACCAAATTCTTGGGTGGGATTTTAAGATAATAAAAGCAGTGGGCATCCATTTTACGGCCTCTTTTCCGGATGCCTGCGCCGGTGCCTGCTGTGTACTGTACTGTATATAGTTCATATGATAAAGCTGTGTTCGCCAACCATCATCGTGCCTCATCCTTCCCCCAGGTATTTCCACGCATAACATTTGGCAATCGAGGATTAACTCATGGAGGCGTGCATTATACTGCTTCGTCCCTTTCTTGAGCTCCCGGGCAAACCACCGGTTTTATGGCCACATTGGCTGTAGGCCTATCAAATGTACATTACAGCGCTGGACCTCGGGAAGCTTGACAAGGTGAGAGCGTGGGCGCTTCTCGTTCACAACCTGGGTATTGAAGGCAGGAGGGGTCTACAGACGCTCGGCCTGGCAGACTCATAAGAGGAAGTTGTGGAGCTGCTAACTAAACATTTCTCCACCCCAGACAATGCTACTGTTAGGAGAATTCATTTTCATCGGAGATGCCAGTAGGTAGGTGAGCCTATCAACCAGTATGTCATTGACTTGAAGCAGCTAGCCAGTGAGTGTCATTTTGGACCGCTTGAAGATGAGATGGTACACGACCAACTAGCACAGCACATGTGCAACGCTGAGCTGCATGCTAGGCTATTAGTGGTGCCTAATGACTTAATGTTAGCTAAAGCAGTGGAGCTAGCTCTCTGGTGGGAAGCTGTTGATAAGCTAGCTGTGGAGCTAAATTGGCGCCAGCCACAGAAGACGCTGGAGCTGCCTTCCTCAGCTAATGTTGCGGACCCTGATAGTGAAGATAGCTTGGACAAAGATTTTTGAGAAATTAATGCTTCCAGCCAAAGGTCTGCCCCGGTAAACTCCTGTTGCAGGGGTTGTGGGTCCATGACGCACCACCAAAAAGTGAAGAAATGCCCAGCTAGAGGAAAATGTTGTAGCAGATGTGGATGCTTGAATCACTATACCAGGGTGAGCCGTTTGTCTTGCCTGGGGAACCCAAGGGAGAAATCACCCTGCTTGCCCCCGACGGACACTGGGCGCGAATGGTATGAAGAGCTAACGGACACCCTCGCTTTTAAGTCGACCAGTTCTTGCTCAGGGTCAATACCCATGCCGATGAGCGACACCATGCTAGCCCCAGATGCCTCTGGGTCTTGGCCAGTTTGGTGGGGGTCTGCAGCTACAATGGTGAACACTACAATATTTATAGAAGAGGACGGGGCCAGACCAATGAGCATGGAGTTGGCACATGCTCAGCAGCAGCACATTGGGCTGAGTAAAATTCCACTCCGAGTTATGGCCTTGGTTCGGGTTCCGGATGAAGGACGTCCACGGTGAAGATGGGCCAAACGACAGCCAGTAAAACATCAAGGGTGTCTGCGCATAGTGGCTAAGCTGGGCACAGCATTCTTCAGGTTGTCCGACGGCTTGTCGAGGCACGCCAATCAGCTTCGGTGTGTCTGGGAAGATGCTCCAGGTGGCAAGGCTGGACGGGAGTCGGTGATGGTGGTGTGGGATGCAGGGTCTGTCATCCAGAGGGTCGGCCATTTCTCCGGCGGTCTGCGGTCTCCAGGGGCGCCTGCTGAGGGGCTGCCCTGGACCCCCCATACAAGTTTCAACTTTTTTACTCAAATGACTGTGCGGTAGCACTTTGTTCATAGTTTTGGCATTTTTACATGCATGTTATGGTATGGGATTATTTTGTGTGTTTTGTTTAGTTGAGGAACACTATGTGCAATTTTAGTTTTATGTATGGACTTTTTCTTTAGATATGGGTGGCAGAATAATCCACCCCGCCGTGCGGGCTGCACGGTAGTCCACCTGTCAGCCCTATTTTAGGTTATTTTGTGTCAATGTGTTAGGCCATTCTAGTACATTGTTTTTCATTATTTTAGTATGTGATTCCAGTCCCCAATTATTATTATTTTTTTTTCAGTTGTGTGTGGTTTTAGACTTTTCTAAAGGGGGGGGGATACTGTATATGAAAACGGCACATTATCGTGAAGTGCGGTGTGGTTGATTTGCACTTCCCGTCACATCACTGCACAGCCCTATATGAGGCAGAGGGCATCCATTTTACGGCGTCATTGCTGGACGCCTATGCTGGCACCTGCTGTGTGCTATACTGTATATAGTTCATATAATAAAGCCGTGTTCGCCAATCATCATCGTGCCTCATCCTTCACCCGGCTAATTCTATACATAACAGACAAATCACAATAAACAAATATATCTGATTGTCAAATCCAGAAGAGATTTAGATTTTCAGTAGTCAGGAAACAACATTTGAAACATTCATCTATGTTCCCAATTTCATCACTTCCTGTATCTGAGCACCAGTGTGTGTCAAGCAGACAGTGGCTTCATCTGAACTGTTTGACTGGGTAGTCAATGTGGCAGGAGCGGGAAGAGCTGAAGAATTGCTGGGTATAATGATGACGTTCTGGAGAGTTGGGACTCAGAGCATCACAGTTCAATCGTCATTTTCCCCTCCTTTTACAATCAAATACATGATTCACCTCTTTCAGTTTTAATACTTCTACCATATTTACGATATTCAGTGAACATACCAAGATAAATTTCAGACAGTGATGCCAGATCTCCAAATGCCCCAATCAACATTATCACTAACACATTTTTTTTTTCTCTGTATAGAATTGCGCATCATGTTAAAGGGGTCACGGACTGAAAAATTGTGCTTTGTAGGTATGGATACTGCCATGATTAAAAAAAAAAAAAATCAAAGAAGATTTAATCAAAATAAGTCACAAACATGTCATGAAGGGCTTTGTGAGCTGTTAAAATGTGGGAAAAGCACAGTGAATGGGACCTTTAATGACCACATGTTCCAAAACCAATGGTCTGCTGCAATCAGATGTGATGCTACCCTGGAGGGATTCTGACAGCAGTGAAAAAAAGTCATGTAGGGTCAGCGCGCACACACACACACACACGCACACACGCACACACACACACACACACACACACACACACACACACACACACACACACACACACACACACACACACACACACACACACACACACACTCACTAGATACTGTATAGACTGACAGACACATAACACAGAAACACACAGGGAGCACCTTGTTTTTTGCCATCACAGTCTGTCACAACAGTAGAAAGTCAAACCTCACTCAGACTTCCCACCGTAAAGATCTGACTTCACCTGCCACGGATGCAGAACAACCAGCTGCAGCACGTCATTACTCTGCAAACTCGCAGTGAATAGATGAATTTTCTGAGACAATGTTTGCGACTTTTTAAGAGCTTGAACAAATGGATTTTGAAATAAAATCTGTCTGCGTCCTCTCCATCTTCTTCAAGCACAAGAAAAGCTAGAAATGGTCCGGTGTAGACATGGTCAACATGAGCTGCACAGGATTAAAGCGACCATGAGAAGGAGAAGGAACGTGGCTTGGTTGTCATTGCATCATTTTTGTAATTTTGATTAATAGCTGATGTACAATCCAAACCGTAGTTCGAGTGCCATGGACAAAGTCTTCAATGGAGAAAGTGTTAGCAAAATGGAATGACCTTACATACAGTATTTCCAACTTTTTCCTTTATCTCATAGATTTGCAACTTCATGTGTATATTTGTAATTTTTTTTCTTGTCGATTTGCAACTTTGTTCTCAGAATTTTATTTTATTTTTTTTACTTTTTTCTCAAAAATATGCCATTTTTTCCCTGTAAATTTCTAACTTTTTTTCCTGGTAGCTTTTCATCTTTTTTCTCATGAATTGGTGATTTTTCTCTTGTTAATTTTCTACTTTTTTCTTGTAAATTCTCTTTTTTTTAAATTTTTTTTTTTATACTTGCAAATTTGTATTTAATTTACCTTCAGCCTTTCCATTTGCTTCATGAATGCCCCTTGCAGGGCATTAGTGAGACGCCAGATGCCAAACAGTAAGTTTGCTTGTTTATTAAACAAAAGGACAAAATGACAAAGTAAAAAGCGACGTGGGGCTAAACATGTACATACACTAAAGCACAAAATAATAACACTGGTGACGAACGAGGAGGTGCAGCGAGGACGGAACCTACGCTGTGCAAAAACACTTACAAAGACGAGCAGCGAAGAACCCAAGGCACAGAAGGAAGACTGGAGTCGGGGATGGGAACGCCAGTCCATCAACACGGAGGTGTTTGGGTGTGTTGGTCGCAGCAAGGAGTGAGCCTCGGCTGCTCCCTTAATTACAGAGCATAAACTAATCAGAAAAGAGGCAAAGTAATTAATGAAAATGACAAACAGCTGTCACGACGCCGGCTTGGCTTTGACAGCCGGAAGTGTGGCCGAGACGCTGCCACAATAAGAGCCCCTGAGAGGTCCTAATAACAAACCCCGGAATAATATGGTGGAAAAGGGGAAATAGTGAGCAACCTGAGCGCGGACGGGCTCAGCGCTCAGATCACCACAGTTTGTACCTTATGCTAAATTTGTGAATACCCCCTCATCCCCACTGTCAAAAAAATAACAAATCACCCACTGCTGATAATGCACCATCGCAATGTGGCAAGAACTGGCACATCTGAAAGATGTTTCAACAAGGGCCCATGTTGGCACGCTGGTCGGCTGACCATATGAACCTCCTCAGACATGCAAACAACCTCCTTCCATCTTAATTCTTGCCTTCATTAAAACCCCGCGCACTGATGTTGACCAACTTCTCAACAACTTATTAGCCTTCAAAGTTTTCTATTTCAAATTCGCTGGCCTCTCTTTGACCCCAAAACATGGAGCTCTTGTTTTGGGCTTATAAAGACGGAAAGTGCACAAAATAATGCACACATACAGACACACACATATGCACGCAGACACGGACACACACAACCCCGTGGGCATCGTTAAGCCCTGCTTAGCAGCTCAGTGAGGCTGGCAGGCAGGCAGGCCTGCTGATATTCTCCCTCTCCTTTGGCTGCTCCCCTCTGCATGCTGCTCCAAATCCTGCTGCTCGCGTTTCACACTTTTTTTTATCTCCCAACTCAGGACATACAGAATAGATGCTTTATATGGAAAACACTGTGCAGCAGCAGAGGAATAACTTATTCAAAGTGCGGTCCACAGAGAGGGAGAAAGAAAGGCATGTGGATCAAAGATCAGTTGTTGCATAAATACTAAATAAAGGCAGTCCTTTGATTTATATTCCTAGTATATGGGAGGAAAGCACTGGTACAGTGCAGCATATCCAATTCTAACAAAACAGGCAATGAAGTGAGACATTAAGAGTGATATTTATTTGATAAAGGTAGAAATCAGCAATGATAGAGGATATATAGTACCGTAGTTCATAAAGCTTCAGCAAAAGTGTGTCAGGTCTCCAGAGAAGTGATGGTGCACCCTTCATTATCTTTCATTCAGGATGCACAGAGGGGATAAAAGCTTCCTTGGCTGTGATGTTGACTTGTCATGATGAGTCTTTTGACATTTTGGAATGCTCTTACCCTCAGGTTTGCGCAGCTTCTTTCAAAGGAGAAAACGTGTGTTCGTGGTTTGATTGCACAGACGTCTGCTTGGAGCACAAATGAGGGCGCTCCACAATTCTGATTATTCAGGAAATCAGAGGTGCCGTTTTTGGAGTTGCACATGAACATCTCAATAAATTAGAACGTCATCAAAAAGTTGATTTATTTCAGTAATTCAATTCAAAAAATTAAACTCCTACATTATATGGATTCATTACACACAGAGTGATATGTTTCAAGTGTTTATTTCTTTTAATTTAGATGGTTATGGCTTACAGCTCATGAAAACTTCAAAATTCAGTTTCTCAAAAAATAAAGAATATTACATAAAATTAATAAAAAAAAATATTTTTCATTAAAAATACTGGCTGACTAAAAAGTATGCCCATCTACACTCTCAATACTTCACTCAGTACTTTGTCAGGGCTACTTTTGCACGAATCACTGCATCAACGCGGCGTAGCATGGAGGCGATCAGCCTGTGGCACTGCTGAGATGTTTTGGAAGCCCAGGTTGCTTTGATAGTGGCCTTCATCTTGTCTGCAATGTTGGGTCAGGTTTCTCATCCTCTTGACAAATTCTTGATGGGGTTTAGGTCAGGGGAGTTGTTGGCCAGTCAGGCACAGTGATTCCATGGTCATTAAACCACGCTTTGGTACTTTTGGCAGTATGGGCAGGTACCAAGTCCTACTGGAAAAATGAACTCAGCATCTCCATAAAGTTTGTCAGCAGAAGGAAGCATGAAGTGCTCTAAAATTCCCTGGCAGACAGCTGACTTTGGACTTGATAAAACTCTTAGGAACCTTAATTTCCAAATGAAATGCAAAATTTACTCTCATCTGAAAAGAGGACTTTGGACCACTGAGCAACAGTCCAGTCTGTTTTCTCCTTAGAGCAGGTAAGACACTTCTGATGCTGTCTCTGGTTCATGAGTGGCTTGACACAAGGAATGCGACAGTTGTAGCTCATGTCCTGGATACATCTGTGTGTGGTGGTTCTTGAAGCACTGACTCCAGCCACAGTCCACTCCTTGTGAATCTCCCCAAATTCTTGAATGGACTTTGCCTCATAATCCTCTCAAGGCTGCAGTTATCCCTGTTGCTTGTGCACCTGTTTCCAGAGGTGGACTCACCATTAGGCAAAGGTAGGCGGTTGCCTTAGGCCCCGACCTGCTAGGAGCCCCGATCTACTAGAAGCCCCATATATATATTTTTTAAATGTTTACCATATTTAACGTGATGGCCAACAAAATATAGAAACAAAGGTATTTATAAAAATGCCAAATCAAATCACAAACATAACGTCCTCCCCACTTCTCAGACTGTTGGATGGTTCCATGTTATCTCCAAGGCATGCACATGTGCGTCTGTGATTACGATTGTAAACAAACCATACAACCAACGTGTGGAAGAGACCAGCAAAATGAAAAGAAGCTATCCGAGCAGTGCAGAGAAAAGGCGAAAAAAACAAGAGAAAATTTTTTATCAAAGTTTCAGAAGGTAACAACCTTTTTTGCTTCAAACCGTGAGGAGGCTAACTCTCCCGAGGAGACAGGGAGCAATGCTACCAGTGCGGATGCTCATGCTAATGACGAGCTACCTGTCACTAAAGGAGGCGGCAGCGCCTGTTGTAAATGGGATCAGGTCAAGTGGACCTCTGAGCAAGTAAGCACCACAAATGGACCCCAGGATCCACTTTGTACATGTACAAGTACATTTTCAATCCAGTGATTTATAAAGTGATTCATGACTTCTGGAAGCCTCATTAACAACATTATAGTCACCAAGAAATGTAAAAGAATATATACATACTGTATATATATGTGACATAATTGGCAGACCCAGGGAACAGACACAGGCTCAAGAGTGGATTCAATAATCTTTATTTGTAATAGTGAAAGTGTGTGGGTGCGTGTGTGTGTAGTGAATGTGGATGTGAGTGCGTGGGTCTGTAGACTCGTCGTAGCTGGGAGTGAGCAGAGCGCCGTTTGATCTGGCAACCCTACGGATAGAGCAGAGGCACAGTGTTAGCACAGTTCTAGCAGGAGTGTACTCAGGGATTGACTGAGGCTTACTGTTTCAGGAGAAGTGGTAAACTCAGGTTGGCCCGAAGGCAAAAGCCAGGAAGACAGCGCCTGCTAACACGACGCCGCTGGAGAAGGATGGCTAGCGGCAGAGAGAGAAGCAGAGACCGCCGTCAGGAGGAATGATTCCGCCGCCTGGGAATTCCGCCTGTGCACAGGGGATAAACGCAGGACAGGTGGGTAGAAAAAGGCTTACTTGATGACGAGGAAAATCCTTCCAAAAGATGACGCTGAAGCGGCAGGGATGACGAAGGCAGGATGATAGGCTGGGAAGTCGAGTGTAGAGCTTCATGCAGCCAGGGAGACAGACGACTCCGTGCTTGTCTGGGTTATATAACCCGAGCGTGATAGAGAGCCAGTGTGCGCGCAGCTGCGGGTGATAATGGCACAGAGCGAGTCATCACAATATGTATTAAAAATATGACAACTAAGCTAACCCAGAGAAGGTTTTGGCTCCGTTTCTGCTTTCAAAAGACTTAGTGGGGCAGATTAAGCCAATTTTTCAAAAGAATCTTTCCCTTGATGATACAAGCACCAAAATTGGCACAAATGAAGTTCAGGACCTACTTTTTAAGAAAAGTACGCTCTCCAGCTGAAAATCCAAGATGGCCACCATTTTTCAAGATGGCGACCGTGTCAATCTCCGATATTTTCTATTTGCGAAGTGGAAATCCAATATGCATTGTTTCTGAATGATTTGAACATTAAACTGCATGTATTTTAATACATTTATCTCATTTCTATGTTCTGAATTTAAATATGACCAACATATTTCAAAATGACGGCTGCTAAATGGCTGTAAATTGCAGTTTTCTAGCTGAAAATCTGTCTCTGTAAGCTATGCGGCCAAAACCTAAAAGTCCATGGTTACTTATTTCATTGATGTGATAAAATGTTATTCAATTTAGTTTATTGCTTTTATGAGAGTGATGTCAAAGCACAGCCAGGATGTCAAAGCACAACCAATCCTTTCTTTCAGCCTCCAATGTCACAAAAACACGCCATATGCATGAAGTCACAGCAAGCTGCCTCTACATGCTACAAAAGGAGGCATATGAGTATCACTGTGCAGAGGAGAATGACGCCCTGAATTTTGATGAATGGTGTGAGACACGCAGGAAAGAAAGTCCACAGTTTCAATTCTGGGAGCTTGTCCTGTCAAATGAGTTGGTGGTGTTCTCGTTGGTCAGATCTTTCAGAGAGGCTAACTTCAACTTGTACTGTCAAGCACTGTCTGCTTTAATCCCATTCTTCTTTGCTAACAACAATGTGAACTATGCTCGATGGCTCCCCATCCACCTCAAAGACATGGTTTCTTTGGAGCAAAGTCACCTTGGAGTGTTCCACGAATTTCAGCTGGGAAAGTTTGTGGTCCACAAGACTCACAGGGAATTCTCCAGCATAGCCATTGACCAAGCTCATGAGCAGGCCAATGCTGTCGTGAAAGGTGATGGTGGTGCCATTGGAGTTACTGAGGATCCATCTGCACTGAGGCGATGGATGGTTTCTGGACCAGAAGTTAGCCAGTTAGTTAACCAGTATGAGTTGGCTTCACAGGTTAAAGCTGCAAATGAAGATATCAAGCATCATGAACAGAACAGCCAGTCTCAGAAGTCCTTCACTGACAAGGTCAAGAAGTTTTTTGGTGTGATGAAGGACCTGGGCAATCCTTTCCTGGAGGAATCCAAGGATCTGCTCACACTGGACACAAAGCTCATCGCACATCCCAGTGCTGCAGAGCTTGTTAGGACTCATTTTGAGAAAGGTGAAGTTGCCTTCAAAGACTTTTTCAATGGTCTGGGTGATGAGGCTTCCTTCTACAAGCCAATCAAAACGAACAAAACTGACTTCTTTCGGCAACAGGCAGCTGTAGATTCCAGCGACAAAAAGAAGGAGGTACTTAAAAGTGACTGCAATCTGTTCTCGCAGCTTTTCATATCATGTCAAGCTCGAGAGTGTGATCTACTGGAGCTCTTCAGGCACGAGAATCAGTCCTTTCCTGCAGCACTGAGTGACATGGGGAATCTCCATTGTGGAAAGAAGTCTGACCTTGCCGACCGTCTGGAAGATGCCGTTTCTCTCCCTGACACTCAACCAGAATGTGATGCTATCATCATTGATGGTTCTGCTCTTGTTCACTCACTGTCTCCAAAGACATCAAATACCTTTGAGGAATATGCTGTACGTGATGCAGTACCAAAGATCCAGTTTTTCTCGTCAAAGTATGAACGCACAGACATAGTTTTTGATGTATACAAAACATCAAGCCTGAAAGCTGAAACAAGGTCAAAGCGAGGAAAGGGAACTCGGTGTAGAGTGACAGACAAAACCAAACTACCACCCATCTGGTCAAGCTTCCTGAGAGACAGTGACAACAAGACTGAGCTCTTTCACTACCTTGCAGACAAGATTATATCCATGTGTCCCAACAATGTTGTAATTGTGACCAAGGATGATCGGGCATTGTCAAACAAGACCTTCAACCTTGATGGCTTAAGTCCTTGCAACCATGAAGAAGCTGACTCCAGGATATTCACACATGCTCTTCATGCAGCAAAGCAACAGATGAAGTCTGTCTTGATCAAAGCATGTGACACAGATATTCTGGTTATTGCAGTCAGTGTCTTTGCAACTCTTCAGGATGCAGGCTTGTAAATGGTGTGGGTAGAATTTGGTCAGGGTCAGTCCATAAGATGGTTTCCTATTCACGATCTGGTAGATAAGCTTGGTCCAGAGAAAGCTAGTGGTATGTGCTTCTTTCATGCTTTCACTGGTTGCGACGTGGTGTCAGCCTTTCGAGGTAGAGGCAAGACAACTGCATGGCAAACATGGGGGTTTTGTCCTGAAGTGAGCCCAGTCTTCAAGAAGCTCAGTCAATACCCACCTATCATAGAAGATGCTGACCTCAACATCCTTGAGAAATTTGTTGTCACCATGTACGACAAGCACAGCAACACCACCAAGGTCGATGAGGCAAGACTGCACTTGTTTGCTCGGAAGCAGAGATCTTACGATTCTATTCCACCAACCAGTGCATCTCTCACTCAGCATGCTAGACGTTCTGTCTTCCAGGCAGCCTGTATATGGGGCCAGGCAACATCGTGCAAAATGCAACCTGAAAGCCCTGCCAACTGGGGCTGGCAGAAGAATGGTGAAGTCTGGGCAGTTGTCTGGTCAACCCTGCCACCCATTGCTCAGTCTTGCCAGCAGCTGACAAAATGTCGCTGCACGGGTGAATGTCGTGGACCATGTAAATGCTACCGCCGCACCCTGAAATGTACACAACTGTGTTCCTGCAAATGCAAGGAGTAAAACAGGTGACCAAGAGTCAATTCAAGCTAGCCAGTTTAGTCTATACTACATCTCTGTATTGAGTGGTAGGAAACATACATCACATCATATCAGTATCTTCACTCAGGTAGTGTTTCTTCATTATATTTTCAATATATCATCATGGTAGTTGATAATTATGATATTTGGAAGGCAAAATTGGATTTCTTGTCTCCAAAAACATATATTTTGATATATAGATCATAAAAGTAGCATGATATCGTCAGAATTTAAGCCAAATACTGCTGTAAACCCATATCACAGGCGGCCATCTTGAAAAAATGGCGGCCATATTGGATTTTCAGCTGGAGAGCGTACTTTTCTTAAAAAGTAGGTCCTGAACTTCATTTGTGCCAATTTTGGTGCTTGTATCACCAAGTGAAAGATTCTTTCACTAATCTGCCCCACTAACTTCTGGGTGGGCAATATAAGCTGCGGCTTCAGCCATCACCCATTTCGGATAACTCACGTGGAATTGTATAGTAGAAGGAGTCTTTGTCTAATTTGACCTTGTTGTTATATTATACAGTTTCTTTTAACCTGTAATGTACTATCCGAAATAAATAAAATTCATTCATTCATTCATTCATTCATTCAACTTCTCTTTTCCACTGCTGCTGCTCGTAACAGCTGGCTGCCCCCAGATGGAAATCCACATAACAGGTACAGTATGTGGCACTAGAGTGTTCTGAATGAGGCTTTAGCAAATTATGAATCAGTTTGTAAATCACTGGATTGAAACTGTACTTGTACATGTACAGACTGGATCCTGGGGTCCACCTGGGGTGCTCATTTGGTCAGGGGTCCACCTGACCTGTATCTGTTGTCAACAGTACCGCAGCTGCTAGCACATGTTGCTTAAATGACACGGCCACTGTGTCAACGGCGACTCTTCACAGAGGAGGAATGATGAGGGAACTATATACCACCAGTCTGATCAGTTTGTTCTTGAAGATGACCTATCATTATGGCCTAAACACCTGACAAACAGTGTTGCTATTTAGTTCAGAGAGGGCCAGTTTATTATTTGTTTTTGTATTTATTCTTATTTTTTGTGTGATATATTCTCCCTAGTGTCTACATAGTGCAGAGGTGAGGCTCCTCTGATCTGGGGAGACCCGGCCAGAGACAGCTAGAGTGATGATGTAGAGTGAAGTATGAGGCGTAAACGCACCTGTAAGCTGGTTGCCAACCGCCAATCAAATCTAAAAGAAGACGAAAGAAGAGGAGGGAGCACAGTGGATGCCTCTGCAAACTGGACCAGTAGCAGTCCGTGAATGGGACCCTGCTGGCAAATGTGGGGATGTGTAAACAAACAGCAGATCTTCCATGTGAATTATTGTTGTTTTTTTAATAATACACAAGAGTCTACATTTAATGCATTTGTTAAGATTTGAGCTTAGTAATCCACTTCAATACAAAAACAGGATGTCACTAGATAATTAAGTTACTTGAGCTGCAAATATGCAAACAGTTAACCCCCACCCCCACCACAAACATCATCGCATTTGGTTTGGAGATATTTTTCAAAAACCAATGTGATTATTCTTTTATTTTTTCCATATAAATTTTCATCTTTATTCATCTGAATGATATTTTCCTCAAAATTTTATGACTTTCTCAGTAATGTGCAGTTTTTTCTTGTAACTTTTGCCTTTATTTTCCTCACATAGTGTCACTTTAAGCTTCTTTGTTTTTCTACAGATGTAATTCCTGACGCCTGAACGATATCATCATTTGAAGACTTCTGAGGACAATAAGTTTCAAGTAGGATGTCAGTAAGGCCTGACTGAATGAATGATTGGTTGAATGAATGAATGTGAATTTTATTTGGTAATGAACACACAATCAAAACAACTAAAAATATGTAGGACACATAAGAACAACCGAAAGGGTGTAGGCTGAAGCTAGTGCTTATATAGCACCTACCCTGTTACAATTTTAAAATCATCCATCCATCCATCCATCCATCTTCTTCCACTTAATCCGTCATACCCAAAAAAGTGAAAGTGTAGAAACAAAGAAAAGGTAGGGCCCCATTTCTGTCTTTGCCTTAGGCCCCAATGGACTAAGTCTGCCCCTGCCTGTTTCTGCCACATTTTGTCCTTCCACTCAACTTTCCATTCATATGCTTGGATACAGCACTCTGTGAACAGCCAGTTTCTTCAGCATTGACCTTTTGTGGCTTACTCTCATTGTGGAGGGTGTCATTGAGGGTCTTCTGGACAGCTGTCAAGTCAGCAGTCTTCCCCATGATTGTGTAGACTACTGAACCAGACTGAGAGACCATTTAAAGTCTCAGGAAACTTTTGCAGGTGTTTGGAGTTAATTAGCTGGTCAGAATGTGACACCATGAGTCTACAAGACTGAACTTTATTGAGAAACTGAATTTGGGGCTTTCAGCCATAACCATCAAAATTAAAAGAAATAAATACTTGAAATATATCACTGTGTGTAATGAATCTATATAGAATAGAAGAATAGAATAGAATAGGCTTTATTGTCATTGTACAGTTGTACAGTACAACAAAATTGTGGGTGCTCCACCAGGCCGCTGTGCAATAAAGTAAGAAAGAAGAATTAGATAAAATACGGTTACAGAACTAACGATTAAACATATGACTGAAATAAAAGTAACCCAGGATTCTGGAAATATACACAGGGCAGCTTTGAAGAGGATGAAGAATAGAAAGGCGGTTGGTCCAGATGACATACCTGTGGAGGTGTGGCGATGCAGTGGACTTTTTCACCAGATAATTTTAACACAATCTTGGAGAGTGACAGGGTGCCTGAGGAGTGGAAAAAAAGTGTTTTGGTACCAATTTTCAAGAACAAAGGTGATGCTCAGTGCTGTAGTAACTACAAAGGCATAAAGCTGATCAGCCACACTATGATGATATAGGAAAGAGTTGTTGAAGCCAGGTTAAGAGGAGAGGTGACAATCAGGGAGCAGCAGTACAGTTTCATGCCAAGAAAGAGTACTACAGATCCAATCTTTGCTCTAAGAGTGCTGATGGAGAAGAAAAGAGAAGGTCAGAAGGAGTTCCACTGTGTCTTTGTGGATCTAGAGAAAGCACATGATAGAGTGCCAAGAGAGGAAGTGCGGTACTGTATGAGAAAGTCAAGAGTGACAGAGAAGTATGTGAGGGTGGTGCAGGACATAGATGAGGACAGTGAAACAGTGGTGATGTGCGCTGTAGGAGTGACGGATGGATTTAAGGTGGGGGTGGGATTATATCAGGGATCGCCTCTGAGCCCCTTCTTTTTTGCCGTGGTGATGGACAGGCTGACAGATGAGGTCAGGCAGGAGTCTCCGTGGACCATGATGTCTGCAGATGACATTGTGATCTGTAGTGAGAGTAGGGAGCAGGTGGAAAAGAACTTGGAGAGGTGGAGGTATGCTCTGGAAAGAAGAGGAATGAAAGTCAGTAGAAGCAAGCTAGAATGCATGCGTGTGAATGAGAGGGAGGCAGATGTAACAGTGAAGATGGAAAGAGTAATGGTAGTGAAAGTAGATGACTTTAAATACCTGGGGTCAACCATCCAAAGCAATGGAAAATGCACAAGAGAGGTGAAGAAGAGAGTGCAGGCAGGGTGGAGTGGGTGGAGACAAGTGTCAGGTGTGATTTGTGACAGAAAGGTAGCAGCAAGAGTGAAAGGGAAGATTTAAAAGACAGCAGTACCTGCTATGATGTATGGGTTGGAGATGGTGGTGCTGAAAAAAAGACAGGAGGTGGAACTAGAGATGGCAAAGTTTAAAATGCGAAGATTTTCATTGGGAGTGACTAGGAGGGACAAGATTAGAAATGAGTATATCAGAGGGACAGCTCAGGTTGGGCGGTTTGGAGACAAAGTAAGGGAGGCAAGGCTGAGATGGTTTGGACATGTGCAGAGAGGGATAGTGGAGATATTGGACAAAGGATGTTGAAGATGGAGCTGCCAGGCAGGAGGAAAAGAGAAGGACCACTCCATTCATGGATGTAGTGAAGGAGGACATGGAGAGGGTTGGTGTTACAGAGGGAGATGCAAAGGATAGGGTGAGATGGAGACAGATGATCTGCTGTCTCAACCCCTAAAGGGAGCAGCCAAAATAATAATGAGAAGAGAAGACACAGGTATGGTAGTGGCTTCACAGATGGAACTATGTACAGTCATGTGAAAAAATTAGGACACCCTGTGTGTGTGTGTGTGTGTGTGTGTGTGTGTGTGTGTGTGTGTTTTAAACATATTTGGACATATGGATATTTAATATCAATGTTAACAATACTGGGAGAGTCATGTAATACAACTAAACAATTAAAAATGAATTAAAGACTTCATTCAAATTTTCTGTAAAATGTAATTGTAAACAAATAGTGAGGAATAAATTAGGACACCCCCACATTCATTCTCACTTAGAATGGCTAAAATAAATGTTAAAAAATGCAAATAAAAACAAAAACAAGGTTAGACATAGATATGTGAACATTTCTTAATGAAGAACTGAATATTTAAAGGGGTGTCCTTATTTTTTCCCATGACTGTACATAAGAGTGTGGAGTGCAGAACACACAATTGAACACACAATTGAGTAAAATGGCCCAAGGATTATAGAAAATATACATAGTAGTGGTTTCACAGATGGGTCAATATATATGTAAGTGCGGAGTGCAAAGACAGGTATGCTATTATGATAATTTAAAAGGTGCTCAATTCTGTGCATGTGAGTGTTCGGAGGGAGGGGGTGGGGCCTCTAACTGCAGTCCGGATGGTCCAGGGGAAGAAACTGTTTGTCAGTCTGGAGGTGTGGGACCAGATTGATCTGAACCGTCATCCAGAAGGGAACAGGTCAAACAGGTGGTGGCCGGGATGTGAGGGGTTTCTTGTGATGGCCTTGATCCTTCTGAAACATGAGGATCTGGAGATGTCCTCCAGGGAGGGCAGAGGGCTGCTGCTGATTTTTTGGGCGGTGTTGATGACCCTCTGCACAGCCTTCCTGTTCTCAGCCATGGAGCTGGTGAACCACACACCCAGACAGTAGGTGAGCACGCTCTCCACTGAGCAGTGGTAGAAGGCCAGCAGCAGCTTCTGGTCCAGGTTGTTCTTCCTGAGGACACGGAGGAAGTGCAGCTGCTGCTGGGCTTTCTTCGCCGGGGCCTTGGTGTTGACAGTCCAGGAGAGGTCAGAGGAGATGTGGGTGCCCAGGAACCTGAAGGTGGGGACGTTTTCCACGCTGCCACCATTTATGAGGAGAGGGGTGTGGTCCTGTCTATTCTACCTGAAGTCCAGTATGAGTTCTTTGGCTTTTGGACATTCAGTTTCAGGTTGTTTGCTTGGCACCACAGCAGCAGATTCTTTACTTCCGCCCTGTATGCCTTCTCATCATCATTGGTGATGAGCCCAACCAAGGAGGTACTGTCCGCATATTTCATGATGACGGTGGTTGGGTGGGCTGGAATACAGTCAAAGGTGGTACAGTAGTGGGCTTAGTACACAGCCCTGGGGGAAGCCAGTGCTGAGAGACAGTGTGGAGGAGTGGTGGGGGCAAAGTCTGACTGTTTGCGGGTGGTTGGTGAGGAAGTTTTTTACACAAGAGCAGGCGGGGTGGTGGGGTGGTGGAGGATGTGCAATTTATTGATCAGGATATCTGGGATGATGGTGTTGAAAGCTGAGCTGTAGTTTACAAAGAGCGTCCTCATGTAGCTCCTTGGGCATCTTCCACAGACCAGTTCTTCCTGTAAGCGAACTGGTGGGGGTCGAAGGAGGGGGGAAGACAGTCCCTGATGTGCTGGGACACCAGTTGATCAAAACACTTCATGACTACAGATGTGAGTGCTATGGGTCTGTAGTCATTCAGGGTGTCATTTGCTGACTTTTTGGGGATGGGGATGATGGAAGCCTTGAGGCAAGAGGGGATGGTGGTGTGCATCAGGGAGAGGTTGAACAGCTTGTTGAGGATCTCTGCCAGCTGGTCTGCACATGCTTTGACCACCACTCCTGGGATGCCATCAGGACCAGCAGCTCGGCAGGGATTCACTGCTCTCAGTTGCCTCCTCACCTCATGGACCTGTAGAAAGAGAGGGGAGGAGGGGTGCTTAAATCGAGCAAAGAAGCTGTTAAGCTCCTCTGCCAGAGTGAGGCTGCTGTCTGATGTTGGGGGGCACTGGTCCCTGTAGTTGGTGAGGGCCTCGATGCCTCTCCACATCTGTCGGGGGTTGCTGTCTGTGAGGAAGCCCTTCACCTTCCTCCTGTTCTTAGCATGTTTTATGCCTCTTCTCAGATTGGCTCTGGCAGTACTGTACAGAGAGTTGTCCCTCTGCCTGAAGGCTGTGTTGTGGGCTCTAATAAGAGACTGGACCTCACTGGTCATCCAGGGTTTCTGGTTTGAAAAGACCCGGATGTGTTTGGTGGCTGTCATGTTTTCTACACAGCATTTAATGTAGGAGAGGACAGACTCGGTGTAGGAGTCCAGGTTCTGCTGTTCAAAGATGTTCCAGTCTGTGCAGCTAAATCAGGCTTGTAGCTGGAGGAGAGCATTTTCAGGCCAGGTTTTAATAGATAGATAGATAGATAGATAGATACTTTATTTCGAACAAAAAAGTATAACAAAAACAAAACAAATGACAAATGCAATAAAGTAACAGTATACAGTGTTTGAAAGGGAGAAGGAAGAAGTGAACACTTATTAATTCCATCTCCTCTTTTCCATAAATACACTCATGTGAATTATATACAAATTACCACATTTAAGACCCCAAGTAAACAATTAGCTGTATTTTGTACATATCAACATTAACACCCATCCATCCTAGCATACATTGATGTCCATACATCAAAACCAGCCTCAAACAACACAGATATACACAGTGCTGTCCCACCCACCATTCCGTAGTGTCCCATAGTGTCCCAGAGTGAGCATAGCGAATCGTACATATAAATACCACCCTTCTAACATATATCCTTTCAGCAAATAATGTTTGTACCTCTTTTTGAATTGATTTCTGTTTGTACATAGTTTCAGTTCCGGCTCCAGACTGTTCCACAAATCCACCCCACAGACAGATACTTTTCTTGGTTGTTCGTATCCTGGGTTTTGTAAAGTTTAAGTCTCCTCTCAAATTATGATCATTGTCTCTTTTTTAAAATATTTTTTGTATATTAGTTGGGAGTTGATTATTAATTGCCCTGTACATGACTTGTGCTGTCTTAAATTTAACTAAATCGATGAACTTTATGACATGTGACTTTAAAAACAACGAATTGGTATGGTCTCTATATCCTACATCATTTATTATCCTTATAGCTCTTTTTTTGTAATTTGCATATTGACTGTAGGTTGGTCTTGTAGGTGTTTCCCCAGACTTCTACACAGTAGTTAAGATAAGGTAGAAACAGTGAATTGTACAGTAAGACCAATGATTTATAGTCCAAGATGTGTCTTGTCTTCCCCAGTATGCCTATACATTTTGCCAACTTGGCCTGGATGTGACTGATGTGAGGTTTCCAGCAGATTTTATTGTCTAGCGTCAACCCCAGAAACTTATTTTCCTGTACTGTTTCTATTCTGGTATCATCTATCGTTACCATTATTTCATGATTTATTTTATAATTTCCAAACAACATAATCTTTGTTTTTTTTAGATTTAGAGATAATTTATTTTTGTTGAACCACTGTGTTAACTTTTTCATTTCAGTTGTGACCACCTCTAAAACCTGCTGCAAATTCTCACCAGTGCAAAGGATATTTGTGTCATCCGCAAACAAAATAAATTTCAGAATTTTTGATACTTGGCATATGTCATTTATATACAAAATAAAGAGTTTGGGTCCCAAAACTGACCGCTGGGGCACACCACAAGTGATGTCCATGAAGGGTGATTTGTGCTCACCAATTTGTACAAATTGTTGTCTGTTACTTAAATAACTTTCCACCCAACTCAGTCCTACCCCTCTTATCCCATACCTTTCCAATTTCCTTAGTAGTATTCTGTGGTCAATGGTGTCAAAAGCTTTCTTTAAATCTATAAATACTCCTACAGCAAACTTTTTTTTAATCTATACAACTAGTAATTTCTTCTATAAGTTCGATCAGTGCCAAAGATGTAGATTTATCTGCTCTAAAACCATACTGGCTGTAAGGAGGTTGTGTTTTTCAATGAAATCATCCAGTCTCTTAGTGAAGATTTTTTCAAGTATTTTGGAGAATTGTGAGAGTAAAGAGACTGGCCTGTAATTTGTGAAACAATGACTGTCTCCTGTTTTGTATAGAGGTATTACTTTTGCTATTTTCATTTTGCTTGGAAATTTACCAGTTTGAAATGACAGGTTACAGATGTGGGTGAGTGGCTTAACAATTCCTTCAATTACTTTTTTCACTATTGTCATGTCAATTTCATTCCAGTCCGTTGATTTTTTGTTCTTAAATTTACTCACAGTCTTGATAATTTCCTTTTCAGTAACTGCACCCAAAAAGATTGTGTTTGGATTTCTATCTTCTATTTCATTTACAGAACCACTGTTGTTTGTTTCTGTTGTCACTATTGATTTTGCTAATTCAGGACCAACGTTTACAAAAATTTATTGAAACCACTGACCACATCCCCCATATTAGTTATCAAATTGCCATTTTCAATAAAATATTCTGGATAATTAGCATTCTTAGGTCAATTACTAATAATCCCATTGAGTACCTGCCATATTCCTCTTAAGTTATTTTTATTATCCTCCAATATTCTGTTGTAATATTCTTTCTTACAGGTCCTCATTATATTAGTAAGCTTATTTTTATATCTTTTATATTTGATCTCAGCCTCCACCATTCTGCACTTAATGAATTGTTTATATAATATATCCTTCTTTTTACATGCATTTATTAACCCCTTGGTGACCCAAGGAATATTTTTCTTTTGTTGTCTGTCACTGTATTGTTTTATAGGACAGTTTTTATTGTACAATGATTGAAATATTTGTAAAAATTTATCATATGCTTTATTTATATCATTTTCATCATAAACTATCTTCCAATCTTGTATTAATAATTCCTTTGTCAGTAAATGCATAGATTATTCGGTTCTTATTCTTTTATATTTAATATTTTTGGTATACTTTTTCTTCCTATAATCACATTGATAGACAACAAAAATCGGCAGGTGGTCACTGATATCAAAGCCCACTCCTGATATTATTTTCCATAATGTTTGTGAATATGTTATCTATTAGTGTGGCACTGTGTGACGTGATTCTGCTAGGTCCGGTAATTGTCGGATGTAAGCCCATACTGTACATTGTGTTGATAAATTCTTCTGTCAAACTATGTTGTTTTGAATTCATCAGATCTATATTGAAATCCCCACAGATGAACATAACTTTATGAGTTCGTTTTGCATACATTTTTTCCATCCAGTCCTTAAATAAGTCAATGTTTGATCCAGGTGTTCTATATACACAGCTCACTACTATATTCTTCAAATTGTCCAGACAGATTTCTATTGTAATACATTCAAATAAATCATCCACAGTTACTGACAGATTTTCAACAACCTTGTATTTCAAGCTCTTGTCAACATAAATTGCAACTCCTCCTCCTTTTTTCACTTTTCTATTTATATAATTTAATTCATAGCCATCCATGGTAAAATCCACTCCTTTCTCTTCACTGAGCCACGTCTCTGATATTGCCACAATATTGAATGGCTCTTTAAACTGATGTAAATAATCTTTAATGTTATTAAAGTTGGCATAGAGACTTCTGCTGTTGAAGTGGATCATAGAAATATTGAAATCAGATGTGACCATTGTGTTAAACTGTTCATCCGTGTAGTAACTACAGTCATTACTGATGGAGGTAAATAAATTATTATCATGGTCTATGTTATATTCTATGTCCTGTGGGTTGTGATCTGTATATTCAAAAACTTTCAGTTCCTGTTGTTCCTGTTTGTTGATCTTTTGTTTCATGTTGTTAAATGTCTTGTAGCAGATGAGTATATCCCTTCAGTGTTCTACAATTGTCTGTTGTTGCTGTGACTCCAGTTCATAACATTCATTGATATTTGTCCAGTTCCATAATATTACGGATGTTAATGACCTTGGCTTCTTCAGGTGATCCATTTAATTTGATGTATATTTTACAGTTTGATGTCCATTCCTGAGGGGGTGTAGGCAGTTATTAGAAGCAGGGAGAGATGGTCTGATTGTCCAAGGTGAGGGAGGGTGGTGGCTGTGTGGGCAAGCTTAATGTTGCTGTAAACATGATGAAGTGTTCTATCCCCTCTTGTGAGACACTTAATGTGTTGGTGGAAATTGGGGAATAGAGTCTTTAAGCATGCTTGGTTAAAATCCCCTACAATAATGTGGACTGTGTCGGGGTGATCTTTCTGTTGCCTGCTAACAATGTGCTGGAGGTGGCTAAGTGCTAAGCTAATGCTAGCGTCTGGCGGGACGTAAAGAGCTGTTACAATTACTGCCGTTAGCTCACGGGGGAGATAGAAAGGCCTACACAGAAAAGACATGGCCTCTAAGTCAGGTGAACAGTGGCTGTGAATTACGCCAAGATTGAAGAACATAAACACAGTGCCCACCACCCCTGCCCTTACCAGAATCGGTGTTGCGGTCAAGAAGGTGTTTAGTTCGGCCAGGTAATTTCACAGTGGCGTCTAGGATGAGGGGGTGAAGCCATGACTCTGTCACAATCAGAATACAACTGTCGTGGACATAGTCATTGCACGACAATGTCCATTGTAGTCGATCTCCAATCGCAGCTCCAATCGCAGCTCGTTCATTTTGTTGGTGAGGAATCTGGCATTGGTGAGAGAAATTGAAGGTAATGTGGTTTGGTGCATTGTTTGCGCAGCTGAGCATGGAGGCCAGCTCTGCAGCCTCATTTCTTCTTTCCCTCTCGACGGTGTCTGTGCCTCTTGCTGGGCCCGATAACAATTCATGGAATGCCCGGAGGTCTGGCAATCTCCTCAGGGATGTGGTATTGATTGCTGGAATAAGAGCTGGAGATATCGGAGTTAAGTTGGCAGCCAATGCCTAAAGTCCCTGGTGGCTGTAAGTAAATGGTCCATCATGAAAGGATGACAAAAAAAGGCAGGAAAAACACAAAAACAAGCGTAGTAGTCCGGAGCGTCTAGCCGCAGCGTGTGAATGCGCAGCCATCTTGCAGTTTCATTTTTCAAATTTAATTTTTATGAGTTTCATTTTTTTAATCGAATTACTGAAATAAATCAACTTTTTGAAAGCATTCTAATTTATTGAGATGTACAAGTGTAACATGCACCCTCACCTTCTTCACCCTTCACCATATTGGCATATTTTTTGTGGATTCTCTCCATTTCCCCAAGGGCACACTCTTCCCTATCTTTTTCATCATTTTTGGCCTGCCAATCCACCTCCGTTCATTGCCAAATTTACTCTATCAACTCCTTTGAATTCACTGTTGTTTTTTTCCCTTCAGTATGTCTGCCATTGTGGCATTTAGTCCTGATTCCTTCTCACATTTCTCACTGCACAATTTGTCCTCATATTATGACTGTGTTAAAGTAGATATATGAAATGTTCAGACTTATTTTTTAAAAGTAGTGTAACGCCTGTTCCGCTTTATCGCTATGAACAGCACCCAAGTTTGTGTACTTACACTCTAACTTATAGACTAGGCCAACTAAACCAGTGTAAATACAAATAACTAGCCTACAGAATAAGCAGAGTGAGTGAAGGGCTACTTTAATCAAGAGTTGGTTGTGTGTGAAAATGGTGAAGGGTAGCTTTAGAATTGTAGGGTGTATGGTGTAAACCTTCCTTACAATAAGCAAACAATTTGTATATTTCAAAAAAGCCAGAATTTATTTGCCCACTGGTCAGCAGAAGGAACCAAGGCAATGTAACTAGTTTCAAACATATAACACAAAACCAACACTTAGAAAGAAAGAAAACGAAAAAGAGAAAACACATGCTCAAAGGAGGAAAAAGGCAATAAATCACAAATGGGAGATTCACAAACAAACAGAATTCTTAATAAATCTAAGCCAGCATATCCTATTAATTTGTAGGTCTATAAATGTCCCTACTCGGTACCGAGTGATAATAAAAAGGTCTCTGATGTTGCAGGCCTGTTTTAATATTAAAACGCCACTCCAACGGCTAATACAAAATGGTGGCCGCCATTAACAACCTTGTGAGGTGAAGCGGGGTACTCACCCATACCAGAGTTACTGTCTGTAATGGTGGACAGCAGACAGCAGTCTCAGGGGACGGAGAACGTGGCGCAAAACGACAAGGTGTCTCAGGGAAAAAATCCAGCGACGTCCTCAATGAGAGAAAGAAAGAGGGAGACAAAGGAAAAAAGAAAAACAAAACATCCAGCGATGTCCTCAGCGGGTTGAGCAGTCAGGGGAAAATCCAGCGATGTCCTCATTGTTGGCGGAGATCCTCCGTTGCAGGGAATTTGGCGAAACCCAAACCCTGGCCACGACTCTGACACTCTAAACGGCAGCCAAAAGCCAAAAGAATCTCTGCGGTAAAACCAAAGCTCTGGGAAAACAGCTATAGTTAGCTTAGCGGGTCCAACAGTCGACATCCACAGGCAGCAATAGACACAGCTTACTCCGGGAGCGGCCGCTAGCCAACTATTAAGGAAAAAACCTTTAAGTTCAGAGAAAACTCACAGTTACAGTGGGGCAAAAAAGTATTTAGTCAGCCACCAATTGTGCAAGTTCTCCCACTTAAAAGATGAGAGAGGTCTCCAATTTTCATCATAGGTATACCTCAACTATGAGAGACAAAATGAGAAAAAAAAATCCAGAAAATCACATTGAAGGATTTTTAATGAATTAATTGGTAAATTCCTCAGTAAAATAAGTATTTGGTCACCTACAAACAAGCAAGATTTCTGGCTCTCACAGACCTGTAACTTCTTCTTTAAGAGGCTCCTCTGTCCTCCACTTGCTACCTGTATTAATGGCACCTGTTTGAACTCGTTATCAGTATAAAAGACACCTGTCCACAACCTCAAACAGTCAGACTCCTAACTCCACTATGGCCAAGACCAAAGAGCTGTCAAAGGACACCAGAAACAAAATTGTAGGCCTGCACCAGGCTGGGAAGACTGAATCTGCAATAGGTAAGCAGCTTGGTGTGAAGAAATCAACTGTGGGAGCAATTATTAGAAAATGGAAGACATACAAGACCACTGATAATCTCCCTCGATCTGGTGCTCCACGCAAGATCTCACCCCGTGGGGTCAAAATTATCACGAGAACGGTGAGCAAAACTCCCAGAACCACACGGGGGGACCTAGTGAATGACCTGCAGAGAGCTGGGACCAAAGTAACAAAGGCTACATCAGAAACACACTACGCCGCCAGGGACTCAAATCCTGCAGTGCCAGACGTGTCCCCCTGCTTAAGCCAGTACATGTCCAGGCCCATCCGAAGTTTGCTAGAGAGCATCTGGATGCTCCAGAAGAGGATTGGGAGAATGTCATATGGTCAGATGAAACCAAAATAGAACTTTTTGGTAAAAACTCAACTTGTCATGTTTGGAGGAGAAAGAACACCATACCTACTGTGAAGCATGGGGGTGGAAACATCATACTTTGGGGCTGTTTTTCTGCAAAGAGACCAGGACGACTGATCCGTGTAAAGGAAAGAATGAATGGGGCCATGTATCGTGAGATTTTGAGTGAAAACCTCCTTCCACCAGCAAGGGCATTGAAGATGAAACGTGGCTGGGTCTTTCAGCATGACAATGATTCCAAACACACCACCCGGGCAACGAAGGAGTGGCTTCGTAAGAAGCATTTCAAGGTCCTGGAGTGGCCTAGCCAGTCTCCAGATCTCAACCCCATAGAAAATCTTTGGAGGGCGTTGAAAGTCTGTGTTGCCCAGCGACAGCCCCAAAACATCACTGCTCTAGAGGAGATCTGCATGGAGGAATGGGCCAAAATACCAGCAACAGTGTGTGAAAACCTTGTGAAGACTTACAGAAAACGTTTGACCTCTGTCATTGCCAACAAAGGGTATATAACAAAGTATTGAGATGAACTTTTGTTATTGACCAAATACTTATTTTACCGAGGAATTTACCAATTAATTCATTAAAAATCCTTCAATGTGATTTTCTGAATTTTTTTTTTCTTATTTTGTCTCTCATAGTTGAGGTATACCTATGATGAAAATTGGAGACCTCTCTCATCTTTTAAATGGGAGAACTTGCACAATTGGTGGCTGACTAAATACTTTTTTACCCCACTGTAGCTAGGTTAGCAGGTCCAACGGTCGGCGTCCACGGGCAGCAATAGACACAGCCTATTCTGGGAGTGGCCGCTAGCCAACCACATACTGGAGAAAAAAAGTTAGGTCCAGGGAAAAACTCAGCTAGCTAGTTTATCGGGTCCAACAGTCGGCGTCCATGGGCAGCAACAGACATAGCGTACTCCGGGAGCGACCACCAGTCGACTACTACTGAAGAAAAACCCTCTAAGATCAGAAAACTCAGATTTAGCTAGGTTATCCAGTCCAACGGTTGGCGTCCACGGGCAGCAATAGACACAGCCTACTCCGGGAGAGACCACCAGTCGATTAAAGAAAAAAAAAACGTTAACTGTAATAAACCACTACACAATTCCCGCCCCCAACAGCAAAAGCCAATCACAACAATAAAACACTAATATTGTCCTTGACTGATCAGTAGGCAGTGAATAGGAGGTAGTTAGAGAATGGCCCAATTATGTGCACTGGTAAATGTGAGTTTTTGTAGAAAATTCGAGAAAAAGATTAAGATAAGATAAGATAAGATAAGCCTTTATTAGTCCCACAATGGGGAAATTCCAGGATTGCAACAGCACAAGGACAGCAACACTCAGAGCAATAATTTGGAAGATAAGAAAATAAGCGCAGTGAATATACATATGTACACATAAGTACACAGTGCGGAGCATTGTAGCTAGATGCAATAAACAGCATAACCGTCTACTTAGTTATCCTACATAGTATGAATATGTACCCATACATATTGTCACTCTCCGTAGCAACTGATATTGTCCTAGTTGTATACTGGAGGGGACCATTTGTGTAAGTCTGTTGCGTCTTTTGCATTCAATACTATTAGGTCGTCTTTTTTTTTTTCTTTGCTATCTCTGCGAGCAGCCCTGCTTAGGTTATAAAGTCTGACAGCCGTAGGTAGGAAGGACCTGCGAAACCTCTCGGTTGCACACCTAGGATGATGTAGTCTACTTCTAAATGAGCTCCTCAGTGCGTTCAGTACGTCCTGCATAGGGTGGGACTCGGACTCCAGCAGAGATGACAGCTTAGCCACCATCCTTCTCTCTCCTATCTCGTCCACTGGGTTAAGGTGTTTCCCCAGGACAGAGCTAGCTTTCTTGATCAGTTTGTTCAGTCTCTTCCTATCGGCTGCTGTAATGCCACTGCCCCAGCAGACCACTCCAAAAGTGATGGCTAATGCCACCACCGTGTTGTAGAATGTCTTCAGGAGCACCCCTTGTACACCAAAAGACCTGAGCCTCCTCAGTAGGAACGGCCCGCGCTGTCCCTTCTTGTAGAGTGCGTCGGTATTGTGTGACCAGTCTAGTTTATTGTTCAGATGAACACCCAGGTACTTGTAGGATGTCACCATCTCAATGTCTGTTCCCTGGATGTTTACAGGTGCTGTGAGGGGTTGTCCTTGCCTGCAGCAGTCCACCACCAGCTCCTTAGTTTTCCTCAAGTTAATCTGGAGGCAGTTCCGATGGCACCAGTCCACGAAGTCCTGGATAAGTCCTCTGTACTCAGTTTCATCTCCGTTGGAGATGAGGCCGACAATCGCAGAGTCGTCAGAGAACTTCTGTAGATGGCAGTGTTTTGTGTTGTGTGAGAAGTCCGCAGTATAAAGGGTGAACAGGAAGGGACCCAAAACTGTTCCCTGGGGGGGGCCCCCGTGTTGCCGATGATCATGTCGGACACACAATCCCGGGTTTTCACAAACTGTGGCCGGTTTGTGAAATAGTCCAGGATCCATGATGACAGGTGCTGGTCCACCCCTGCGCACAGCAGCTTGTCCTTCAGGATCATCAGTTGGATGGTGTTGAAAGCACTGGAGAAGTCAAAGAACATGATCCTCACCACGTTCCCAGGCTTCTCCAGGTGGTACAAGGAACGGTGAAGGAGGAAGATCATTGCATCCTCCACCCCGATGCCATGCTGGTAGGAGAACTGGAGTGGATCCATCACTGGTCCCACCAGGGGGCGGAGGTGAGCAAGGAACAGTCTCTCCAGGGTCTTCATCATGTGAGACGTCAGGGCCACTGGTCTGTAGCTGTTCAGGTCTCTGGGGTGGGAAGTCTTTGGTACGGGTACCAAGCAAGATGTTTTCCACAACTGTGGTACCCTCCCCAGCTTCAGGCTCAGGTTGAAGATGTGCTCCACAATCCCACACAGCTGGTCTGCACAGGACTTGAGGAGCTTCGCGCTGATGTCGTCCGGTCCTGAGGCCTTCCTCGCCTTGATCTTCCTCAGCTCTGTCCTCACCTGGGTCTTAGTGAGAGTCAGGTTGGGGGGCTGTGTGCTGGGAGTGGGGGGGTGTTGGTGGAGTGGGGTGTGGACAGCAGGTCTCGATGACTTTAGAGGCGGCAGTGGTTGGTGTGCAGGCCTATTAAAAAACAGGTTCAGATTGTTTGCCCACTCCCTGCCCCCCGTGGCCTGGGAGGAGGTATTCTGGAGCCCAGAGATGGTTTTGAGGTTTCTCCAGACCCTGCCGATAACGCTCCGTTGCAGCTTGTCCTCCATCTTCTTCCTGAAGCTGTCCTTGCCTTCTCTGATCTTCACTCCTCAGCTCCCTCTGTACGGACTTCAGCATCTCCCTGTTCCCTGACCTGAAGATCCTCTTCTTCTCTCTCAGAAGTGTTTTTATCTCAGGGTTGACCCAGGGTTTGTTGTTCGAGCAACACCGTATGGTCTTGGTGGGTATGGTGTTGTCCACACAGAAGTTGATGTAGTCTGTGATGGTGTGAGTGAGGCCATCGATGTCCTCACCATGTGGATCGCAGAGCCTCTCCCAGGCAGTGATTTCAAAACAGTCCTTTAGAACATCCATTGCCTCCTCAGACCATATCTGATTAAGAAAGCTAGCTCTGTCCTGGGGCAGCGCCTTGATCCGATGGAGGAGATAGGAGAGAGAAGGACGGTGGCTAAACTGTCATCTCTGCTGGAGTCCGAGTTCCACCCTATGCAGGACATACTGAATGCACTGAGGAGCTCATTTAGCAGCAGACTACATCATCCCAGGTGCACAACCGAGAGGTTTCGTAGGTCCTTCCTACCAACGGCTGTCAGACTGTACAACCTAAGCAGGGCTGCTCGCAGAGATAGCAAAAAGACGTAACAAACTAATAGTTTTTTGAATGCAAAAGATGCAATAGACTTACACAATGGTCCCCTCCGGCATACAACTAGGAACTTACCGGTCGCTATGGAGGGTGAGAATATGTATGGGCACATAATCATACCATGTAGGATAACTAAGTAGACGGTTATGCTGTTTCATTCCATCTAGCAACAATGCTCTGCACTGTGTGTGTTTATATATTTACATATTTATTCCATCTAGCTACAAAGCTCAGCACTGGGTGTGTTTATATATTTATATATCTACATATTATTCCATCTAGCTACATTGCTCCGCACTGTGTGTGTTTATATACTTGCATATTTATTCCACCTAGCTGCAATGCTCCGTACTGTGGGTGTTTATATATTTACATATTTATTCCATCTAGCTACAATGCTCTGCACTGTGTGTTCATATATTCATATATTTATTCCATCCAGCTACAATGCTCTGCACTGTGTGTCTGTGTGTGTGTGTATATATATATATTTTATAGTAATACGTACATATGTATATTAGCTGCTCTTGCTTGCTTGTTTTTTTTTTTTTTTTTTTTTTCTTGCCTTCTGATTGTTGCTCTGAGTGTTGCTATCCCTGTGCTGTTGCAATCCTGGAATTTCCCCGTTGTGGGACTAATAAAGGCTTATCTTATCTTATCTTATCTTATCTTATCTTCACCGTGCATTAGCATCGTGGGCTGATTAAGTGCTAACAGTTGGTCTCTATTGTACTGCCTCCTAAAAGCAGTGGCTCCGTCCGCTGGTTCAGGAGACATTTGGGCGATCCGTGTGTCCGTGATGGATAAGGTGTCACCGGATTAGAAAGTTTAGCAAGAGAAGCCAGATAGTAAATAGAGATAGGAAGAAATTGAACCGCTGTTGTAAAAAGGCAGCCTACTCGTGTAGCGCCGGAAGTAGAGGCATTAAAACACTATATGTAAAGCCTATATTAGAAAAAAGCAAACAAAAACAAAACAAGAATGCTACACTATTTGTGAACATGAAAAATAATAATACTAATGTAGTATTACATCTGTAGATATGTGAAAAATATTACAATGTATTGTAATACATACTGTACATACATAACTTCTAAATAACAAGGGTTATTTAGAAGTTATGTATGCACTTATAACAATAACCCAGGGGTTACAGTAGGGATGCTCAGATTTTTCAGCCTAACATCAGTATCGGCTGATTATCGCCTTATTGACTGATATACAGACAACAGTAGACTACAGCCTGCAAATTCAGAAAACATCCAGGACCGAACAATTTTAAAGCATTTCAGCTGGACTTCATTTATTACCTCCGCCAGGCCGAAAGGCCAGGAGGAGGTAATGTTTTTGCCGGGGTTTGTCTGTGTGTTTCTCTGTGTGTTTGTCTGTCTGTTTGTCTGTTGGTTAGCAAGATAACTCAAAAACTTTTGGACGGATTTCAATGAAACTTTCAGGCGTTGTTGGAAATGGTACAAGGAAGAACTGATTAAATTTTGGGGATGATCCGCATCACCGTCTGCATACAGGAATTTTTTAAAGCATTTTTCCACGCTGTGACATACGGCCATTTTCAACATGTGCGCAGGCGCAATGGAGGGCGCTGGGCGTCGTGTCTGACCAACACAAACTCCGCCTTCTTCAACGTTTTAGCCACAAAAGCATGTGGAAAACACTGGTGGCCTGGGCCCGCCAGCGTGCCTGTGCCAGCCATAGGCGCTGCGCACATTGCGCTGGTCGTCGTGTATGACCAACACAAACTCCGCGTTCTTCAACGTTTTAGGCACAAAAGCACGCGGAAAACACTGCTGGCCTGGGCCCGCCAGCGTGCCTGTTTTTGCGCCACGCTGCAAAACCTGACACGGCCACCTGTCCGCCGCCCGATTATTTGCCACAAATTCCCCGCCCAGCTATAGGTGCTGCGTAAAAACAACCTCTCTGCCGGGGAAGATTCTAAATTCTGTTTTGCCGCGGAGCGCAACCCCAATATAATATAAAACCCACGGCAACCCGTCTAACCAATCTGCATCCGTCAGTGGAGGAGATGGACACACCAACACTTCAGTTTATTACCTCCGCCAAGGAGGCAATGCTTTTACAACCGTAAAACGGGGCTATAAGGGACGGCGGGGTAATATGGGACACTTTTCTAAATGTAATTCTGCTTTTTTAATTTTGCTTCCGCCTAGATTTGATGAAGGATTCATGGATATTTGACAATAACAACACAACTCAGCGTCCTGCTCAAAATAAAAAAAGCAGAATTACATTTAAAACATTTCCCAGAAAAGTGTCCCTTATCAACCCGCCGTCCCTTATAGCCCCGTTTTACACTACTGAACCACTAATCCTATCACTATCACATTGATTGTCATTCATTAATTGTCTGTTTATTGCACTGTCCATGTCAAATAAACAAATAATCATTGTGAATCCAATTGCTAGTCATATCTCTTCATGCTCAGGGAATCTGAAAACATACACACAAACACTGTATGGGGGGAACTGTGCCGCTTGGCGGAGGTCTGCGCTCTCCGAGTGCTTTTCTAGTTATTTAAGCACTGTGAAGACATGAATGCATATGAAAAATGCTGAGACACCTACAGACTCTGGTTGTCAAAAATATCCATTCTCAGATACTAATTGATACTAAAAATTAATACCGATTTAGATCTGTTTTCATGTGTATCGATTCCCCACAGTGGTGCTTCACGCTTGTTAAGGAGGGTTTTGTTGTATGTAGGTTTGGCCCTTGGGGCTTGCCATAGCCATCTGAGGGGATGATGTCAGGTGAGCTGCTGCTGCTGTATATATTCACCTTTGTCTGTGATAAAGTTCAGTGCGTTGCTTGGCATGAGATGGCTCACGGCTCGCTCATTCCATATATAACATTTGGTCACTGAGGATTAACTCATGGAGGCGTGCTGGGCACCTCTACGGCCGTTTCTGGAGTACCCAGGAGAACCAGCAATAGTGTGGCTTCGGTGGTTGGCCACGTTCGAGATGTACGTTGCAGCGTTGGGCCTGAGTAAACTCGACGGAGTAAAGAAGCAAGCACTTCTGGTTCGCACACTCGTCGTAGGTCAGAGAATTTTCCACACGTTAGGGGAGACAGAGTCAAATGCAGATGCTGTTGAGTTTCTTGCTGGCTACTTTGCCGAACACACATGTAGCACGAAGCTGTGGGTTGAGATGCTATTGGTGCCAAAAAGCACAAAGCTAGCTAGCTCAGGGGTGCTAACGTCCCAGCTAGTAGCAACAGAGAAATTAGCCATTGAGCTAAATGGGTGCCAGACGCAGAAGCTAGATGCTACAGGCTATAAGCTAGCTAACATAAGATAAGATAAGATAAGATAAGATAAGCCTTTATTAGTCCCACAACGGGGAAATTCCAGGATTGCAACAGCACAGGGATAGCAACACTCAGAGCAACAATCAGAAGGCAAGAAAAAAAACAAGCAAGCAAGAGCAGCTAATATACATATGTACATATTACTATAAAATATATATATACACACACACACACACACACACACACACAGTGCAGAGCATTGTAGCTGGATGGAATAAATATATGAATATATGAACACACAGTGCAGAGCATTGTAGCTAGATGGAATAAATATGTAAATATATAAACACCCACAGTACGGAGCATTGCAGCTAGGTGGAATAAATATGCAAGTATATAAACACACACAGTGCGGAGCAATGTAGCTAGATGGAATAATATGTAGATATATAAAAACACAGTGCGGAGCATTGTAGCTAGATGGAATAAATATATAGATATATAAATATAAACACACCCAGTGCAGAGCATTGTAGCTAGATGGAATAAATATGTAAATATATAAACACACACAGTGCAGAGCATTGTTGCTAGGTGGGATGAAACAGCATAACCGTCTATTTAGTTATCCTACATGGTATGATTATGTGCCCATACATATTCTCACCCTCCATAGCGACCGGTATGTTCCTAGTTGTATGCCGGAGGGGACCATTGTGTAAGTCTATTGCATCTTTTGCATTCAAAAAACTATTAGTTTGTTACGTCTTTTTGCTATCTCTGCGAGCAGCCCTGCTTAGGTTGTACAGTCTGACAGCCGTTGGTAGGAAGGACCTACGAAACCTCTCGGTTGTGCACCTGGGATGATGTAGTCTGCTGCTAAATGAGCTCCTCAGTGCATCCAGTATGTCCTGCATAGGGTGGAACTCGGACTCCAGCAGAGATGACAGTTAACATGGTGGAATCTGAGCCGCAGGAGAGGGAACCTGTGCCCATTGAGAATGACAGGCCAGCCGGAGAGCACAGCACAGGGAGTGAGCGCAGCGAAGAGGGAGAATTCTGAGCTGAGAGTGACCACAGCTCTGTGGGTGAGCACGGCATGGAGAGCAAAGATGGCATGGAGGAAGAGCAGAGATCAGACTCGGCCCCGTTTTTCCCACAGCCAGAGTCGGAGCCATGGGAGGGGGAGTGCGAGCATGCTGAGAGTCCCGAAGCATAACGCGGCAGCCGGACACAGAGGCAACACGTGATGTGGTACTGTAGAACACTTTTGATGGCAAAGAGGAAGAGCCGGACTGCTCCCGTTCCCTCACTCGGCAGGCTACAGAGGTTATGACCGGGCTGACAGGTGGAGAGTCCGCTTCAACGACCAACACCGAAGCACACACTTCATGCTCTCGGGAGGAGAGCGGCTTAGTGGAGGAGCCGGACGGCTTTGGTGCCCACACTCGGCCGGCTGTAGTAGGAGTGACCGAGTTGGCGGGCGGAGATCCGTTTCAACAAGCAACACCAGAGAGTTACTGGACTGCTTCTGTACCTGAGACAAGCCGCAGTCAGCGATGGAGACAGCATTTGAAGGGTCCACAGCGAACATGGTGACAGCGGAATCACCGCAGCACGACGGAGGTCCTGAGCCGAACAAACACGCAGAGCCACCAGGAGTGCAACAACAGTGCATGAAAATAAGTAAGACACCACTTCCTGTTATGGACTGGGTTTGGGTTTGTGCCGGTGGGAGACCGGGACGATGACTGACTGGGCCGCAGCCAGTGAAACAACGGGTGCTGCTGAGGATCGTGGTGTAGCTGAGGACAATGTGCTTTCAGCAGACGGACAATTCGGTTCGACACGCGAACAGACTACGGCATGTCCGGGTGGCGGCTCCAGGTGGCAGGGCTCTGCGGGAGTCGGCTGCCGCAGTGTGGGACCCAGGCCCCGGCGGCAGGAAGATTGACTCCGGGGGGCCAACAACTCTGGGGGGGCGGCCGCCACGAACCTGCTCCACAGCTCCAGGGGGGAGGCCTCCACGGGGCCGCCTCTAAAGTCCTCAGGGTGAACTGTTTTCCCCCGCCTTTCCCACCATAATCGTGGGGGACTGTAAAAAAAGAAAGAAACTGGAAAGTGTTTAGTTAGGGGCACGGCTGTTCCTGGGAAAGTGGCAGAATAAACCACTTTACCGCGCGAGCCATGTGGCAGTCTACCCACCGGCCCTAGCCTAGTTTTGTTTTTTGTCTTTTTCGTGTTTTTGTGATTTTATGTTTGCTTTTGATTTAGAGTGTTTGCTTGGGGTTTTGTTTTGACAAATTGGGGAGGGTTTTAATTAGATGTGTTTTGTATTTTGTAAAGGGGGGGGGGAGTGCTGTATGTGGGTTTGGCCCTTGGGGCTTGCCGTAGCCGTCTGAGGGGATGATGTCAGGTGGGCTGCAGCTGCTGTATATATTCACCTTTGTCTGTATTAAAGTTCAGTGCGTTGCTTGGCATAAGATGGCTCACGGCTTGCTCATTCCATACATGACAGGTTTTATGCCCCCCCCCACACACACACACAGGCTACATTCATGTTGAGGCTGGTTGCAATGATTCTTTGTCAATAAAAATGTGTCATTTATTTTGTGAAATAAAAAAATAACTATGCATTAATGGTTGCTGGTGATATTGTCATTTACCAATATATCCTACAGAGACTTTTTTTTTCAATTAAAAATATTATATTTGCCAAGGGGTGGCCAAATGTTTGCATACCACTGTATACTTCACAGTAAAGTTATGGTGACAACTTGAAACTGATGTTATCATTTATATTGGCTCAAAGTTGATATTTATATAATGCTGACGTTCAGGTATTCTTTTACCATGTCCAATATTTCCTGTTAACACACAACTTCTACACCATATTTTCTGTCTCCACCCATACAGTAGATATAGGGTAATGCAATAAATATTTAGTCTACCGCAGTGGTATTAACTAAAGGCTTTGTTTATGCTTTGAAGTTTTAACCATTTTATTTTTATTCTTTATGTGCTCTGATTTTTCTTTCATTATTATATTTCTAAATCTGAAAATCAGAAAATGTTTGGAAATGTGACACTGTAAGATAAACATACAGTACTAACCATACTGTAGTAACTACTGAGGCATAAAGTTGATCAGTCACAATATGAAGATATGGGAAAGAGTTGTTGAAGCCAGGTAAAGAGGAGGGTGACAATCAGTGAGCAGCAGAATGGTTTCATGTCAAGAAAGAGTACTACAGGTTAGGGATGGGATCTAAGAACAGTTCCTGTTGGGAACTGGTTCTAAATTTTTCGAGCCCCCGGAATCGTACGTCGCTGATGTTATCAATTCCTCTTATTGATGCTGCTGTGGGGCACCCAGTCAGTACGTTCTCCACTCAGACTGAATGGCACGACAGGAGGAGATGCATAGGAGAGGAGAAACGGATATGCAAGGCAGTCTATGGTTTTCGCTTGAGAATAGGCATTCTCCTCCGGTCTGCATTTTAATGCGCCGACAGGCTGGGTGACAAAGGGAATTGTCATGGGGGATGTATGTGTGTTAATGCAAACAGTGACAAAGGGAACTGTCATGGTAAATGTATTCATGTTAATGCAAACACCACAGGTCGCAGGGCGAGTTGTATGGTATAAAAAGAGAGGTGCCCGCGACCTGGTTTTTAGGCCTCTGATTCTTGTTAATGTTAGAGAGAGATTAATTAAGTCTGCTCTGCTCCTGACCGCCTCGCCTGATTATTCCTCTCTCTACACTGGTGACCCTTGATGCACAATGGAACTCGAGGCAAACACCCCGGAGACGACCCGGACTGGAGGTGCCAGCACCGTGTGCACCATTTCGGTCAAACTCCCAGACTTTTGGCTACATGACCTGAAGGCTTGGTTCTTCCACACTGAGGCCCAGTTCGTGCTTCGGAGAGTAACGGCGGATGACACCAAGTGCTACTACGTGGTTGCAGCACTGGACTCACGCACAACACAGCAGGTGGCGAGCCTGCTCCAACAGCCCCCAACCAACGACAAATACGATGCTCTCAAAACCGCGCTGACCTGGCGCTACACGCTCTCGGACTGTGAGAGAGCGGAAAGGCTCCTGACGCGCTCCGAGTTGGGAGACAGGTTGGCGGTTGAATTAATGAAGATGTTGGCGTTGATGGGCACAGATGACGGGCATTTCTTCTTTGCCCACCTTTTCCTCCGGAACCTCCCTCCCAGAGCGGTCCTTGCCAATTCGCCGCTGCTGGCCACGCGCAACTACCGGGCACTAGCACAAGAGGCAGATCGGATTATCGTCACCACCAGAGCCTTCGCTGTGAATGCAGCGGCGTCGGAACCCAGCAAGACGGCCAGCAGAGGTGAGGAGCCAACGACGGTGGCTGCAACGGAGGCCAAGAAGCACCTGAGAGACAGACTCTGCTTCTACCACCGCCGTTTTGGAGAAGACGCACACCAATGCGTGCCACCGTGCCAATTCAAGCGCTTGGGAAACGCCAGGGCCGGCAGTTGGTAGCAGCTGCGACCGCCAGTGATACAAACAAGCTGCTCTATTTGACAGACTCACGCTCTGGGAGATGGTTCCTTGTGGACTCTGGCTCCCAAAAAGCCTCATCCTGCCGTCCTATGCAGACCGGCTGGCGGGAAGTAGCGGCCCCGGGCTGGCGGCCGCAAACGGCTCAGTCATTAAGACTTTTGGTGCGAGGACACTGACTATATCCTTGCACGGCCGTACATACCAATGGACATTCGTCATAGCAGCATGTAGCTTCCCCATTTTGGGCGCTGATTTTTTGTGTGCACACGGACTATTAGTCGATGTGGCTAACAGATGCCTGATTAACGCAATGTCTTTTGATTCTCTGCCCTGTACAGCTAGAGGAGCCGGGTCCACAACACTAGCCAACGTCACAGCTCCAGGGGGTAAGTTCTACACACTACTCACCTAGTTCCCAGCACTCATGGTTCCAACGTTTTTGGCGGTCGTCACTAAACACGGGGTGGAGCACTTCATTACCACCACGGGGCCGCCCGTTTTGACACGACCTCGGCACCTGGATGCAGCAAAACTGGCCATTGCGTGCGAGGAGTTTGCCAACTTGGAAAGGTATCAGATGCTCAAACAACCTATGGGCATCCCCGCTACAAATGGTTCCTAAAGCCGAGGGATTATGGCGACCATGTGGAGATTTCCACAGATTAAACAACGCCACAATGCACGATCGCTACCCAATCCCCCATATTCAGGATTTTTCCATTCACCTCACCAGGGCACGCATTTTTTCCAAGATAGACCTGGTCCGCGGTTACCACCAGGTTCCGGTGCGCACGGAGGACATACCTAAAACCGCAGTAATAACCCCGTTTGGTCTTTCTGAGTTCTTACGCATGCCTTTCGGGTTAAAAGGCGCGGCGCAGACATTCCAACGTATGATGGATGCGGTGTTGCACTATCTGCCATTTGTGTTTGTCTACCTGGACGACATCCTGGTGGCCAGCGCGTCCAAGGACAAACACGTAGTCCACTTCAGGACAGTTTTCCAGAGGTTGGAGGAGCACGGGTTAATAATCAACCCGGCGAAGTGCCAGTTCGGGGTGACGGGAATTGATTTTTTGGGCCACTGCATCTCACCGGAGGGCGCGATACCTTTACCGGACAAAGTGCACGCAGTGGCAGATTTTCCCCAGCCTCAGACGGTCAGGGCGCTGCAGGAGTTTTGGGGGATGGTTAACTTCTACAACCGTTTCCTCCCCCGCGCAGCCCAGCTCATGCAGCCGTTGTATGCTGCACTTAAGAAACGGAAACCGGCGGACAGAGGCGACTGGACTCCTGAGCAAGAGCAGGCGCTTCGAACGCCGCACTACTGGCGCACCCGGACCTGGCGGCTCAGATAGCGCTCAGTACCGACGCATCAGACGTGGCCATAGGGGCCATTGTGAAGCAGTGCATCACCGGTTCTTAGCAGCCACTCGCCTTTTTTAGCAGGTCTTTGCGCGACAATGAGCGTAAATACAGCGCGTTCGACAGGGAGTTACTGGCGCTCCACCTGGCCATACGCCACTTCCAGTTCTGGCTGGAAGGGCGCACCTTCACTGCGTTTGTGGACCACAAGCCACTTACTTACATGATGGCCAAGGTTTTGGAACCATGGTCGGGCCGGCAGCAGAGACAGCTGGCCGTGATCTCGGAGTTTACGACCGACATTCAGCATGTGGCCAGTAAACTCATCGTGGTGGCAGACTACCTCTTGCACGCATTAGTGGCCCCGGTCTACCTAGGGATAGATTACACAGCCATGGCTGCTGAGCAAATTGGCGATGCAGACGTTTGCGTGCTGCAGACTGGACCAACAGGGTTAAGGCTGGAGAGTAGAGTACTGCAAGACGGGGGCCCCCCCAATCTGTGACGTCTCCACAGGCTGTCCGCACCTGGTGGTCCCACGCGCTTGGCGCCACCGTGTTTTTGAGTTGGTTCACTCCCTGGTGCACCCAGGAGTGCGCGCATCAGTCAAAATGGTGGGAGCAAAGTTCATCTGGCTGAGCCTGTGCAAACAGGTGAAAGAGTGGGCTGCAGCCTGCATAGCGTGCCAACAAGCCAAGGTGCACAGCACACAAAGGCCCCTCTTGAGCCGTTCCATGTCTTGACTAAGAGTTTCGACCACGTTCCCGTGGACCTCGTGGGCCCCCTCCCACCATCGCAGTGGTTCACGCACCTCCTGACAGTGGTGGACCGCACCACGCGCTGGCCGGAGGCAGTCCCGCTAGCTTCCACCATGTCCACAGAAGTTGCATGTGCTTTTTTGACGACATGGGTGGCACATTTCGGCGCCCCTTCGGATATCACGTCCGACCGGGGCCCGCGGTTTGTTTCCGACCTCTTTTCCATGATGGCCTGGAGCCTGGGCGTCACAATTCATCGCACGACCACGTACAACCCCCAGGCCAATGGGTTATGCAAGCGTTTCCATAGGTCACTTAAAGCAGCGCTCAGGGCTTCGCTTACGGATGCAAATTGGGTGGACCGGTTGCCGTGGGTTCTATTAGGGTTGCGTTCAGCACCGAAGAAGGATTTGGCGGCCTCCCCAGCAGAGCTGGTTTTTTCCCAGCTGCTGCGGCTCCCTGGAGAATTTTTGCCGGACAACCCAGCGCTGAACACCGATCCAGCCCCTCTTTCACTGCATAGCGCAGAGGCAGGGATGGTACCCGGCCCGGCCCACCACTGTTTTCCCCACACTTTTATGCCAAAGATCTTGAAGGACGCGTCATTCGTGTTTGTCAGGCACGGTGCCTACCGGACCCCGTTGCGCCCGCCCTACAACAGCCCATTCAGAGTACTGGAACCTGGGGAGAAACATTTTGTGTTAGACTTGGGGGGACGCAGAGAAACAATCTGTAGAGACAGGCTTAAGCCCACCTTCATTTTAACAGACGAACAGGTGGTGTTGGCCCGAGCTCCTCGGCGTGGACGACCCCCACTGAGAACTCCCCAGGTAAATGACTCGTCAGATCAGTCACAATGGCATGCTGAAGATGCCCCCTCCCATGTCCCCCCACAGACAGACGCGCCTCCAAGAGCGCCCCACCGGCACAGCAGTGCCTCGGAGCCGGCGACCCCCTGTTACAGCCGCTATGGACGTAGGCTGAAGCCCAAAGGACATGCAGGTTAAGGCTCAGTCTGAGTTTCTCGGGGGAGCGGTGTGGTGGACCCAGTCAGTACGTTCTCCACTCAGACTGAATGGCATGGCAGGAGGAGATGCATAGGAGAGGAGAAACGGATATGCAAGGCAGTCTATGGTTTTCGCATGAGAATAGGCATTCTCCTCCGGTCTGCATTTTAATGCACCGACAGGCTGGGTGACAAAGGGAATTGTCATGGGGGATGTATGTGTGTTAATGCAAACAGTGACAAAGGGAATTGTCATGGTAAATGTATTCATGTTAATGCAAACACCACAGGTCTTAGGGCGAGTTGTATGATATAAAAAGAGAGGTGCCCGGGACCTGGTTTTTAGGCTTCTGACTCTTGTTAATGTTAGAGAGAGATTAATAAAGTCTGCTCTGCTCCTGACCGCCTTGCCTGATTATTTCTCTCTCTACACTGCAGGTTTAAACACTTCGTGTTTTTTTTTTTTTTTTAAATGGCATGTGTCATGACGTCACACACTGCCGTTACCAAGCAATGCCATGATGCCACTGCTACCATGGGATAACGGCAGAAGCATATGGTATTCACTAGCAGCATGGCATATAATAAAAATTAGTTAAAACATCTCTTGACGCAGCAGCATGGGATAAAATGAAAGACTGCAATGTGTTCAGCAGTCTATGAAGTGTGACTGCATCTGATTTCTAAACAGCAGCACTTCCATTAGTGATGGTAATATTAGCTTATATTTTTTTAGTAGTACATTAGCATGACACTAGCACCCTTGCAGGCTAAGCTTAACCCGTTTTTTTTTAACTCACAATACCCAGCTAAAAACGTCAGATATGCAAATGTGATCTCATTCCTTTTAGACGATTACAGCAACAGGTAGCTCTGAGGTTTTACCAACCTGCTCATCCTCTGGTCCTTACCAGGATCACCCACTGACACTCGCTACTCACAGAGCTCGAATAAAGTTTGTATTGAAACGCTTGCATCTATTCATGACTGTAGAGAGCCTGGAGTTTGATTAGGGGTACGTGTGATGTAGGTTACAGATTAAGTTAAGTTAAATTAAGGATTGATGGGAATTTGGAAAGCTAGGCTTGTACGTTTTTCATTTCTCTCCAGTATCTATCCAGTCTTACTTTGAAAGTGAAAGAAGTATGAGTGCTTACAATGTGATTTGGCAGACGATTCCAGGCATTAACTATTCTTTGGGAGTAAAAGTTCTTCCAAATTTCTAGCCCTAGGGTCTTGATTTCTGGAACTAGCTTTGTGGAATGTCGGACTCTTTCAAGAGTGTCAGCGTCCTTCTGATAGAATGGGCACCAGGCCTGGATGCAGTATTCCAGGTGAGGTCTAACATATGCCTTGTAGATTATCATGAAGCACTTGGAGTCCATGTGTTTAAAAGTCCTTTTAATTAAATATTTTTTTAAAGTCCTTTTAATGAGTCTCAGAGCGCTCAAAACGTTTTAGAAGCCTGGATGCACTGGAGACTTGATTTTGTCATGCCGGCCGCCGGGCCGTCATCAGCTCTAGCTGCGCACACACCTGCTGCCAATAACCAGCAGGCCTTAAAAGCTGGTGTCACTGACTGCTCAGCACGGAGTCGTCTGTCTTCTTCGTTACGCAGCGCGTCACGGACACGGCCTCAAGCCAGAGCTTCTGCAAAGCCACTTCGTCAAGCCTCGTCACGTAAGCCACAGCAATCCTTACCTTTTCATAGTATTCTCCCCTGTGCACAGGTGGACCTCCCTGGCAGCGGACTTGTCTCCCTTGGCAACGGAGCCTCTCCTCCTCCTCCTCATCGTCACGACGCCAAGCTGCACGCTCACCTTGTCACGCCAAGTCACGGAGCGGACAGGAGTCTCTCAGCGGCACCTACAAGTAAGCAGCACACATTATAACATCCCTCTGCTGCAAGCTGCATTAATCCCCTGTGCTTGTGTGTTCCCAGGGTTGTCAGGTCGCAGCGGGACTCGCTCAGCTCCAGCTGTCCTCCAGCATCGCTCTCACCCACACATCCACACACACAAACTACACATTGAGTTAATAAATAATTGTCAAACTATTCTACTCGTGTCAGTGTCTGTCTCCTGGGTCAAGCAATCATATCAGTACGACTCTGTCAAGACGACCCAGCAGACAACGCGCTGACGTGCCGCCTTAACACTCTTAGCGCTCAAGTAGACCTAGTTTCCCATCAACAGATAGTTATCCTCGATCAATTAACTCAAATTAACACCCAGCTGGATCGCCTGGATGGATGCCAGGCGTGCCCCCCGGCCGCCGGGGCACCACCAGCCCCTGCCAATCCACCTACTAGCCAAACACAGCAGCCTCCCTTACCTCGCCTCACTCCTGTGCCTACCCCCGCCCGCTTCAGCGGGAAACTCAGGGAGGCACGGGGTTTCTTGCTGCAGTGTGAAACAGTTTTTCACCGTGTCCCTGGAGATTTTCCTACAGATCACAGCAAGATTGGGTATATTTCTAACCTGCTCGAGGGGAGAGCATTAGCTTGGGCATATGCGGTTATGGCCAAGCCCAGCTATGCCCATTTAACATACCAGCAATTTGTAGCAGAGTTTTTTGAAGTTTTTGACCATACTGACCGGGACACTGTGTTAACAGACCGTTTGCTGAACCTTTGGCAAGGCAGCAAATCTGCCGTCGATTTCGCTGTAGACTTCCGGGTGTTAGCTGCGGCGGTGGGGTGGGGGGATTCTGCTCTTTGCAGTATTTTTCTCCACAGTCTTAGCTCTGAGCTAAGAGATGAGTTAGCAACACGGGATAAGCCAGACAGATTAGGTGAACTGATCTCACTTACCATTAGTTTAGACAATAGACTGAAGGAGCGGGCAGCCGAACGTAGGGCTGCCAGTCGCTCGGTCAAACCACGCCCCCGCTTCTCTCGGCCACCCCTCCCGGCTGTGCCCCCGCTGGAGGAACTTCTGGGGCAGGAGGAAATGATTATAGGGCAATCGGGTGTTTCGGCGGCTGAGAGACAGCGCCGAAGGGTTCTGGACCTGTGCTTTTACTGTGGTAGTGAGTCCCACGGGGTAGCTGAGTGTGCCAACCGGTTAAAAGGGTAGGTCCGTGGGTTGCAGTAGGGGGACTCGTGGACGTAAACCAGAAAAAGCCCCTCACCTGTTGCCTCATTCTCATTAGAATAATTTACAAACACAAGGAACACATTACACATGCTCTCATTGATTCTGGAGCTGAGCAAAGCTTCATTTCAGGAGACCTGGCAACCCGTCTGGGCCTGAGCTGTCAACCCCTTCGCCCGCCTGTCAATCTCATCACGCTGTCAAAGACCTCACTAACCGCTGTCACCCACCAGACGGCCCCTGTGTCAGTGATTATTTCTGGAAACTATCGGGAGGATATCCAGTTTTTGGTGTTGCCCAGCTCCTCCTCACCTGTTATCCTGGGTTATCCATGGCTACAATTACACAACTCCACCTTCGATTGGCAGGCAGGAAACATCACTGTGTGGAGCTCCTTTTGTCTCAGTGCCTGCCTCCAGTCTGCAGCATGTGCCCCCTCTGTATCGATGACCCTCCCCCCACGACACTGCCCCCGGACCTGTCCAGGGTACCAGAGGCCTACCACGATCTGAGAGCGGTCTTTAGTAAGTCACAGGAGCTGTCCCTTCCCCCCCACCGCCCCTACGACTGTGCGATCAACCTCCGGGTGTGTGCCCCTCTCCCGGCGAGTCGATTATATAGCCTGTCGGCTCCGGATCGTGAGGCCATGGACACGTATATTAAGGAGTCCCTCAGCTCCGGGATCATCCGACCATCTTCCTCGGTGGTGGGGGCAGGATTTTTCTTTGTGGAAAAGAAAGATGGCTCGCTACGTCCCTGTATCGATTTTTGGGGTCTTAATGAAATTACCATCAAGGACAAGAACATGCTCCCCCTGATGAATTCGGCCTTTGACTCTCTCCAGGGGGCATCATGGTTCACGAAGCTGGACCTTCGCAACGTCTATCACCTGGTGCGCATCAAGGAGGGCGACGAGTGGAAGACGGCCTTCCGGACCCCAAGTGGCCACTTTGAATACTTGGTGATGCCGTTGGGGTTAACCAACGCCCCGGCTGTCTTCCAGCGTTTAATCAACGATGTCCTCCGGGACTTCCTGAACTCCTTCATGTTTGTGTACTTGGATGACATCCTGATCTTTTCACGCACGTTGGAGGAGCACCAGGTGCATGTTAGACGGGTTCTGCAGCGCCTCCTGGAGGACCAGCTATTCGTCAAGGCCGAGAAATGTGAATTTCACACCAACTCGACGTCCTTCTTGGGGTTTATTATCGCACACAACCAGGTACTCCCTGACCCGGCCAAGGTCAAGCCGGTGGTGGACTGGCCCACTCCCACATCCAGGAAACAGTTACAGGGTTTTTTGGGATTCGCCAACTTCTACCGTTGGTTTGTGCCGAAGTTTGGGATCATCGCCAAGCCCCTGACCAGCCTCACGTCCCCCAAGACCCCCTTCCGCTGGAGCGAGGAGGCTGCTGCGGCGTTCGGGAAATTGAAGGAGGAGTTTGCTTCTGCCTGCGTCCTAACCCAGGTGGACCCGGACCTGCAGTGCTTGGTGGAGGTGGACACCTCGGATTCTGGAGTGGGGGCGGTCCTTTCTCAACGCTCCCCTGTGGACGGGGTGATCTGTCCATGCGATCTGTCTTTTCCCACCGTCTAACACCTGCCGAGAGGAACTGCGGCATTGGTGACAGGGAGTTGCTGGCAGTCAAGCTCGCCCTGGAGGAATGGAGGCACTGGCTGGAGGGGGCTGCCCAGCCGTTCATCATTTGGATGGATCACAAAAACCTAGAGTATCTCTGGACGGCGAAGCGGCTGAACTCCCGCCAGGCCCGCTGGTCGCTCTTTTTGGGTCGGTTTAATTTCACGATCACCTACCGGCCAGGGAGCAAGAACGTTAAGCCAGACACCCTCTCCAGGCAGTTTGAGGCAGAGACTTCTGGGGATCGGGAGGAGACCATCCTGCCTTCATCCTGTGTGGTGGGCGCCCTTGTGTGGGAGATCCAGGACAAAGTCAGGAAGGCGCAGGAGAGTGAGCCCGACCTGGGTGGGGGTCCCCCGGGCCGATTGTTCGTCCCCCCTTCAGTCAGGAGTGAGGTCATCGAGTGGGGTCATGCTTCTAAGTTGGTGTGCCATCCAGGAATCGCTCGCACCATTGACCTGCTCCAGAGAGCCTTCTGGTGGCCAGGGCTGAGGAAGGATGTCACCAGCTATGTCCGAGCCTGCGCCCAGTGCGCCACCGGGAAATCGTCATCTCCCCCGCCCCCCCCGGCAGGCCTTCTCCATCCTCTGCCGGTCCCTTCCCGCCCCTGGTCCCATGTGGCGTTGGACTTTGTGACAGGCCTGCCCACTTTTGACCACTTCACCTCAGTCCTGACCATAGTGGACCGCTTCTCCAAGGCGGCCCATTTTGTTCCTCTCCAGGGGCTGCCTTTGGCATGGGAGACGATGGATCTCCTGGTGCAGCATGTGGTCCGCCTTCATGGCATCCCTGTGGATATTGTCTTGGATTGAGGCCTGCAGTTCATCTCCCAGGTTTGGAAGGCGTTCTGCACGGTGCTGGGGGCCACGGCGAGTCTCTCCTCGGGGTATCATCCGCAGAGTAATGGCCAGTGTGAGCGAACCAATCAGGAGCTGGAGGCTGCGCTCCACTGTGTCATATCCTCATGTTCCGCTTCCTAGAGTAGGTTCCTGCCCTGGATCGAGTACGCACACAATGCTACGGTGTCTTCAGTGACGGGGATGTCCCCTTTCAAGGCATCTTTAGGGTATGATCCACCGCTGTTCCCGGAGGAGGAGAAGGAGGTGGCTGTCCCTTCTGTGCAGGCTCACGCCAGGCGTTGTCGCCGGATCTGGACCATCACCCGCAGAGCCCTTCTCAAGACCACGGAACGCAACATTCAGGTGGCCAACCATCACAGGAGACCTGCCCCGGATTATAAGGTGGGTCAACAGGTTTGGCTGTCCACAAGAAATATCAGTGTGCCGGCCGAGAAGCGCAAATTAACCAAGCGTTTCATCGGTCCATATGTGATTTCCCAGATTGTTAACCAGGTGGCTGTGCGCCTAGCTCTCCCCCCTTCCATGCGCATCTGCCCCACCTTTCATGTCTCCCAGGTAAAGCCCTACATTTCCGACCCTCTGTGCGCGCCCCCTGTGGCGTCCCCCCCCCCCAGGATGATCGACGACCACCTGGCTTGGGGGGTTACCGCCATCTTGGATGTCCGCAGGCGGGGCCGGGGTCTTCAGTACCTGGTGGACTGGGAGGGATTCGGCCCTGAACACCATTCCTGGACTCGCCCAGCGTTGATCCTTGACAAGCAGCTCATCCGCGATTTCCATCGGGCGCATCCAGGTAAGATGAGGCAGGTGCCTAGAGGCACCTCTAGAGGGGGGAGTACTGTCATGGCGGCCGCCGGGCCATCATCAGCTCCAGCTGCGCACACACCTGCTGCCAATAACCAGCAGGCCTTAAAAGCCGGTGTCACTGACTGCTCAGCAAGAAGTCGTCTGTCTTCTTCGTTACGCAACACGTCACGGACACGGCCTCAATCCAGAGCTTCTGCCAAGCCACTTCGTCAAGCCTCGTCACGTAAGCCACAGCAATCCTTACCTTGTCATAGTATTCTCCCCTGTGCACAGGTGGACCTCCCTGGCGGCAGACTTGTCTTCCTTGGCAACGGAGACTCTCCTCCTCCTCCTCGGAGCTCCTCCTCGTCGTCACGACGCCAAGCTGCACGCTCACCTTGTCACGCCAAGTCACGGAGTGGACAGGAGTCTCTCAGCGGCACCTACAAGTAAGCAGCACACATTATAACATCCCTCTGCTGCGAGCTGCATTAATCCCCTGTGCTTGTGTGTTCCCAGGGTTGTCAGGTCGCAGCGGGACTCGCTTAGCTCCAGCTGTCCTCCAGCATCGCTCTCACCCACACATCCACACACACAAACTACACATTGAGTTAATAAATAATTGTCAAACTATTCTACTCGTGTCAGTGTCTGTCTCCTGGGTCAAGCAATCATGTCAGGTTTGGCGTCATGGGAGAATATGACACCTACATAGGTCCCTTTCATGACTAACTGATTCCAGTTGCACTCCTCCAATTTCGTACTGGTTCTGCTGATTTCTTCTGCCAAGATGCATGCACTTGCATTTAGTTTTACTGAACTTCAACAGCCATTTCTCTTACCAGATTTCTAGTGTAGTGAAGTGAGCTTGTAACTGTATGGAATCTTCTTGTCATGGTTCGAGCGCTGCATTATCTTCACCTATTTTGACAGCGGTGTGTACCTTTTGGCTCTTATGATGGCTCGCGAGGGTCATCCATGATAGTAGACTGCCGCCAAACTGAGACGCCTGTCACCGTGAGTTTGCTGTGGTTTGGAGTTTTTTCCCTTCGCTTAGGCTTGTGGACAGGATGTCCGCCCTCGAGCGAGGGTTTTACCCTGAGTGGTTTGAGAAGACGGCTATCTGGCTGAAGCCCTTCATCTCATGCCCACTCTAGCGGCAGGTAACTATTTGTTCCTCGCCCAGCGGGCCTTATTGAGATACCACCTCACCTCCTTTTTGGAAGGAAAGGAAAGGATAACATGGATTGTGGCTCAGCGAGAGTTAATTGAAAAGGCGGTCCAGGAACCTTCTCCTTCTCCCTTGAGTACGGCATCCCCGACGAGAGTGGAGGTCCGTAGGCTGGAGGGAAATCCAGGCAGGAGGCCGACGGAGAGACATCCCCGCTCCACGCTTCGGAATTCAGCTCCTGTCGCCCATCCAGTCCCGGCGCCATGTGTTCCTGGTCCCCTCGTCTCACCATCGGCCAGTAAGCATCGTCGCCGTGTCACAACCAGGCCCCAGCGAGAATCCCGTCCGGATCCAGCTCCGGGTCGTCAGAGGAACCCAGCCTCCCAGTCAGCTGCATCTCCCACGTCATGACAGGAGGGAATCCCCACAGTCGCCTCCCCCAGGTCATCTGTCTCAGCTGTTCCGTCAGCTCCTCGTGCCCGGATCGCCTCGGCTGTCACCCCCTCCTCCTCGACGTCATCTCCGGCTGCTGTGAGTGCTGTGAGTCGTGCTTTGGAGAAGCCCATCAGCAATCCACCACGAGCGGCTCCTCCTCGTCTTCCCGAGGGGCCTGCTGTCACCATCTGGAGGGGAAAAAGAAGAACTCCACCCGCTGCAGCAGGCACCATCTATCCTCCGGGAGACAGGCAAGTGTAAGTTCATTCTTCTCCTCATAGTTGTGATTTGCCTTGTCTGACTCCTGGGGGTGGAGTTTGGGGTTTGCAGTCCCCCGAGCTCCCACCACCTGCTGTAGCTTCTGTCATTAAACCTGATGCCTCTGTGTCTCCCTCCGCTGAGCAGTCCATGACGCCAGGCCTATGTTGCCGGACGAGGAGGGGGCCTGCGGCTCTGGAGAGCCTGGTTCCAGCCCCGCAGCCACGTCATGGGCAGAGGAGGAGAACGGACTGCAGCGTGGAGCCTGCGCCGACGATGAAGCGTCCCCGGGTCTCCACAGAGGAGCAGTTTGAGCCAGCGGGTCGAGGGTCCCCTACCACCACGCCGGGTCGTCGGCATGGACGTTAGCACCGGAGGGTCCTCAGACTGCGGAAACCATCACGCCGGCTGCGGAACCTGTCGTAGCCAAGTGGGAGCCTGACGACGATCTTCTTTGTCCTGAGCCTGGATCAGCGAAGTCCTGGACGGCGACAGAACCCGAGTGCAGGCAAGTGCTCTACTTTGTTTTTCTTCTTTCTATTTTGGAGCATTTCTGCCTGCCTCTCGGGGAGACGAGCCAGGGGCAGCCGTCCGCTGCACCCGAGCTCGTCTCGCTGGGCTCTGTCACTACCGGTGATCCTGATCCCGGTTCTTTCCTTTCTCCTGAGCCTTCTCCCAGGGTCACCGGTGCGGAGCCAATCCCAGTTGCTGTGCTGGAAGGACCAGGTTCGGGGTTGGAGGTCGTCACTGGTGCAGCCGAGACCCAGTCGGGGTCCAACACTGGTGCAGCCGAGACCCAGTCGGGGTCCAACACGGGTGCAGCCGAGACCCAATTGGGGTCCAACGCGGGTGCAGCACCGGTATGGGTCAAGGTCAGTGAAGGAGCTGCAGACCCTCTGCCACCTGACATTGTGCTGGCTCATCGTCATCTTCATCCCCCTCATCATTGTCACCATCCCAGCTCATCGCCACCGGGGGCCGTTGAGGGCCTCTACGTTCGGCCCGGCTATCCCACGTCTTTCCCCTCACCAGGGAGGCCGCCGCCAATTGTTTCCCCACAGTTCTGGTGGCTGAGGGATGCGGGTCGGCCGCCTGAGGAACTTTTTCGCCGGTTCGGCGCCCTGGGTCGGCCACCCGACATACTGTGCTTTCAGCCGGGCGACCTGGTTCGGCCGCCAGAGGTTTTAACTTTTCGGGCCTGGGACTGGGGTAGGCCGCCCGAACATTCCCTTTTCCCTCTTATCACCCGCTGGTCATTGTACGCAGGGAGACCGCCGGAATTGTTCCTAATTATTGGACTCTGCCTGCCGTCATCCTCGGGTGTATTGTTTTGTCCTTTTGGTTGATCAGTGTATGTAGTGCTGTGTATTGTGTTTTCTGTTAACCTTACTCAGCATTTTCCTCATTTGTGTCTTGTTCAAAACATCATTGGTGCGTTATGGAGTAAAGTGTTTTTTCCTTTCAACCATACTCTGTAACTGCCTCATTTGTTTCCAGTCACCGTCATGGTTGTTTTCTTCTTTTTTTTCTTGCCCTGGTCTAAGCATCATTTGTGTGATATAGAGTATTGTGTTTTTACCCTGTATTATTCCGGTTCCGGTTCCGCCGGACCGGTGGCGCCACACGAGTAGGCTGCCCGTTGCAACAGCCTTTTTTTTTTATCTTCCTTCTTCTTTCTACACCTTTCACTCTGTATATATATCACGGACGCACGGATCGCCCCGGGGGTCTCCCGGGTCGGCGGACGGAGCCACGGTTTTCAGCGGGAGACGTTACAGCGGGGAGGAGCTAGTGCTAGCTAGCACTTGGCCGCTGCCCGGTGCTAATGGGAAACTCGACATACCGGGAGCTGTAGCGAAAACGACGCGGGTGCCGGGCTGGAGTTTAGGCGGCGTGCAAGAAATATAAGACAGAATAATAAAGAGCGATGGTAAGAACCAAACAGACCGCCCGTAAAATCTACTGGAGGAAGAAGCCCCCCAGGAGACTGCTAGCCACCACAGCTGCTCGGAGAGGCGCTCCGGCCACCGGCAGAGTGAAGAGGCCTTGCCGTCACAGGCCCGTGGCTCTGAGAGAGATCCGTCGCTACCAGAAATCCACGGAGCTGCTCATCTGTAAGCTGCCCGTCCAGCGCCTGGTGAGGGAGATCGCTCAGGACTTCAAGACCGTCCTGCGTTTCCTGAGCTTCGCCGTCATGGCTCTGCAGGAGACCAGCGAGGCCCACCTGGTGGTCTCTTCTTCGCTAAGGGGGTCACCATCATGCCCAAAGACTTCCAGCTGGCCCGTCGCATCCGCGAAGAGAGAGCTTAGACTTTCTGCTGCACATTCACCAACCAACCATAATGCTCTGCACTGTGTGTCTATATATATACATTTATAGTAATATGGACATATGTTTACTAGATGTTGTTTTTTTCTTGCCTTCTGATTGTTGCTCTGAGTGTTGCTATCCCTGTGCTGTTGCAATCCTGGAATTTCCCCATTGCGGGACTAATAAAGGCTTATCTTATCTTATCTTATCTTATCTTATTACCTCGCTTGTGTCCTGCCATCGTTATGGTTTTTTTTTCTCTGGGCCTTTCCCCCCATCCGCCCACCCTGTGGTGGTGGTGGGGGGCTTGGGTGTCATTGGGCACTCGTAGCTCGCCCTTGGGGGGGAGGTGCTGTCATGGTTCGAGTGCTGAACCCGTCCGCGCTTGAGCCATGCATTATCTTCACCTATTTTGACAGCAGTGTGTACCTTTTGGCTCCCCGAGCCTTTATTGTGACAGCGCTCAGAGGGGCTTCCGGCTGTCAGGTTTGACAGCTGAGCTGCATTTCGTCTCATCAGTGGTCCTCCATTTAAGAGGGCAGCTGGGAATGGTAAAACGCGGCAGTCTCGTCAAAAACTCCCCATTGTCTGACGCATCAAGCATCCCTCGGCTCAGACGTTGTCTACTTGTCTTCGACAATCGTAAGTTTACTCCTTTGTGAACCTGTTTTCATTATAGTGTGTTTTAGCCCCCCGTGGCTTGTAATTTTGTGTTTCTTTTCTGTTCATCAATAAACTGTGCAAACTCACCGGTGATTTGTGGCGTCTTATGATGGCTCGCGAGGGCCATCCATGACACTTCTATATTGTCTACTATCCTATATATCTTGGTATCATGAGAAAATGGCTTTATTTTGGATGTAGTCATTTCAGGTATATCGTTCACATAAAAGAGGAAGAGCGTTGGTCCAACCACCGATCCCTGAGGGACACCACTCAGAACTTCAGTCCAACTAGAGTCAGCTCCTCTAACAGAAACAAACTGCTTTCTGTTGGCTAAGAAATCTGCAATCCCTTTTTGTTCCTTCCCTCTTATACCATAAGCTGCTAGCCTTCGTACAAACCTGCAGTGTGGAACCAAATCAAAAGGTTTTTTTTTTTTTTTTTGTAACTTAGATTTTTATTCATTTTTCATCATACATATTACATTCAGATCACAGTCTACATTTAAAAAAAAAAGGAGCTAGAGTAAGAAAGAGAAAAAAAAAAGAAGGGGGGGGGGACAAATGTTGGAGCATCAAGTTTTTAGTTTCCATCTCTTAATTCTTCTGTTTTTTCCAGTGTCTTTGGTTATTCTTTCAATTTCTGTCTCGTTGTTGCACTTTGTAGTGTGTCCATTTCTGCCATTTTTTTTCATATAGTCCTTCTTGTATTCTTTGTCCATATGTTAGTTTTTCCATCATACGTATATCCTCAACAATGTCAGTCCATTGTTCTTGGTCAGGGAGAACTTCTGATCGCCATTTTTTTGTGATTGTTTTTATATCCTAATATCCTCTGTATTGTCACATGTATAGATTTCCAGAATGATGAGATTTTGCAGCATTTCCAAAACATATGTGAGTGGTCTGCATTTTGAGTCCCACAGCCCCTCCACCATAAAGATTGGGTATTTGTATATTTTCTTTGAATCTGTGGTGTGATGAAATAGCGAATCAGGTTTTTCCATCCAAATTCCCTCCATGTCCTTGAACTTGTTGATGTGTGTTGATGTGGGCTGCACGGTGGCGCAGTGGTTAGCACTGCGGCAGCACAGTTTACCCTTGGCCGGGGGATTGTGGGGATCGTGGGATCGTGGGTTCGATCCCATCCCCCGACCAACAGTGATCTGTGTGGAGTTTGCATGTTCTCCCCGTGTTGCGTGGGTTTACTCCGGGATTTCTCCGGTTTCCTCCCACATGCCAAAAACATGCATGTTAGGTTAATTGGCTGTTCTAAATTGTCCCTAGATATCTGTTTCCTATAGGCCCTTAGAATAGAGGGTTAGTATTAATGAAAGCGCTTTGAGTGGTCTTTGTGACTAGAAAAGCGCTATATAAGTGCAGGTTAGTTAGTTAGTTAGTTAGTTTTCCATATTTCCTGCCAGCTTTCTTCTGTTATGCTTAAATTTAGCTCTTTCGCCCATTTCTCTTTTATATAGTTACTTGAATGTTTGTTTGCCATAAGTTTCTGATATAGCTTTGAAATAATTCTTATTTTATTTCCTGCATATAAGCTTAAAATGAATTGTATAATCTCGCTCACATCTGTTTGGAGGTTATGCCTAATCTTCTTAATATAATAGTTTCTCATCTGCAGATATCTGAAGAATTCCGATTTTTCTAGTTTAAATTTTCTTCTGATGTTTACAAAGCTCCCGAGATCTTTTTTTTCCGACATTGCCCCATGCTGTGATTCCCTTGTTCACCAGATTTTTGTATCCCCCATCTTGTTTTGCTGGTTCAAACTGACTGTCAAATGCTACCCATTTCAATAGTTTTATGTCTTCCTTTATATTATACTTTTGTATTATTTTATACCACAGTTCCAAAGTAAATTTAGTGATTGGGTCTATTTGTTTGATTTGCTTATATGCATCTTTAGCTCCTATTATGCTTTGTACTGGGCGTCCCTCAATTTCCTTTTCCATTTCTTTCCATTTTGCCTCATATCCTCCGTCGCACCAACATATGATATATCTTATTTGTGCTGAGTAGTAATATTCCTTTAGACTCAGTAGGCCCATGCCTCCTTTCTCTTTTGCTAACTGGAGAGTTTTATATTTCACTCTTGGTTTTTTACCTCCCCAAACAAATCTCGATATCATTCTGTCCCACTTTGAGAACTGGGCACCTGGAATCTCTGTTGGTAGAGCCTGGAAGAGGTAAAGTAATCTAGGTTGTATGCTGATTTTGACTGTCTCAATTTTTGAATTCAGATCCATATTTAAGATTGACCATCTATCAATATCTTTTTTTATTTCTTGTTCCAACCTATCATAGCTTGCTTTATAAATTTTGCTTAGATCTTTAGGTATGTTCACTCCAAGGTATTTTATTTCTTTTTGTTTCAGTTTAGTTTGATTTTATCAGTTATCTGGTTTAGAGGGTTATAGTGGAATGTGAGTATTTGTGTTTTTGCTATGTTTATCTTGTATCCTGATAATTTTCCAAAATTTTCTATCAAGTTCATCATTTCCATTATTGATTCATCTGGTTGTTCAAGGTAAACTATAATATCGTCTGCAAATACCCAATCTTATGTTCCGCTCACTTTATTGTTACACCTTTTAATTTCTTATTTTGTCGTATCGCTTGAGCCAGTGGCTCTATGAACAGAGCAAACAAGGTGGGCGATAGGCAGCATCCCTGCCTGGTTGATCTTTGTATATTTACTTTGTCTGTTAAGCTACCGTTTATCTTGATTCTTGCCACAGGTTTTTGATACAGCGTCTTTATGCATTGTACTGATTTTTCGTTAAATCCAAAGCGTTCCAGCACACTATATAGGAATTTCCAGTTAACCCTATCAAATGCTTTTTCTGCGTCTAAACTCATTATTACTGCGCTTTTCTTTTCTTTACGTATTTGATTAATTATATGTATTGTTCTCCTGATATTGTCATGTGTTTGGCATCCCTCTATGAAACCAGTTTGATCATCTTCTATCAATTCCGTCAAGAATGTCTTTATTTGTTTACATATAATTGTTGTATATATTTTATAATCCACATTTAATAAAGAGATTGGCCTATAGTTTCTGCATTGTTCTCTATCTTTCCCTGGCTTTAAAATAACTGAAATAATGGCTTCGTTCCATGATGGAGGTATTTTGTTGTTGTTCAGCGTCCAATTAAATGACTTTAGGAGCTGTGGTGTGAGTTCTTCTATAAACAGTTTATAAAACTCAGATGGGTACCCATCACTACCTGGTGATTTACCATTTTTAGTTGACTTAATCACATCTCTAATCTCTTGTGTTGTTATTTCTGCTGTTAGTTTTTAATTTTGTTCATTCCCTATTGATGGCAAGTCCAATGTGCATAGAAATTTTTTAATATCCTTAGTATTTGTTTCTTCAGGTTGCGAGTATAGTTCTTGATAGAAATTATGGAATATTTCTTCGATGTTTTCTGGGTTAACTGTGGTTTTATTTGTGATGGGGTCTTAAATCTTATATACATTATTCACTGTTTGTTGTTTTCTTAACCGTTTTGCCAGCAGTTTTGTGGCTTTTGGCCCCGTTTCATAATATTTTTGCTTTAGATATCTATTTTTCCTTTCAATTTCATCTATTTGTGCTTCTTTTATCTTTATTTTTTCTTCTTTAATTTCTTGGTATATTTTTGGGTCATTTGTGCTTTGATGTTTACGTTCTAGTTCCCTCAGTCTCTCACATCTTTGTTCATATGTTTCCAGTTTAGACTTATTTGCTTTTCCTGTTTCGACAATTAATTTACCTCTTAACACGGCTTTTAGTGCATCCCATAGTATTGTTGGGTCCACTTCCTCATTGTCATTCTCTTGGATATAATCGTTTATGTTTACTTTTATTCTTTCTTTCATTTTCTCATCATTTAACAGTCCTACATTAAGTTTCCATGTTGTTTGTCGTTTTCTATTGTTTAAATATATTTCCATGTATATAGGATTATGATCTGATATTTCTGCCCCTCCAATCTGACAATTTCTCACCCTGTGTCTGTCACCTTCATTCATAAGGAAGTAATCTATTCTAGAGTGTACTTTATGGACTGCTGAATAATGTGTATAGTCTTTTTCGAGTGGGTGCAGGTCCCTCCATATGTCTACCATACCCATTTCTGCCAGTGAGGTTCTTATAAACTTTGTTACATGTTTTTTTGTCTTCTTAACACTTGTTGTGTCAACTTCATGATCCATGACAGCATTTAAGTCTCCTCCACAAATTAGGACTCCTTCACTGTGTGTTGCTATGAGATCAAACAGATGTTGAAAAAAACCCTTGTCACTTTCTGGTGGGGCATAGATGTTCACTAATGTGATCTGCATACCATCTATTCTTCCCTTTATTATTACATACCTGCCTTCTTTATCCTGGATTTCTTGTTCACATTCAAATTGTATTTTATTTGAAATTAGTATCATAACCCCCCTTTTAGTTCCTCCCTTAAATGAACTGTAGTAGGAGTTCTTATAGCCAAATCTCTTTAGTTTCTCATGTTCTGTCTTGCTCAAATGTGTCTCTTGCATAAATATAATTTATGCAAGAGACACCCATATTCATGTTTTTCCATTTTTTTAACTTGTGCTCCTAACCCCTTTAACAACAAAACTAACACATATTTATATAAAAACACATTAACAAATCTCGACCTCCGTACTTTGGGACTTTCTTCTGCCCACTGGTCCCTGTTGGTGGGTGGAGGGAATGTCCTCACAGAGTGAAGGGCCCTCCCTAGACCTGTATTTACTATCCAAGTAATAGTCATTAGTCTAGAAATGTCCAACAAAAATCACTTAAACCTCTCCTAGCCATTTGTTTCTCTTTTACCTTGTCTTCTTGGTCTTCATTTCTTCTGTGTCTTTCTTAATCTTTGTTATGATCTAGGCTTTCAGTTGAAAGCCTTGCAGCTTTTCCTGGGCCCGCTGCGCCACGTCTCTCCCCCGTCTTCTGCCACTCACTTGTCTCCACTCTGGCTGTCGTGATTCGTTCAGTGTCGCCGCTGCTTCAGCTCCTTCCTCCGGCACGCTCACCACAAAGCCTCGCTCCGTCAAGTCCCGCGCTGCCTCTCTGGCCGTGCTGTAGGTTTTCACGCTGTCATCCCAATGAATCCTCATCTTCGTTAGCGGCGTCTGGAATCTAATTTTTTTCTTTTTCAGCATTTTTTTTTAATGTTGGCATATTTCTTTTGCTGCTGCACAATTTCTGCCGGGTAGTCATGATCAAAGAATATCTGTCGCCGATTCATATCTTTTTTTTCCACGCTTGTGTCAGGATTCTTTCCTTTATGTCATATTTCAAAAAGTTCACCACAACTGACCTGGGTGGAGAGTTTGGATTCGGGTTCTGTGCCGAGGCTCTGTGTGCTCGTTGAATCTGCAGATCCGCTTCACCGGGCAGCTCAAGCTCTTTTTTAAAGAAGTGATCCATGAATTTCGTCATCGAGTTGCCTTCAATGCCCTCCGGGATCCCGAAGATGCGTATATTGCTCCGCCTGGACCTGCTCTCCAGGTCGGTTATTTTTTCCTGCATCCTCTGTGTTTGCGTCGTCAGGGTCTGCAGCCGCCCACTTGCCTCGGTCTTCCAGTCTTCCAACTCCGATATTCGGGACTGTGCTTCTGTCATACAAGCCCGTTGAGAGCGCAGCTCCTCCATGTTTTCTGTTAGTTTGCGTTCCAGTTCTCTTCGGAGGCCCATAATTTCCTCCTTCATCTCTTTTTTCAGCTCTTCCTTAAGAGCCGCTAAATCCTGTTGGAGTTGCCGCTTAAAGTCTTCCAAGTTTTTTTTTAATTCTTTACCTAAATTGGCGATGCCAGTGTTCATAGCCTCGAGTTTGGCGTCCTCCATTTTCTCTGCTGTTGTTGTCTCGTTTCCCTGGGACTCGTGCACAGCGATTTCTCCTGCGTTGTTGTAGAGGGATTTCTCAGTTTTACCCTGTTTTTGTCCGTGTGCCCGGCTTCTTCGTGTTTTCATCCCTTGGTTTATTGGTTCATTTATGTCGAGTTGGCCATTTACCAATGATTTTTAATCCTACTAGGGAGAGCTCTCTATTTAAGCGTTATATCTCTCCGCCATCTTCCCGGAAGTCCATCAAAAGCTTTTTTATAGTCAAGGTATATGATGTTGATCTTCAGTAATAACCTGTTTGATTCCATGTGTTGCACAAGGGCGTCCCGTACCAGCAATTCCATGGTCTTTTAAGCAATGCTTGTAAGACTAATGGGCCTATTGTTTTCCATTCAGCTTCTCAAACCTTTCTTAAAAAAATGGGGGATACCCTTGTCACTCTCCAATCTTCTAGAGTCTTGCTGTTGTCTAAAGATGTTCTAAAGGTCGCATAGAGTGGTATGGCCAGTTCCTCTGCACACTCTTTCAAGACTGTAGGATGTACTTGATCTACTGCTGATGCTTTGCCAGCCTTCAACTTCCTTAGTTTTTTCTCAATGTCCTGAGCAGTGAATATCACATCTAACCACTGGTGGACCCTCAGGGCCAGCAAAGCCTTTTCTGCTGGCCTAAACACTATCAGAATTACATTTACAACCTACATTCTTGTATTTGTTCCTTGAGGATGTATTAAATTATTCCCAATAGTCTATTCTCTTCATTGTGTAGCTTTTCTCTTGGTTGCACTCCTTCCAGTAGTATAATGCACATTACTTTTTTTTTTTGTCCAATCATATTTTAGCCATCTGTGTTGCCAGGGTCAAGTAAATCTGCCTTGGGCCTTCAGGAATTAACAGTACAGCTCTGTAGGTTAAATTAACTGTTAAACTTATCCTGTTGCTTTAACCAATCAGATGTCTTCTGTATGTCCAGGGGTATGAATAGAAGACACCCAAGAATGTCTGCATTTTCACTTCTTTTGATTGGCTGGTTAGACTCCTCCACCCACAATGCAGAGGATCCTAGCTAGCAAAACGCCAGTGCTTAAGCAGCTACAATATACTGTATCTGTTTAAATGTAATAGCTGTTTTTCCACCCACAATGGCTGACAGGGGAAAGGAAAATGACTTGGTTGCTGATATTTAAAAAAAAAAATCAATTTTCCAGACAGATTTTTCAAGAATAACTGGTCATTGTGAAGAGAGATTGGACAACCCTGAAGCTAGCAGGCCCGTCTCAGCCAGGGAAAGGATTTGTCCGTCACTTCCATATTAACAACGAGCGGTATCCTTGGATTACAGCCTCCAAGGAGTGCAGCAAATCATCTTGCTGGGAATGCCTGTTGTTTGCACCTGATCGAGTAGATACTTGGAGCCAGACAGGGTTTGCAAACTTGAGCTGTCTGTTACACCATGACGATTTAGGCAACATTTGCCAAACGTTTAAAAATTGGTCTTAAATGCTGGGATACACCGAAATTTTCACTTTTGGCCATGTGCATCGTGCATCCATAAAGACTTGGACGTATAACTTAAACCAACTAATGCTTAGCGTGTTGCCAACATTCACAACTTATGTGCAACAATAGTTTAACTTCTGCATAGTGCAGTCATGCCAAACTGCCGTTGCCTCCTGAGTCATGAATCCTAGATGTGGGAGAGATCATCTCTGTTCAACTGAGATGATTCTCCCCTCCAAAGACCATGGTGGAGGGTGTGACCGACCTGACAGAGCTATCAAATCTGTCAGGTCAGTCGTGCCTAAAACAGCTGATGTGACACGTCAGGAACATCAAATAACAGTTGTCACAACCTGGCTCAAAGGCATGCAAACTGATGGTGACAAAAAAGTTTATTTTCAATAAAGTAAAAAAAAAAATAAAACCAAGATAATACATGGAGTGTGCTTTTGCTGGGAGGCACAGCAAGCAGCAAAGTGAACAGCTGCGCACTGTGCTTCAAGTGATCGGCTAATTGGATCGTCCTCCTCCAGTGTTCTGACATTTTGGCATATTTTTGGCTGAGATCGTCACTTCCTTGTGGTAACGTATCGTCACTTCCTGTTTTGCTGTCTGCCTGTGTGGTTTGCTCTCCAGCTCTCGAGCCACTAGCTATGGCTACTAGCTCTCTTTCCTCTCCTCCTCTGGTGTGCTCTCTCTGTCAGATGTTTAGCTACACCTCTGCCTCTTTTAGTGATAACGGTAAATGTAATAAATGTTGTCTTTTTGAGGCGCTCGAGGCGAGGTTGTCTGATTTGGAATCCCGGCTCCGCTGCATTGAAACACCATCTGCGCCAGTTAATCTCGACGGACGCCCCTTAGCTGCAGCGGAGCTAGCTAGCTTAGGTCCCCCTGTCACCGGTTCCCCGGCTCTCCTCTGCAGCGAGGAGACTGGGTGGGTGACGGTGAGAAGGAAGCCTAGTCGCAAAGCCCCGGTTCACCACCAACCTGTTCACGTTTCTAATCGTTTTTCCCCGCTCAGCGACACACCCGCTGAGGAAAAAACTCTGATCATTGGCGACTCTGTAGTCAGAAACGTGAACCTAGAGACTCCAGCGGCCATAGTCACATGCATTCCTGGGGCCAGAGCAGGCGACATCGAGTCAAATTTGAAAATGCTGGCTAAAAGTAACTGTAAATATTCCACAATTGTTATTCACACCGGCATTAATGACATCCGTCTCCGGCAGTCGGAAGTCACGAAACTTAATGTAGAATCGGTGTGTGACTTTGCCAAAACGATGTCTGCCACTGTAGTATTCTCTGGGCCCCTCCCCAATCTGACCAGTGATGACATGTTTAGTCGCTCGTCATCCTTCAACCGCTGGCTGTCTGTGTGGTGTCCTAAAAATGACGTGGGCTACATTGACAATTGGAGCTCTTTTTGGGGAAAACCTGGTCTTATGAGACGAGACAGCATTCATCCCACTTTGGATGGTGCTTCTCATTTATCTAACAATCTGGCATCATTTTTATCCAAATTTTCAAAACCTTGACTACTCAGAGTTGGGACCAGGAAGCAGAGTCGCAGTCTTACACGCCTCTCTGCAGCTCCTCCTCATCCGCCACCCCTCAGCTTAGCCCCTGTCTTCCCCATCAGAGAATCGTTGTCTGCTCCCTCCAAAGTAAATAAAAATATAATGTATAAGCATCCCAAAGTGATAAAGCAAAATATTGGTAAAACTCAAATTAAACATAAAGCCTCTAAATTGAATGATTTGGCCTCTGTTCCTCCTCATAATTTAAAAATTAAATGTGGTTTATTAAATATTAGGTCTCTAACTCCCAAGTCTCTGTTAGTCCATGATCTGTTAATTGATCATCAGATTGATTTAATTTCCCTTACAGAGACTTGGTTAGGACAAGAGGATTATGTTGGTTTAAATGAATCAACTCCCTCTGGTTATTTAAACTGTCAAAATCCCAGAAGTTCTGGTCGTGGAGGAGGAGTAGCATCAATTTACCATTCCAAATTACTAGTTAATGTAAAGCAAAAAACATGTTATAATTCCTTTGAGGGCCTGGTCCTCAGTGTTGGGCACTTTAGCAATTCCAGGTTAAACCCAATTTTATTTGCCATAGTTTATCGTCCCCCATCAACCTATTCAGAATTTTTATCTGAATTTCCTGATTTCTTAGCTGATTTAGTGCTGAAATCTGATAGAATAATTATAGTAGGGGACTTTAATATACATGTGGATGTAGATAGTGACTGCCTTAATGTGGCTTTTAATTCAATATTAGACTCGATTGGGTTTTCTCAGAAAGTAGGAAATTCTACTCATTACCTCCACCATACATTGGACCTTGTTCTGACATATGGCATAGAAATAGAAAATCTTGTAGTGTCTCCTCATAACCCTGTACTGTCAGACCATTGTCTGTTAACCTTTGATTTTACTATTTCTGACTATTTGGCTCCTAAAGAAAAATATTATCACAGTAGATGCCTCTCAGATGATGCTGTTTCCAAATTTATGCAGATTGTTTCCTCTATGCCATGTGTCAACACAACGGAAATAAGCTATAGACAGCTTGCTCCTTCTGTAATTGATAACATGGTGGATAGTGTTTCAGCTTCTCTGCATCAGGCTCTAGACTTGGTGGCCCCCTTAAAAAAGAAAAAGTCTAATCAGAGATTTTTAACTCCTTGGTTCAACACAGAAACTCGTAGCTTAAAACAGAAGACTCGTCAATTAGAAAGAAAATGGCGCTCTACTAATTTAGATGAAATCTATTTAGCTTGGAGAAATCATCTTTTAATTTATAAAAAATCTCTTAGAAAAGCTAGAACGAGTTATTACTCTGCATTAATAGAAGAGAACAAGAATAATCCCAGGTTTCTTTTCAGTACTGTAGCCAGGTTGACAAAGAGTCAGGACTCTGTCAATCCTAGCATCCCCTTAGAGCTTACTAGTCAGGACTTTATAAACTTTTTCAATAATAAAATTTCATCCATCAGAGATAAAATCAATCAGATTCTTCCCACAGTTAACTTAAATACTGTAACTACTACAACTCCTTCTATTGATGTCTGTCTTGATGAGTTTACTCCAATCGACCTTTGTGAGTTAGACAAAATAGTTTCCTCATCCAAACCTTCAACTTGTCTTTTAGACCCTATTCCTACCAGGTTATTTAAAGAAGTCTTCCCACTTATTGGTAGCTTTATTCTTCATATAATCAATTCTTCATTAACTTTAGGCCATGTACCGCAGGCTTTTAAAACGGCTGTAATTAAACCCTTACTCAAAAAGCCAACGCTAGATCCAGGAGCTTTAGCTAACTATAGACCAATCTCTAATCTCCCTTTCATTTCAAAAATCTTAGAAAGAGTTGTTGCTACGCAATTATTTGACCACCTGCAGGGAAATGGTTTATTTGAGGAGTTTCAATCTGGGTTTAGAATCCATCATAGCACTGAAACAGCCTTAGCGAAGGTCACTAACGACCTCCTCATTGCATCTGATAATGGACTAGTTTCTGTACTTGTCCTTTTAGATCTTAGTGCAGCTTTTGATACTATTGATCATAATATTCTACTTGATAGATTAGAACACTATGTTGGACTTAATGGAACTTCGTTGCAGTGGTTTAGATCTTATTTATCTGATAGGTTCCAGTTTGTTCATGTAAATGATGAGTTTTCTCTCAGCTCAAAGCTTAGTCATGGAGTTCCACAGGGATCTGTGCTAGGCCCTACTCTTTTTAGTTTATATATGCTTCCGTTAGGCAACATTATTAGAAAGCACTGTATACATTTTCACTGTTATGCAGATGACACACAATTATACCTGTCAATGAAGCCAGATGATACTAATCAATTAGCCAAGTTAGAAGCCTGTCTTAAGGAAATCAAAGTTTGGATGACTTGTAATTTCCTGCTATTAAATTCAGATAAGACTGAAGTCATTCTTGTTGGTCCAAAAAACCTTAGAAATTCCTTTCCAAATCAAACTTTCAGTTTGGATGCAGTTACTCTTTCTCTTAATAGCTCTGTGAGGAACCTTGGAGTTATTTTTGATCAGGATTTGTCCTTCAATTCACATATTAAATTTGTTTCTAAGACTGCCTTCTATCATTTGCGTAATATTGCCAAGATTAGGAGCATCTTGTCTCAGAGTGATGCTGAGAAGCTGATCCACGCTTTTGTTAGCTCGAGATTAGATTATTGTAATTCTTTATTATCAGGCTGTCCTAAAACATCTTTAAAAAGTCTTCAGCTGATCCAAAATGCTGCAGCAATCAGGTACTAGAAAGAGAGATCATATCTCTCCGGTTCTGGCCTCCCTTCATTGGCTTCCCATAGAGTTTAGAATTAAGTTTAAAATCCTTCTTCTTACTTACAAAGCTCTAAACAATCAGGCTCCTTTTTATTTAAAAGATCTGATACTACCGTATCATCCTAACAGAGCACTATGCTCCCAAAATGCAGGTTTACTTGTAATACCTAGAATCTCCAAAAGTACAATGGGAGGCAGAGCCTTCAGTTATCAAGCTCCTCTCCTGTGGAATCAGCTGCCAATCTGGATTCGGGAGTCAGACTCGATCTCTGTTTTTAAGAATAGGGCTAAAACCTACCTTTTTGATATAGCCTACAATTAGGGAGGGATCATGTGTTTTCTGAACCCTCCCTTAGTTATGCTGCTAATAGGTTTAGTCAGCCGGGGGACCTCCAGTAATGCACTGGGCCTCACTCCTTTCCTCACTCTCTATGAAATATTTTTTTTTTGCTGGTCATTAACATTTGTTTGTTCTCTCCCATAGATTGAGTCCCCATCGTGCTGTTTGCTCTCTACATGTCTGTTCTTTTCTTCTTCTCTATCCCCTCACCCCCCAGCCAGTCGCAGCAGATGACTGCCCCTCCCTGAGCCTGGTTCTGCTGGAGGTTTCTTCCTGTTAAAAGGGAGTTTTTCCTCTCCACCGTCGCCAAGTGCTTGCTCACAGGGGATCGCCTGATTGCTGGGGTCTTTCTGCAACTGTGGGGGTCCTCCCTACAGTTGATAGTGCTATGAGATGACTGTTGTTGTGAAATGGCGCTATATAAATAAAGTTGAATTGAATTGAATTGAATTGAATTGAATATCTATCACAACAACACTGGAAAGATGATCGTATAGACTTCAGTTAAATGTAAAAAACACCGACAGGTCCTGTTATACAAATACGTACGTGTGTTTAGCTCTCTTTCACTCTCTCTGTGTCTGTGTATGCGCTGCAGGCAGAGAGCTCTGTATGGGTTTTTCCTGTGAACCAACGCTGCAAATATGCTATTTGCTCCCCGAATGCGGAACATATCAGTTATACACTGGGTACGTGGGAAAATTTTCAGCTTGCTGAAAATTAATTTTCAGAGGAGCTCGGCGAACTACGCAATATACCAGCATGCTTCAGTGTGCTTCAGCACTCTTCAGCGTGCTCTTAACTTAGGCAAAACTTAGTCATAATTGAGTTGACATACGCCAGAGTATTCTTCAATTTTTTCATATGTTTTGCAAACACTGCCTAAATTGTCTAGGTATGACAGGGAAAAGGCAGCAGCGACACACCAAAGCACAGCTGCCAGCTGGACAAGCAACAGAACTTTTAAACCTTTGGGGAAACAAGAGTGGATCTGCAGCTCAACGAACAAATGTGCAGGGAAATGGAGCTCTACAATGAAACGGTACAGATTTTTAGAACCATAATTTTATAGTTCAAGTTATCTTTCACATGTTTTGTGTGGAGCTTCCTGATCATTTCAGGTTAATGTACCATACCATCTCCTGTAGATAGTTGAGGACCAATAGCCTTGACGTTTTGGTGTTGCTTAATGTGCTTACACAGAGGCTTAGGGGTTTTCTCTAAAGATGGAGATCAATCGTTGCACATACAGTGGTGTGAAAAAGTGTTTGCCCCCTTCCTGATTTCTCATTTTTTTGTGTTTGTCACTCTTAAATGTTTCAGATCATCAAACAAATTTAAATATTAGACAAAGATAACACAAGTAAACAAAATGCAGTTTTTAAATGAAGGTGTTTAAGGGTAAAAAAAAAAATCCAAACCTACATGGTCCTGTGTGAAAAAGTGGACCCCCCCCCCCCCCCCCCCGTTAAAACATAAATTAACTGTGGTTTATCACATCTTTGGAAAGCTGAGTTCAATTTCTTTAGCCATGCCCAGGCCTGATTACTCCCACACCAGTTCTCAATCAAGAAATCACTTAAATAGGACCTGGCTGGCAAAGTGAAGTTGACCAAAAGCTCCTCAAAAGCTACACATCATGCTGCGATCCAGAGAAATTCAGGAACAAATAAGAAACAAAGTAATTGAGATCTTTCAGTCTGGAAAAGGTTATAAAGCCATTTCTAAAGCTTTGGGACTCCAGCGAACCACAGTGAGAGCCATTGTCCACAAATGGTGAAAACATGGAACAGTGGAGACCCTTCCCAGGAGTTCCCGGCGGACCAAAATTACCCCAAGAGTGCAGCGACGACTCATCCAAGAGGTCACAAAAAACCCCACAACAACATCCAAAAAACTGCAGGACTCACTTGCTTCAGTTAAGGTCAGTGTTCATGCCTCCTCCATAAGAAAGAAACTGGGCAGAAATGGCCTGGATGGCAGAGTTCCAAGATGAAAACCACTGCTGAGCAAAAAGAACAGAAAGGCACATCTCAGTTTTGCCAGAAAACATCTTGATGATCCCCAAGACTTTTGGGAAAGTACTCTGTGAACTGATGAGACAAAAGTTGAACTTTTTTGGAAGATGTGTGTCCCATTACATCCAACGTAAAAGTAACACAGTACTTCAGAAAAGGAACATCATACAAACAGTAAAATATGGTGGTGGTAGTGTGATGGTCTGGGGCTGTTTTGCTGCTTCAGGACCTGGAAGACTTGCTGTGGTAAATGGAACCATGAATTCTGCTGTCTACCAAAAAATCCTGAAGGAGAATGTCTGGCCATCTGTTAGTGACCTCAAGCTGAAGCGCACTTGGGTTCTGCAGCAGGACACTGATCCAAAACACAACAGCAAGTCCACCTCTTAATGGCTTAAGAAAAACAAAATGAAGACTTTGGAGTGGCCTCGTCAACGTCCTGACCTTAGTCCGATTGAGATGCTGTGGCATGACCTTAAAAAGGCGGTCCATGCTGGAAAACCCTCCAATGTGGCTGAATTACAACAATTCTGCAAAGATGAGTGGGCCAAAATTCCTCCACAGCACTGTAAAAGACTCATTGCCAGTTATCACTCATGCTTGATTGCAGTTGTTGCTGCTAAGGGTGGCCCAACCAGTTATCGGTTTAGGGGCAATCACTTTTTTCACACAGGGCCACATAGGTTTGGATTTTTGTTTCCCTTAATAATAAACTTCTTCATTTAAAAACAGCATTTTGGGATAGGCTCCAGCACCCCCGCGACCCGAAAAGGGTTAAGCGGAAGGAGATGAATGAATGAATGAATGAATGATTTTGTGTTTACTTGTGTTATTTTTGTCTAATATTTAAATTTATTTGATGGCCTGAAACATTGTGACAAACATACAAAAAAAATGAGAAATCAGGAAGGGGACAAACACTTTTTCACACCACTGTATGCGAGTGGCAAAAGTTTGTGAACCTTTAATTTCAGTATCTGGTGTGAGCCGCTTTTGCAGCAATAACCTACTAAATGTTTCCAGTAATTGTTTATCAGTGCTGCACATTGGCTTGGAGGACTTTTAGCCCTCCACTGTGTCATGAATTGCCCCTCTGGGCAGAGAGAGACAGACCCACACGCCAACTGAAGTTTGTAGAATTTATTACAGAAAGAACATAAAGTTCCAAGGTGCACATAAACAAAGTCGAAAAACGAACACAGAGAAAAACTTACAGACTGGAATTTCTCAGGAAGATTCACCAGAGCAGGATTTGAGCTTCTGAATGTGAAGAGAGAGGATAATTAAGACTGCCGCAGTGAAAAGACAGTCTGACGAGCTTTAAATAGTTTGGAGAAGGAGATGACACAATGGGTGGCAGGTGCGGGCAGGTGACCTAATTAGATAATAACTCACAGCTGGGATGACTGAGGATCAGACAGTGAGAAAATAACAGGATGGAGGTGTCTGGAAGGAAAGGTAAGGCACTCATGTCATACAGAAAAAAAATATAATTCCTACTACAGAGGCTGATAAAATAAAAATGATTTTAAGGACATAAATAACTAACAGAATGAAATACCACCTAGGAAACATCATAACTCAAAACACAGGAAAACAACACAAAGCTGGAAAAATACAAAAAACATTCAGAAATAAATTAAGTGCTTGAGCTTGGTGATAACCGCACTCAGTCTCATGACACTGTACAAAACAGCTTCAACTCTGGGATGCTGGTGGGTTTCCTCACATGAACTGCTCGCTTTAGGTCCTCCACAACACCTCAGTTGGATTAACCCCTTAGATACTATAAATTTATGGCAGGAACACAAAATTTGACCTTGCCTGTATCATAGAAATTCTAACAGATACAGGCACAGTGTAAATTGGAAAAACGTTGCAAATGACCCACAGTTTATGAATGGATAAATTCCATCCATTAATTTTGCAGAATTTTGCATAATGTGCCCTAATTTGCATATTGCGACTATCAACATTCCAAACGCCTGTATCTTGGAAATTATAACAGATTGTAACCGACTGCAAATTGGAAAAGTTCCCAGGCATCATTGTCGGTACTTACTGTGCCATTTCTCCCACTGAAACCAGTTGTTCAGTCACGATGTCCTGTCCAGCCACGTGGCGCATACACGTGCATCGGCACTGCGGTGGGTTTTGGGTCATTCCTCCATGTCCAAAACCACTCATCCACATCTGCAAAACTCCTTGACCATGGTTAGGTAAAACTGAAAAATCTTCAGAGTGGCTCATGTGCCATTATAAGTTAAAAATGTGTATAAAACATATCAAGAGTGAATATGTGCAATATGATCAAAATTAATCTCAGACATTGTCAAATAAGAACATAGAAAATATGAAAACATTCGAAACAGCCTTAAACCATATTGCATTCTTCAAGCTCCTTAGTATGATCCCTTTTCACCATCCTCATCATCTGCAGCAGTTGTATGAAGACATATTACTAAGTTTACAATAACCAGCCTTATCATCATATTAAGGACTCACACAAGAAAAGTCCAAAGTTATCACTATAAAATCATTACCAAGTTTATGATGAGACTTCTCCATGAAGAGAAACACTAACTTAATTAGTTTGGTTATAATTGCCTGCAAAGCAATGAAGCTGTGTGTAGCCTCTGCTATAATTTTGTAAATGACTGTAGTCTGCAATTAAGTGTTTTAATCCCTAAGGTATTTTGTTTCCACTCTCACTCAAAGAAACAATGAACAAAAACTTCACTCCTGTACTTTCCATCTGAAATTGCATTCATGCTTCATAAATGGCATCAAGTGGTAGAATAGCATCTCTCTTCACCCTGCCCACCTGCCCTGCCGACATGATGAGGGTACGGTCAGTTGTCAAAACAGGGTACACAGATCTGCCCAGTCCTGGCCAAATGCGAATACGCCCAATGAGTCAATGACCTTTGTCAATGTAGATCCTTGGTATAACACTTGCTCACTTCGTTGGTCAAGCAGGGTAGCAGTACAGGGGAGAGACACACTGTAAGCCATTGCATACTCAGAGAGTGTTAAGCTGTTGGAAAGGGGACATCACCACTTCAAAAAGAGGAGGTCCCTGATGAAATTAACCTTACATTCGCAGAGTAAGGAGTGTCATCATGTTTCTAATCAGTGGAGTGATGTGTCAGGTGTGATTCAAAATGAAGTTTGCTATGTTATTTCTGTATATAGCCTCTCTTAAAAAAACTAAACAGCCTGTAGTAGCTGCATTATTTTAGCAATAAAAGATAATTTGTCCAACTGTTAATGTTATTAAGAGTAAACATTCTCTACAGTGTAAAAGCAATGGAACAATTTAAGATAAGATAAGATAAGATAAGCCTTTATTAGTCCCACAATGGGGAAATTCCAGGATTGCAACAGCACAGGGATAGCAACACTCAGAGCAACAATCAAGAAAAAACAAGAGCAGTGAATATACATATGTACATATAAATATTGTATATAAATATATAAATACACAGTGCGGAGCATTGTAGCTAGATGGAATGAACAGCATAACTGTCTACTTAGTTATCCTACATAGTATGAATATGTACCCATACATATTGTCACCCTCCGTAGCGACCGATATTGTCCTAGTTGTATACTGGAGGGGACCATTGTGTAAGTCAATTGCTTCTTTTGCATTCAATACTATTAGGTCATCATGTTTTTTTTGCTATCTCTGCGAGCAGTCCTGCTTAGGTTATACAGTCTGACAGCAGTAGGTAGGAAGGACCTGCGAAACCTCTCGGTTGCGCACCTAGGATGATGTAGTCTGCTGCTAAACGAGCTCCTCAGTGCGTTCAGTATGTCCTGCATTGGGTGGGACTCGGACTCCAGCAGAGATGACAGTTTAGCCACCATCCTTCTCTCTCCCATCTCCTCCGCTGGGTCAAGGCGCTGCCCCAGGACAGAGCTAGCTTTCTTGACCAGTTTGTTCAGTTTCTTCCTATCGGCTGCTGTAATGCCACTGCCCCAGCAGACCACTCCAAAAGTGATGGCTGATGCCATTAAGTATTACTAGAGGATGATGAGGATGATAAGTGTTACCTTTTCTTTCCCTTGTATTTTTTTCTTTTCCCTTGTCATGATAAACAAACAGCCTGCTTCTCTATTAGCAGAGGTCGTTACTGGACGCAAACGCCATCAGTTGACACTTGCATAGAGAAACACTTAAACAGTCATTTGTTGTCTTTTTTTAAAAAAAACTAAAAGTAAGTATACAATTTAAATTTAACAGTCTCTTGCTGAGGGTTTCAAGTGGAGTAGACGTTAGATGCACCCAAGTGCCACATCCTTCGTTTTCCGTGGCTGTTTAGGTCAGCAGGATAACTTTTGTGCTGTCCTTGCCAGGGAGTTTTGGTCCAGTTTCCTTTGATGACCAGATCCCCTGGTTTGCCCAAGAGATGGGCACACCTCCCACACCTTCCACGGTTCCTTCGTCACATGGTCCCTCCTGGGAAGGGCAGCATGGATAACATCGCTATTATTTGTCATCCTTTGCATGTAATCACCCATAAACCCTTCCTCATCACTTAAGTTAAATGTCTTTAATAATAGGGTTTGTAATTCACAATTTCCCTATTTTCCTTATTTGTGCATTATGCCAATCTTGTAGATTGTTGATGGTAGGCTAAATGGTTTCCTGGGTAAATGTGTGGTTAATAATTTAGGAACTGCACTTAAATCAGCGGTGCGGTGGCACAGTGGTTAGCACTGCGCCAGCACAGCAACTCACTCTTGGCCATGGGATCCCTGGTTCAATCCCAGCCCCTGACCAACAGTGATCTGTGTGGAGTTTGCATGTTTCTCCCTGTATCTGCGTGGGTTTACTCCGGGATTTCTCCAGTTTCCTCCCACAGGCCAAAAACACGCAGGTTAGGTTAATTGGAGACTCTAAAGTGGCCCTAGGTGTGAATGTGTGTGTGAATGGTTAAGGGATAGCGCCGTACCGTGGCTACTTCATCCATCCAGGTGGATGCCCTCAATTTCCCCTCTGGGGATCAATAAAGTATACAAAATTCAAATAAAAAAAAAATGTGACATGATTTGATTTACAAAGTGTATTCCATTTCCATTATCTAAGTAAATCATTTCAGTTATTTTAAATCTTGATATTATTTCAGTTAAGGGTTTCAGTGTTACTATAGCAGTATTTAAATTAGTGTAGGGGAAAGCCTTTGTATATTCAATAAGTGTTTAAATAGTTTCTAAGCATTTTTTCCTCCACTCTTATTTAGCTCCATGAGATTCATGCAAAGGTTTTGAAAAGACCAAGTTTATGCAAGGAGGATCAATTTTTTTTTTTTTTTTGCTTTGAGCTCCCTAAAGCATTGCTCCCTTAATTGAGTAAGAATCTGTATTGTCTTTGTAGTAGATTCTAAATCAAGTACCACAGTAAACATAAATTCAGCATAAATTGGACCTTTCTTAGACATTTGGAACTTTTCTCATAAATTTGCAGTTTCCTTCTTCCTTATCAGTTTACCTTGTTTCTTATAAACATGATATTTCTTTTACAATAATCTGCAGATATTTTCTTAAATATCTGGAAATTTATTGATGTAACTTTTAACTTCTCCTATTGAATGTTTGTGATTTCATTACCAAGCGGTTTCATCTGTATTTTTCTCTACACTACTGATCATTTATTGATAATTTTTATGTAGTATCTATTTTTTTTTGAGGATTTTTCTAATTAATTTCTTTGCCCCCCCCCCCCACCCCCGGTGCATGGAGATGCACATGCATCAAAGTTACAGGGTATTTGCTTGATGGGTAGTGTCTTTTTACTAGAAGGAAGCGTGTCACCACTTTTTATGTATTACACACAGTTAATTTAGATGAAAATTTGTGAGTAGTATAGCTCCTTCAAAATGAGGTTTCAATAATCATGGCTTCTTTTGTGTCGTCTCTTGAACTAATTTGCAAATTCCATTTAGGAAAAAGCAATATAGCTGTCTGTGCAGATTTGATATGATTTAGCACTAATAACTAAGATCACATTCATTTGTCCAATTGAACACAGACAGGTTGAATTTGCGTAAGTGAATCCTTGTGAAAGGTTGTGTCACACTCCTCCAGTCAATGGAAAGGTGGACATATTGCCTAATTAGAATATGGCTTAATTTTGTAAAAGGAATGCCTCATTTTATATATTCCTTGGTAAATTATGGGGTGGACTGCAGTCCCGAGGCCCAGCTCGGCCACGGCTGAGCACCGGGAAAACACATTCCTTATTACTGTCACATTTCTGAAATGTGATATTGTCACACCATTATATGGTGAGTGGCATCAGATGTATCTTGCAGTGTGAAGTCATATGAACACTGCATTTTTAAAGTCAGAGTCATTCAAATTGTTATGTTTTATGTTATGCTTATGTTTGCAATGTCATTTGTTCTACTTAGCTTCAAAAAATGCTTGTCAACTGAGGGACCCTTCCCCCTGTGGTCACTGTCGCCCCCTCCAGCCAATGAGCCCATCACCCACACATCCACTGTCCGGCCTCCCTCCATCTCCCACAAAGATCAAATCTCGGTGCCATCCTGCAAAGAAAAATTTGGGGAAAGCCTTATGGCTTCCCCGTCTGCACCTCAGTATTTACATCAACAGGAGTGCAAATTTTATCACCTCATAAATTGATTTTACTTATGTTCCAGTGATCATCCTTAGTTTTGTGTCCCTTAAATGTTTATCCAGTTGTTTATTATAAGGTGTAACGTTAAGAAACACAAGTGAATTATTGCTCCATCCATCCATCTGTTGTTTTGTTATTATTTTATTACATACTGCATATGTCACCAAGGATTTATTAAATTGAAAGATAATGGTGATGTTATGATTCTTTGTTAATTTGACAAATCTAATTCCTCGTGAAAGCTAAAAAAAATTGTGAATTCTTTCCCTTTCCTGTTGAAAAATGAAGAATGAAGAACAGCAGAAAAACCTTTAAATTACACCTAAAGCTTACACAATTTGAATGTGTTTTTGCTATTCACAACAAGTATTTGCTAAATATTTTGTGAATCAGTAAGTGTTTTACTAATTGACATGGGTGATCACTAATTTAGGATTATGTTCAAACAAAACAGTGTCATATATTAGAAGCCTTAAACCAATGCAGCATTTAGAAATAGTAACTGCAGGTGTAGACCTAATCTCTGTTTTCAGGAATTTATGGCACAGGACCACAATCTGTGGTCTGTGTGTTTTTTCCCTTTGAAGGCTGATTCTGTCTGTTCTTATCTAGGTCAGTCTGACACAACTCGCTAATCAGTCTGAGTTTACCATTGAAATTAAATTCCCTTTCTCCATTTTACCAGAAATCTTGTGCTATTTCTGTCTTTTCTGTTCATAAATTTTCCATCTCCCGATAATAAAATAAACTTCATCATCATCTTGCTGTGTTCTTTAGGAGGGAAAAAGTCACAGCATGGACTGTCTCAGATCCTGCTCTCGTGTCCCCCCCCCTTTTTTTACATGGTCAGGCCTAGGGTCGAAATGTAAATAAGATTGCATATGTCATTTATTAAAAAGTGAGTATAGTATTATTTAAACAAAGCAACAATATGACATACAATTATCAAGACCTCTGTTTGATAATCAGTAGTCTTTGGCAAATCATATACACAAACACATTAATTATCAATCTCTTTTGAATCTCTGTGCTTTGAATCATGTAATATAGGGTATACATAAAGCCTTCAGTGATTAGGCATTATTAAGTGACAGCATGATATTGTAATATTCAATTAATTTCATCATTGTCATGCTAGTAGCATTGATTAAGATGCAAGCATTTGTACTTAACTTAGTATTCTATGTGCCTGTGGTCACGTCGAGGGAGGCATGGACAGCTGCGAGGAGCCGGGTCGCAGAGGCTGGTTGTTTTGGCGACAGCGGGGAACTTGTTAGTCCTGCGTCCTTTTTCCCTCTAAAGTGCACTGTTATGCTTCAGTCAAAGAAAAAAGTCAGTGATACATCAAAAAATTGCTTTAAAAAATATGTAAATAGTTTATCATGTACACAACATTAGAGTTAAAAACCCGCAAAGTTAGATTGAAAAAGTAAAACCCCAAAACTTTGCAAAAATACCCATATATAGATTACTTCTCTTTCACTCCCCTGTCACACAGGTCAGCACCCACACAGCCTGTGTTTTTTCATTCTCTTTTTTTTTTTTCTCAAGCAACCACACACACAGACAGACACTCAGGGCCCACACAGAAATGCTTCTTTCTCCGTTATCTCCACAAGGTTGGACATACACACATGCACTGTTACTACAGTGTGAAGGTTCTTCCATTTTTTCTACACTGCCGTGACACACACACAACACTAGTCGACTCCTTTTGCTCAAAATTCACAAATACCAGAAAAAATCACAAACAACAATTTTACAACCTGCTTTTTCCGCCTCCGCGGAGAACTCACTTTTTTTTACACCATAGCAGATTACACAGACACAAAACAAACCAGACTGCAGTAACTTTTATCTAGCACTTTCAGCAAATTCTCAAAATAAAATATTTCAACGGTCACGTTGACCCCTCCGCTGTGTGCCGAAAGCCCAAAGTAAGCCCTCCTCCCCCGGCATCTTTCAATAGCTCACCATAGCGGGAGAAGTCCCATGGACGATAAGCAGACCCGGTAAGGGCAAGAATCTTCCGTGAAAAAAAAAACTCTTTTTTTTTTTTTTTCTCTTCTCTTCAGGGTCACGTAACCTTCCCACAAATGCTGAAGGTCCAGACACCTGGACAATAAGCAGATGTGGCCAAAAGGCACAAATCTGTCCCTGAGAATCTACTTTTTTGGGGTCACGTAACCCCCCAACGATGTGCTGAGAGCCTAGTTTTTAAGCAATAAAGTAGTCATGGCTAGGGGCACGAATCTTCCCTACCTGTGCGCAATTTCTGGCACCTCCACGCACTGATAGGCTGTATTATCAAAGCGGAATTTCTAGAGACCTCTCCGGGTCTTGCAATAATCATTCACCGTTAGCAGAGAAAACCTAGTTTCCCCCCAAGGGAATATTACGATTACTGCTCACCGCGAGCAGGATTAATCCCTATCAATTCTAGTCGTAATTTCACACCCAAACAGCATCCGCATTGTTCAATCAGTCCGGGCAATCTCACTATCTTTTATCCATAAACAACAACAACAACAACAAATGTACTTAGATCCAACCCGCCTGTAGGATTCTCAGATCCGTCACCCAGTCAGTTCCAGCACCCCGGTTTGAAATGCCTTCACTGCAGTAACACTGAGCCTTTTTTACTCAGCCTGGGAAGGTCTTTTATCAGCTGTGCACTTGCTGAAATCAATCAGAGGTGCCGGAAAGATGGAAATATGTGGATCCGCTGTTCGGAGCGCCAAATTATTAGAATAATTTTGAGCTTAAATTATTCAAAATCAAAAAATTGGGCTGAAAGTTGGATTTATGTACATTTATTCACCTCAATGGCCATTTGAAGGAGAGGCTACAGAGCGTGGCCTACAGCACACCGTCACTGAAGTCAAAGTTTTGGTTTTGAGCCGGGATGCTCAGAGGCTTGCAATCCGATTTGGAATCTTCCTCAGCGGGTCAGAGGGTCTTTTTCTGAATCGGGATCTGCCCAAAAAAAGAGCACAGCCTTCCCTCTGGTGCACGCATGCTTGACTCTGTGCTCGCCTTCACACGGATGAAAAAGCTCCCGGTCCAGACCGGATTTACCTGAACTTTGCATGGGGGGAACATCCGGGTTTGGTGCTAGGAGGAAAGCTATACCGGTCTGCCATCCTGTGGTGTAAAAAGGTTTGTACATCGGGGACTGTGTTTAAAAGTATGGGCTGGTTTAGAGAGATAAGCTGACGGGTACAGATCAGCGACCAACGCCATTATGTGGTTAAGGTCAGAATTTTTACTTGGCCATTCCAAAGCATTAACTTTATTCTTCTCTAACCATTCTTTTGTAGAATGACTTGTGTGCTTGCATGGCCCACTTTCTCTTGAGATTCAGTTCATGAACAGAGGTCTTGATGTTTTCCTTTAGTATTTGATCGTATAATTTGGAATTCATTGTTCCATCAATGATGGCAAGCCGTCCAGGCCCCGACACAGCAAAACAGGCCCAAACCATGACACTAACACTACCATGTTTCACAGACGGGATAAGGCTCTTATGCTGGAATTCAGTGTCTTTCATTCGCCAAACATAACACTTCTCTTTCAAACCAAAAAGTTCTATTTTGGTCTTATCCATCCACAAGACATGTTTCCAGCAGCCTTCTGGCTTGTTCATGCATTGATAAAAAACAATTCTGGGATGATGTAACTGTAACACAATTAAATCTATGATATCAATGTTAAACTTGTATGTTTGTCTCTCTACAAAAGAAATCTTCCCCTGAACGCAATTGGCATTTGTTTAAAAAACAAGAAATTGTGCATTTTTTCCTTAACAAGATGTATTTATGTAATCCCAGCCCATCTTCTTGCATACACTCATCCAACAAACATTTTATTGTAGTATTCACTTTTCAAAGTGGGTGGAGTCACATGATTTCCTGTCAGCTGCAAGGTGTGGAGTCTGAAGGGCATGCCTGTTAACTTCTGAGAGCACCAGTGAGATGTAAGTGACTCAGCTTGAGGTATCTGTTCAGTGTTAGCTTACAAGATGAGCAGTGAGACTGGTATATGCTGAACCTAAGCAGTTAAATAAATGTAAGTAAATATTCTGACCGCATTTCCTGTAAAAACAAATGAGCAAAATGCTTGTCTTGTGATCTTTGTCTGTTTTTTTTCCCCCTATATCTTGTATTATTTCGCCATCTCTCACTTGATCTCCCTCACAGATCGAGAAGGAATTCTGGAAGATCACAATGAAGCCGCTACTGTCCACATTCATGGGGAAGTTGGACCAATATACGTATGGCCAATCTGTTGAGCCTGTACAGGAGGAAGGGAGGTGCGACAGGGAAGAAATATGATGCTCGACATGTTAAATGAGGCATGTACTTAGAATACTGTAGCAATTAGTTTTGTGTAGTAGCATTCTGACGTCTGTACCTAACATTATCTCATATTTCATATTTTTTGTAGGACAACAGCATAGAGTCCCAAAGAGAAGCTGTGATCAGGGACCTCATTCTCTATCCTGGAGAAAAGCCAGAGGAGTTCATCCAAGTCTACCAGGCAAAGAACTGTACCTCTGTATGTGACAATGTTTGCATAATGAAAATACAGTGCAGTAAAATGTCAATGTAACTGCTGGTGAAAACATTTTCAAGTGTAAGTATTAATTTTACAAAACAGAATGGATTGTCCATTGTTATACAGTCATGTGAAAAAAAACAGGACACCCTGTACAAGCCTGTGTGTTATTTTAACATATTTGGACACATGGATATTTAATATCAATGTTAAAAATACTGGGAGATTCATATAATACACCTAAACAATTAAAAATGAATTTAATGACTTTTTTCAAACTTTCTGTAAAATGTAATTGTAAACAAATAGTGAGGAATAAATTAGGACACCCCCATCTTTTTAAGAACACCCCCACATTCATTCTCACTTACAATGGCTAAAATAAATGTAAAAAATACAAATAAAAACAAAAACAAGGTTAGACATAGATATGCGAACATTTCTTAATAAAGAACTGAATATTTAAAGGGGTGTCCTAATTTTTTCACATGACTGAATATAATCAATCCCGCCAAGATGATTCATCAGATTGACAATAAATGGTTAAGCAGTATTAAGGTGTTAAATGTATCTTTACATTTAATTGAACTTCCTGACACCTGCAGATAGCTTATTTCATGCCCTCTGATATACTTCACAGATTGTTGATGATGATGATGATGATGATGCTGCTGCAGCCATCCAAGAGGCCCTGACTACACTTGTGCTCAGCACTTTTGTGGTCAGCAAAGGTCCCAACAAACAAACAGGAATAGCCGTTGAGGGAGCAGAGGTCCTTTTTGGTATTTGTGATGTTGCTCATGCTTGTGCCTACCTAATAGGCCTTATGTATTGTATACCCTGGAACTAAGCTACCCTAAGAAACTGAAACACACCGCTGAGGTTTGTCAAAAGATCTTTCTGGAGCTGGAAGATGTAAACTAAAGAATGTCCTCCAAAGTCCATGATCTCAAGGTCAACTTGCATGCCTAAAAGCCAAACAGACGTTGTTGAATGGAAAGAGTTTTGTGTGACTTCCTTCTTGTGTTGTTGTTTGTGTTTGTGGCAGCGCCTTGCATGGCAGCAGTCCCTCTGATTCTAGATGTAATTAAGATTATAGATAGGAGAAACATAATTTTGTTCTACTGTACATGATTGACTTGTATGGATTGAATGACAATGACGATGGCTTCTTCTTGTTGTTGTACTGTTGTTCATTTTTACCAAGTCAAAGTCAGGTGTCATAGAAGGTCAAGAGTTAATTGTCTAGTGCTGCAGTTCTTACTTGCACTGCACCTTCTCTGGTTCTCAATGTACCTTTTCAGGTTTCACTATAAGTGCATTTTGATTTTTGATGCTGGTGTATACTTTCTGTTATTGTGCTCTCCACTTGGAAAGGCCCAGTTAGCCCACGATGGCATTTCTTCGGAACATTGCCAAGTTTCAGGTAGAGCCACGGGATGGTCATGTCCATTTATCTTTAGAGTAAATTCTTGGCTTCATGGCAGCAGCAAATGTTGTTTGTTAGTTCTGACCACATGAACTAATAAAAGACAATTTTGGTGACTTTGACTTCTACTTTTAGCACCACCATGAAGCGCAATTTTGTCAAGTACAGATTAGCTTAAAATCTGTCAGACAGATATTAAACCCTATTAATTTTGAGTATTTCATGACCGAATTGCCAATTAATTACAAGAGGTATAAGAAATTATATAACACTAAATTGCTATGACCTTTTACTGAAAAATACCGTGCTTGATGGACAGAAAAATTAAGGCAACTTGATGCATAAGATATTTAAGTAGATTATGCAAGACTGATTTTTATATGTACTGCTTAATTTTTTATTTGCATGAAATACATTTTACAAATAAAGTAAGTTAAAGAATTGTTGTAAAATCAACCTAATTTTATGAATTTGCAAATAATAAATTTAAGTTGACCTTACTTGAAACATTAAGTTAATTGTACTTGCAAAATTAAGTTGATTTTACATAAAATGTCTACCTGTCTTTACTAGAAAATATGTTTTTGGTTTACAAAAAATAAAAAGAAATGAGTTCTTACAAGGAGGAGTCTTGCATAATCTAGGTTCAGGTTCAGGTTACTTTATTTGTACCTGTAGGTAGATTTGTTTTGCAGTCAGGTGACATTCTTTTAAGATAAGATAAGATAAGATAAGCCTTTATTAGTCCCACAACAGGGAAATTCCAGGATTGCAACAGCACAGGGATAGCAACACTCAGAGCAACAATCAGAAGGCAAGAAAAAAAACAAGCAAGCAAGAGCAGCTAATAAACATATGTACGTATTACTATAAAATATATATATATACACACACACACAGACACACAGTGCAGAGCATTGTAGCTGGATGGAATAAATATATGAATATATGAACACACAGTGCAGAGCATTGTAGCTAGATGGAATAAATATGTAAATATATAAACACCCACAGTACGGAGCATTGCAGCTAGGTGGAATAAATATGCAAGTATATAAACACACACAGTGCGGAGCAATGTAGCTAGATGGAATAATATGTAGATATATAAATATATAAACACACCCAGTGCTGAGCATTGTAGCTAGATGGAATAAATATGCAAATATATAAACACACACAGTGCAGAGCATTGTTGCTAGATGGAATGAAGCAGCATAACCATCTACTTAGTTATCCTACATGGTATGATTATGTGCCCATACATATTCTCACATATATTCTTTTAGACACATATTTACAAACCACAATTACATTCAACATGAACACAAACACAAGCACACATGAAGCTGACTATAAACACAATAAAAGTACTCAAGGCTCCACCAATCAGGACATAGGACAAAGAGATAAGAGAGAAGGGTCATATTAAAAAGTTTAAAACTAAGTCAAAGAGATTAAAAGCTCAATTAAAGTCTAAAACCCAATAAAAGATTTGGAACCCAAATAAAAAACTACAAAAATAAATAAATATAAAATAAAAATTAATAAATAGATAACTAAATTATGTGCACTATATTGCTACATCTTGTTCAACTCTTTGACAGCAGCAGGAACAAAGCCATTTTTGTAGCGCTGGGTTTTACATTTTGGGACAGCAAACCTCCTTCTGGAGAGAAGAAACTGAAAGTGGCAGTGCAAAGGGTGGGAGTCATCGTTTAGAATGGAGGTAGCAATCCTCTGTACCTGTCTGGTGTACAGGGATATCAGGCTCAGCTGTGACTCACCAAGCAAATGACTGGACTATCTAACCACCTGGCCTAAGGATTTCCTCTGTTTCAGTTTTATTTGACCAAACCATAACACTAAAGAAAAGAATAAAACAGATTCAATAAAAGCCCGATAAAACATTATCATTATGGTTCGGTCAATTTGGAAGTGTGCGAGTTTCCTTAAACAATGCAAATGTTGCTGACCCTTTTTGCACACCCTTTCACAGTTCTCTTCAAAGCTTAAATTACTATCAATAATCGTCCCAAGATATCGGTAAGATTGCACACATTCAATGGTCTGGCCTTTTAGTACAGTGACTTTGTGCCTGGGAGTTTTCCTCCTAAAGTCAATAATCATATCTTTAGTTTCTGTCGTATTCAGCTGCAGGTAGGAATCCTCACACCAGTGAACAAAATTATCAACTACTGGGCCGTGGCCACTCTCACCATCCTGAAGGAGACTGACAACAACTGAATCATCAGCATACTTTATAATGTGTCTGTTGTCATGTCTGCTCCGACACATGTTTGTGTACAGGATGAAGAGTAGTGGTGACAACGCACACCCCTGAGGAGAGCCAGTAGAAGAATACTTTTGGTCAGACAATGTACCATCAACCCTTACTCTCTGTGTCCTGTTGGTTAAAAAAACAGAATCCAACCCACCAGATTATTACTCAAGTAAAATTGTTGCAGGAGCCTTTCAACTAAAATATGAGGTTGGATTGTATTAAAAGCGGAAGAAAAGTCCACAAATAAAAGCCTGGCGTGTGTCCCATTAAAATCCAGATGTTTAAAAAGCATGTTAAACAGAGTGACAGTGGCATCCTCCACTCCTCTGTGAGGCCTATAGGCAAACTGCAAAGGATCCAATGCATGCTCAGTCTGCTTTAGGACCTCAAATCTGACCAGTTTTTCAAAAAATTTCATTAAAATTGAAGTCAAAGCAACTGGTCTAAAATCATTTACCGTTTTAGGACAGCTGGATTTTGGAACAGGGACAACCACAGCATCTTTCCAGACCTTAGGCACATGTTGTGTCTGTAAGGACTTATTAAAAATGTAGTGAAACACAGGACTCAGTTCATGTGCACAGGACTTTCCAAAGTGTCCACATATATTATCAGGGCCTTGACTTTTGTTCACTTTTACAGCACAGAATGCCCTTTTAACATCCTGCACCTCAATATTAAAGTGCTGATTTTCTTTGAGTTTCTGTTTCAAATCTTGGGTTTCTGTGCTAAAATCAAAGGAATCAAAATGACCATAAAAACAATTAAGAGCATTAGCCAGCTCTGTCTGAATTAAAACCATCTAAAAACACATGATTACTGCGCTCTGTGCTCTGAAGGCCTGCAATAGTTTTCATACTAGCCCAGGCTGAACCAAGTTTCTTTGTTGCCATCTTGCTTTCCAATTCTGATTTATAAATCTGTTTTGCTCTTAAAATTTCAGACTTCAGCTCTTTTGTGGCAACCTGCAGCTCAGAAACAGACCCCTGTTTAAAGGCAAGTGCTTTTCTCTGTAAGCAAGATTTAACTGATTTAATGACCCATGGCTTGTTGTTGGGATATATTTTGACACGTTTACGTGGAACGATCATGTCCCTGCAGAAAGCCATGTAAGAGCATGTCGCGTCCACTAAAGAGTCCAACCAAATCATCTCCGCAGGACAGTGTGAACACCTCCCAGTCTGTACAGTTAAAACATTCCTGGAGGCAGAGCACTGAATCATTTGTCCACACGTTTATGTCTCTGGTCTTCATCTTCTGTCTTCTCAGAGCAGTTTTATATGTGGGCAGCAAATGTACACAGTTGTGATCTGAGGATCCTAAAGGAGGAAGGGAAAGAGATTTAAAGGCTCCCTCGATAGATCCATAGCACAGGTCCAATGTCTTTTCTCGCCTGGTTGGGCAGAAGACGTACTGATAAAAGTTTTTAAGTGTCTTCTTTAGAGACACATGATTAAAATCACCAAGGATAAAATTTGGAGCCTCTGGGGAAATCGACTGCAACCACTGTATCACATCAAAGATGGTGCTGGAGGCAGAGGCAGCATCCGCCCTCGGGTGAATGTACACAGTCGTTATGAAAAGTTGGGGGAACTTGCGGGGCAGATAAAAAGGGCGTAGAGATATGGACAGAAGCCCCACATCTGGTGTACAGATGCGCTCTCTGACCATGACAGATGTACAGTACTGTTTATTAATATACAAACATACACCACCCCCCTGATGTTTCCCCGTTACCTCTTCCTGCCGATCCAAGCGAAGTGGGGCTCCAAAGCCGTCAATACAATACAATTTACATAAACGTCTTATGCAAAAAGTTCCCTTAATTTTTTAAAGTAAATTGGGCAGAATATTTTTATCAGTGTGTGATCTTTAGCAAACTGCAAATGAGCAGCAATGTTCTTTTTGGAGAGCAGTGGCTTTCTCCTTGCAACCCTGCGAAGCACACCATGGTTGTTCAGTGTTGTCCTGATGGTGGACTCATCAACATTAACATTAGCCAATGAGAGAGAGGTCTTCAGTAGTTTAGAAGTTACCTCGGGGTCCTTTGCAACCTCTCTGACTATTGCACACCTTGTTCTTGGAGTGATTTCAGTTGGTCAACCGCTCCTGGGGAGGGTAACAGTGGTCTTGAATTTTCTCCATTTGTGCAAAATCTGTCTTACTGTGGATTGGTGGTGTCCAAACTCTTTAGAGATGGGTTTGTAACCTTTTCCACCCTGATGAGCATCAACAACCTTTTTTCTGTGGTCCTCAGAAATCTCCTTTGTTCGTGCCATGATACACTTCCACAAACATGTGTTGACACTTTGATAGAGCTTTAAATAAAAGAGTCTTTAAATAGAACAGGGTGTCCACCCACTCCTGATTATCATCCCACTGACTGAAAACACCTGATTCTAATTTTACCTTCAGATTACTTGCTAATCCTAGAGGTTCACAAACTTTTGCCACTCACAGATATGTAATATTGGATCATTTTTCTCATTAAATAAAAAGTAATTTTTCTCATTTATTTAAGTGGGTTCTTTTTTATCTACTTTTAGGACTTTTGTGAAAATCTGATGATGTCTTCAGTCATATTTATGCAGAAATGTAAAAAATTCTAAAGGCTTCACAAGCTTTCAAGCACCACTCAACATGAATGCACCAAGATGCTGATGCCTCGGTGCCTGTGGCATGGTAGCATGGGGGGCTGTAAAAAAGTCACACTGCCACTTCTAGTGGGTGGGCTTAGTTATCACAATACCTTTTTTTCGCAGCTGCATTGATGGTAAAGGTGAGTTAAATTTGTGTTTATTTTGAAAACAAAGCATTATCTGGAAATTGTGGCAAATTAAAAGTCGAGAAAATATGGCGATACAATGATACAAGACTAGTTCCAGCTGATTTTGAGTGGGTGAGCTGAAAAGCTGCTATTACCATATGCCTACGTTGCCTTTGTGCCAAAGCAATAAAATACAGAAACACAAGAATAAAATTAGGAGCACAAACAAAAAATGCTGGAGGAACAGGTTTTATTAATTGAATGCATGTATAGTTACATGATGGTGTGCAATAGCAGGTAAAAATATCAAAATTTCCAAAAGTAAAAGCACAATTGTGATTATTAAATCACAACGGTTTGGAATGTTTCACATTTATGTAATGAATATTGACAGTTTCTTAAATAATCTGGCAAAAAACTGTTTGTCCAAACATTAATTTATTGAAATACAGTAGCAGTTTCTGGTATAAACAGTAAATGTAATACTCTTATTTAGATTTCAGCCTGTTCTCTTCACAGCTGCTCTGACTGCTGACCCTCAGGTTCACCACCATGGACCTCAGAGAGATAAAGAAGAAAGAAAAACAGCATAAAATGTGATTATTGTTACAGATGTGATATATATAAAAAAAAACAGATGTCATGCTTCTTCTCAGCTTAATAAATTGCTTGGTTTAGTGAGTGAATCATTTTAAAGTGAGTGAATGAAGCATGACACTGTGGTGTTTTTATATTATTGACATTAGTATTAAGACTTAAAAAAAATCAGCTGAGCTTCAGAGAAAACAATTTAGAAAACAATTTAACAGGTTAAATTACAGTAATGGAACAAAGCAGTCCCCATACGGGAAAAAAAATGTGACATAACTAAAGCTTTAAGAATCAAATATTGCAGTTGTAGGAGTTAATGGCGTTTTAATATTGAAATCGCTGCATAATTTAAGCACAAAACTTATCCGTGCAGGTGTCTACTGCAGTGGTCTGCTGTGGAGCGACGGCGAGATCAAAAAGTGGCTAAGGGTAGGCCGGTCTCAGCAGAGCGGCAAATACCACTTTTCCACCGGTTGGCCACTTTAGTCCAGTGAATTTAATAAATAAAATATACTGAAAAAAAAACAAAACACCAAACTTTAGTCCAGCGGAATACTGATTCTTCACTGGCAAATACCACTTCTACAGAGGCTGAATACAGTTGTCATACAGTTGTTGAATACAGTCATACAGTTGTTACTGTCCGAGTAACTGTATGAGAAACAAATATAAATAAATACAACACAAACATTGGTCAAATATTTTATTTATGTTTGCTTAATTTTGAACAGGCATCAGCACCGTCACCTAACCAACCCTGTGAATGTTTTTGAGGCAAGGAATGTTGGGACTTGTAGTATTTAGCAAACTGAATACTCCAGGAAGAAAATACCTCATCCTCCCTCTGCAAAACTAAACGACAAAACCAGTGTGAAAACAATTGATGTGATGAATAAATGGTGTAGTTGCTGAAAACATGTTTTTTGTCAGTAACTGCTATTTTATTAGTGCTATTTATCTCAGCAACGGATCAAATGTGACAGGAATTCATCCATGTCCCGTAAAAAAAAAAGTCACACTGTCGCCTCTGGCCCAGCATAGTTATTACAATACAGTTTTTCCCAGCTTCATTGATGATAAAGGTGAGTTAAATTTGTGTTTATTTTGAAAACAAAACTTTATCTCCAAATTATGGCAAATTAAAGTCAAGAAAATATGGCCATACAATGATACAAGCCTTTAGTTGCACTTAATTTTGACTAGGCAAGTTGGAAAGCTGGTACCAGACAGACAGACAGATACAACCACACACACACACACAGACACATTAACTGATAACTGATTACTGTCTACCTCTGTTTTCACCAAGGCATAAAAATCACTATCTGCTCTCAGCTCCTTTCTTCGTGGGGTTGTGCTCTGTTATTGGGTCCTCAAGTTAGAAGGCAAGTCACAGGAGAACAATGACTAATTATTTTACACAGATCTTTGCACATGTGCATAATCTGTTGTCTCTGGATATATTGGATTTGGTACTACAAGGTTTCTTCTGTCAGTTTATTGTTTTCCTGTCAGTTACTGAATCTCAGTTCTAATGAGAATTAGATGGGATTTGACTAAATGGCTGCAAGTGAACAAACTGAACAGGTACAGATGCAACCTCTAAGGGTGCTTTCACACCTAAGCAGCTTGGTCTGGACCAAAATGAAAAATGTAAATCCTCCCCCAGACCACAGTACAGACCGAAGAGTTAAAATTTGGCCTTGGACAAGATCAAACTGAACTTTGGTCTCTTTTGTTTCTAGTGTGGCGGGTTTGGGAAAACCCCCACAACAGACTAAGGACAGACAGCTCGCTACTCCTGGTTTTTTCCGCTGCACTTCTGAGATGTAATGTGCCATTCATGCATTGTGATGTTAATGTGCCATTCATGCATTGTGTTCATGTGTCCTGTCCTTACTGTGACCTAGAGGCTGAGATCAATACCCTTACCAACTGCTGTGACTGCTCTTTCATGTATTGTTGTAACTGGGTATATATGCTGCACGATTCTGTCTCTCATTCTCTCTCTGTCACTCTGCAACTGCTGTTGACACACACACTCTGTGTCTCTTTGCTGGAGAGCCTCCGAGCTCGCCCATTGACAAATACGGCTCTTCAGACCGCCATCGTCCTCTGCCGCTGCACACAGAACCTTCAGGGCTGCTCGCACACCTGAAGCAAGCATGCAGCTCGCTCACAGGATTCTCTAACGGTCTCAGCCACGGCGCACAAGGGGATTCAGCCGTCAGCTTTTCCTGAAGGCTTTAGGGCTGCGCCCGCACCTAAAGTCAACACGCCAAGTCCCTCTGCTTTTGTTTCTTTTTTTCTTACAGCCGCTACGCAGCCTCACCGCACCTGTTTTTCTTCATGGCCGCGAGAGGAGTCAGAGACTAATTTTTCTTCTTGTGACCTCCGCAAGTTCAACGAGACAGCCCTCGACATCGCGGAGCAACAAGCAATTTTTGCGCGGCCCGGACGATTTCACCGTCCCCGGCCGGCATTTACTACCCCCCACCCCCCTCCACCTTCGCCGGCACAGAGCCTTCCCTGCTCGCTGCCAAGCTGCACTATCGAGGTCTCGGCCCCCTGCCGAGCCCTCTGGGGGGGAGCAGTGTGGCGGGTTTGGGAAAACCCCCACAACAGACTAAGGACAGACAGCTCGCTACTCCTGGTTTTTTCCGCTGCACTTCTGAGATGTAATGTGCCATTCATGTATTGTGATGTTAATGTGCCATTCATGCATTGTGTTCATGCGTCCTGTCCTTACTGTGACCTAGAGGCTGAGATCAATACCCTTACCAACTGCTGTGAAGGCTCTTTCATGTATTGTTGTAACTGGGTATATATGCTGCACGATTCTGTCTCTCATTCTCTCTCTCTCACTCTGCAACTGCTGTTGACACACACACACTCTGTGTCTCTTTGCTGGAGAGCCTCCGAGCTCGCCCATTGGGCAAGCTTCGTGACAGCGGTATGATTTAATAAACCTGCTTAAAACCTTCACCAACGCCGCTTTATTTCATGCCGCCACACTAGTGTGAAAACAGTTTTCAGAAAGGTTCTAATGTTTGAACCAAACACAGGAAGTTATGGGAGTAAAAAAGAAGGCAAAAAAAAAAGTCACAGTAGCATCTGGGGAAAGGAAGAGAGGCCCAGTGGTATCATAAATGTCAAAAAAAAAAATCAAACATGGAGAGCTTAACTGATTTTTGGAGCAAAAGTGACTGGGAGTGTATGTGGAAGAGGAATGCCACCTAAAGATTACTGTGGCTGATTCAGACAAATGTCCTTTTAAATGAAGATCTGCAGCATTCTCACTAAAATAGCTCACACCGATGGTTGGGGCAGGTGTCTAAGTCTATTTGTTCACATAGGGCAGCTGTAAGATCCACGTTCTAGCTTCTCTTTCCATACATGACTGAACTGAACTTCTATGCAAACTTTTCAGAGAAATGAATGAAAATGTAAACACGCCACATATCTGCAATGTTTAACAACATGGCTCCACCTCTGGATTCAGATCTGCTCCAAAACATAATAGGTTCTTCTGCTGCCAAAGCTCCAGTCCATCAAATTTTATTGAAATCAAAACAGTCATTCTTCTCTAATCCTGCGATAAGACAGAAATAGAAATGCATCTTTTTTTTAAGCAGAGCTTAACATACTACAATGTTATCTGTCTTACATTTAAATTCATAAGAATGGACTTATACCTTGCATTTTTCTAAAAACTCAAAAAATTTCTTTCAATTTTACAAGCTAGCTTAACGTCCAGCACAAGTCATGCAGAGAGCCTCCTAACTCCAACAGACAACAATTTGCCACAGTCAGGATTTACTGCCGTCTCATATCCAGGAGTGCCCCTCATTTTCACAAGGGACCCATGTTTCCCCATACCCAGCAAAATCGATTTGTTGCGCTACTGTGCAGCAAAAATGTGCAAGTAATTAAGGCCACTGGAGCCAGGTCAGAGGACATCTGTCTCAGCAAAGTCACTCCACACATTTTATTTAAAGCACTGCAGTCTTTGATATTTCAATCAACATATAATGCTCAATGAGGGCAATGCTTTGTCCCTGAAACTATACACCATTTGTTGAAGCAAAGAGAAAATGGTTATAAAATCTATATTTTGCCTTTTTTAGTTTTATTTATTTCTGTCTGATCATGATTGTCATGATTAGCAGAGGATGACCCAATAGCAGACACAAACACAGTGAGGCCAGAACATAGAGGCAAAGAACTGTTTTAATTGCAAAGGCTATTTTTGACCCAGTCGGCCCACTGAGTGGGGAATTTAATCCTGTAGGGAGTGGAAGAGGACATGGTTACTATGGTTTGTGAATTTTAAGTATGAGCATACCTGGAGTCTAGGGGGACAGCAGTGAATCCAAGAGTGGGGTTTCCAGTCTGTAAGTCATGGGCCAAGGAGGGTCCTGAGGTAATGGTTATTTAAGATTAGGGCTGTTCAATATGATATATATCGGATGATGAGATAAAAGCATCTACTGTTTCATTTAAAAACCCTGACAACTGAATCAGTAAATGTGTTTTGAGTCTATCAGACCAGACAAAAGTCTATTATCAACTGTCCAGCTAAATTTGAATGTTTAAAAATATCGCTAATTATGGAAAAGCAGCTTCAAAAATCTTGAAAAATCCCACCCCCACCATCGGGGCATATCTGCAGCAGGCGCTGAGGCCACGCCCACTTCCGGAACAGTGTCAAGTGTCAGCTGTCAGACAGCTGAAACCTGGGGAAAAAAAAAAATTGTGAATATATAGCGTAACTTTTTCAGTCAGAAGAGCCACAGGACAATTATTTATCAGAGGATCAACCCATCCACCCTGTCTGTAACAGAATGGAAAAAATCCTCCTGTTTATGAGAGTTAGCACTATGTATTAGAGACTAGTGTTTTGCTAACCTAGCACTAGCTACACTGGCAAAGAAAAGAAAGTTTTTCTGACATGATTTACTAGACTCAGAAGCAGACTACAGACTCGGTAATAGTTGCAATGATTTTATTGAGTGCAAGTGTGTGTGAGTTGAGCGGAGAGCGTCTGGCAACCCTGCAAGGGAGAGAGAGACAAAGTGATGAGTAATTTGCAGCACACAGCGGGGCAATGAGGAGTTAATAATAATCTTACAGACCGCTGAGCGGCTGGGGTGGAACTAATAGCAGCCCACGTCCTCTCCAGGTTGCTGTGGTTCCGCGAAGGTGAAGGAAGTGTTGGTGCAGATATATACAGTGCTCTGTACAGGGAGGATACCCTCGGCCGAGGGGTGAAGGGGAACAGTTCAGTCTGATAAGTTATGTGAACTTACAGGGTGATGACGAGAATGAGGAAACTCCGGCTCCGAGAGGAGGATCCAGGTCCGCCACGAAGAAGGGTAGGGTACTGGTCCACCAGAGAGAAGGTCCACCTGTGCACAGGTAAGTCCAAGACAAACAGAAGAGAATGCAGGGGTGAGGTTCAAACAGAGAGGTTGCTTACTGAGTGCCAAGTCTGAGACGGGGGTCGTAGCTGGAGAGGGGAGAGGCAGCGCACAACCTAGAGGAGCTCTCTGGACTGCATGCATGCGTAAACGTCTCTGTGCAGGAGTGGAGGACCCCTCTCCATTTAAAGGCTGCTATTTAGGCAGTGCAGGTGTGGATGAAACCGCAGCTGTGGAAAATAAGCAATGAGAGAAGAGGAAAAACAGCACGCAGCTCGGATCACCACATTTTCATCCGTAGTTTTACTTTTCTGTATAGATCAGGGTAGGAGAGTCATGACTTGATTTTTCAAGATTATCTTGCCTACACTTGAGTTAAGTTTAACAGGTAGTGCCACGTTATTGTCAGTTTGAGACATGTGGAGACCTGCCTGAAGCTTAAGCATAACTTTAAACAGATTTAAAGGAAATAAAACATTTTTTTACAAAGAAAATTTAAATATCATTCAAACATACACTCTTTATAGTCCGAAGAAGTAGATAATAATGTGCCAGTTTTTCACAGGTCTTCTGACTGCTGTGCTGATTGCTGAACGTCATTAAAACATAAGCTGAATTTTACAGTGCATCCGGAAAGTATTCACGGTGCTTCACTTTTTCCATATTTTGTTATATTACATCCTTATTCCAAAAGGGATTATATTGATTTTTTTTCCTCAGAATTCTACACATAATACTTCATAAAGACAATGTGATTTTTTTTTTAGATTTTTGCAACTTTATTAAAAATAAAAAACAAACAAACTAAGAAATCACATGTACATAAGTATTCACAGCCTTTGCCATGAAGCTCAAAATTGAGCTCAGGTGCATCCTGTTTTCACTGATCATCCTTGAGATGTTTCTACAGTTTAACTGGAGTCCACCTGTGGTAAATTCAGTTGATTGGACATGATTTGGAAAGGCACACACGTGTCAAAATAAGGTCCCACAGTTGACAGTGCATGTCAGAGCACAAACCAAGCATGAAGTCAAAGGAATTGTCTGTAGACCTCCGAGACAGGATTGTCTTGAGGCACAAATCTGGGGAAGGGTACTGAAAATTTCTGCTACTTTGAAGGTCCCATTGAGCCCTCTGGCCTCCATCATCCATAAATGGAAGAAGTTCTGAACCACCGGGACTCTTCCTATAACTGGCCGACCATCTAAACTGAGCGATCGGGGGAGAAGGGCCTTATTCAGGAAGGTGACCAAGAACCCGATGGTCACTCTGTCAGAGCTCCAGCGTTGCTCTGTGAAGAGAGAAGAACCTTCCAGAATGAGAGCCATCTCTGCAGCAATCCCCCAATCAGGCCTGTATGGTAGAGTGGCCAGATGGAAGTCTCTCCTTAGTAAAAGGCACATAGCAGCCAGCCTGGAGTTTGCCAAAAGGCATCTGAAGGACTCAGACCACGAGAAACAAAATTCCCTGGTCTGATGAGACAAAGATTGAACTCTCTGGCGTGAATGCCAGGCGTCATGTTTGGAGGAAACCAGGCACCGTTCATAACCACGCCAATGTTGGTAGCAGCATCATGCTGTGGGGATGTTTTTCAGCGGCAGAAACTGGGAGACTAGTCAGGATAGAGGGAAAGATGAATGCAGCAATGTACAGAGACGTCCTGGATGAAAACCTGCTCCAGAGCGCTCTTGACCTCAGACTGGGGCGATGGTTCATCTTTCAACAGGACAATGACCCTTAGCACACAGCCGAGATATCAAAGGAGTGGCTTCAGGACAACTCTGTGAATGTCCTTGAGTGGCCCAACCAGAGCCCAGACTTGAATCCAATTGAACATTTCTGGAGAGATCTGAAAATGGCTGTGTTCCGACGCTTCCCGTCCAACCTGATGGAGCTTGAGAGATGCTGCAAAAAGGAATGGGTGAAACTGCCCAAAGATAGGTGTGCCAAGCTTGTGGCATCATATTCAAAAAAACTTGAGGCTGTAATTGCTGCCAAAGGTGCATCAACAAAGTATTGAGCAAAGGCTGTGAATACTTATGTACATGTGACTTCTTAGTTTTTTTATTTTTAATAAATTTGCAAAAATCTCAAAAAAACTTTTTTCACATTGTCATTATGGGGTATTGTGTGTAGAATTTTTGAGGGAAAAATGAATTTAATCCCTTTTGGAATAAGGCTGTAACATAACAAAATGTGGAAAAAGTGAAGCGCTGTGAAGATTTTCCAGATGCACGGTAGATTCTGCTCTGAACATTTCAAATATCATTAAGATTATTTACATGAATTAATAACAGAGGTGGGGATATACAAGCTGTACTCCAGTAAAAGTAATATTTACCTTAAGATAATAATTAGCCAAGAGTCATGATCATAGTGTCACCAATTTGAATTTTTTTTCACCATTAATTTTTTTCCCAGTAAATTCCACATTGAGGACTAATAAAGGTTTGTCTTATCACATATGAAAGTTTTTGTTGCTAAATTTTCAACTTTCTCATAAATTTGAACTTGTGTTGTAAATTTAAGAATTTCAAAATTTGTGAAATTTTACTCAAATTTTAGACTTCTTGTGAGTTTACAAGTTTTGGTTTTATAATCTTTCAATTTGCATAAATCTGTATTTGTTTTAAAATTGACTTTTTCCCCCCACATGAATTTACAACTTTTTTTCTGGTAGATTTGTCAGTCTACACTCACCAACAGTGGATTTTTTTCTTCAATGTCATTTAAGTATCCTATATGTACTTCTCTAATATATCCCAAATATCATATAAAAAACAGTACACAACTGAAGACTGCACAGTAATAAGATAATAAGTTGCACAGAGTAAAATGATTAATGATGCAGTTTTTAATAGTAAGGTCAAATATTACAGTGCAGACATTTCTAAACATTTTTCAAAATCAGTGAAAGTAACAGAGTAATCCAAATGTCTTTCAGTAAAAATACAAGTTTTTGTTCATAATTCTACTCAAGTAAGAGTACAAGGTATCCTGCAGTATGAGTACTTGGTAAAGCTGCTTTTCTGAAAAAGTTATTTGAGTAAATGTAACTTTATTCTCACCTCTGAAAATTCAAATGACTCTATAGTTCCACAAATTAAATGATTTGTACAGGTACAAGAGAAGGTTAATGCATTAAGAAAACAGTGATGTATGATGACATAACCACTGCAGTAGATTTGGAGTACTAAACTGTTTTATAACACACACTTCAACAGGTTCGGGATAGATGTGGAGAGCTGCCTGAAGATCCACGGTGGATAATTTTTCGTCCAGGCCTGGAACCCACCTGAACCTGAACCCCTATTCTCTACAGACAACCCTAGACATCTACAAGCAGACCATGGGCTGCCAGAGATCAAGGAGAAAGCAGTGTAAGTTAGATAATAAAATATTTATTTGGAATGTCTGTTGTTTACATTTATTATATTGAAAAACAAAGTATAACTTTACATTAACGATAAACTAGCTAAGTAAGTAGTACAACTTGCACAAAAAAATCTCAAAACATCCAATAGCTGCAAATACAGACCAGCAACTGAGACACCTCTGTGGATTTGTCATTTTTCCCATTATTTTTTTAGTCTTTACCCAGCAGTCACAGCACATACAGTGGTGTGGAAAAGTGTTTGCCCCCTTCCCGATTTCTCATTTTTTTGGATGTTTGTCACACTTAATTGTTTCAGATCATCAAACAAATTTAAATATTAGACAAAGATAACACAACTAAATAGAAAATGCAGCTTTTAAATGAAGGTTTTTATTATTTAGGGAAAAAAAAATCCAATCCTACATGACCCTGTGTAAAAAAGGGTTTGACACTTAAACCTAATAACTGGTTGGGCCACCCTTAGCAGCAACAACTGCAATCAAGCATTTGCGATAACTGGCAGTGAGTCTTTTACAGTGCTGTGGAGGAATTTTGGCCCACTCATCTTTGCAGAATTGTTGTGATTCAGCCACATTGGAGGATTTTCGAGCATGAACCACTTTTTTAAGGTCATGCCGCAGCATCTGAATGACATTCAGGTCAGGACTTTGACTAGGCCACTCCAAAGTCTTCACTTTGTTTTTTTTAAGGCACTGACTGTGGATGGTGCTCCGTTGCATTGTCAGCCCCTAGTGGTGAAGGTTTTTTCAAGAAAATATTCAGTTCAGATGTCAGAGATTTCCAAAGCTATAACTTGAAAGTGGTAAGAGATAATAACTTACTATCAATTAGAAAGATGTAGAATATGATCCAAAGTTTGAGATAGGAGTAAACTTATGCATCTAATTTGCATAATGCCATGGCAGCCATATCGAATTACATAACTTTCAGTCAAAAGTGGACTTTGGACATATTTACATAAAGAATGATTCTGCTTTTTGTCACCGTTTCTTGTTTTGAGCATTTTGTTATCTTTTCTTCAAAGTATATGAACCAGAAAATCAGTAAAATGCAGTACAGTGCAAACAAAACAATAAACAAACACAGACATTTGTCACTTACCGCTGGCGAAGGCAGCTCGCTTCGTCCTTTTTGTGGCATCTTGGCTGTTATTTTCTGTTCTGTCGGGCATTTTTGCTTTCTCTCCCACATCCAGAAACTGATATGATTATCCCACCTCAATTTCACTTTTATTCCCCCGCTATTTATGTTTTATGACGACATGGAACCGGCGCAATTGTTGTCTAGTCACATAGCACTGGAGGCAGCAGAAGGTGAACATCAACCAGCTTCGCCCACCCTCTGTTATGACAAAAAATAAACATTCATCTTCATAAGCTAAATAATCTCTTTTTTTGAATCATAGTTGGCAAATTTGGGAGCAAATGCTCCTCCGTCCATGACCAAGTACATCCACAGCAATCGGTGACATCCATATGTGTTTGTCTAAAAATATCTTCCACTCTGGTGTAAATAAGGATGCTTCTATGTCCGCCATAATTCCTCCAAGGCAAGAGCAGTAAATTATATGTGTCTGCCACCTTGTGAGGTGGAATTCTTAGTACAACTGGGGAGTGTCTGGCACGTCACAGTCGCAGGTGCAGTGCACGTCGCAGCACTGCACCTGTCACAGTGGTGGCACTTTCCGTTCATGCAGTCAACAATGTGAAAGGGTTAAGCCATTCAGAGGTGGACTTGCTGGTGTGTTTTGGATCATTGTCCTGATGCAGAACCCAAGTGTGCTTCAGCTTGAGGTCACGGACTGATGGCTGGACATTCTCCTTCAGGATTTTTTGGTAGACAGCAAAATTCATGGTTACATTTACCACAGCAAGTCTTCCAGGTCCTGAAGCAGCAAAACAGCCCCAAACCATCACACTACCAACACCATATTTTACTGTTTGTACGATGTTCCTTTTCTGAAATGCTGTGTTACTTTTACGCCGGATGTAATCGGGCACACATCTTCCAAAAAGTTCAACTTTTGTCTTGCCAGTCCACAGAGTATTTTCCCAAAAGTCTTGGGGATCATCAAGATGTTTTCTGGCAAAACTGAGACGAGCCTTTATGTTGTTTTTGCTCAGCAGTGGTTTTCATCTTGGAACTCTGCCAGGCAGGCCATTTTTGCCCAGTCTCTTTCTTATGGTGGAGTCATGAACACTGACCTTAACTGAGACAAGTGAGGCCTGCAGTTCTTTGCATGTTGTTGTAGGGTCTTTTGTGACCTGTGCTCTTGGGGTAATTTTGGTCATCTAGGAATTCCTGGGAAGGTTCACCAATGTTCCATGCTTTCACCATTTATGGATAATGGCTCTCACTGTGGTTCGTCGGAGTCCTAAAGATGTAGAAATAGCTTTATAACCTTTTTCAGACTGATAGATCTCAATTACTTTGTTTCTCATTTGTTCCAGAATTTCTTTGGATCGGAGCATGATGTCTAGCTTTTGAGGATCTTTTGGTCTACTTCACTTTGTCTTGCAGGTCCTGTTTAAGTAATTTCTTGATTGACAACAGGTGTGGAAGTAATCAGGCCTGGGCATGGCTAGAGAAATTGAACTCAGCTTTCCAAAGACATGATAAACCACAGTTAATTTATGTTCGAACGGGGCGGGGGGGGGACTTTTTCAAACAGGGTCATGTAGGTTTGGTAGGTTTGGATTTTTTTTTTACCCTTAATAATAAACACCTTCATTTAAAAACTGGTGCTATGTGGACCAGGTGGTGGTCGAAGGCGGAGACCCTGGCGGTCTGATTCCAGGCTTCCTAAACTGGCTTTTGGGATGTGGCATGTCCCCTCTCTTGGAGAAGGAGCCTAAGCTGGTGCATGAGGTTGAGAGATACTGGCTAGATATAGTTGGCCTCACCTCAACACACAGCTCTGGTTCCGGAACCAGTCTCCTGGAGAGGGGCTGGAGCTTGGCCTACTCTGGAGTTGCCCCAGGTGAGAGGCGGCGAGAAGGGGTGGGTATTCTTGTATCCCCACATCTTGTGGCCTCTATATTGGAGTTTTCCCTGGTGGATTAAAGGGTTGTTCCCCTATGCCTTCGGGTTGGGAAACAGGTCCTGACCATCATTTGTGCCTATGCACCAAATGATGGTTCAGAGTACCCACCCATTTTGGAGTCTGTGACTGGGGTGCTGGAGGGTGCTCCTCTTGGAGACTCCATTGTCCTACTAGAGGACTTCAATGCACATGTGGGCAATGACAGTGAAACCTGGAGGGGGGTGACTGGGAGGAACAGCCTGCCCGATAGGAACCCGAGTGGTGTTCAGTTATTGGACTTCTGTGCTTACTACAGTTTGTCCATAACGAACACTATGTTCAAGCATAAGGGTGTCCGTATGTGCACCTGGCATCAGGACACCCTAGGTCGCAGGTTGATGATCAATTTTTTTATCGTGTCATCAGACCTGCGACCGTATGTCTTCGACACTCGGGTAAAGAAAGGTGCAGAGCTGTCAATTGATCACCACCTGGTGGTGAGTTGGATCCTATGGCAGGGGAGGATGCCATTCAGACCTGGTAGACCCAACCGTATAGTAAGAGTGTGCTAGGAACGTCTGGCTGAGGCTTCTGTCTAGGAGATCTTCAACTCCCACCTCCGGAAGAACTTCAATCAATCAATCAAACTTTATTTGTATAACATTTTTCAAACATTAGATGCTGTGCAATGTCCTTTCCATAGATAAAAATGGTAGACACATTTAGTTACATATATTTACACTATACATCTCCACCCCTTCCAACCCTCCCACAAAAACACACACACACACACACACACACACAACACTTCTCTTACACACATGTAAAATAAAAGAGAAATTGCTCAGCACCGAGGCACCATGTGAAGGAGCAACCATCCTGTGGAACCCCCCATGTCAGGAGACCACACAGCTCATAACCACAGGGTGTGCCACAGAGGCCGCCCCAACCAGGACAGGCCGGGGCCCGCACCACAGCTGTAGGTAGTAGCATAAAGCCCCCACCCACCCAAACTAGAGCGACCCACGAGACCAGCACCCCTGCAGATGGGCCAGGCAGCATCCGGCATGTGGTTCTCCACTAAGGAAACACTGGAGCTAAAACACATAAAATACAAGATAAAACTAAGAACACATAGAACAAAGGGAACTAAAAACCCATACTTATAAATTGAGCTAAGAACACATCAAAATAAGAAAATCTAAAAGCAAATGGAGCTAAGCAGAATGAAAAACAATGGAACATAAATGACTACTTCAATAACAGTTAAATGGTTTGTTAAAAGCCAAATTTAAAAGGTACAGAAAGAAACTAAGAACACACAGAAACAGGAACTAAACACCCATACTTAAAAACTGAACTAAACACACCAATAATGAGATGAGAAAATCTAAAAACAAATGACATTCGACCACATTCCGAGGGAGTCTGGAGACATGGAGACTGAATGGGCCATGTTCTCCACCTCCATTGTTGAGGCAGCTGTCCAGAGCTGCAGCTACAAGGTCATCAGTGCATCTGGTGGTGGCAACCCCCGAACCAAATTGTCAACACCAGTGGTGAGGGGTGCCATTAAGCTGAAGAAAGAGACCTATCAAGCTTGGTTGGCTTGTGGGACTCCTGAAGCAGCTGAGGTGTACCGGCAGGCCAAGCGGAGTGCGGCTCGGGTGGTTTTTGAAGCAAAACCTTGGGTGTGGGAGAAGTTCAGTGAGGCCATGGAACAAGACATTCGGTCGGCATTGAAGAGATTCTGGCAAACTGTCTGGCGGCTCAGGAGGTAGAAACAGCTCCCTGTCCACACTGTGTGTGGTGTGGATGGGGCGCTGCTGACTTCAACTGGGCATATCGTTGGGTGGCGGTAAGAATACTTTGAGGATCTCCTCAATCAAACTCACATGCCTTGGAGGAAGCAGGGCTTGTGGATGAGGGGGGACGACTCGCCGATCTCAGGGGCTGAGGTCGCCAAGGTGGTTCAAAATCTTTTTGGTGGCCAGGCCCCTGAGGTGGACAAGATTCCCCCTGAGTACCTCAAGGCCCTGGAAGTTGAAGGGCTGTCATGGCTGACACGCCTCTGCAACATTGTGAGGAGGTCGGGGACAGTGCCTTTTGAATGGCAAACCGGGGTGGTGGTTCCCCTCTTTAAAAAGGGAGACTGGAGGGTGTGCTCCAACTTTAGAGGGATCACACTCCTCAGCCTCCCTGGAAAGGTGTATGCCAAGGTACTGGAGAGGATAGTCCAGCCGTTGGTCGAACCTCAGATTCAGGAGGAGCAATGTGGATTTTGTCCTGGCTGTGGCACATCGGACCAACTCTTTATCCTCTTGAGAATCCTCGAGGGTTTGTGGGAGTTTGCCACCCAGTTTACATGTATTTTGTGGACTTGGAGAAGGCATTTGACCACATCCCTTGTGGTTTTTTGTGGGGGGTGCTTCAGGAGTATGGGGTATCGGACTTGTTATTATGAGCTATCCAGTCTGTATACGACCGTTGTGAGAGTTTGGTTCGTATTGCCAACACTCGGTGGTATTCATTCCCAGTGACAGTTGGACTCCACCAGGGCTGCCCTTTGTCACTGATCCTGTTCATAATTTTTATGGACAGGATTTATAGGTGCAGCCAGGGAATCGAGGGTGTCATGCTTGGTGACCACAGGATCTCATCTCTGTTGTTTGCAGATGATGTTGTCCTGTTGGCTTCATCCAACAATGACCTACAGGTCTTACTGGGACAGTTTGCTGCTGAGTGTCAAGTGGCTGGGATGAGAATGAGCATCACCAAGTCCAAGTCCATGGCCCTCAGCAGAAAAAGATGGATTGTCCTCTCCATGTTGGGGACAAGCTCCTGCCCCAAGTGGAGGAGTTTAAGTATCTCAGGGTCTTATTCATGAATGAGGGGAGAATGGAGCGAGAGACTGACAGACCGGAGCAGCATCTGCAGGGATGCGGACGTTGTACCAGTCTGTTGTTGTGAAGAGGGAGCTAAGCTCTAAGGCAAAGCTGTCGATTTACTAGTCAATCTACGTTCCTACCCTCACCTATGGTCATGCGCTTTGGGCAATGTCCGAAAGAATGAGTTCGTGGATACAAGCAGCTGAAATGAGCCTCCTTCGTAGGATTGCTGGACTCACCCTTAGAGTTAGGGTGAGGAGCTCAGTCAACCGGGAGAGGCTCAGAGTAGAACCGCTCCTCCTCCACATTGAAAGGAGCCAATTGAGGTGGTATGGGTATCTGATCAGAATAACTCCTGGAAGCCTCCCACTTGAGGTGTTTCGGGCACGTTCCACTGGGAGGAGACCCCAGGATAGACTCAGGACTCGGTGGAGAGACTATGTCTCCCAACTGGTCTGGGAACGCCTTTGTGTCCTCTCTGAAGAGCAGGAGCAGGTAGCTGGGGAGAGGGAAGTCTGGGCTTCTCTGCTTGAACTGCTGCCTCCGTGACCTGGACCTCCGGAAAAGCGGTCAAAGATGGATGGATGGATGGATTTAAAAACTGAATTTTGTGTTTACTTTTGTTATCTTTGTCTGATATTTCAATTTGTTTGATGATCTGAAAGAGTTTATCAAAAGCCAGTTTAGTTTAGTTTTCTAAACTGGCGCTTGGTACGTGGAATGTCACCTCTCAGGTGGGGAAGGAGCCTGAGCTGGTGTACGAGGTTGAGAGATACCGGCTAGATATAGTCGGCCTTAACTCAACACACAGCTCCGGTTCCGGAAGCAGTCTCCTGGAGAGGGGCTGGAGCTTGGCCTTTTCTGGAGTTGCCCTGGGCAAGAGGCGATGAGCAGGGGTGGATATTCTTGTATCCCCCCACCTTGTTGCCTCTATATTGGAGTTTTCCCTGGTGGATGAAAGGGTTGCTTCCCTGCGCCTTCAGGTTGGGAAACGGGTCCTGACCATCATTTGTGCCTATGCACCAAATGATGTTTCAGAGTACCCACCCTTTTTGGAGTCTGTGACTGGGGTGCTGGAGGGTGCTCCTCTTGGAGACTCCATTGTCCTTCTGGGGGACTTCAATACGCACGTGGGCAACGACAGTGAAACCTGGAGGGGAGTGATTGGGAGGAACGGCCTGCCCGATCTGAACCCGAGTTGTGTTCAGTTACTGGACTTCTGTGCTAACCACAGTTTGTCCATAACGAACACCATGTTCAAGCATAAGGGTGTCCATATGTGCACCTGGCACCAGGACACCCTAGGTTGCAGGTCAATGATCGATTTTGTTATTGTGCCATCAGACCTGCGACCGTATGTCTTCGACACTCGGGTAAAGAGAGGTGCAGAGCTGTCAACTGATCACCACCTGGTGGTGAGTTGGATCTGATGGCAGGGGAGGAAGCTATTCAGACCTGGTAGACACAAACGTATAGTGAGGGTGTGCTGGGAACGTCTGGCTGAGCCCCCTGTCCGGGAGGTCTTCAACTCTCACCTCCGGAAGAACTTCAACCACATTCCGAGGGAGTCTGGAGACATGGAGTCTGAATGGGCCATGTTCTCCACCTCTGTTGTTGAAGCAGCGGCCCAGAGCTGTGGCTGCAAGGTGGTCTGTGCATCTCGTGGTGGCAACCCCTGAACCAAGTGGTGGACACCAGTGGTGGTGGTGGTGGGGGGGCATTAAGCTGAAGAAGGAGTCCTATCAAGCTTGGTTGGCTTGTGGGACTCCCGAAGCAGCTGAGGTGTACCGGCAGGCCAAGCGGAGTGCAGCTCGGGTGATTGCTGAAGAAAAAACCCGGGTATGGGAGGAGTTCGGTGAGGCCATGGAACAAGACATTCGGTCGGCCTCGAAGAGATTCTGGCAAACTGTCCAGCGACTCAGGAGGGGAAAGCAGCTCCCTGTCCACACTGTGTATGGTGTGGATGGGGTGCTGCTGACTTCGACTGGGGTCTCATCAGGCAGTGGAAGGAATACTTTGAGGATCTCCTCAATCCCACTAACATGCCTTCCACAGAGGAAGCAGGGCTTGTGGATGAGGGGGATGACTTGCCCATCACAGGAGCTGAGGTTGCCAAGGTGGTTAAAGAGCTTCTTGATGACCAGGTCCCCGGGGGTGGACGAGATTCACCCTGAGTACCTCAAGGCCCTGGATGCTTTAGAGCTGTCATGGTTGACATGCCTCTGCAACATTGCGTGGAGGATGGGGACAGTGCCTTTGGCATGGCAAGCCGGGGTGGTGGTTCCTCTCTTCTAGAAAGGGGACTGGAGAGTGTGCTGCAACTTTAGAGGGATCACACTCCTCAGCCTCCCTAGGAAGGTCTATGCCAAGGTACTGGAGAGGAGAGTCCGGCCGTTGGTTGTACCTCGGATTCAGGAGGAGCAATGTGGTTTTTGTCCTAGCCGTGGCACATTGGACAAGCTCTTTACCCTCTCGAGAATTCTCGAGGGTTCGTGGGAGTTTGCCCAACCAGTTTACATGTGTTTTGTGGACTTGGAGAAGGCATTTGTCCGCGTCCCTCATGGTTTTTTGTAGGGGTGCTTCGGGAGTATGGGGTATCGGGCTTGTTGTTACGAGCTATTCGGTCTCTGTACGACCGTTGTGAGAGTTTGGCTCGTATTGGCAACACCTCGTCGGACTCATTCCCAGTGAGAGTTGGACTCCGCCAGGGCTGCTCTTTGTCACTGTTCATAATTTTTATGGACAGGATTTCTAGGCGCAGCCAGGGAATGGAGGGTGTGATGCTTGGTGACCACAGGATCTCATCTCTGTTGTTTGCAGATGATGTTGTCCTGTTGGCTTCATCCAGCAATGACCTACAGCGCTTGCTGGGACGGTTTGCCGCTGAGTGTGAAGCAGCTGGGATGAGAATCAGTACCTCCAAGTCCGAGTCCATGGTCCTCAGCCGGAAAAAGGTGGATTGTCCTCTCTGGGTTGGGGACAGGCTCCTGCCCCAAGTGGAGGAGTTTAAGTATCTTTGGGTCTTATTCATGAGTGAGGGGAGAATGGAGCGAGAGATTGACAGACGGATTGGAGCAGCATTTGCAGTGATGCGGACATTGTACCGGTCTGTTGTGGTGAAGAGGGAGCTGAGTTCTAAGGCAAAGCTGTCAATTTACCAGTCAATCTACGTTCCTACTCTCACCTATGGTCACGAGCTTTGGGTAATGACCAAAAGAACAAGATCGCGGATACAAGTGGTTGAAATGAGGTTTCTCCGTAGGATTGCTGGACTCACCCTCAGAGATAGGGTGAGGAGCTCAGTCAACCGGGAGAGGCTCAGAGTAGAACCGCTGCTCCTCCACATTGAAAGGAGGCAGTTGAGGTGGTATGGGCATCTGATTAGGATGCCTCCTGGACGCTTCCCACTTGAGGTGTTTCGGGCACCTCCCATTGGGAGGAGACCCCGAGGCAGACCCAGGACTCGGTGGACAGACTATGTCTCCCAGCTGGTCTGGGAATGCCTTGGAATCCTCTCTGAAGAGCTGGAGCAGGTGGCGGGGGAGAGGGAAGTCTGGGCTTCTCTGCTTGAACTGCTGCCTCTGTGACCCGGACCTCCGGAAAAGCGGTAGAAGATGGATGGATGGATGGATGGATCTGAAACATTTAAGTGTGACAAACATGCAAAAAAATCAGAAATCAGGAAGGGGGCAAACACCTTTTCACACCACTGCACTGTGTATGTGTATTGCATGAAGATGAAGTTATTTAGTTTTATTTATCACAACAAAAAGAATGTGGTCATAGATGCTGGAAGCCATTTAACTGTTGAATTTAAATGTCTTAAAGGTTGTATAAGTGCTGGGATTTAGACTAAAATGCTTGAAATATCAAACTTTGTGGTGCAGTCTGTAACACTGAGGCCAACTGTAGACCCATTTTGCCTTTTCTGAAGGGGAGAACAGAGATCTCCAAGGAGGTGATAACAGGGTACGACAACACCCATTAAAAATGTCACCACATTTAACAAGCTATGAAAACCTTACCAATGCAATGAGTAGCTTATTTCTTCAACAGTCACAATGAAGACGTGCCCCATGGTCACATCATTTTACATTATCAATGCAAGATCTATGGGAAATATTGACAATAGATGGAAATAAATGTGACATCCCATAAGCTTTATAAAGAAATACCACTGAGACTCTCTTTTTTTTTTTTTGGACAACCACTGAATGTCACAGAAAAGGGGAAATTCAATGAAAATATAAATACATTTTCATTTACATTTACATTTTTCTCTTATCTCTTTGTCCTATGTCCTGATTGGTGGAGCCTTTGAGTACTTTTATCGTGTTTATAGTCAGCTTCATGTGTGCCTGTGCTTGTGTTCATGTTGAATGTAATTGTGGTTTGTAAATATGGATGTCACCTGACTGCAAAACAAATCTACCTACGGGTACAAATAAAGTAACCTGAACCTGAACATTTTAAAAAATGCTGCCCAGGTCCTGCTTGGTGGTCAGTACAGTGGTACAGTGGTCAGCACTATTGCTTAACAGCTAGAAGATCTCAAATTCAAATCCTCAGGCTGGCAGGGGTAGGAACCTTTCTGTGTGGAGTTTGCATGTTCTCCCTGTTCCTGTAGGTTTACTCCGGGTGCTCTGGTTTCCTTTCACAATCCAAAGACATGCATGTTAGGTTAATTGGTCGTTCTAAATTGTCCCTAAGTATCCGTCTGAGATAGACCCTGAGGTTTGTACTAGTGAAGCGCTTTGAGTGGTCTTTGAGACTAGAAAAGCACTATACAAGTACAGGTCCTTATCCCCTTACATCCATACATCTGAAATGATCCAGACAGAACAATGACGAATCAAGGAGACACCCTCTGAAGGGTCTGATTCTGCAAGACATGAGCAACAAAAGGGAAAGGAAAAATAAAATGACTGGTGTCATCTGCAACCTCCAGATGCCAGTCCTCAAAGGAAAGATCTGCAAGACCATGATCCTCGGTGGCAAGGACAACGCTGCATACCAGCCCAAGGGGAAGAGGCTACAAGGACGGCTAAAGAAATGGTGGCTTGACCAGATCAAGGATGACATGAGGATTGTGAACATAACTCCTGAGGATGTCCTGGTCAAACCAAGTGGAGATGGGCTTACATGGATGCAGGACTAATGCGAAAATGAAGCGGTTCCCAACTAATTTTAGGATCTAATAACATACCAAAGAATTTAGTTTTTAACATGATCATTTTCAATGTCATTCATCATGAGAACGTGCATAAGAAAATATAAAATAAAACAAAACAAAATAAAATGAAGAAATATAGATAGACACAGTCCAGGACATAATTGAGCAGGTTGATTAAATCATTTGCTTTATAGCTGTGGAGGAAATGCAGTGCCACTTTAAAAGAGAACATATCTGCTCAGCTGGTGTGGCTGCCTGCTGTTTGCATCCACAGATGGTTTCGTGAATGTGCTGCCTGCCAAGAGCGAGCTGGCGCAGCTGGTAGATGCTGTGGAGGCTCTCTAATAACTTGTGTATGGTCTCAACTGATGTTCCAAAACGTATTAATGGGGGGATAAAATGTAATGCTTGATGGATCATTCACTATGACCACATTTATGTGTTTTGGCACTGGGTCAGTTCAGGAGAAATTAGGGGCAGAGCAGTCAGAGACTGTAGTCAAGCAAAAAGAGTATTACTTTACTGAATTAAATATGAGTGGTTACCCCAAAATATTTCTTGAGCAACAGTAAGAAGCTATCTTCTGAAAGAGTCACTTGTATAGTGTGTACAGTAGCATTTACTCCTACCAAGATGAGACGTTTTTCTCCTAAAGTCATGACCTTCTTTTAGAGATGTACCACTTCTTCCTTTTACATTTGAAAAAAACAAACCAAAACATCAATTTGTGACTTTTTTCCTCATAAATTTATTATTTTTTTCTTAGTAAATTTATAGCTATTTTTCGACACATTTGAGACTTTATTCTCTAAAATATGACTTTTTTTCTTATGAACTTCAAGCATTTTTATTGAAGAAATTACTTTCTCATAAATTTGTGGATTTTTCAAAACCCAAATTTCACAAATTTATGTCTATTTGAATAATAAAAGTATTGTTTTTCTATTAACGGTGAAACAATATGTGATAAAATTGACTTTTTTAACATATATTTGTAACTTTTATTTATAAATGAGCAAAAACCTCAATAGAACAACTATTTTAACTCTGATTTCAAAACAATACAATTATGAATAAATTACTGAAGAAAAATTTTCAAAGATCACTCAAGATGGTGTAATTTCTTCATTATAGAACAAAGAATCATATTTTTAACCAGTTTTCAAATCAGTGACAGCTACAATAATTCTAAGAGTACAACCAAATGTACCTGGGAAAATGTAGAGGTCTTTCTTAAAAAATGTAGTCAATTAAGAGTAAAAAAGTATCACAAATCACTCACAAAAGTACAATTATGTGAAAAAAAAAAATCTTGAGAAAAAATTCAAATAAAGAACTCTGGTCCTTTTGGAAGGCATCAGTTGGCAAACCAAAACTTAATTTTGTGATAATTAAGCAATATTTCAAGAGAGGGAGTACGGTATCAATGAATATAGTAACTGCAGGTGTGATGCATCTAATGCCCGAAGTTAGCCTGTCTGTTTTGTTTAAATAGACGTAAAACATGTCACCTGATATTTAAAAGGACAGGACTTCCGGATCAGAGGCAGTTGAGACTGTAGTTGATTTTCAAACAGCGCCTCACTGTGGAAATTAAGGTATCCAACACATCAGTGTAATTCTCAAGTCTGCGGACTTGACAGTAAATTATTGTTAGTAATTAATTATCAGTTACTAGAACACCTTTGAAGCAGAGTGATACATACTCAGTGGAATGTTGGAGTGGAATATAGTAATTCCTGGAATCCCAGTTGTCCAATCAAATTGCTCAGTCAGAACTAACTGTTGTATAATATGTGATATAGTACAAGTGCACATTTATTTCACATTCTTTTCTGGAAGGGACATCAGTGAAACCCATTGCTTGGAAAACCTTGTTTTTTGACCATGCCAAGGATTTATGAAGGTCAGTAGGCAACTGTTTTCCTGTTTCAGTTTTCTATTTGCCATATGCCATGGGACATTACATTACCCATATTTTATGGTAAATACAGCTACTTGGAATGCAAAACAAATTTTGAATTAAAAAGCTGGCATTATGGCGTTATCTCATCTCATCAGGTCCTCATCATTTACCTGCCAGGGGAGCAATGGCACAGCTGGCAACACTGCAGTGATACTGGAGAACAGCTTGTAACCAGACATATATGACCACAATCAAAAGAGATATAAAGCAGACCTGATGGCTTTGTGTTCATGTCAAGTACGGTAGACACCATAGCCCCAAAAATGCTGAAGCCTCAGCTTTTACCCATGCACGCATGCACGCACGCACTTACAGACACACACACACACACACACAGAGTTTTCTATTTTCTATAATTAAATGTGATTAATCACTGAAATTACAATGAAGAAACAATGAAAAATAAGTATTTTAAGCAAGTTTTAATTGCATTTTTCATAAAATATATCTGTGACCTTCATATTCAACAAAAATACTGTGAGAGTATCTGAATATGAGACAATCTATTCATCCATCCATCCATGCTCTACTGCTTTTCCAGGGGTCCGGGCTATGGGGGCATCAGTCTTTTTTTTAAAATATAATTATGTTTATTAACATTTTTAAATGAACTTATAACACAAACAAAAGCAAGAAAAACATTCAAACCCAACACCTACTCCAATTAGAATATATATTAATTATCACTGTCACACACACACACACACACACACACACACACACGCGCACATGGGGAGGATGCACATAGATAAAATCATAATCATGACTACAAAAAATGTATATCACAGACCCTTAGTGAATACAGTGCATACTTTCACATCTGCTTGAAGCAAAATAAATAAATAGATAGATAAATAAATAAATAAATACCAAGCAGTATACTAATTTCATACAAAAACATTCAAACAAATTCCAGTATTCACAAGATGGGGCCCAAAGATTCCTTCCACTTGTATTGATCTTTATGAGTATTTGGTCTTAGTTTTTCCATATAAATGACTGAAATAAGTTCCTGCAGCCAGTTTTTCAAGCTTGGGACATTTGATGACTTCCAGTTTTTAAGAATAAGTTTTTTTGCAAGAACCATGCCCATCGATAGGGCCGTCTGAATATGTGATGGTAACTTTAAAAAGTCCAGTGAACAACCAAGTATGGTGAGGTCTCTATTCAGTGTGAGAGGCCTGAGATATGCTTTGGAAACAAAAAGAAAATTACATGACCAAAAACAGGAGAGAAGTAGACAGTCCCAAAATGAGTGCAACAGCGTACCATCATTTGATTTACATTTGTCACAAATAGGAGACACTGAATGATAAAATTTGTGTAACATGACCTTAGAATAGTGAAAGTGGTGTAACACTTTAAACTGAATTAACCTATGCCTACTATTTATTGAACATCTATGAATCTGGAAAAGTGCAGTCTTCCATACCTTATCGGACAATACAGTAATCATTTCTCTCTCCCACTCTTTCTTAATACAGACAACAGATGCAGAGTCATCAGAAAAATACTTAAATTGTTGATAAGTTTCTTATTTTCCAGCGAAATAGAAAATAGTTCAAACAACTCATGCCCCTCACAAGAGGACTCAAACTGTGGGATATTTTCTCTCACAAAATGCCTCAGTTGCATATAACAAAAAAAGTTAGAATGGGGTACTTTATATTTTGAGCTTAACTCGCCAAAAGAAGAAAACTTTTTATCATTGTAAAAATCCTTAAGGCAGTTAAGCCCTTTAACATACTGTACCATGTAACAGAAGTACTGTCCACTAACACTGGGACAAAGGTATGATTATGTCATGAATTCCTGCCTTTTTGAGGCAGGAGAGACAAAGAAACCCAAATGCAGGAGTATGTTGTGTGTGTTTATTGAACAGAAAATAACAAACAGTCCAAACAAACAAACTGGCGTACATGGAAGACGAGGAAGCACTGGGATAACACATGGGACGCCCCTCAGCTCACAAGTGAGTACATCTAGAGAGAACCAAATGCTCCTCCAGACGTAACTGGAGAGTGGGGGAGAACAAAAGTACTCACTGAGCCGGGAACAGAGCCATCCCTGGTGAATCATCCCCAGTGCAGATCCAACATCCGAACAGGAAACAAACCAGTGAATAATGAAGAAGACAATCCAATAATCCAGCGCACACTACTGGTAAGACAGAGCTTAAATAACACAAGCCATAATGACCACAGTGATTGCCGGTGTGAGAAGGTGTGTGCAAGTGTGTAGGAATGAATGGGTAGAGTGTAAAGCTTAGTGAGTGCAGGTGTGAGTGTGTGCATGTATGTGTGTATGTGTGTGCATGAGTGTGTGTGTGTGTGTGTGTGTGTGTGAACCTGAGCAGGGAGAGAGCAGGCAATGACAGATTGGAATCAGCTGTCAAGAGTAGACAGGAGAGGGAGGCGCGGCTGTCAGTAACAAAGTAAATAAACACAAAACCAAACACAGACTTAGGAGTAATTACAAATAACTCAGAAGATAATCAAATGACCAAGGGCAAGTAATAAACACCAAAATTACAACAGAGCATGGCTAAACAGTGAAACACAGTATGGAACTGAAAAGGTAACAACAAACACAAATCATAGAAGAAAGAGAACAGACATGAAACCGAGCTTGGGAGGATCCCCAGCTCGATTCATGACAGATTATGGCAAAATGGTGTACATCAAAGATCAAGCGTTTTGCCAGAAGATCAAAACGCTTGTTCATTGATTCCAAAATCCTTTCAGACATTATCTCCCGCCTGCAGGATGCGTCTTCTCCTGTATTAGGCCCATGAGCCACAGCTGTGTCAAACTGTTTGGCGTGCTGCCTTGTTTGATGATTATTAAGCATTTTACTGTTCACAAAACTGAAGAAAAAAGTGATTAACAAAAAAAACTTGTAATAGATTGGAGCAGATCAAGATTCAGAATGTCACTTTTTCTTCAGCTGATTTAAGTTAGACAGTAAAGTTTACAGATAAATAGTTACTTCCTCCCGGAGCTCAGTGAGACCTGACTGCTCCATGCTCCTCCTCCTCCTCCCCTCATAGCGAGAGCATCTGAATTTGAGACAATCCATTCATCTGTCCATCCATGCTCAGCCGCTGGATGAGCATGGATGGACAGTCTAAGTACATGGGGATGAGCAGTCTAAGTACATGGGGGCATGCACTTAGACTGATGCCCCTATGTCTGGGCCATGGGGGCATCAGTCTAAGCCCCAAGTCACATAGCACCATGATCACAGTGATCTGTCCTGCAGGTGGTGAGCCCACTGGAGGGCAGACCCATGTGCCTTGTTCAGGCTGAGCCCCTTTCAGGTTGTAGACAAAAACTCGGTCACCGGGCATTTGCCTTCAGGAAACTCCTCTCGGCCAGGCTCCAGGGCCGGACTCCAGTAACCCCACACCAGGCAGGGGTGTACAGGATCCTTGCTGTTACTTTTCATGAGGATCTGTTGGACCTCTCTTAGTCCGGCCCTTCACCAAAGACAAATTTAACCAAGGAGCAAATCAGGGAGCAAATTGCCCCTGACAATATAGCTCTTGGGATCATTAGGGCATGCAAACCCTTCCACCACATTAACCCTCCCAACACAAATTGGTTGAAAAAAACGTTGAAAAGATGGCTTTGCTAACAGTCTATAAAACATACAGATTTGGTTGAAAAGTGAAATCTGAAAAGCCGTCTTTTTAAGGTCGTTGAAAAGGTGTCTTCATATAGACGTCTCTGTATGGTCTAAATTTGGTTGAAAAATGAAGATGAAAAAACGCCTTTTTTAAGGTTGCCAAACAAAGAAGAGCCTAACCACCAACATCCTGATCCGTTTTTGAGTTGTGTGTGGCAGGATACCTACACCAGCATCTCTGGGCAACAGGAAGAGTCCATCCTGGACAGATCACAGGACCTGGTAGTCTAAACCAGTCCCCCATCAAAGAACTAACCAAGGTAGATCCTGCTTGGCTTTCAAGATCAGACAAGACCAGGTATGTCTGGGGAGACCCAGAGCCCAAGGTGTGAGCATCAATAAAGAGACACAACATAGGGAGAAATTTGTAGCATGTACTTGTATTCAAAAAGTGCTTTTTAAGGGTGCATCCCAATGCACCCCTTCACCTTACCCCTTAGCCCTACCCCTCAGTTTTGAACATTCAATGCGCAAAAACTAAGCCATATGGTGAAGGGGTGAATTGGGACACACCCTAAGTGTAAAGCACAATAGCACTAGCACTGGCTTTAGATTGTTCCAGATGTAACAACCTTTTTGTCAAATGTCAAACTTTAAAAAAAAAGCTGTTAAAAATATGCACTTTTATATATCACGTTTAACAAAGACTTCCAGTGGCTGTAAAAGTACATTTGACTTTTGAGAGATAGACCCCCACCACCATCACTAAATGCCAAAAGCTATTTTGAGGATTTGGGCCAAAACCTGTGGACTAAACAGCCCAATTATTGGACTATTTTTTGCTCAATTTTCAATAACTTTTTTTCTGATTAAGTATGGTCTGTAGGAGATGGACTTAACACAGCCCAATTTTCAAAGTCTATTTTTGGGTTAAATGTGGTCCATATTATACAGACTAAACACAACCCTGTCAGGAACAGAGCTGGTTTGGTTTCCCCCAGCTCAGCCCTGGCCTCTCTGTGGGTACGTGCCACGTTGTATGTATGTTAGTATGCATTTCTGTGTGCTTTGCCGTACCCATAGCCACTGCTTTCTGGCTGGCAGCGGTGAGGCAGCATCTTGGGCTCACGCTGGAGTGAGCGCTGTCTGTCTGCCGGTCTGATCACGCCCCCTCTCTATTACTGCCAACTGTTCCCACTCCTGTGTGCAATCTCCCCGCTCCTCGCCCAGGTGTGTCCACTTTGTGGAGCCAGCAATGCATGTACTTAAGGAGCCTTTTTCCAGTCATGCATTGCTGGGTCATTGCACTTCTTATATGGTCATCGCTCATCATATGAAGTCACGTCAGAGGACTGTGTTCACTTGGTGCTTATTCGGACTTATTGGACAGCTCCAGTCTCGTGAGTAGTATCTGTGTGTGTTCTTTCCCCGGTATTCTCACCCAGACTGTTGAGAGTCCTGGAGGACTCCTTGAGCCATTGTGAATTGTCTGCACTGGAATTGTTTGTTGGTGTTGGTGTTCAATAAATGTGTGCGTGGTGTAACGCAGCACGTAAATCCTCATTATTTCTCCCCTCGCTGTGCGCATTGGAAAAGTGCACGGGAAGGTGCATGTCACAACCCAATTTTGAATGTCTATTTTTGGGTTAAAGCGTACCTGTGGTGGTCGTGAAGATGCATTTGACTTGAGAACATTATGAAAAAGTATTTCTTATTTTGGTAAATAATTTTTTCCAGCCATATACCACCAGACATATATTCAAATAGGACCTTGGCCATGGGCAGCCAATGAAAACTGTGGGCGCAGCCATGACACATGCGGATGTGACGTCACTTCGTTGATACTCAACAGTCAATGCTCCGCCTGTATGAGAGACTAGGGTGCTGTTGTGAGTTTTTTTTTTCCTATTATGGCTGAATTGTCGGACTCTGAGGAAGAATTTGTCCAACATGGCTACAGGTTTGAGCCAGAAAGGTCTTCTGAGGGTTAAAGTGACGAAGTGGTCCTCACACACAACGCAATTTCGTCTGAAATTATTCGTCTGTGCCCTGTTTCCGCTCTGATCTTCTGACAAGGTGAGCTGTGTTTGGGTACACAAACTGCTGCTCTGTATATAGTTGTAGAATCATCTTCCGTGTTGCGGCAGTTACGAGATCAAATGAGACAAGCAGCTGAATTTAAGCATTTATTTATTTTCTACTCGTTTCAGTTCAGCATTTAATATGAACCCTCAGTTTGAAATAAACGTTTTAATTTTGGTCCTCATACAACGCAACACGCTGTCTGCCACTATTTATAGCGGCGACGGAAGAGCCAAATTAATCTGCCGTTTTGCGGCTGTTAACGACCTCAGATCAGACGAGATGACCCGCCGAATTTAAGCATTTATTTATTTATTTTCTACTCGTTTCAGTTCTGCATTTAATATGAACCCTGAGTTTGAAATAAACGTTTGAATTTGAATTAGAATATCCCAAAAGCCGCTGCACATCCGGGTACTCGAGGCTCAGCCAATACTGATCCAGATCGCGGTAGCCACGAAATTACGTCACAGGAAGTGTCCTGGAAGTCCATGTAGAGGCAAATATGGCTGCGAACATGTTTTGCTGGCATACCTGAACAAGCACATCAGCAATGGATTTATATCAAATTGCCTTAAACTTGAATTTTACCTTGAAATTGAACTAGAAAGTGAGCCAGGGGCTCAATATAATATCTTTTTTTGCACGACCACCACAGGTACACTTTAAATACAGTCCGTATAGGACGGACTAAACACAACCCAATATTCAACATTAAGTTGTGAGTTAAATATGGTCCATATTAGATCTCCTAAACATGGTCAGATTTTCAACGTCTGTTTTTGGGCCAAATTAAGGCTTGGACCGACGGACATGATTTAGCCAAAAATACGTCTAAATTACAACATTGTGCTGGGGGTGGGGGGGTGCAGCAATCAACAGAAGAGAATTTGAAACAGTCAAATGGCAAAATAAAGTGTGCTGTCTAAGTTTGCTTGCCTAATGACCCACCTTGAGTACTGTGCTGAAATAAGGTATTCTGTTGGAGAAACCACGATGTCTCAGCAATGGCATCTAGGTGGTTTGATCTAAGGTGATACAACAGGGATGAGTTGCGTTGGTAATAATGAAATTCAGCCTTGCAGAACATGCATATAACTTTTGCTTTGTCCAGAGAGCCATCTGGACTTTACATCTAAAAGTGTCTGTTTTTCCTTCTCAATCATTAGCACTTACCCACTGGAAGTAGTACTTGTTACCCTATGTCAGCTTCAAGGCGCATTAGACCCAGCAACTGGACTGGAGTGTGGACAGGAGATAATGCATATATATACATATAATGCACACACACACACAGACAGACAGACAGACAGACAGAGACACACACACACATAAATATAACGTAGGGGTCTAAATGCTGGGGTGGAATGCAGAAATGAGCACTTACATTTCCACTGAAATACCCCACTCATAGCACAGCGTCTCTCCAATAGTCTCTCCTAACCAAAGACCAAATCCTACTGTCTGGCTTCTCGTGCCGACCCTGTTTTCACTAAATGACAGAGGGTGTCAGCGAGTCTCTGGCGCTATAACCAGGTTGCTCCGGGTAAGTGGGGCTCGTCAGACTTGGGTGTCAGTCCACCTAGGAGAAGGACCACTCTGATTTCAAATCTGGGCACGGGAAAACAGCCATCTTACAACCACTATATGATCTCCTCTGCCTTTGCTGGGAGCAAGGTCACATTCCCCAAGATATGGGAGATGCCAACATAGTCACGCTGTATAAGAACAAAGGCGACCACAATGACTGCTACAATTACCGCGGCATCTCTCTTCTGAGCATTGTTGGCAAAGTTTTCGCCCGGGTCACCCTGTTCCGCCTGCAGAGTCTCACTTTGCGAGTCTATCCTGAGTCCCAGTGTGACTTCAGAGCCAGAAGGTCCACAGTGGATATGATCTTCTCCCTCTGTCAGCTGCAGGAGAAGTGTCAAGAGCAGCAGCAGCCATTGTTCCTTGCGTTCGTGGACCTGACCAAAGCCATTGACTTAGTCGAAGCAGGCTCTTCCAGATTCTGTGAAAGATTGGTTGTCCCCCAAAGCGTCTTGCAATCATCTCCGTCTTCCACATGGACATGCATAGTACTGTTTGCTTTGATGGAGCTAGTTCAGATGCCTTCCCAGTCAGCAATGGAGTGAAGCAGGGTTGTGTTCTAGCACCAACTCTCTTTGGGATTTTTTTCTCAATGCCCCTCCACTATGCCTTCGCCGACTGTCCTGAAGGTGTCTATGTCCGCACGAGATCAGATGGAAAACTCCTCAACATTGCAAGACTTCATGCTAAAACCAAAGTCTACGAGGTCCTCATACGTGAGCTGCTGTTTGCAGATGACGCTGCTCTAGCATCGAACAGCGAGGAGGGCCTGCAGCACCTCCAGGACCGGCGGGCGCTCAGTGATTAAGGGAGGAGACACAGAGAGAGTAGGGGATGAGTTTATTGCTGCAGCCGGAGGAGAGGACCCAGCGGACTGCTGAGACTGGGCCTCTCCCTCGGGTGACAGACAAGGGTTTTTATGGGTTAATTGAGTCAAGCGAAAACACACTTGCCTGTCATCCCAGCGTTTGGTGTTCTCGACTCAGCAGGCAGATGATCGTCCCTCTCCATGTCTACGGAAGATTTTGGCCCCTTCCCACGGTGCCGATGACTCCCTTGGCGTGGCTGCAGGGAACCAGCTCTGTGCTGGCTCTGGAGCGGAATCTTCCGTGGCCCCCAGCTCTTCCATTGTCCGGCGGCTCTGCTCACTCTCAGGAATCGATGGGGGAGACACAGAAGACAGGAAAGTGGTTTACCTCCGCAGCTGGAGGACAGGACCCAGCAGACTGCTGAAGCTCGGCATCTCTTCCGGGAGACAGACAATGTTTATCATTATTATATTGAATAGAATGAAAACACATTTGCCTGTCCTCCGAGTGCTTGATGTTCACAGCTGAGGAGAGCTGACGGTCATCCTTCATGGCATCTATGCTGGCTCTGGCTCCCCCTCTGAATGATGGAAGAGCCGGCTTGGGAGATGCGGAAGTGGGCATAACCCGGGGAACCATGGCCCTCTTGGAGGCCGAAGGAGGGGAAGGCTTCTTCTTCATTTCCTCACCAGACGGCGTTGATCGCTGGGTGCTGGAACTGGATGAGCCGAAATGGGAGTGGGCATCATACTCTGGTGGGAAGCAGGAATAACGGAGACCCAGGAGCACTCCCCCTTTGGCGCAAGCCCGGTCTCCTTACGGGATTTCCTCTCCCTCTCTCCGTACTCACGCCTCAGCGCTGCCACCAGGGAAATCCTCTAAACCCCCTCTGCATGCTCGGAGAGTTGAGGGCACCCGTGAACTGCTGCCTCGGCCAGACCCACATACCAGAGCACGTCCTCTGGACTGGAACACATGCTCGCCATAGAAATGAGCCCGTCGATCTCCATCAAAGTTTGGCAGCATTCCCAGCCCAGGCTCAGCGGATAACTCCGGCCCGGAGCAAACATGACCACTACCAAACCCAGGTGAACCAAAAAACACAGTTCCAAAGGGAAAAAGTGTTGTGCTGGTGTAACCCGCTAAATCCTCCTTTTGGGCTGGGTATCCATCATGAACCCTCACCATGTGCTTTTCCACAGTGCACGGCAAGGGGTGAAATAATGAGGACTTACGTGCTGGGTTCACCACACACATTTATAAATGTAAAGCCACACCATTCCAAAAAGAGTGAAGACATACGAAAATGCACAAGTAACTTACAGTGGGAGTTCAAGGGCCGGCATTGCCCAGCGAATGCATGACGGATAAGAGGGATATGGACCTGTACTTATATAGTGCTTTTTCTAGTCTCAAAGACCACTCAAAGCGCTTCACTAGTACTAACCCTCTATTCTAAGGGCCTATAGGAAACAGATATCTAGGGACAATTTAGAATAGCCAATTAACCTAACATGCATGTCTTTGGATTGTGGGCGGAAACCGGAGCCCCCGGAGTAAACCCACGCAGCACACGGAGAACATGCAAACTCCACACAGAAAGGTTCCTACCCCTGCCAGCCTGGGGATTTGAACCTGGAACCTTCTAGCTGTTGGGCAACATTGCTAACCACTGCACCACCGTGCTGCCCATGCATGAGATGAGACGTGCAGCCACGCTGGCATCCCACAGCCGGTGTCACTGTGGGTGCGCAAGAAAACCATGGTGATGTGGAGTGGCTACACGTCATGGCATACAGTTGAATAAGGTCGTCCCCGAACAATGCAGCAGACAACATGTTCAGTTAGATGAAGACTCCGCAATGCGTGACTGGCACAAGGCAGCCTAAGTCCCCGCATTGCTGGCGATAGTGAAATTGGCAGCACCTGGGTGAGAGTGGGAACAAGGCACAAGGGAGGTACTGATGAGAGAGGGGCATGGCCAGACCGGTGGCTGTCAGCAGCACCCACAGAATGTAGGTCAGAGCTGCTGTCCAACAGCCGCCAACAAGACAGTAACTGTGAGTGAGGGAGGCACACTGAAATACATAATAAACACATAAATCGCAGTACCTAGACCCACAGGGACAGCAGGACTGAGCTGGGGAAACCAAAGCGGCTCGGTTCCTGACAATATGTGAAAACCAACCAAAGATAAAATAACAAGAATTAAAACTCAAAACTACAATACAATACAAATATGAAAAAAAGCAAAGAGACTGAGCCCGGCGGAATCCCCTCTTGCTCATATTGTGACAGAGCCCTCCCCTCAAGGGGTGGACACCAGACACCCAGGCAACATCAAAACAAAAGGACCGCCCCACACAAAAAAACAATCTCAACAAGAAAACAACCCCACCCCGGGTGGGAGGAGGGGGACCCAGGCACGGAGGGACCGAAACAACCCAGAGAAAATAAGAAAAATTCTCAGAACTAAGACCACAGCAAAACCCAGACCAAGAGGAAAAAACAAAACAAAACAAAGGCCCTGCTCAGGACCCACATCCACACAGGACCAGGCACTTAGGCCCCCTGGACCAAAGAACTAGACAGTTCCGGTGGCCAGAAAAAGTCCCAGACCTGACAGATGGCATGGTGGTAAGAGTTGGGTGGCCTGCTGGAGAACGTGGGCCACCCAACCCAGCGGCACAGTCTGTCAATTGGTCGGCTAGAGTTTTTTATCCATCTAAACAGAAGGGGTGGCCCAGGAGGTGGCCACCCCATGGGGAAGACCAATGAGGAAGAGGACTGTGGAGTTGGAGAAGCCATGACCATGTCAGGTGGAGGAGAGGGAACCATGACGGCCTCGGGCGGAGGAGTGGGAACAACGACAGCCTTGATTAGAGGAGAGGGAACCACGACGGCCTCGGGCGGAGGAGAGAGAACCATGATGGCGTTGGGCGGAGGAGAGGGGACCACGATGGCATCTGGCAGAGGAGAGGGGACCATGACACTTTCGGACTCCTCTGCAGCACCCTCGGTGGTCCTGGACTGGGACATTGTAGTGGTGGCTCTGGGCTGGAGCAAAGCAGCACCCGCAGTAGCTCCGGGCTGGAGCAAGGCAGCACCTGCGGTGGCTCTGGGGTGGAGCAAGGCTGCACCCATGGTGGACCCGGACTGGGCCAAAGCTGCATCCACGGTGGATCTGGACTGGGGAGGAGATGCACCCACGGAGGTCCTGGGTTGGGACGGAGCACCCGCGACAACCTCATCTGGAGGGGGGGCAGCACCCACGGAGGTCCTGGGCTGAGACGGGGCACCCACGATGACCTCGGCAGGAGGAGCTGGACACACAAAGATCTCAGGTGGCGAGGCCGGACACACAGAGACCTCTGGCGCAGTTGGACAAATCTTGGTGACCCTGGGGATAGGCTCAGACAAAGTGAACAGTGATACAGGGTCAAGGTCACCAGCGGCAGTGGAGCCCGGTGAGGTGAGCGCAGGTGTCGCTGATGGCTGCACTTGGATCTCCCCATCAAGAGCCAGACAAGACCTCTCCAACATAGAAACAACAAAAACAAAGGAGAACATTTGCCTGAGCTCAAGCTCCACCGCCATCCATGACTCCATCAATCCAGGTGGCGACGTCTCTGGCCCGGCACTTGGGAGGTCCAACTCCAACTCTGCTGCAGCGACCCCCACAGGAGGCATGGTGGAAAATGCAGTCCCTGACCCTCCAGGCGAAGCAACCGGCGCACAGAACCAGGTTGTCCTTGGCTCTGAGTGTCCCCCCCCAGAGCCAGGGGATGCTCAGTCATTGGCGCAGGCTTCAGGTCACTGGCAGCATTCACACCTTGTCCAGACCTTGGCTGCGGGGCTGGGACCGGGTTGTCAAGGACCGCAGGCTCCTCCATCGTCCTGCGGCTCAATCCCAGGACCAGCAGACACTCAAGGGAAATAGGAGGAGACACAGAGGGAGCAGTTGAGGACATATTATCTGCAGCAAGAAGTGAGGACTCAGTGGACTGCAATAACTGAGCCTCACCACCGGGAATCAGGCAAGATAATTCATTTTTGGGAAATGGAGAATTAAAAAACACTTGCCTGTATTCCCGGGGCACGATGGAATCTCCTGCAGTGGACCTTGAGTTTGTCCCCTCTGTGGCCGCAGTGGCGATTGTCCCCTCTGCAGAACATGGAGGAGCCACCCCTGCAGACACGATGACAGGCAAAACCGGGGAGGAGATGACCGGACCCTCAGCAGTGGGATGAAATGCCGAGGAGGAGAGGGAAGCAGCAGCCACGGAGGAGGAGGATGCTGATGGGACAGCCGGAGAGAAATACAAAGAAGAGGAAACTGCTGCTGGAATTTTCTGCCTCGGCAAAAGAGAAATTGCTGACAGAGAGGTGGAGGAGTCCTCCTGATGGCCTGTAGCTGGACTGCAGTGTCTTGGAGCTGGCGGAGCGGGAGCAGGAATGGACACACTGGAGGTGAAGCTAGGTGTGTTCCGCGGAGCGCGCTTCCACGTGGGCTTTGGGCTCACTGGAGATGGCCCCCACATCAGCCCGGGGAAAGATTGCTGCAGGACGGACAGTGTGGCCAAGAACTCTGCAAACTGGGAAAACCTCCACAACCCTGGGTGCACCTTGACAATAATGGTCGCCAAAATCACACTCTCCCAGATCTTCTTAGGGCTGCGGGAGGCAAGAGCTTCATCCACAAAGCTCTTCATGAATTCGGCGGCCCACTGCTCCGCTATGCTCGGAGACCCTGATGCCGATCTCCCTTTACTTGCTGGAGGTCGGCATGCTGGGGACATGGTGTGAGCTCCACAACAGATGAGTGAAAAAAAAAAATAAACCCACAAACCACAAAAGCTGGGTCTCTAACGGGCCAGAGTCTTCTGTCGTGAATTGCCCCTTGAGGCAGGAACGGAGACCTATGCGCTGAACTGTAGTTTGTGGTATTTATTAACAACAAGCACAGTCCCAAACAGTGCACCAACACAAAAATCCAAACAGATAAAGCAAACTTACGCACGGATGAATTGGAACAAAACTCACCAGAACAGGGAAAGGATTCTGGTGGAGATGAGAATGTGTAAGACTCCGGCAAAGAGGAATGAAAATAACAGCCCTTAAATAGGTCCAGAAACAAATGATACAAGTGATAACAGGTGTGGGTCACATGAACGGGCAGGAGGTAACAATGATTACAAGTGGGATCAGCTGGGAGCAATGAGAGGGAGAAGACGGGACTGACAGCTGAGAGGAGCACTGCCCACAACAAAGCAAAACACCCTGAAGTGCCACTGACAGCTGCAGCCCCAGGAGGAGAGAAAACACAACAGAATATGAATATGAGATGACAAATAAAGACCAGTAAACCCAAATATGTAAATACAAAAACTACAATGAACATAAACAAGAAAATAAATCATACTAACGAACAAGAATATGTCAAAACCAACCAAAGATAAAATAACAGGAATTACAACTCAAAACTACAAAACTATACAAATATGAAAAAGGACAAAGAGACTGAGCCTGAATCCCCCTGTGCTGAGATCATGACAGAACAATTGTGAACCTTCCCAGGAGTGGGTGGCTGACCAAAATTACCCCAAGAGCGCAGTGATGACTCATCCAAAAGATCACAAAAGACCCCACAACACCACCAAAGAACTGCAGGCCTCACTTGCCTCAGTTAAGGTCAGTGTTCATGACTCCACCATAAGAAAGAGACTGGGCAAAAATGGCCTGTATGGAAGAGTTCCAAGACCAAAACCACTGCTGAGCAAAAAGAACGTAAAGGCTCGTCTCAGTTTTGCCAGAAAACATCCTGATGATCTCCAAGACTTTTGGGAAAATACTCTGTGGACTGACAAGACAAAAGCTGAACTTTTTGGAAGGTGTACATCCCATTACATCCGGCGTAAAAGTAACACAGCATTTCAGAAAAGGAACATCATATCAACAGTAAAATATGGTGGTGGTAGTGTGATGACCTGGGGCTGTTTTGCTGCTTCAGGACCTGGAAGACTTGCTGTGGTAAATGGAACCATGAATTCTGCTGTCTAGCAAAAAATCCTGAAGGAGAATGTCCAGCCATCTGTTTGTGACCTCAAGCTAAAGTGTATTTGGGTTCTGTAGCAGGACAATGATCCAAAACACACCAGCAAGTCCACCTCTTAATAGCTTAAGAAAAACAAAATGAAGACTTTGGAGTGGCCTAGTCAAAGTCCTGACCTGAATCCGATTGAGATGCTGTGGCTTCACCTTATAAAGACGGTTCATTCTCAGCAACCCTCCAGTGTGGCAGAATTACAACAATCCTACAAAGATGAGCGAGCCAAAATTCCTCAACAGCACTGTAAAAGACCCATTGCCAGTTATCACAAACGCCTGATTGCAGTTGTTGCTGATAAGTGTGGCCCAGCCAGTTATTAGGATTAGGGGGCAATCACTTTTTCACACAGGGCCATGTAGGTTTGGATTTTTTTTTACCCTTCATAATAAACACCTTCATTTAAAAACTACATTTTGTGTTTACTTTTGTTATCTTTGTCTAATATTTAAATTTGTTTGATGATCTGAAACATTTAAGTGTGACAAACACAAAAAAATGAGAAATCAGGAAGGGGGCAAACACTTTTTCACACCACTGTACGCTTTACACAATGTCCCAACGTCACCAGAATTGGAGTTGTACACATTTCCATCAACAAGCAGTTAAAGTGTACCGAATATACTTGCTGATAAGTGTATATGTACATATGTGCAGTGATGCTGTGAAGTGCAATATTTATAATAAAATTTCTTAGATATGGTTTGGAATGATACAAAACAGACTAAAACTTCAACAATCAAAGTCATCATTCTCTTTGTAGCTTACTGCAATCCCTTCAGTGGAACCTCATCTGGGACATGTGCTCGCTGTCCAACCAATGCTGCTATGAAAGAAGAGTGTGATAAGCTTGTTCTCCAGTTTATAATCAATTTTTACACAATAAGTAACGTAAACATCAGAGTCTAAATAACTGAAGCTGCTAACGTGATTATTGTTTTCGCTCACCAATAATAGAAATTCAGAAATCTCCTTAGAGATTACAGTATTTGAATAGGTCCTGGATCATAAACTACAATTCAGAGGTTTTATTGGCCATTGGTGTGGGTGCAATTTTGAATAAAAATAGGAAGCAACTGAAGAGACAGGCCCTTTTAAATAATTACTGGCAAAAGCAAAGGTGTTTCAGAGAGCATTTTTCTCTTGGATTTCTTTTTTTTATTAGGGGTATTTTTAATTGATTTGTTTATGTAGAAAAAGATGTTTGGTGCAAAAACCTTTCTGGTTTCTTTTGTCATCTTCCAGTGCTGTAGTCAAGACCACATCAAGACCAGAGACCAGTGTACCAAGACCCAGAATGGACCAAGACTTTAAGAAGTCAAGACCAAGTCATACAAACACAATAGTCTTGGTCTGGTCTTGAAACAGTCTCTGTATAGGCAGAATTATAATTCTACAATATCAAATCAAGCCAATTACCCCCCCCCCACACACACACACACACTAATTATATAATTACAATGAATAAAAATATTGTGCACATAGAGAGGAGCAGTCTCGGCTGGAGCGTGCACATGGGGGAACAGTCTCTGCTGGAGCGTGCATGTGGAGAGGAGCAGTCTCTGTTGGATCATGCACATGGAGAGGAGCAGTTACTGCTGGAGTGTGCATGTGGAGAGGAGCCGGGGGTGGCGCTGGAACGGGAAAATCAGTGGTGAAGTCCCTTGGGAGCTCGACTGGGGACGAACTGGGAGATGCAGCTGGAGACACCCACGGTGATTTGGCTGGGGACATCCATGGATCCATGGCTGGAAAACAGGCATGGGGACCACCGAAGATTAAGCCGCAGGACACACTGAAGGATCAGCTGTGGAGCACGCAGAAGACCAGTCTTGACAGCTTGAGAGCGCCGTCTTCTTGTTCCTCCCTTGCGCTCAGGCTCTCTGAACGCTGACCGACCGCCGCCGAAATCCTTCAGCTCCACGGGATAAATAGGCAAAGGCAGGCCGGCCGGCTCCAGCAAGGAGGAGGTGGGTGGTGGTGTAGGAATGGAGCGTCGAGTAGAGCGGCGTCTCGCAGAGTCTTCCTTCCACCCAGGTCCCCCACTTGCCAACCCACTGTTGAGAAAAAAATCCCTCTGCTTCGCAGGAGTTATCACAGGCAGGCAGTCGGCTGGCTCCGGTGAGGAGAAGGCTGGTGGTGCTGGTCGGGGCGGAAGAAGAGGCCCCTTCACCCAGGGAAGGGAGCACAGGCTCAGGTGGGCTTCCAGGATGTTCATAATGAACCCCCAGCAGCTTGCAGCAAATTCCGGAAAGGGGGAGCTACGGACCGAAATGATGAGGTTCTGCCGCACCTCCGTGGCCGACAGCACTCCCCCTCCCCGCTTTCTCCTTATTTGGTCACCGGCTAAATCCAGTCTTGATGGTGTACTGCTGTCATGTGCGGCCCTCCAAGGCAGAATGAAGGGCTCACGTGCAGGGTGACCTTTTAACACAATTTATTAACAAATGAAAACAGCACAAGGGCTGAAAAAAACTACAAACAGAGCTGAAACACAATGACAATGCGGCTGAGAGGTGTGCAGGTTATGACGAGTACACTGTACTGAGAGTAGGGAGTGAGCAGTATACTGTATATAGGGCAGGAAATAATTAGGAGATGAGGTGCAGCTGTGAACAATAAACAACAGAGACCAATAAACAGAGGAGCAGAATATAACTCAGGGTGCTGTCACAGCAAACAAACACAAGATGATGAGTGGGACTGGATTATGGCAATAATAATAAAACACAGGATAAACATAACTAGAGTGGATATAACTGAAGTGAGGGTGAGAATACTGATAATGATGATAATGATTTGCAACAAACAATCAACCAGAAAATAAGGAGCTGTCAACATAAGAGTAACACAGGATGATGAGAAGGACAGGAATAATGATAACAATAATGATAATGATCAGTTCAAAAAGAGAACATAAAGCGTGGACAGGGTCTAACCCTGTCCGGACCATGACAGGATGTCCTTTAAGCCCCCTACGGTTTGCTCTTTCCATGGATCCAATAGCGCAAACAATTCGCTCTTCCTCTCTGATATGTCACGGGTGTTCCTCATCACATTTCATTTTATGCAGATGATCTATTACTATATATTCATAACCCACCGCAATGTATACCACATATTTTATCTATCTTCGAGAAATATAGTGAAAGACCTCCCTCCTCCCATCCCAACTGTGGAAAGCTTCACCTATCTGGACATTAAAATCTTTTCAATTATTCAGGCAATTATTAAACATAACTTTTACAATAAACTTGCTAAATGCCACACGCTGCACCCGGAGAAGGTGCTGGAGGCTTGTCACTCCCTGACCTTGAACTCTATAGCTGGGCTTTTACTCTCAGGCCTTTACTGAATTGGGTTCAACACAGCTCTCAAGTATTCTGGCGCACTGTCAAAGAAAAGATGGTCACCCCTCACTCCCTTGTTAATTTTCTTAACTTGCATCTCTCCACTTCTCGCTCAGTCAAAAACGGCACACTTACAGTTAGGCCCAGAAATATTTGGACAGTGACACAATCTTCATGATTTGGGCTCTGCATGCCACCACATTGGATTTGAAATGAAACAACTACAACGGAACTGAAGTGCAGACTTTAAGGTTTAATTCAAGGGGTTGAACAAAAATATATGATTAAACATGTAGGAATTGTAGCTATTTTTATACAAACACTCCTCATTTCAGGGGCTCAAAAGTAATTGGACAAATAAACATAACCCTAAGTAAAATGTTACTTTTCAATATTTTGTTGAGAATCCTTTGCAGGCAATGACTGCCTGAAGTCTGGAACCCATGGACATCACCAAACGCTGGGTTTGCTCCTTTGTGATGCTTTGCCAGGCCTTTACTGCAGCTGTCTTCAGTTGTTGCTTGTTTGTGGGTCTTTCTGCCTTAAGTTTTGTCTTGAGCAAGTGAAATGCATGCTCGATTGGATTGAGATCTGGTGACTGACTCGGCCATTGCAGAATATTCCACTTCTTTGCTTTAAAAAACTCCTGGGTTGCTTTTGCAGTATGTTTTGGATCATTGTCCAACTGTACTGTGAAGCGCCGTCCAATCAACTTTGCTGCATTTGGATGAATCTGAGCAGAAAGATATCTCTATACACTTCAGAATTCATCCGGCTGCTTCTGTCTTTTGTCACATCATCAATAAACAGAAGTGACCCAGTGCCATTGGAAGCCATGCATGCCCATGCCATCACACTACCTCCACCATGTTTTACAGAAGATGTGGTGTGCTTGGATCATGAGCTGTTCCAATTCTTCTACAAACTTTCTTCTTCCCATCATTCTGGTACAGGTTGATCTTAGTCTCATCTGTCCAAAGAATGCTGTTCCAGAACTGGGCTGGCTTCTTCAGGTGTTTTTTGGCAAAGTCAATTCTGGCCTTTCTATTTTTGAGGCTGATTAATGGTTTGCACCTTGTGGCGAATCCTTTGTATTTACTCTCATGAAGTCTTCTCTTTATGGTAGACTTAGATACTGATACACCTACTTCCTGGAGAGTGTTCTTCACTTGAGTGGATGTTGTGAAGGGGTTGTTCTTCACCATGGAAAGGATTCTGCGATCATCCACCACTGTTGTCTTCTGTGGACGTCCAGGCCTTTTTGAGTTCCCAAGCTCACCAGTGCACTCTTTTTTCTCAGAATGTACCAAACTGTTGATTTGGCCACTCCTAACATTTCTGCTATCTCTCTGATGGATTTCTTCTTTTTTTTTCAGCCTCAGGATGGTCTGTTTCACCTCCATTGAGAGCTCCTTTGACCGCATGTTGTGTGTTCACAGCAACAGCTTCCAAATGCAAACACCACACCTGGAATCAACTCCAGACCTTTTAACTGCTTAACTGATGACAGGTTAATGAGGGAAGAGCTCATGCAGCCTTGTTATTTTTTTTTTGCAGCCTTCTGAGTCAATTGTCCAATTACTTTTGTTCCCTTGAAAAAGAGGCGGCTACGTATTGTAATTCCTAAACCCTTGCTCCAATTTGGATGTGAATACTCTCAAATAACAGCTGAGTCTGCACTTTAAACCCATATTGATTATATAATTGTATCCTGAATATGTTTTCGTAAACAGCTAAAATAACAAAACTTGTGTCACTGTCCAAATATTTCTGGGCCTAACTGTATATCACACCTGACCTCAGTGTGGAAGAAAGCAGAAAAACTGTGCGACTGCTCCTTCCTATGGGACTTAGGAATGCCACTATTTAATAATGATAGATTATTGATTGATGGCCACCCCATACGCTTTCCCCTCTGGGAAAAGAAGGGTATTTCTGTTTTTAATGGCATTTTTGGGGAGAATGGTTAATTATCTCTTACAGATTTGGCTACAAAATATAATTTACCGTGCACTTGGTTTTTCTTTTATCTTCAACTAAGATCTTCTCTTAAAGCTAGTGGGATCTCATTACAAAACCCTCTCAGGCCACACACTCTTAAGAAGCTGTTTTGTTTTGCAAATAATTTGAGCAGACTGGTTTCCAGACTTTATCGGTTCCTGTCACAACACTCCTACAGACCGCCGACATTGAACGCCCTTTGGAGAGCAGACATTCCTGATCTGTGCCCTGATTTTGACTGGGATAATGTTTGGGCTACTTTTAATATAGCTTCTAAAATCCTGACCATCAGCAAATTATTATAATTGTGTAACAGAGTATATCTAACACCTAAGAAACTTTATGCAATGAAAATGATTGCGTACCCCCATTCTACTCTTTGTTCTCTGAAGACAATTGGCACTTATTTGGACATGTTTTGGGAATGCCCTACAGTGGCCAACTTTTGGAAGAAGATTACCTCCACTCTCTCTAAAAAGGAACCCCGATTATATTGGCATGTTAGCTCTATATGCTTTATTTTTATGTTAGTAACATAACTATAATATAATTTTTTTGAAAATAATTCCCAGTTTTATATATTTTTAAAAAACTTTATTACGATGTAAATCGCCATTTTTGTTTACGTCGCAATGCATTCTGGGTAGTGACGTAGAATGGTTGCAGCCGTTTTTTCTGTCTTATACAAGCCAAGAAGGGAAGCTACTAACTACTGCCATTTGTCAGTGAAAATGCCACATTGCGTGGCTTTTGGATGTAATTTCCAATCAAAGGGAAATAAAGAGAGCGGGGTAAGCCTCCATAGCTTTCCTAAAGAGGGAAAGTTGAGGAAAAAGTGGGGCGGCAGCGGCTCAGGAGGTAGAGCAGGTCGTCTAATAACCCGATGGTTGGTGGTTCGCATCACACTCTCCCCAGATATCCTGCCGTTGTGTCCCTGGGCAAGACACTTCACCGGCATTGCCTCCAGTGCCCATAACACTGGGTATGAATGTGTAAAAATGTTTAAATGCTCAGTGGTGGCCGGAGAGGCCGTTGGCGCGGATTGGCGGCCACATTTCCGTCATTCTGAGTGTCTGTGATCACGTGCTATAGCGCACGTTTGATAAAGCTGACATATATATTAATCACGCTATGATAAAGCATGATATCGCTCAAAGCGCGCACATGAGACATGTCTGTGATCACGCGTTATAGCGCACGCCTGATAAAGCTGACATATGTATTAATCACGCTATGATAAAGCACAATATCGCTCAAAGCACACGAGCATGCGCAAAGACGCAGGGCATATTGTGCTTTATCATAGCGTGATTAATACATATGTCAGCTTTATCAGGCGTGCGCTATAACGCATGATCATAGACATGTCTCATGCGTGCGCTTTGAGTGATATCATGCTAAATAAAAAAACAATATTTTTCAAATTTACATTAGCACAAGGTAGATTGCTTAATTTGAAAATACACAATAAGAATAATTCTGAATATAGTTCTTAATTGTCAGCTAGATATATACACTTGGAATTAAAGAGTTTTTAATTGTCAGCTTTGTTACACTAATGCACTTGGATGAACTTGGTTAGGTGCGCTCAATTTCGCCAGGCATCGAATTACTGTTCAGTTGATTTTAGGTTCTCTTGTGGAGGAACAAAATAAGTGCAGGCGGACACGGCGAACTGAAGTTTAAAAGGGTGCTTTATTCATCATCCATCACGAGGCTCGCTCAGCACTGTGGCAGCGTGCTGGAGCGAGCCCTGGTCTCAAAGTCAGCAACAAACAATGTGAGTGATCAAAAAGAGAGAGAGAAAGAGATATGCAGTCAACTTATATACCCAGCTCAGACAATGCATGCATGGCACATTAGCATCACAGTATACAGCAGGAAAGCATGGACATTTGCATTAGAGTCACACATATCAGCCGCAGGATTACTGGCACCGGGATTCCTCTCTGTTCCGAAGGTGCAGGACAGAAGAGGATGCGAGGCGCATCTGCATAATGATCAGTCCATACCTCTCACTGTAATACTGATAATTGCTCACGCTGAGCGCTCTGCCAGACCCGTACGCTGTGGGGGTCACACACGAGGTGTTCCTCCACACTCTCAATAATTTTTTTCCCGTATATTTTTCTTTTTGGCGTACAGAAATGGCAATGCGCCCGTATTTGCTAAAATTGCATTTTCCCCGTATTAAAATACGGCGAAACCGTATCACTTGACAGGTATGCGTGACAAAATTCGAACCGTGATTTGCTTGAGCGTGCGCAAAGCGCACACTTGTGCACTTTGAGCGATATTGTGCTTTATCATAGCGTGATTAATACATATGTCAGCTTTATCAGGCGTGCACTATAGCGCCTGATCACAGACATGTCTCATGCGCGCGCTTTGAGCGATATCGTGCTTTATCTTAGCGTGATTAATATGTATGTCAGCTTTATCAAGCGTGCGCTATAGCGCGTGATCACAGACACTCAGAGTGACGGAAATGTGGCTGCCAATCCGCGCCAACTGCCTCTCCGGCCACCATCGAGCATTTAAACATTTTTACACATTCATACCCAGTGTTATGGGCACTGGAGGCAATGCCGGTGAAGTGTCTTGCCCAGGGACACAACGGCAGGATATCTGGGGAGAGCGTGATTCGAACTGCCAACCATCGGGTTATTAGACGACCTGCTCTACCTCCTGAGCCGCTGCCGCCCCACTTTTTCCTCAACTTTCCCTCTTTAGGAAAGCTATGGAGGCTTACCCCGCTCTCTTTATTTCCCTTTGATTGGAAATTACATCCAAAAGCCGTGCAATGTGGCATTTTCACTGACAAATGGCAGTAGTTAGCAGCTTCGCTTCTTGGCTTGTATAAGACAGAAAAAACGGCTGCAACCATTCTATGTCACTACCCAGAATGCATTGCGACGTAAACAAAAATGGTGATTTACATCGTAATAAAGTTTTTTTAAAAATATATAAAACTGGGAATTATTTTCAAAAAAATTATATTATAGTTATGTTACTAACATAAAAATAAAGCATATAGAGCTAACATGCCAATATAATCGGGGTTCCTTTAAACTGTGTGGGGTTACACTCTCTTGTTCTCCCAATATATTCCTCCTGGATGATCTGTCTGATGTGCATTTGACCCCTGTGAAAAAAGAAGGGTTCTAGCAGGACTTACAGTATCTCACAAAAGTGAGTACACCCTTCATATTTTTGTAAATATTTTTATTACAACTTTTCATGGGACAACACTGAAGATATGACACTTTGATACAATGTAAAGTAGTCAGTGTACAGCTTGTATAACAGTGGAAATTTGCTGTCCCCTCAAAATAACTCAACACACAGCCATTAATGACTAAACAGCTGGCAACAAAAGTGAGTACACCGTTAAGTGAAAATGTCCAAATTATGTCCAAAGTGTCAATGTTTTGTGTGGCCACCATTATTTTCCAGCACTGCCTTAACTCTGTTGGGCATGGAGTTCACAAGAGCTTCACAGCTTGCCACTGGAATCCTCTTCCACTCCTCCATGACAACATCACGGAGCTGGCAGATGTTAGAGACCATGCACTCCTCCACCTTCTGTTTGAGGGTGCCCCACAGATGCTCAAGTTTAGGTTCAGAGTTTAGGTCTGTAGACATGCTTTGCCAGTCCATCACCTTTACCCTCAGTTTCTTTAGTAAGGCAACGGTTGTCTTGGAGGTGTGTTTGGGGGAGTTATCATGTTAGAATACTGCCCTGCAGATCATGCTCTGCTTCAGTATGTCACAGTACATGTTAGCATTCATGGTCCCCTCAATGAACTGCAGCTCCCCAGGGCCGGCAGAACTAATGCAGCACCAAACCATGACACTCCCACCACCATGCTTGACTGCAGGCAAGACACACTTGTCTTTGTACTCCTCACCTGGTTGCCGCCACACACGCTTGACACAATCTGAACCAAATAAGTTTATTTTGGTCTCATCAGACCACGGGACATGGTTCCAGTAATCCATGTCCTTAGTCTGGATTACTAAGGACAAGTAATCCTTGTCCTTAGACTACTTGTCCTAAGTTTGGCGGGCATGTGTTTTTCCACAAAGGAGGGAGGTAATTCGCCCCCACTCCTGCGTGGAGGTGAGATTGTTAAAACAGGTTACTGAGAGGAGATTATTTGAGGTAACAGTATTAAAATGAAGCACTAAATTAAAGTTGTAAGGTTATTCTGGCATGTTTATAGCTGAAGTTACGGAGGCAGGGTTCCATTTCCATTTTCTTTAAAAAAAAAAAAGAAGTCGTGGTTTGTGAACAATAGGCTCTTGCGCGTTCACAGTTGCGCGTGGCAGAGGTGGCCACGTGGCATTCACTGCACATGTGCAGGTAAACGCCATCCTGAACCGCCTTCAAGCTGCGGCACAGTGCTTCCATCTTGTGGCCGAATGTAGGAAGTGCACTCTTTCATAAATTTACTGCAAATTAGGGCCTAAAATCTTCCAAATAAATGTGGAACTTTATCTCTCTGGCTGAAAGGGAAGCTTTAAGTCTGTGCACGGTAAATAAAGCCCTCCCACGCCCACCTATGTGGGTTTTGATTGTAGTGAGGCAAAAGCATGCCCATTCAGATGGAGAGAAAAGGCTCAAATTTAAATTGGGGAGAGAGAGGTATACAAATAATAACTATTCCTACTTCTACAATAAAACTGTAGATAAGGAGATTCACTCCTCAATAAGAGTGTAGAAAAATCCTAGGTAGACTATATATAAAGGTGAGGTACAGTGGGGCAAAAAAATATTTAGTCAGCCACCAATTGTGCAAGTTCTCCCACTTAAAAAATGAGAGAGGTCTCCAATTTTCATCATAGGTATACCTCAACTATGAGAGACAAAATGAGAAAAAAAAAATCCAGAAAATCCAGAAAATGGATCGTCACTTCCTTGTGGTAACGTATCGTCACTTCCTGTTTTGCTGTCTGCCTGTGTGGTTTGCTCTCCAGCTCTCCAGCCACTAGCTAGCCACTAGCTATGGCTACTACCTCTCTTTCCTCTCCTCCTTTGGTGTGCTCTCTCTGTCAGATGTTTAGCTACACCTCTGCCTCTTTTAGTGATAACGGTAAATGTAATAAATGTTGTCTTTTTGAGGTGCTCGAGGCGAGGTTGTCTGATTTGGAATCCCGGCTCCGCTGCATTGAAACACCGTCTGCGGCAGTTAATCTCGACGGACGCCCATTAGCTGCAGCGGAGCTAGCTAGCTTAGGTCCCACTGTCAGCGGTTCCCCAGCTCTCCTCAGCAGCGAGGAGACTGGGTGGGTGACGGTGAGAAGGAAGCCTAGTCGCAAAGCCCCGGTTCACCACCAACCTGTTCAACGTTTCTAATCGTTTTTCCCCGCTCAGCGACACACCCGCTGAGGAAAAAACTCTGATCATTGGCGACTCTGTAGTCAGAAACGTGAACCTAGAGACTCCAGCGGCCATAGTCCAATGTATTCCTGGGGCCAGAGCAGGCGACATCGAGTCAAATTTGAAAATGCTGGCTAAAAGTAACTGTAAATACTCCACAATTGTTATTCACGCCGGCATTAATGACGTTTCGTCACGTTTCGTTACCTTGTATTCATACATGTGTAATGACAATAAAGTTGAATCTCATCTCATCTCTCATCCGTCTCCGGCAGTCGGAAGTCACGAAACTTAATGTAGAATCGGTGTGTGACTTTGCCAAAACTATGTCAGCCACTGTAGTATTCTCTGGGCCCCTCCCCAATCTGACCAGTGATGACATGTTTAGTCGCTCGTCATCCTTGAACCGCTGGCTGTCTGTGTGGTGTCCTAAAAATGACGTGGGCTACATTGACAGTTGGAGCTCTTTTTGGGGAAAACCTGGTCTTATGAGACGAGACAGCATTCATCCCACTTTGGATGGTGCTTCTCATTTATCTAACAATCTGGCATCTTTTTTATCCAAATTTCCAAAACCGTGACTACTCAGAGTTGGGACCAGGAAGCAGAGTCGTAGTCTTACACACCTCTCTGCAGCTCCTCTTCATCCGCCACCCCTCAGCTTAGCCCCTGTCTTCCCCATCAGAGATTCGTTGTCTGCTCCCTCCAAAGTAAATAAAAATATAATGTATAAGCATCCCAAAGTGATAAAGCAAAATACTGGTAAAACTCAAATTAAACATAAAGCCTCTAAATTGAATGATTTGGCCTCTGTTCCTCCTCATAATTTAAAAATTAAATGTGGTTTATTAAATATTAGGTCTCTAACTCCCAAGTCTCTGTTAGTCCATGATCTGTTAATTGATCATCAGATTGATTTAATTTCCCTTACAGAGACTTGGTTAGGGCAAGAGGATTATGTTGGTTTAAATGAATCAACTCCCTCTGGTTATTTAAACTGTCAAAATCCCAGAAGTTCTGGTCGTGGAGGAGGAGTAGCAACAATTTACTATTCCAAATTACTAGTTAATGTAAAGCAAAAAACATGTTATAATTCCTTTGAGGGCCTGGTCCTCAGTGTTGGGCATTTTAGCAATTTCAGGTTAAACCCAATTTTATTTGCCATAGTTTATCGTCCCCCATCAACCTACTCAGAATTTTTATCCGAATTTGCTGATTTCTTAGCTGATTTAGTGCTGAAATCTGATAGAATAATTATAGTAGGGGACTTTAATATACATGTGGATGTAGATAGTGACTGCCTTAATGTGGCATTCAATTCAATATTAGACCTGATTGGGTTTTCTCAGAAAGTAGGAAATTCTACTCATTACCTCCACCATACATTGGACCTTGTTCTGACATATGGCATAGAAATAGAAAATCTTGTAGTGTCTCCTCATAACCCTGTACTGTCAGACCATTGTCTGTTAACCTTTGATTTTACTATTTCTGACTATTTGGCTCCTAAAGAAAAATATTATCACAGTAGATGCCTCTCAGATGATGCTGTTTCCAAATTTATGCAGATTGTTTCCTCTATGCCATGTGTCAACACAACGGAAATAAGCTATAGACAGCTTGCTCCTTCTGTAATTGATAACATGGTGGATAGTGTTTCAGCTTCTCTGCATCAGGCTCTAGACTTGGTGGCCCCCTTAAAAAAGAAAAAGTCTAATCAGAGATTTTTAACTCCTTGGTTCAACACAGAAACTCGTCGCTTAAAACAGAAGACTCATCAATTAGAAAGAAAATGGCGCTCTACTAATTTAGATGAAATCTATTCAGCTTGGAGAAATCATCTTTTAATTTATAAAAAATCTCTTAGAAAAGCTAGAATGAGTTATTACTCTGCATTAATAGAAGAGAACAAGAATAATCCCAGGTTTCTTTTCAGTACTGTAGCCAGGTTGACAAAGAGTCAGGACTCTGTCAATCCTAGCATCCCCTTAGAGCTTACTAGTCAGGACTTTATGAACTTTTTCAATAATAAAATTTCATCCATCAGAGACAAAATCAATCAGATTCTTCCCACAGTTAACTTAAATACTGTAACTACTACAACTCCTTCTATTGATGTCTGTCTTGATGAGTTTACTCCAATCGACCTTTGTGAGTTAGACAAAATAGTTTCCTCATCCAAACCTTCAACTTGTCTTTTAGACCCTATTCCTACCAGGTTATTTAAAGAAGTCTTCCCACTTATTGGTAGCTTTATTCTTCATATAATCAATTCTTCATTAACTTTAGGCCATGTACCGCAGGCTTTTAAAACGGCTGTAATTAAACCCTTACTCAAAAAGCCAACGCTAGATCCAGGAGCTTTAGCTAACTATAGACCAATCTCTAATCTCCCTTTCATTTCAAAAATCTTAGAAAGAGTTGTTGCTATGCAATTATTTGACCACCTGGAGGGAAATGGTTTACTTGAAGAGTTTCAATCTGGGTTTAGAATCCATCATAGTACTGAAACAGCCTTAGCGAAGGTCACTAACGACCTCCTCATTGCATCTGATAATGGACTAGTTTCTGTACTTGTCCTTTTAGATCTCAGTGCAGCTTTTGATACTATTGATCATAATATTCTACTTGATAGATTAGAACACTATGTTGGACTTAATGGAACTTCGTTGCAGTGGTTTAGATCTTATTTATCTGATAGGTTCCAGTTTGTTCATGTAAATGAGGAGTTTTCTTTCAGCTCAAAGCTTAGTCATGGAGTTCCACAGGGATCAGTGCTAGGCCCTACTCTTTTTAGTTTATATATGCTTCCGTTAGGCAACATTATTAGAAAGCACTGTATACATTTTCATTGTTATGCAGATGATACACAATTATACCTGTCAATGAAGCCAGATGATACTAATCAATTAGCCAAGTTAGAAGCCTGTCTTAAGGAAATCAAAGCTTGGATGACTTGTAATTTCCTGCTATTAAATTCAGATAAGACTGAAGTCATTCTTGTTGGTCCAAAAAACCTTAGAAATTCCTTTCCAAATCAAACTTTCAGTTTGGATGCAGTTACTCTTTCTCTTAATAGCTCTGTGAGGAACCTTGGAGTTATTTTTGATCAGGATTTGTCCTTCAATTCACATATTAAACTTGTTTCTAAGACTGCCTTCTATCATTTGCGTAATATTGCCAAGATTAGGAGCATCTTGTCTCAGAGTGATGCTGAGAAGCTGATCCACGCTTTTGTTAGCTCAAGATTAGATTATTGTAATTCTTTATTATCAGGCTGTCCTAAAACATCTTTAAAAAGTCTTCAGCTGATCCAAAATGCTGCAGCAAGAGTTTTAACAGGTACTAGAAAGAGAAATCATATCTCTCCGGTTCTGGCCTCCCTTCATTGGCTTCCCATAGAGTTTAGAATTAAATTTAAAATCCTTCTTCTTTCTTACAAAGCTCTAAACAATCAGGCTCCTTTTTATTTAAAAGATCTGATACTACAGTGTCATCCCAACAGAGCACTACGCTCCCAAAATGCAGGATTACTTGTAATACCTAGAATCTCCAAAAGTACAATGGGAGGCAGAGCCTTCAGTTATCAAGATCCTCTCCTGTGGAATCAGCTGCAAATCTGGATTCGGGAGTCAGACTCGATCTCTGTTTTTAAGAATAGGGCTAAAACCTACCTTTTTGATATAGCCTACAATTAGGGAGGGATCATGTGTTTCTGAACCCTCCCTTAGTTATGCTGCTAATAGGTTTAGTCAGCCGGGGGACCTCCAGTAATGCACTGGGCCTCACTCCTTTCCTCACTCTCTATGAAATATTTTTTTTTTGCTGGTCATTAACATTTGTTTGTTCTCTCCCATAGATTGAGTCCCCATCATGCTGTTTGCTCTCTACATGTCTGTTCTTTTCTTCTTCTCTATCCCCTCACCCCCCAGCCAGTCGCAGCAGATGACTGCCCCTCCCTGAGCCTGGTTCTGCTGGAGGTTTCTTCCTGTTAAAAGGGAGTTTTTCCTCTCCACCGTCGCCAAGTGCTTGCTCACAGGAAGATGCTGGGGTCTTTCTGCAACTGTGGGGGTCCCCCCTACAGTTGATAGTGCTATGAGATGACTGTTGTTGTGAAATGGCGCTATATAAATAAAGTTGAATTGAATTGAATTGAATTGAAAATCACATTGAAGGATTTTTAATGAATTAATTGGTAAATTCCTCAGTAAAATAAGTATTTGGTCAGCTACAAACAAACAAGTTTTCTGGCTCTCACAGGGAGAACTTGCACAATTGGTGGCTGACTAAATACTAAATACTAAATACTTTTTTGCCCCACTGTAACTTAAAGTGAAAAGGAAAATTGCAAATTGGAACAGATAAATAAGTAAATATGTAAATAATTAAACTAACCTAAAATGAATTAATAAAAATAAATAAATAGGAGTTTTTGTTGTGGAGATGAACCTTGTGGAAGTGAGAGTGGGCAGAAAATGGAAAGGAAAATTTGTTTTTTGGGATAAATTGAAAGCTGATGAATTGTTAAAGTTTTGTGCAGGACACAAGAGAAAATATGGAGAAATGATTGGAAGAAGGAAAGAAAAAAACATAAGAATAAGAGACTTATGCTGCAACGGTGAGAAAAAATGCAAAATAATCAATAAACGTGATAAAATGGAAAAGGACAAAAACACACGGTTTAACAGCTTGTCTGTTTCTCTATTAAATCTGAGATGATGGCAGTGGCTGTGGACCCCCCCTCCCCCAGCAACCATGTAGAACCACCTGTTCAGGCCTCCCCCTCCACGCCATCACATAGCAATCCCCTCCTCCCTCCGCAGCAACAGTAAAAGAAGGCAAAACAATGGGACATAAAAAGATGGGTCAAAGAGGAACAATTAAGCACATGTAAGTACAGTAAAATTATATTGTTGCTTTCCATTTACCTTAGGACATAATGAATCTCATTCAGGAACATTTAAGTGTTAAGTCTGTGTAAGTGCTAACAAGCCATTCGAGATTCGGCAAACTACTCACATATTCTCTAAGTCTTAAACAGTAGTCGTGAATCAGCTGTAGTCAGGAGGTCAGAGTCAGAGGTCAGAGGCCCCCATGGGACTAATACTTCCTATGTCAGCAATTTGGCCACTGGGCTCAAACACCCACTAGGGCAACACAATGGGTATCCTCTCCTACAGCTTGGTGCTGGATGTTGAAAAGAGAACGGCTTTGATATTAAGCCATTCTGTTTCAAAAGGGGGAGAGTGGGACAGGAACGGATAGAAAAGTTACTAGGTCATTTAAGGTTTGCTGTCTTGAAGTCTTAAATTAGGCATTTTGCGAATTGGCATCTTTTTTAACAAGCAGGGAGCAAACCTAACAGTAAAACTAAGATAAATGATCACAATGCTCTCAGCCTTATAGCTGAGAGGTCGGTGTGCTTTCTCATCTAAAATGATACCATTTATGCAAACTATTGAGTAGCTACATAGTGTATAAATATGAATGAATCTTTATTTCTTGGACAGATTAGATTAAACGATTAAAAGAAAGGAACAGAACAATATATCAAGGAGAAATCCAACAAGGTCAAATTAAACATTAACTCCCCTGATTGAACAATTCAACATAAGTTATCTGAAAAGGGTGATGTCTGAAGCAACAGCTTATATTGCCCACCCATGTTCTGCCTAAGAAACATCTAATAAAAAAGAAGGATTGCAATTAAGACCAAAATCTGGAAATTCTTGACGCTTGAAAGGTCATTTTTCCACAGATTATCAGGCAGTCTGACCTTTTGGTACAAGAAAACGAGCCACCTGCTGGCCAAGAGAAGGGATGCAGGTTTAGGGCTCCTTTATACTCAAGGGTCAATACATATTTGGAGATTTCCAGACCCTCCTATCTGTATTTTTTGCACATTTGAGGATATGGCAAAAATGCTAATTTACAATCACAAATTAAAACAAATGCTGAAAATTTATGCGAAAAGGTTGCAAGTTTCAGAGAAAATTGCACATTTGAGGAAATTTTCCAAATATTAGAAAATGTCACAAATTTCTGTAATAAACCTTGCAAATTTACAAAGAAAAATTGAAAATTTGTTAGGAGAAAAATGACTAGTTGGAGAAAGAGTTGCAAAGTTACAAGGAAAATGTTTAAATTCATAAGGAAGGTGTAAGTTTACATGAAAGTCACAAATTTGGGAGGAAAAAGTCACAATTGTGACAAAAAGTGAAATGAAATAGTTTTTAAAATTTGCAAGTTTTTCTAAATCTTCAATATTGTACATTCACAACTATACCCTCACTGACATATTTTATCCTTTACACTCATTCTTTACATAGTTCCCTACACTTTGTATGGGGATGGGGGATGGCAGCTTAACAAGGATGAGGGTTTTTGATCATCCAGAGATGAGTAAAAAAGCATTATAGAAGAAGATGAATTAAAACAAACATGACTAGAGTAGACTAGAGAAACAAGAAGATAATTTGAGGTAAAAGCAGCAAACACTCGGCCGAGTTGACTCAAAAAATGATGCATATACATACACATAGCTGTGTGTGCACCATCTTCATCCAAAGGGTACAAGCATCATAGACGCACACACAATGCGGAGGTGGAGCATAAACAAGGCTTTAATGTCCTTTGCACATAGATCTGCAGCTCTGACACACACAAGACAACTAGTGAAGCTTGATAAACAAACCAGCGGTTCACACACGGATGGTCCGCGTGTCACGTGGTTGGTGATTCTTTATTTAAATATTGTTAGACCTGTTTTTGGGGCTAATGAAAGTTTTACATTTTTGCATCCTTCTAAAAATTGTTATAGTTTTTGTAGGCATGGTGTTAGTCCGTCTGGAAGTTATCTGTTCAGAAGGAAAAAAAAAGGACAGAAAACTCCACCACACCAAGATACAGATGATTCTATTATATTTTAGTTTTCAGAGCAATCAGCAGACGTCTTATTTTTATACATTCCTTGAAAGGCAGATGTTCAAACCCAGAGGCATTATTTAATTCCAAAACAAATCAAAAGGTCAGTAATGAGAAAGCATCCAACGCCAGGGTAGAGATCAAGAGATGACGAGTTTTGTCACGAGACAGAATTTTGAACTGAGCCACGTTGGTTTATTATAAAGCTGACTTTTAGAATGAAACCATCACTTTTATGTGCAGGATCTTGCATGGAGCATTAGCTGTGGACAGTAGAGTCAGTAGTATGAACAACGGGACAGTGAATCATGAAGAAGACAAGCAGGTGGTTACAGAATGTTGATGAAGGCTGAAGAGAACTGAGACCAGATGAATGAAAGGAAGTTTTAATACTGAAAGAGATTATAGATGTAAGATGTGCAGCTTCATCAGCTAGCCCAGGGAAATGTGAAGTTTTGTACACAGATGGATAGTGGATGGTAAAAATCGAGTGTTTCTGATGGAAAAAATACGTAGGTGAAGAGAGAAGAACAGTGGATTTAGCAAGTGTAGAAAATATTTTTGGTTTTGAGATGGAAATGGAAAGAGAAATCAAAGCAAAGTATGTGTAACCAAAGAAAAATAAAGATCTGTGTAAAATTTGCAACTGTAGTTTTAGAAAAACAAACAAACAAACAACCAAACAAACAAAAAACCAACAATAAATTAAATTTTGTTTAATCCTGAAGAGTGTCAGGAAGAAGGCACAAACACAGGCAGCCATATTAAATGTTTCCAAGTACTTAAAGCGAAAATGAGGCATTAGATATCTAACTTTCAGTGCATTTCTCTTAATTGTGAATATTAACATTAAGTAATGAGCAAACACTCACAGCAAAGAATACAGCTTTACTGTATACTCAGTTATTTAAAGTCAGTTTAACACCCCAGTTATGTTCCTCCCCAATGGAGGGTATGCATAGGATGTCACCAAACAGAACTCTTGGAAGATAAACACTGAGTGGCAAAAATGAGTAGCAGCATGGAACAGTACAACACAAAAAATCCACACAGCATTCAATTACAGCAGTACAAATAATATCTGTTGGCATTGTGGAGAGTTAATCTTATTATTCCATCTTGTATTAATTAGAAAAAAATTAAATAAAGGCTTTGAATCAGTTCCTCTCTTGACTCAAGGTTGGAAATCTAAATAAGAAGGGAAAATAGAATTTGAAGGAAAAAACACACACTTATTTATGGAATGGCTGACACACGGGGAGCCCGAGGATCCCCATTAATATGTTTCTCTTATAAAAGGAGGCCAAAAGGAGGAGAGGGAGGACAGCAAGGAGGAAGAGGGAGCACGCCCTACAATGGAAACTGAGTGATGGCCGAACCGGGTGCTGGCAGGAGGGAGGCACCCACATCTAACATGGAAAAACCAACCGCATACTGAAGACTAGAACAGATAAGTGGACTCACTTCTACACATATACAGAAAATTAGCAAAATGAAATTATTGAAAAAATGACAGACATCTTCCATTTACCTGACACTGAGGTTTAAGGTACTTTGATTAAATTTGTATGGTGCAGATGCATGTAAAGTAGGAACTCCGGGTAATGACATACAGGACTTCTCAAGGTCAGAAAATGTCCATCCATCCATCCATCTTCTACCGCTTTTCCGGAGGTCCGGGTCGCGGAGGCAGCAGTTCAAGCAGAGAAGCCCAGACTTCCCTCTCCCCAGCCACCTGCTCCAGCTCTTCAGAGGGGATACCAAGGCGTTCCCAGACTAGCTGGGAGACATAGTCTCTCCACCGAGTCCTGGGTCTGCCCCGGGGTCTCCTCCCAGTGGGACGTGCCTGAAACACCTCAAGTGGGAGGCGTCCAGGAGGCATCCTAATCAGATGCCCATACCACCTCAACTGACTCCTTTCAATGTGGAGGAGCAGCGGTTCTACTCTGAGCCTCTCCCGGATGACTGAGCTCCTCACCCTATCTCTGAGGGTGAGTCCAGCAATCCTACGGAGAAAGCTCATTTCAGCCGCTTGTATCCGCGATCTCGTTCTTTCGGTCATTACCCAAAGCTCGTGACCATAGGTGAGAGTAGGAACGTAGATTGACTGGTAAATCGACAGCTTTGCCTTAGAACTAAGCTCCCTCTTCACCACAACAGACCGGTACAACGTCCGCATCACTGCAGATGCTGCTCCAATCCGTCTGTCGATCTCTCGCTCCATTTTCCCCTCACTCGTGAACAAGACCCCAAGATACTTAAACTCCTCCACTTGGGGCAGGAGCCTGTCCCCAAGAAAATGTAACAATCAAATTCTGCAAATGGCAAGCTACCAGTAGAACACCTATCTATAGGTAATTGAACGGATCTGATCCAAATTATGAACAACCATTATTTGCAAATCAATCCTCCAGATTGGTTATAAAATTTGGACTGGTAAACAAGGAAATGTGCGGGAGCATCCATTGTCCTAACTGAAGAGGATAAGAGACATTTCAACCTATGGGGGGTTCCACACATCCCACTGGTTAGACCCAAACACATGGATTGGAAAATGTTGGACATTTGCCACCTCTACTGTGGAATATAGCCATCCATGGGAAACCAATACCTGACCTTAACATAGAATATTCTCCCAAATTAAAAACATACGCATTGTCTCTTAGCTGGGTGACCACAGCACAGAGGGCTGTACACATTGACGCCCAGAAATCTCCTACATGACCAATTTTAACATGAGCAAATGAGGGGATGAGGAAAATTTGAAGCAAATTCCAATGGGGTTATGGGGAAAGGTGTTAACAAATGCAATTTTCCACAGTGGTAGTCATCAGCAAATCTTGCACATCTCATACCCCCTCATAGAAATCAATTGCTGGGTTGAGAGGAATTGCTGAGGACCCCAAGATGGAAGATGATGACAAGAAGGACCATTCTGCCATCAAGGTTTATTTGTGAACACAAAGTGCTACCGATAATACATAAATCATACATAGCTCACCACACAAATGTAGGAGTGTGAGACTTATAGTGGTCTTGCATATATATTTCCCTCATGCTAATTACGGTTAGGTAGTCAGGATAATTGTGAAGGTTAGAAGCTCTAGAAGCCTTAATACAACAAGTATGGATAAGGATGTTTCCTAACGTTGAACGATTTTGTCTGCTACCTGCTTACAGTACAATACATAGGTCTCATCATCCAGCTCATTCATCATAACACACTCATCACAACACAACCACTGCTTGCAGATTTCATATGGTCAACAATCACACACTCAAGGCTACTGGGAGATAACTTACAACAGCACATGGATAACTACAGATGTAGTGAATAAGGATAAAACGGTTCAGGCTCCAGTCATTGGGATGGCAACCCCTCAGGCCATTATTGGTCCTGCCCCGGCCGAGCCCTTTGTATCGGCACTCGAATAAAGGTGTAGGGTGCAGGGAAGGTGCATCATCCACCGCACCTCCAGCATCCAGGGTGGAGCCAGATCAGCCACACGGAGGAGACGGCATTTTCCAATGCTACCCCTCACAGTGGAAGCTACGGTGGGCACAGGGGCTCGAGCTTCTACAACACCAGCATCTCTACCTCTGCCCAGCAGCAGGGGGGTGGCATCCCTGGGGCAGGATCACTGAACTGTTCACTGGCTGGACTGGATGTCGTCTACCCTCTGCTGCACCCACCAGACTGTCCTATAGACCACATGGGACGAGATGAGCCTCTGGGAGCGGGGGCACACAGTTGTTTCACTTCTAATGGGACCGGTGTGTCCTCTGTCGCAACCATGTGATGACTGCAGCCAAATGATGTGAGACCCAGCAAAGGTCAACCAGTGGACAAAAGTTTCGTGGGCTTCGTGGATTGATCCTGTTCGACCTTATGACCCCCACATGGTCCACTCCATCGGACAAAGAAATGATCAGGAGAAGACCTCAGTGGGGGTACATGACTTGGTGCTGGACAAAGCCCCCTTAGACATTGCTGCACCACGCTAGAGTGTACACAAAGGGGGAGGCAAGGGTAGCAGAACCAATGGTGCAAGCCTCTTGGGTTGACACACAATGTAGGGACCTGTCTTATTTACCATCTGTTAATCGCTAGCGTCTCTCACACCATGCATGGTTGACATGATAAAATCACGTCAAAGGGGGGAATTGAAAGGGTTATAAAAAGCTAGAGTGCCAAAATAATAATTCTGTAGGTAATCTCCCATTATGCTCTACACAGATTCTTATACATATTCTGTTTGCATTCTCATGATTCTATACATATTGTTTGCATTCTCATGAACATATATGTTGTGTTAAACAGGAATTAGGCAGAGCTACAGAGCTCTCTCTCTCTCTCTCTCTCTCTCTCTCTCTCTCTCTCTCTCTCTCTCTTTATAGTCAGGTCTATCACATTAGATACACACCTGGATCCAACACTCACGTACACTGTTGATCGCACATTCGAGAAATAATACCGTGAGCAGTGGATGGCCTGTTCACGTCAGAGTTAAATCAGCCAATCAGACAGTCATGTACAAGCCCGTCCTATTGTACGGGGTTGGCCCAACCCGCCAACCTGAGAAGATTAATGTAAGCCGCACCCAGAAGTTGGGATCAGTCTGACGACGTTCCCTACAGAACTGCGTCACACTGATCCAGCGCTGCTTGCTTTACATATGATCTCTAAATAAATGTTCCATCTTTGAATTGAAGAATTCTCTGGCTTGTTCTTGGATCTTTCAATCAAAGAATCAGATATTTTTCTAACAACCTTTAAAAGGGGTTTCCTTGTGGGACAATAGCGATGCAGACCAATTTGATGCATGTGTGGCGTATGGTCTGAACACTGAAAGGCTGACCCCCCATCCCTTTAACCTCTGCAGCAATGCTGGCAGAACTCATACATCTATTTTCAAAAGACAACCTCTGGATATGACGCTGAGCATGTGCACTCAACTTCTTTGGTTGACCATGGCGAGGCCTGTTCTGAGTGGAACCTATCATGTTAAACTGCTGTATGGTCTTGACCACCGTGCTGCAGCTCAGTTTCAGGGTGTTGGCAATATTCTTATATCCTAGGCCATCTTTATGTAAAGCAACAAATCTCTTTTTCAGATCCTCAGAGAGTTCTTTGCCATGAGGTGCCATGTTGAACTTCCAGTGAGCAGTATGAGAGACTGTGAGAGTGATAACACCAAATTTAGCACACCTGCTCCCCATTCACACCAGAGACCTTGTAACACTAACGAGTCACATGACACCAGGGAGGAAAAATGGCTAACTGGGCACAATTGGGACATTTTCACTTCTGGGTGTACTCACTTTTGTTGCCAGCGGTTTAGACATTAATTGCTGTGTGTTGAGTTATTTTGAGGGGACAGCAGATTTACACTGTTATACAAGCTGAACACTGACTACTTTACATTATATCACAGTGTCATATCGTTAATGTTGTCCCATGAAAAGATATAATAAAATATTTACAAAAATGTGAGGGGTGTACTCACTTTTGTGAGATACTGCACAGCAGCGAAAAAATCATTTGCTACTCAATGAAAACCCCCTCATACTTCATGTACATGAGCTTGGATTTTCACTTTCTTGGACATTGTTTATTTAGAGCTATCCACAGCTTGCATGCTTGGGGTCAGGAACTCTCCACTAGAGGTGTGGTACATACTTGTAGCAACCCTTCAATTCCTTTGCACAAATGATAATTAAAACTGCTGGATCTGCCCCCCTTTTTTTAAATTTATTTTTCCTTTTCAAACCCAACAAACCCAAAATACCTCATTCAGGAGACTTAATAAGATAACTGAAAGAAATTGTTTAAAATTCAAATAACCCCAACAAAAACTAAGAATTTAAAACAGAGGTCTAGTTCGTATGAATTCAAATGTTTTGATGTGATTTTTACCTTGAACTCAGTTTCACAGCACTGCTTATAGTCCCTGGGCTAATTACTGAATGCCGTTGTCCCATTAATTACTCTGGTTGATGTAATCCATGCCCTTCTGGAAAATTTTATTGGGCAGAACACATTGCAGTACATGTGCACAAGCTTTGACTGAAACTGAAAAATATGCCTCTTTGCTTTCCTTTAACCCCCCCCACACACACACACACCATAAGTAAACACAGAATAAGGGAAATTAAAAACTTCAAAGTATTGGAGGCTGGTGGAGACCCCCTTCTGTGCTATAATACCCCCGTGGTGGTTGCTTCATCTCCTTGGTTGCACCACTCTGACAGCTTTGTTAGGAGGAGGTGATTGTTTAGGTGTGTTTGGAGCTATTTTAACTTACTTTCCCATTATGCATCTTAAATTTGTGTGTGTGTGTGTGTGTGTGTGTGTGTGTGTGTTTATTTATTTATTTAATGCATGTGGAGCATGGTCCCCCAAATATATGGATGACTTTTATTTCTATCAGTGAATATATTTATAATATACAGTCGCAGATGTGTCTTTGGGTCCTATAATGATGGTCTAGTCAGAAATAGGATATCGAAACCTCAATCACCATTTATATGTGTGTCCAAGTCCATTTTCCTATCATGACAGTGGGAAAAAAATCAGCACATCACCTCATTTTTAAGAGGTAGGTGTGCACAATATATGGCAGACTGTTATTATAATAGCATGTTTACCTAGGAGGGCAGATTTCCTTTCCTCTTAGGAAACGAATGTGCTCATATGTTCAGTGAAAATGCAAGAAAACACATTTACTGCAGCTTCACTGTTCCAACTAAGCCTTTTGAGGTGAAGCAGATTGTAATATTGGGGCATGGTCCATTACCATGTCCACTTGAGTTGCTTTCTGTTTTATTATTATTATTATTATTATTACATCAGTCTAGTTCTACAGTTCTTTTGTATCTTAAAATTATTTCTTGTCCCATTTTGGTTATTCTGAAAGCATTCCCTGTCTTGGTTAGTTATTGCAGTTTTACTTCCTGTCCAGGCTTAGTTCAGTTTAACTTTGACAGTCTCTCCCTCTTTATCCTTAGTTATGACTTCCTCCTTTGCATTTGGTGATTATGCAGTCTTGTAATTAGTTTAATTCCCTACACCTGTGTCCCCTTCTGTTTCCCATTTTGTAAGCTACTATCCTTATTTAGTTAGTCTTTCCTTGCTGTTCTGCAAGGCGGCATAGACTATCCTGTTATGGTCTGGGGGATAACCGTAGGGTCATTTCCACTCTTTGAGTTTGTTTCTGTGTTCTCTGTGTTTTGTGTTACTTGTATTTCAGTTTTAGTTTCTGTATTATTATTATTTCTGTCATCATTGGTTTGGGATTTAATTTGACAGTGTTTTCTGTTTATGATCTAGTTCCAGTTGTGGTTGTATTTTGTATTATTTATCTCCACGTTGTCCTTAGTCTTGTTTTGTGTGCATTTCCTTTCTGTCTCTCTGTGCAGCTCCACCCATCCTGTGTTTCTCACCTGCAGCCTCTTCCCTGCTTCCCTTGATTGTGCCTACCTTTCCTGTGTTATGTAATTATCCCTTTGTCTATTTGCTTGGTGTGCTATCTCAGTCTAGTGTGACATCATTGATATTTCTGCCTGTTTCCTGTTCCAGTCATGATTCCTGTTTTCCTGTGAGTTTTGCCTTGTTTGTTTTGTTTTCAGCCCATGTGATGCCATTTATTTGTTCCAGTGTTTTGTTAATAGATTATTATTTTTTGTGCCATACTCCTGCCTGCATCCGAGTCCTTTCTACCATCTAAACCCACACTTGACAGTTACGTGCTGTTCAATGTTGCTTACCTTTGTTTCCTGACTCCTCCGTTCCATCCAATTTGCTCACCACCTTGTTATCACTTTTCTGTTTTAGTTCAGATTAGCTGTGTTTCAGCCCTCATAATGCCTTTTGTTTTCTATTTGTTAATAAATCTTGTGAACTGCATACTGCCTGCATTTGGGTCCTCTCTGCCTGCTCCACTCAGAAATATAACATCGATGTGTGATAAAGCAGTGTTGAGTGTGTATGGAACAAGTGACGTGAACCCACACATTCTGAAAATTCAGGGTCCAGCTGGAGGCTAGCTGGGTCCCATGGGCATAGACCAAGTTGTCATGAATTGGCCCACAGGGCATAAACGAAGACCCACATGCTGAACTGTGAGTAGTGCAGGTTTAATGAAGAACACAAAATATACAAAGAACAAAAACACTTACAAAACTAGACAAACAGGATTCCGGGAGAGAACAGACGTGGGATAGACATCTGAACTTTGATTTAGGATGTGTCACTGAGTGGTCCCTTAAATAGGACCAGAGAAATCACTGAAACTAATGACAGGTGTGGATCACAGAGCAGGGGACAATCAGGACAAGCAAATGACAGCTGTGCTAGGAGTGATCTTGGGAGACAAGGAAGCAGTACAGCACACCATCAAAACAAAAGAACAGCGGAACATAAATACAAAATGGGAAATACCCAAGGTGCTGGAGGTAATCATGAGTACCACCCTCCAGGACGGGGAACAACAGGTGGAGGAGAAAACAAGTTCAAGTCCAAAACCAGAATATATAATAATAACTACATCAGTCTAAAATGATCAAAGATACAAAACCCAGAACGCAATACAAAAACAGAAGCAATCTCAGATAGCATGGTAAGAATAAAATGCTAAACAGAAATGGGGAGATGCAGAAAATAACCAGAATAATCAAAGAAGTGTGAGCACGGTTCTCCAATCGTGTGCCGTACCATGACACAAGTCACCAGGCACTTGCCATTGAGCCCCTTCCCCAGGCCTGGCTCCAGGGCTGACCCCAGTAACCCCATACCAGGCTGGGTGCACTGGATCTTTGTAACTTTTACTTGGGGACACACTTGATTTGGCCCTTCACCATAGGACCAATTTGCCTTGGCCATAGGACCCTATCAGAGGCAAGTTGCCCCTGAAAGTAATATGTAGATCATTAGAGCACCCAAACCCCTCCACCACAATAAGGTGGTGATCCACAGCGGGGACATTTTCAGAATGTGTCACCAATAATATAATAATGCTGCAGCGCACTGTAGCGTTGGACTTTTTTGGGGGAGCGGGGGGTCACAAGTGCAATGTCACTACATGCCAGTTTTTTAAAGGACACCACTCCTACTTCATCTGTTATTTGGACAATGAGGGTGGAAAGCATGATAATGGTCAACACACCACCAGAAATGAAGAAACTGCTGGTAGCAAGCAGAAAGTGCAGTGCAAATTTGCTCTTTGGATCCTTGAAATATGGCTGTGTCCGATAGCCCATAAACTTTTTCTCCTTGTGATTTAGCTGCCCTTGTTTTTTTTGAAACTTTTAATCACAATGGGGCCCTCTCTGTTACAGTGTAAATTGTCATCTCCATAATCCCCCCATTCCTGAAATGGAGAGGAAAAAAGGAGGACATACATGAAGGAGGAAAGAGTCAGAGTGTCAGCCAGACGAGAAAAAGGAAGAGAATGAGAGGATGGAGGGAGAAAAGATCAGACATGATCCAGCATCAGACGATGAAGAAATGGAGAAAAACAAAAGAAAGAAAGAAACGAAAAAAACCTGGAATGTAGCAAGAAGATAAGCAGAGGAGATAAAGAAATGTATTTCCTTTCTTTTTTTTTTTGTTTCTGCGACTCATTTCAAGAGAAATGGGAGATAAACGGATTTAAATGGTGAAGTGTTGCAAAAGAGGAGGGAGGGGAGTCACTGGGTGACAGCTTTATTACGAGGTCTGAGTGTGCACAATCTGTCAAATGTACCACACACAGCCAGACAGGGAATACTGGTGCACAGGACGTGTGATGTCAGTTGACCCCAATATAAACAAAGAGCCACCAGAGTGGGACACACACACACACACACACACACACACACACACACACACACACACACACACACACACACACACACACACACACACACACACACACAGAGACATACACTCTCGCTCTCTCTCTCTCTCGGGGTGCTTGGCAAAGCTCATGCTTCAATCTGCAAACAGCCTGATACAGGAAACAACGTATTACCATGTGTATGCTCAGATGCACAAATACATTAGCGAGCACTCGGTAACACATGCATTATGGCCATGCACGGGCCTTCACAGGCACACAGCAGACAGAGATTTCTGAGTCATCACCTGTCAGATGAGTTCCAAATTGTTATCAACACATTACTGTGGCTGTGAAGAGAGGGATGTGAAAACTGAGCTGCATGAGGAATTAATGGCTTGCATACAGTATCATTATTTTATTATCTCAGTCAAGGAGGTTGTGTGACGAGGATTATGCAGAAGATAAAGGATGGATTTGCATGATTTTGTTTTTTTTATCAGATGTGTAACCCCAATTTAGACCAATCAAATTTAAGTCTATCAGACTAATTACAGGGATGCTGTATATACTTATTTTCATTTTAGAAGTACTGTATTGTCAGCTTTGTCAAAGGAATGCAGTCAGGTCTAATGTAGACATTGTCTCCATCTGGTGGTGCAAAATGACACTGCACCAAGTACTCCCAGAGAAAATCATTTTCTCACTAGGTGGAGGTATGCAGTCACTTACGGCATCAGGAGCTTTACAATATGAACATTGAAGCAGTGTGGAAAGAAAGCTAATCTTTAGTTAATTTTATTTTTACAATAAACTGGTGAATTTTTACATCTGTGTCTCAGTGTTCGTTCTGGCAGCTCTGCGTTTGAGCCTCACTTGTCCTGAATCATGACCGAACGATCCAGCCGAGATCGAGGCTCAGCGAGCGCTCAGCTGGGTGAACAGTTCGCACTCTGACGCTTGGAGGCCACGGGACGCCGGGTCATGTTTCTTTCTGACTTTCAAAACCGTTACCAAACAAATGGCCACCATCACCGAGCACCTGTGTCGGCTTCCTGGTGCGGCGTCTCCCCCTGCACTTGCTGCTCCGGCAGTGTCTGCCATCCGCAGGAAGATTTCTGTTCCTTCACCTGCCCGCTATGGGGGGGATAGGGGGATGCAAAGGGTACCTGCTCCACTGCCGGCTTTATTTTCAGCAGGTGGAAGGGGAGTATAGGAATGATTCGACTAAAATCCATTTCGTGACCTTGTTGCTGCGAGACCTGGCGCTTAAGTGGGCACAGTCCGTCTTGAGCAGCCCAGATGGGCCAAACAAGAGCAGATGACCTCTGTTCAGATAAAAGTAAATTTAGCATTTCATTTGGAAATCAACATCCCAGAGTCTGGAGAAATTTGGAAAGGCCCAGATGACGATGTCATGGCTTTGGATGCTTCTGATAGGTTAATTAACAACATTTGAGTTAACTGGAGGCGCACCTTTGGATGTATTTTAAGGCACACCTCAAACACACTGCTCCCTTGTATCACATAGGGCTGGGCGATACACCAAATACAGTGCATCCTCAAAGTATTTGCAGCACTTCACTCACATTCTACTCTGCACGATACATAAAATTCCTTTATCGTGGGTATCGAGCAGAAATTTTCATGGCAGTGTAAGCTGTCAGCATTTATTTGTCGAGTTGAATTTCTGCTTCCCTCTCATCTCCTTTGAACTGTTCTCACATAGCTCAGTCACCCCCCCACCCCCCACCCCCGCCGGCTGTGTTTCATTTCAGGATTATTGCCGTTTCTGTTTTCTGCTATTCAGTTAGCAGGGCGAACATGCTATCATGCGGATCGGGTATTCGTGGGAGGAGGGAAGACACACAGGGGAGGTCCGTGTGTTTACATCAGTGATGCTTGGCGCCATGATGCAACTGTTGTACACAAACAATATTCTCCATTGGTAGAGTTTATGATTATCAAGTGCCAACCCTTCTACTTACCGAGAAGAATTACATCTGTCCTGCTAGATGCCGTGTATGTCCCGCCCACTGCCATCGGTGAGAGGAGCAAAGCACTAAATGAATTCTATCAGGCCATCAGTGAGACACAAACAGTGCATCCAGACAGATTCCTCATCACAGCAGGAGACTTCAGAATAAATAGAATAGAATAGAATAGGCTTTATTATCAACAAGAGGAGACAACTTGCTGGACCTGGTGTACACAACTCACAAGAGAGCATACAGAACCTCCCCCCTCCCCCACCTGGGTCTCTCTGATCACATCACCATCTTGCTAAGGCCTGCATACAGACCCAGAGTGAAAGCCATCAGACCAACAAAAAAGCAGGTACTTGTGTGGCCAGAAGGGGGCCTTGGTTGCTCTGAAAGACTACTTTAGCACTACAGACTGGGACACTTTTGCCGTTTTTCCACTAGCCCAGTTCGACTCGCCTTGTTTCGTTTCGTTACTACTCGGTTCGGCCGTGGTTGTGTCTCCATAGCAGCCGGGTAAAATGGGGTTAAGCTGTGGTGGGTGGGATTTTTTTTACAGCAAGGCGGCGCCACACTCCCGTGACGTAAAACACGCGACCCAAGCCAAACACAACATGGCGGCTTTACAAGGCGACTCCTCGGTCTGTGGCTTTTTTCACCGTAAATGCCAAAAAGGACCGCCAGACAAGGGTACAGGCAGTGAGACGAAACACTCTGGAATAGTTCTGCAGCTTCTGGGAGAGCCGAAGACGTGAGGATACAAACTAGGTCATATATGACGGTAAGCTAATGTTGCTAATGCTAGTTTGCTATAAGTACGTCGTACGACACTGTAATCTCTGCAAGTTACCGCTGTTAGGTACTAAAATATGTACGCTGTGTGTGTTTCAGATGGCTCTGTTGTGGGAAAATTACCGCTTCAAACGGTCAGTCTGGCGTTCAGCACAGCCTGTCACTGATGTCAACACAGCTTCACAAACGATCAGTGGTTGTAGAGCTTAAGAATGTCTGGTTTATTTCCTGTGCAAAAAATGGCTCTGATCTAAGTAAAGGAACCCTATTTCACTGTTTATGGGAATGTAGAAAAATCAGAATGTTTTGGGAAGAGGTGAGGGTAACAATTGAAAAAATAATTTCAAAACAAATCACATTGAACCCTAAACTGGTTTTGTTGGGTCTGTGTCCAGAAAAGCATAACTTTAATAAGAGTGAAAGAACATTCATAGACCTCAGTTTGCTTAATGCCAAAAAAATGTATTGCATTACTGTGGAAAAACTCATAGACCAGATGTGACTCAGTGGTTAAGACAGATGTTACCAACCTTCCACTAGAAAGAATAACATACATACTGAAATCAAAGGAAAATGTGTTTGAGAATATATGGAGACCTTTCATTGATTATGTAAAGAAATTAAACATAACTTCTGAAGAAGAAGGTGAATGATATGTGTAGACCTTGCAAATTCCAAGCTGGTGAATGTATATTATGTATTCTTATGTAATAGATTACCTAGACTAAACAGAGGAGCATTGTTGTTGACTTGTTTTTGTTAATGGTTGTTGTTTTTATTACCCTTTTTTTGTTATTTTGTTATTGCTCTTTTTAGTTTTCAAATTACTTTTGTGTTAGTGTCTGACTGTGTGTGCTATGTTTGTAAAAAAAAAAATAGGTTCAATAAAAATATTGTGGGAAAAAAAATTGCTCTGATCTACGTGAAAATCATGGAGAGACTGTTGAGACTTCATGGATGTACCTGCTCCAGCTGCACTGAGTCTGAGATGGTGTCATAGCAAAAAATGATCAGCTGACACAACTTGTTCGCCAGGGTAATAACTATATTAGCCACAAAATATATATTCAAAAAGTAAACAGTACTGAGTTAGGTATAATAAGATATATTTGACAGTTATGATGCATTTTAGGCCAAAACAAACTTGATCTAGGATTAAAAGCAATTAAAATAATGCAGTCACAAGGTTACATGGAAAATGCTTGATTTACTAGATACATGTACTGTAGAAATATATATTCTCTGCATCAACAATGTACTATACATGCATTCATGTAGTATTGCATTGACAATAAACCTTTTTAGTTTTTGCAGATGTCTCTTTTTTATATGTGAAAGTTACCACCATGTGACATAAATTTCTTAAAAATGAGCCATTTTCAAGGTCACCCATTAATGGTTTGTACTATTGACTCTTTTCCCACCAGTGTATTAACAGACAAAAATAGAAATCATGATGCAAACACATAAGTCACTAAATTGTTTATTACAATTAGCAGCAAATTCCAGATTATTCAGAATGTGCAAAACTCAAACTGTAAGACTGGTTCACTCAGCAGCTGGGATGTGCAGCTCACACTTGTCTCAGATCAGCAGATCTTAGGCCTGCATCTCTGTAAATAGTGACGCAAGGTCCAGTTTGGGGTGGATCGATCGTTTACCTCTTGCCTAGACAAAAGACAGAAATGGGTGGTGGTTAAATAAAGGAAGTTTAAAACATATTTGGGAAATACACTTGTTGCTAAAAGCCAGTGGTGGAATGTGAATGAATGAATCTTTATTTTAGATAGATTAAAAGAAAATAGAATAATATAACAAAGGGGAAAAAAATCTAATAAGGTCGAATTAAACAATAACTCCTCTGATTATACAGTTCAACATAGGTTATCTGAAATGGGTGATGGCTGAAGCTGCAGCTTATATTGCCCACCATATTCCATCCAAGAATTCAAAAGAAAAACAAAACAGGAGCGATTCCAATTCCAATGTGACAATAAAGTACTTCGTTGTTGTATTTAACCACAATTTTCATGTAGCTGCACTGATGTAAAGTCGATTTTACAAGGGCTGGGTTACATTTAAAATCATCTGTTTTTACAGTGGCCTCAGCAATCAGAATGAATTAATACATTCACTTGAATGGAATATAGTACTTTAATATCTGAAGGTGTGCATCACCGAGTATGGAATCGCTCAGTCAAAATATGGAGTTTTTATCAATTAAAGTTTGTCTTGAATGTAAAAGTGTCTCTTCTTGCCCTGGCTTCAAGTGTGGGCGGTGTTTTGTACTTTTATTGCTAAAATATAAAAGGATGGGTCAATGGGTCAATGGGTCTCAAATATTTGTAATGTGTCCTGTTACTGCATGAGTTTATTGATGATAGAGTATAAACTACACATATAAACTAAATTATATTGATGACTGAACAATTGCCATTCCCCAAAAGATACAGTTATGAACATAACTCACAAAGGATCACACAAGTGATCTGACAAAAAAAATAAATACATTAACAAGTGGTTTATTTTACAGTTGATGTGCCAGTCTTTTTCAATTATTCTGTAATTAATACTCACACAATCAAATAAATCTCAGTTCAGTCCCTTTTATATTAAGTGGAAATTGTGCTACTTTGTGACATAACGTTCGGCTCAGGAGACGCACACACACAGGCTCAGAGTAGTTCAAACTGTTTATTAACAACAGGGATGTTTGGGTGCGTGTCTGCAGAATGTTAATGTGTTGGTGGGGGCGTCTGCTTCGGACCCAGAGGCAGGAGACCGTTCAGCCGGCAACCCTATGGGAGAAATCAGACACAGGGTGATGAGCACACACCAACACGGGAGGAGAATAGGCGAGGGAGAGAAGCTTACTTGTTTGGGCAGATGACTGGCGCTTCAAGGATGGAAGCCCGGGAGACAGCCACCTGCAGGGCTCGGTGCAGCAGCGAGGAGAGACGAGGGACGGGATTGTCCGCCGCCGAGGAATCCACCTGTGCACAGGGGAGCAGACTGGAGAGATGAGGTAAGTGAACTTCTTACCGGTAAAGAGGATGCTGAAGAGAATGTGGTAGAAGTCCATGCAAAGGAAACGAAGTCTACGGCTTCAGGCCGACGCTCAGGGCGAGGCGGCTTTTATCCTTCGCCGCTGACGAGTAGCAGGTGCGTGAGCAGGTGGCGCCGCTGATGAATGGCGCGGCGTGACACTTTGGTTTTGACACTTTACCTATAAAAGCAAAGGATTTCAGTACTTTCCACAGTGGCGATGTCCGTTGTTGAGCGGCTGCTTTCCTCCTGCCTAGACGAACCACAGAAATGGATGGTGGTTAGTTTCAAGCAAGTTCAACACTTATACAGGCACATCTCAAAAATTAGAATATCATGAAAAAGTCCAATATTTTTGTCACTCATTTCAGAAAGTGAAACCCATATATAGATTCATTACAGGCACAGTGATATATTGAAAGTGTTTATTTTAATATTGATGATTATTGCTACAGCCCATATTAACCAACACCTCAGCGGCCAACATTTCTATTTAAAAACTATTTTTTAAAGTTTATGTAATATTCTAATTTTTTGCCAAATTGAATTTGGGGTTTTCAGGGGCTGTAAGCCATAATTATCCAAATTAAAATAAATAAATGCTTGAAATATATCACTGTCTGTGCAATGAATCGATATAATATATGGATTTCTCTTTATGAAATGAGTGTCAAAAAATATTGAATTTTTTCATGACTTTCTAATTTTTGGAGATGTACCTATGTTAGGGAAATACACCTGTGAAAGTCAGTGGTGGGATGTGACAAAAATGCTTCGTTTCCCTGACAAGCACTGTAGGATCCACTCTGTACAGGTACAAGTACATTATCAATCCAGGGATTTATGGTGGAACAGCACAATACTGTTCCAGCACCTTTTATGGAAAATCCACAGAATAGGTGTGTGGGTCTATTCTGACGCTTTAGAAAATTATATGAATGACTTTATAAATCACTGGTTTGAAAAAGCACTTTTATATTGTTGAGATTTCGGCTCCTGTGGTCCATTTCACCAGTATCCACTATAAACAGGGAGGCTAACCCCTGGCATGTGGAAACACATTCTAGCATTAAATTGCACACTGTGGGGACCCTTGAATAATGAAACTGAATTGCATTTAATTCAAGTTTATTTCAAGCATCCATTCCCACAGTCTGCTCTCATTCTTGAGCAGCGAACAAAGAGGGGGAAACACACCACAGTCTTCACCTTTAAACATTCTCACATCAAGAAATCTCCCTCGCAGGGGAGGTCACACATCTCCATCATAATCCCTTTATTCACATTCATAATCCCTTTATTTACATTACTCCCCCCTCTCTCCTCTCGAGCCTCCGAGGTCAGGGAGTCTTCTGTCCACACCTATTGTCTTGTCTCGCTGTCCTCCGCAGGTGTCCTAGACTCTGCGTCTCGTGTCCTAGACTCTGCGTCTCCTTCATCGTGAGGTTAAATCACATATGTGCTGTCAGCATATCTCTCATATGTCCAACATGTACATGCACAACTACACAGCCATATAACCCCCCCCCAAACGATGAAGAACGGACTATTCCCTAAAATTCAATAACATGTTACTGACTACTGTATAATCAACATCAACATTCAGTCTGTGCGCCGCCTGGGCTTCAACCGGCTGCCGAATCTGCTGTGAGTTGGCCCCGCCTTGCCTGCGGCGCCTTTCTGCTCCGGCTCTGTTGACTGAGGGAGAGAGTGATTATTTGCCCCCTGTGGGGGCCTGCCTCGTCGAGGTGCCCTTGCGACTGGTACAGACCCGTCCTTCATGACAAAAGCAGGTTTTAGTCTGTCAATACTGACTGTCTCTTTTCTGTCTCCAAAATCTAGCACGAATTGCTTATCACCTGCCTCCAGCACTCGAAATGGCCCTTCGTAAGGTGGTTTGAGTGTTGCTTTTAGGGCTTCACGCCTGACAAAAACGAACTCAGCATTTTTCAAAGCTTTGGGGATGAAAACTCGTGGAAAAGCGTGATGCACCGGACCCGGAAGCGTGTCTGCTCCCGTGCCAACTAACGGTCCCAGAGCCGGGAGAGGTGGGGGCTCCAGGGGCTCTGGTAAAAACTCGCCTGGCAGCCTAAGAGGTTGTGCGAACACCAGCTCCGTTGGGGAGGCGTCTAAGTCCTCTTTGGGCGCAGAACGCAACCCTAATAAAACCCATGGTAGTTTATTTACCCAATCTGCATCCGTGAGCGACGCTCTGAGTGCTGCCTTCAAAGACCTATGAAAACGCTCGCATAAACCATTAGCCTGAGGGTGGTAAGCCGTAGTGCGGTGAATTTTGGCTCCCAAGCCGTTGGCCATCGCTGACCACAGCTCAGAGACGAATTGAGGCCCTCTATCGGACGTAATGTCCGACGGAACCCCGAAGCGCGCCACCCAAGCCGTTAAAAAAACGCGAGCCACCTCCGCGGCCGTGGTCATCGCCAGCAGGACCACTTCCGGCCAACGTGTGGTTCGGTCCACCATTGTCAAAAGATGCGTGAACCCCTGTGATGCCGGTAGGGGGCCCACGAGGTCGATGTGCATGTGGTCGAACCTTCTGGCTGGAATGCGAAACGGTTCTAACGGGGCTCTTGTGTGCTTGTGCATTTTGGCCCATTGACAGGACATGCAGGTTTTTGCCCATTCCTTCACGTGCTTGCGTAGGCACGGCCAAACAAACTTTTCCACTACCATTTTCAACGACGCGCGCACCCCCGGGTGTGCCAGTGAGTGGACCGAGTCAAAAACACGGCGGCGCCACGCGGCCGGAACCACCGGACGCGGGTGCCCCGTCGACACATCGCAGATCAGGGGGGGGATACCGGTTTGTAAACACTTGCTCTCCAGCCTTAACCCTGTTGGTCCAGACTGGAGCGCGCGCACGTCTGCGTCCGCCCCCTGGTCCACTGCCATGGCTGCGTAATCTATACCCACGTGCATGGTGGCCCGTTCTGCCTCTGCGCGCGGTGGAGTCGTGACCGCGCGCGAGAGACAATCCGCTACTACATTGAATTTGCCCGCAACGTGCCTAATGTCAGTGGTAAATTCCGAGATCGCGGCCAGCTGCCTCTGCTGCCTGTCTGACCACGGGTCTGAAATTTTGGCCATGGCGTATGTGAGCGGCTTGTGGTCCACATAAGCGGCGAAGCACCGTCCTTCCAGCCAGAACTGGAAATGACGAATAGCCAAATGCAGCGCCAACAGTTCTCTGTCGAACGTGCTGTATTTTCGCTCAGCCGCGCTTAAGGATTTGCTAAAGAAAGCCAACGTCTGTCATACTCCGGCGACCTGTTGCTCAATAACGGCCCCTATGGCTAAATCTGAAGCGTCTGTCGTCAACGCGATACGTGCTGCCGGGTCTGGGTGGGCCAGGAGCGCAGCGTCAGCCAAGGCTTTTTTAACCTCTGTGAACGCGCGCTCCCGCTCCGGGGACCATTCGACCACCTGGGTTGATTTTTGCTTTTTGAGCGCGGCATATAACGGTTGCATGATTTGAGCTGCGTGGGGCAGGAATCGGTTATAAAAATTCACCATCCCCAAGAATTCCTGCAGTGATTTGACCATTTGTGGCCGGGGAAAATCCGCTACCGCGCGTACTTTATCTGGTAACGGGACCGCTCCCTCTGGGGAGACGCGGTGACCCAAAAAATCGATCTGCTCGACGCCGAACTGGCACTTGGTTGGGTTAATTATTAAGCCGTGCTCTCCCAGCCTCCTAAAAACTGCTGTGAGGTGCTTTTCGTGTTCGTCCTCTGAAGTACTCGCGACCAAAATGTCGTCGAGGTACACAAACACGAAAGGGAGATCGCGTAACATGGCATCCATCATCCGCTGAAACGTTTGCGCCGCCCCTTTGAGACCAAACAGCATGCGTAAAAATTCGAAAAGTCCGAACGGGGTTATTACCGCTGTTTTAGGAATGTCCCCCGGTTGGACTGGGACTTGGTGATAGCCGCGAACCAGATCAATCTTTGAAAAAATGCACGCCCCCGCCAGGTGCACCGAAAAGTCCTGAATGTGCGGGATGGGATAACGATCGTGCGCCGTAGCATTGTTTAGCCTGCGGTAATCACCACACGGTCTCCAGGAGCCATTGGCTTTCGGAACCATGTGCAGCGGCGAAGCCCACGGGCTTCTTGACCTACGAACGATGCCCAGCCTCTTTAGGCTGGCGAACTCCTCGCGCGCTATAGCGAGCTTAACTGCATCCAAGCGCCAAGCCTTTGCAAACACGGGAGGGCCAGATGTAGGGATAAAATGTTCCACCCCGTGTTTTGCAACCGTCGCCGAAAAAGTGGGCACAGTGAGTGCTGGAAATTGGGTCAGGAGTGTGTGAAACTTACCACCTGCTGTAGCGACGTGGGTCTGTACTGGTGGCGGGGACACTCGAGCTGAACAGGGGAGAGAGTAAAAAGAGAGTGCATTTACCAGCCGTCTATTAGCAAGATCAACTAACAGATTGTGTGAGCACAAAAAATCCGCGCCCAACATGTTGAAACTATTATAATAATACTAGAGTATTGATCTCATTACACTGGTATTGATCAGTATTGATATTATCGATATTTGGATCAATCCGCCCACCACTACTACAGGCTGCATAGTGGTTTAATTCTGGTACCAGACAAATTTGAGTGTAGGTTATATTCAGGACTTTCAGGATATTCAGTGTACCCCTCCCGGTATGGGGTTACCAGGGCCCCACCCTGGAGCCAGGCCTGGGGGAGGGGCTTGATGGCTAGTGCCTGGTGGCTGGGTTTCTGCCATGAGACCCGGCCAGGCTCGGCCTGAAGGAGTTACATGGGTCTGCCCTCCAGTGGGTTCACAACCTGCAGGAGGGACCATGAGGTCTGGTGCTATGTGGATCAGGTGGCAGTCGAGGGCAGAGACCTTGGCGGTCTGATCCCAGGCTTCCTAAACTGGCTTTTGGGAAGTGGAATGTCACCTCTCTGGTTGGGAAGGAGCCTGAGCTTGTGCATGAGGTTGAAAGATACCGGCTTTACCTCAACACACAGCTCTGGTTCTGGGACTAGTCTCCTGGAGAGGGGCTGGAGCTTGACCTACTCTGGAGTTGCCCTGGGTGAGAGGTGATGAACAGGGGTGGGTATCCCTGTATCCCCCACCTTGCTGCCTCTATACTGGAGTTTCCCCGGTGGATGAAAGGGTTGTTTCCCTGCGCCTTCAGGTTGGGAAACTGATCCTGACCATCATTTGTGCCTATGCACCAAATGATGGTTCAGAGTACCAACCCTTTTTGGAGTCTCTGACTGGGGTGCTGGAAGGTCCTCCTTTTGGAGATGCCACTGTCCAACTGGGGGACTTCACTGCACATGTGGGCAATGACAGTGAAACCTGGAGGGAGGTGATTGAGAGGAATGGCTTGCCTGATCTGAACCCGAGTGGTGTTCAGCTATTGGACTTCTGTGCTAACCGCAGTTTGTCCATAATGAACACTATGTTCAAGCATAAGGGTGTCCATATGTGCACCTGGCACCAGGACACCCTAGTCCGCAGGTCGATGATCGATTTTGTTATCGTGTCATCAGACCTGCGACCGTATTTCTTGGACACTCGGGTAAAGAGAGGTGCAGAGCTGTCAACTGATCACCACCTGGTGGTGAGTTGGAGCCGATGGCAGGGGAGGAAGCCATTCAGACCTGGTAGACCCAAACGTATAGTAAGGGTGTACTGGGAACGTCTGGCTGAGGCCTCTGTCTTGGAGATCTTCAACTCCCACCTCCGGAAGAACTTCAGTCGATCAATTAATCAATCAAACTTTATTTGTATAGCACTTTTCAAACAATAGATGCTGCACAAAGTGCTTTGCATAGATAAAAACAGTAGACATATTTAGTTACATATATTTACACGATACATCTCCAACCCTTCCATAAACATACCCACAAAAACACACACACACACACAGGCACATACAACACCCCCTACTTCTTTTACACACATATAAAATAAAAGAGAAATTGCTCGGCACTGAGGAGCCACATGAAGGAGCAACTATCCTGTGAAGCCCCCCATGCCGGGAGATCACGCAGCCCATAACCACAGGGCATGCCACAGAGGCCGCCCCAACCAGGACAGGTCGGGGCCCGTGCCACAGCTGTAGGCAGTAGTAAAAAGCCCCCACCCACCCAAGCTAGAGCAACCCACGAGACCAGCACCCCTGCATATGGACCAGGCAGCATAGGGCATGAGGGTCTCCACTGAGGAAACACTGGAGCTAAAACCCATAAAATACAAGATAAAACTAAGAACACATAGACCAAAGGGAACTAAAAACCCATTCTTATAAACTGAGCTAAGAACACATCAAAATAAGAAAATCTAAAAGCAAATGGAGCTAAGAAGAATGAAAAACAATGGACAATAAATGACTACTTCAATAATAATTTTAATAATTAAATAATATTAATATTAATAATAATTAATATTAATAATTATTATTATTAATAATAATAATAATAAGATGCTCCTAATCCCAAGATTAGGAGCATCTTGTCTCAGAGTGGTGCTGAGAAACTGATCCATGCTTTTGTTAGCTCTAGATTAGATTATTGTAATTCTTTATTGTCAGGTTGTCCTAAAACATCTTTAAAAAGTCTTCAGCTGGTCCAAAATGCTGCAGCAAGAGTTTTAACAGGTACTAGAAAGAGAGATCATATCTCTCCTATTCTGGCCTCCCTTCACTGGCTTCCCATAGAGTTTAGAATTAAGTTTAAAATCCTTCTTCTTACTTACAAAGCTCTAAACAATCAGGCCCCTTTTTATTTAAAAGATCTGATACTACCGTATTATCCTAACAGAGCACTAGGCACCCAAAATGCAGGATTACTTGTAATACCTAGAATCTCCAAAAGTACAATGGGAGGCAGAGCCTTCAGTTATCAAGCTCCTCTCCTGTGGGACCAGCTGCCAATCTGGATTCAGGAGTCAGACTCGATCTCTGTTTTTAAGAATAGGGTTAAAACCTTCCTTTTTGATATAGCCTACAATTAGGGAGGGATCATGTGTTTCTGAACCCTCCCTTAATTATGCTGGTAATAGGTTTAAGTCAGCCAGGGGACCACCAATAATGCACTGGGCCTCACTCCTTTCTTCACTCTCAATGAAATATTTTTTTTTTTTTTGCTGGTCATTAACATCTGTTTGTTCTCTCCCATAGATTGAGTCCCCATTGTGCTGTTTGCTCTCTACATGTCTGTTCTTTTCATGTTCTCTATCCCCTCACCCCCCAGCCAGTCGCAGCAGATGACTGCCGCTCCCTGAGCCTGGTTCTGCTGGAGGTTTCTTCCTGTTAAAAGGGTGGGCCTCCTCTCCACCGTCGCCAAGTGCTTGCTCACAGGGGATCGCCTGATTGCTGGGGTTTTTCTGCAATTGTGGGGGTTCCCCTACAGTTGAAAGTGCTATGAGATGACTGTTGTTGTGAAATGGTGCTACATAAATAAAGTTGAATTGAATTGTATTACTAGTTAAACGGTTTGCTAAAAGCCAAATTTAAAAGGTACAGAAAGAAACTAAGAACACACAAAAACAGGAACTAAAAACCTGTACTTAAAACTGAACTAAACACATCAATAACAAGATGAGAAAATCTAAAAACAAATTTCATTCAACCACATTCCGAGGGAGTCTGGAGACATGGAGTCTGAATGGGCCATGTTCTCCACCTCCATTGTTGAGGCGGCTGCCCAGAGCTGTGGCTGCAAGGTCATCAGTGCATCTCGTGGTGGCAACCCCCGAACCAAGTGATGGACACCACTGGTGGTGGTGGTGGTGGGGGGGGCATTAAGCTGAAGAAGGAGTCCTATCGACCTTGGTTGGCTTGTGGGACTCCTGAAGCAGCTGAGGTGTACCAGCAGGCCAAGTGGAGTACAGCTTGGGTGGTTGCTGAAGCAAAAACTCAGGTGTGGGAGGAATTTGGTGAGGCCATGGAACAAGACTTTTGGCCAGCTTCGAAGAGATTCTGTCAAACTGTCCAGCGGCTCAGGAGGGGGAAGCAGCTCCCTGTACACACTGTGTATGGTGCAGATGGGGTGCTGCTGACTTCGACTGGGGTCTCATCAGGCAGTGGAAGGAATACTTTGACGATCTCCTCAATCCCACTAACATGCCTTCCACAGAGGAAGCAGGGCTTGTGGATGAGGGGGATGACTTGCCCATCACAGGAGCTGAGGTTGCCAAGGTGGTTAAAGAGCTCCTTGGTGACCAGGCCCCCGGGGGTGGACGAGATTCACCCTGAGTACCTCAAGGCCCTGGATGCTTTAGAGCTGTCATGGTTGACATGCCTCTGCAACATTGCGTGGAGGATGGGGACAGTGCCTTTGGCATGGCAAGCCGGGGTGGTGGTTCCTCTCTTCTAGAAAGGGGACTGGAGAGTGTGCTGCAACTTTAGAGGGATCACACTCCTCAGCCTCCCTGGGAAGGTCTATGCCAAGGTACTGGAGAGGAGAGTCCAGCCGCTGGTCGAACCTCAGATTCAGAAGGAGCAATGTGGTTTTCATCCTGGCCAGGGCACATCAGACAAACTTTTACCCTCTCGAGAATCCTCGAGGGTTTGTGGGAGTTTGCACAACCAGTTTATATGTGTTTTGTGGACTTGGAGAAGGCATTCGACCCTGCCCCTTGTTGTTTGTTGTCGGGGTTGCTTCGGGAGTATGGGGTATCAGGCTTGTTACGAGCTATCCGGTCTCTATACGACCGTTGTGAGAGTTTGGTTCGTGTTACCAACACTCGGTCAGACTCATTCCCAGTGAGAGTTGGACTCTGCCAGGGCTGCCCTTTGTCACTGATCCTGTTCATAATTTTAATGGACAGGATTTCTAGGTGCAGCCAGGGAACAGAGGGTGTCATGCTAAGTTACCACAGGTTCTCATCTCTGTTGTTTGCAGATGATGTTGCCCTGTTGTCTTCACCCAGCAATGATCTACAGGTCTTACTGGAATGGTTTGCTGCTGAGTGTGAAGCGGCTGGGATGAGAATCAACACCTCCAAGTCCGAGTCCATGGTCTTCAGCTGGAAAAAGGTGGCTTGTCCTCTCTGGAAGGGACAAGCTCCTGCCCCAAGTGGAGCAGTTGAAGTATCTTGGGGTCTTGTTTACAAGTGAGGGGAGAATGGAGCGAGAGATTGACAGAAGGATCGGAGCAGCATCTGCAGTGATGCAGACATTGTACCGGTCTGTTGTGGTGAAGAGGGAGCTAAGCTTTACGGCAAAGCTATCCATTTAACAGTCAATCTATGTTCCTACTCTCACCTATGGTCACGAGCTTTGGGTAATGACTGAAAGAATGAGATGGTGGATACAAGTGGCAGAAATGAGCTTCCTTTGTAGGATTGCTGGACTCACCCTTTGAGATAGGGCGAGGAGCTGAGTCATCCGGGAGAGGCTCAGAGTAAAACCGCTGCTCCTCCACATTGAAAGGAGCCAGTTGTGGTGGTTTGGGCATCTGATCAGGATGTCTCCTGGATGCCTCCCATTTGAGGTGTTTTGGGCACGTCCCACTGGGAGCAGACCCAGGGGTAGACCCAGGACTCGCTGGAGAGACTACGTCTCCCAGTTGGTCTTTGAACGCCTTGGTATCCTCTCTGAAGAGCTGGAGCAGGCGGCTATGTAGAGGAAAGTCTGGGCTTCTCTGCTTGAACTGCTGACTCCATGACCTAGACCTCTGGAAAAGCAGTAGAAGATGGATGGATGGATTGATGGATATTAACTTCTTTGCTCACCTGCCACTGTGACCAGTGATTTTCCAAAGTTACTAGCCACTCAGCCTTTTCACCAGCCACAATTTTGTGGTGGTTCTCTAAATGGCGTCGGAGGCAGGGCGGCCGTACCAGCAGCAACTCTCTCGTGTCTTTGTGTTTCTATCTATTCCTGTATATAGTGTGTCTCTTATTAACCAGGGTTCTGTAAGAATACTCAGACTAAGAATGGACCAAGTTTTTTCTCTATTTTAACCCCGTCTTTCTCTAGTTTTCTTTTCTTTTCTCTTCCTCGGGCAATGGAGGTCAGCAGAGGTGGGGGCAGACACATTGTTTACATACGCGAACAGCTGATTGCACTGAGGAGGCCGGCGCCTGGAGCGCTGCGGCCGGCAGTGAAGCCCCTCATCCCGGATGAGCTGAAGAGGAGACACTGCGGGCGAAGGGCTGGAGCGAAGGTGAGGAGGAGGAGGAAGCATAAGCCGGCTGTACCGATGGTCATCACCGGGAATGTACGATGGCTGGGAAATAAAACAGATGAGCTTACAGCGCTGGTCAGGACGTTTTACAGAGACGTGGTTACACTCACAGATCCCGGATGTAAACATAGTGATACCTGGCTTCAAGACTATACGGTGGGACAGAGATGTGAAAAGCAGCAGGAAAAAAAGAAAGGAGGAGGAGTGGCACTTCTTGCTAATGAAAGGTGGTGTAATCCTAGACACATTTATGTGAAGGAAAAGTGCTGTGGCCCGGACATTGAACTGCTGGCTGTGAGTATGAGACCTTATTATATGCTGCGAGAAATGAAGTGTGCCTTAGTAATTATCGTCTACGTCCCTCTGTCAGCTGATGCAGCGGTGGCCTGTGACATCATCAGCTCCACTGCGGCCACATTACTGGAGAAGCACCCAGATGCATTCATGGCCATCACAGGTGACTTTAACCATGGCTCAGTGGGAAAAACACTCCCAAACTTTTACCAGTTTGTTGACTGTCCCACCAGAGAAAACAAAACACTGGATTTTCTGTATGCCAATGTCAGAGATGCATATAGTGCCACAGCTCTACCCCCACTGGTAAATCAGATCACTGCATGGTTATGTTAACACCCAAGTACGTTCCCCTTGTGCAAAGGCAGCTTGCTTATACACGGACAGTGAGGAGGTGGACACAGGAGGCTGCTGATGCACTACAGGACTGCTTCGAGATGACAGACTGGAGCGTACTCTGTGAACCACATGGGGTGGACATAGACAATATGACCGACTGCATCACAGAGTACATTAGATTCTGTGAAGACATGACCATGCCAGTTCAGACAGTACACTGCTTCTCCAACAACAGACCATGGGTCACCAGGGACCTGAAAGCACTTCTGAACAAAAAGAAGAGAGCTTTTAGGTCCGGAGACAAGGAGAAGCTGAGGGGAGTGCAGCATGAGCTCAGAGAGATGCTGAGGAGGTGCAAGGACAATTATAGGAGGAAGTTGGAAGATAAACTCAGGCAAAACAATGCTAAAGATGTGTGGGAGGGAATGAAGAAAATAACTGGGTGCAAGGGGAGAGTTGGGCAGCCATCTGGGAGCCAGGAGAGAGCTGAGGAACTGAATCTGTTCTTTAATAGGTTCAACTCACAGTCTGTCACCCCAGCAGCAAAACCAGACCCCCACACACTCCTCCCCACCCACCCTCCTGTGCAGAACCACTCTCCATCTCACCCCTCCTCCTCCTCAGGGGGCACCAGGACCCTCCCTCACTTCACGGTGACTACAGACCAGGTGGAGAAACAGCTGGAGAGACTCCGTCAGCGGAAGGCGGCGGGCCCTGATGGCATCTCCGCCAGGACCCTGAGGACCTGTGCCAACCAACTAGCTCTGGTATTGAAACACCAGTACAACCTGAGCCTGAGTCTGGAGAGAGTACCGGTGCTGTGGAAGACATCCTGCCTGGTTCCTGTTCCCAGGAACTAACTAACTACTAACTAACCTGCACTTATATAGCGCTTTTCTAGTCACAAAGACCACTCAAAGCGCTTTCATTAATACTAACCCTCTATTCTAAGGGCCTATAGGAAACAGATATCTAGGGACAATTTAGAACAGCCAATTAACCTAACATGCATGTTTTTGGCATGTGGGAGGAAACCGGAGAAATCCCGGAGTAAACCCACGCAACACGGGGAGAACATGCAAACTCCACACAGATCACTGTTGGTCGGGGGCTGGGATCGAACCCACGATCCCATGATCCCCACAATCCCCCGGCCAAGGGTAAACTGTGCTGCCGCAGTGCTAACCACTGTGCCACCGTGCAGCAAGAAGTCATCTACATTGGACCTGAATGACTACCGACCAGTTGCCTTCACATCTCATGTGATGAAGGTCCTAGAGAGGCTGGTCTTAGCCCACCTGAGGCCGCAGGTGAAGACGTGGCTGGACCCTCTGCAGTTTGCATATCAGCCCCATCTAGGAGTTGAAGATGCTATCATCTGCCTGCTGCAACGAGTCCATCTGCACCTGGATGGTGGAGGAGATACTGTGAGAATCACTTTTTTGATTTCTCCAATGCCTTTAACACCATCCAGCCACTACTGCTGGGTGAGAAGCTGCGGGGGATGAGGGTTGACAGCTCTGTGATCTCCTGGATTACTGACTACCTGACGGGCAGGCCACAGTTTGTCCGGCTGGGCAATGTCTTGTCTGAAGTGGTGGCTTGTGATACGGGAGCGCCACAGGGGACTGTGCTCTCTCCTTTTCTCTTTACCTTATACACTACTGACTTTCAGTACAACACAGAGTCATGCCACCTGCAGAAATTCTCTGACGACTCAGCTGTTGTGGGGTGTATAAGAGGAGGAGGGGGAGTACAGGAAACTGGTAGACAGATTTGTGGAGTGGACTGAGCAGAATCACCTGAGGTTGAATGTCAGCAAGACCACAAAGATGATGATTGACTTCAGGAAGAGGAAGACGCCTTCTCACCACTGCAGATTGGGGGGGGGATGTGGGAGTGGTTGAGGACGACAAATATCTGGGTGTCAGGATCAGCAGCGGGTTGGACTGGAGATCCAACACCGATGCTGTGCACAAGAAGGGGATGAGCAGACTCTACTTCCTGAGGAAGCTGAGATCCTTCAACGTGTGCAGCAGGATGCTGGAGCTTTTCTATCAGACCGTTGTCGCCAGTGCCATCTTCTTTGCAGCTGTCTGTTGGGGTAGCAGTATCAGGGCCAGAGACACCAACAGACTTGACAAGATTATCAAGAGGGCTGGCTCTGTAATTAGTCTCAGACTGGAGACCTTTGAGACAGTAATGGAGAGGAGAACACCAAATAAACTGCGATCCATCATGGACAATCCTGATCTCCCCCTCCACCACACGCTAGACAGACAGCGAAGCACTTTCTCCAGTAGACTACTACAGCTTCGCTGTCGAACAGCCAGGTACAGGAAATCTTTCCAGCCACATGCAATTTCACTGTACAATAACTCACTATGATGCTGTATTCTGGTCATAATAATGCTGCCACACTGCACCTTACAGACTAACTGGTACATCACATTTTCACTCTGCTCCTGATAGTCCTTCTTTGTACAATGGGATGATTCATGTGTTTATACGGGTCATCATATATTAAGCTATGATGTATATAGGTTTTATAGTCGTGTTAGTGTTTACTTTCCATGGGTAATCCCTTTGTCTGTCGTGTGTGTTTCTGTTGCTTGGTTGTCTACTGTCATGCTGCTGTTACACTGTAATTTCCCAGTTTGGGATCAATAAAGTACATCTATCTATCTATCTATCTATCTATCTATCTATCTATCTATCTATCTATCTATCTATAAATATAAAATATTATGTTTAATATGATCAAATTTGAGTATTGTATGCTAAAACTTACTTGAACTACATTTACGGTCATTTTAAATGTAAATGACCCTTGTATATGTATAAAAATAGCAAGAGAGACACTGTTGAATTATTTATTAACAACAGTAAATGCTGTAAAACAGTTTAGAAAAATATTTGCAATATGAGACTAAAGTAAAGGCCGATTTGGGGTCTGTTCTAATTCTCATTTGTATCCCTACCCCATCCCCTTTGCCTACTCCTTCCCCTTGGCCCTTGATAGAGCTTCAAAATGACCCCCATGAATTGGGACACCCGTTCAGGACTGCACAAGGTCATAAGCAGTTTCTGATGGATTTAATCTGTCATGAATCACCCGTTTCACTGGTGAAAGAAGGACACCAAACGCTGTCTGTGAGTTTGAACATTTATTAACATAAAAACAGACAAGAACATGAACATACAAAAATTAAATCATGGAGTGCTATGCGCTAACAAACAAGTACACAATGACAAATGCTGGAGGAGAGTGGGGCTCGATGTCCAGGGGGACGGAAGCCAGGGGATGCCTGGCCAGGGGCAGAATCCAGCCGGAGCCCTCCCAAAAGCAGTGGGGTTCATGGCTGGAAATAAGGGACAAACATACCTGGACGGAGCTAACCTACTCTCCTCGACAGCTGGACCCAAACACACTCAGAAGCCTGTTCCTGAGGACGGGTACATGTGTTAGAAGGACATGACAAACTACAGAGGTTTGCCGTGCCCTTAAATGCAGTACATAATCAATGACAGGTGTGGATACATGAGTGGAGAAAATAACAGAATGAATAACAGCTGTGCAGCTGCAAACAGTTTGACAGCCAGAAGCTGCACAGTGCTGTCAAAATAAAACACAAACTGGAAACCATAATGAAACAAACACAACAGAACCCCAAAATGTACATAATAATACTACAGACACAAAATGACAAGAGTTAAACAGGAACCAAATACATCAGACTTGACAACAAGGAAATAAGCAGGCAGAAAAACACTAAACTAGACAGGAAGCTGGGCACGGTGCCCACCCGTGTCCCAGGATCATGACATAATCTACATCAACATTAACGGTTTTCACCATAAAAAAGAAGAAAAAGAAAACTGATGAGGAAAAAAAGTCTCATCTTAAGGAAAATAATGTCTCAAATTTATATGAACAATTCTAATCAGTAGAAAAAGTCAGAAATTTACTTGAAAGAAAGCTATAAATTAAGAGAAAAATTTGGACCCATGGTGGGCCATTTTTGGCCCGTACACCACATGTTTGACACCCCTGGACCAGCACATTAAAAATACATAATTACAGGTTTTACTTCCGTGAAATAGTTGCGTATCACAGACATCATAGATAATCACAGATAAAAAAAAGTTCACCTTAGAAGAAGCTTCATTTGCTCTTTACAGCAACAAATCAATCTTTAGACACTTTTTCTCTCTGTCCAATAAACATTTAAATTTGCAAAGCTGTGGACAGTAAATGGGAGCTTCTTGCTCTAAAAATGATCATATTTAACCACAGAGATAGGAGCTGATGTGGGAGGAGAGCACAGTTTAACTACTCACGCTGGAACAACAGAGGATCAGGTGGAATTCCCCTGGTGATCTGATTGCTGAGAGCGGGGACAGGTGTGTTCTGGTGGCCAGCTGTTAGTTCTGTGCCGTTTCTGGCCACAGAATGAACTTACCTGCGAAGCACCGTGTCTGCACCTTCTGTCCACAGCTTCTGTCCTCAGCCTGGAGCAGTAACGTGCTAGCAGTTGAGCCAGACCAAAGACTCTGAGCCAGACCACGTCCACAGGACAGTGGACTAATAAGAATACACTGTGTGTGTGCAGATAGTGCTTATGGGAGTTGTAGTTTTGTAGTCTCACACTGTGATAGGCTTATTATTTAGATGTTGCTTTAGAAAACTACAACCCACCACAGTGGCTAGTGGGAGTGGCTGTCTTACCCGCCACCGGTGAAATTCACCCGCCAGTGGTGGGTGGGCGGGTGACAGTGTTGCCAGACATACAATAATTATCGTATTTGTACGATAATTTTGCCCTCTGTACGATGTACGATCAGTAATTTCAAAATTCCCCTAATGTTTGATAATTTGACCCCTTCATTACATGGCTACGTTAATACATTAGCAAACACAATCAGAATATGGATCCTGCACACACAAACTGCGTTTGTTTTTACACATTGTTTCACGTGCGCGGGCTGTGTGGAAAAGAAGATGGAAGACTTGTGTTGCAGTAGTAGAGAGGCAGACTCGGATGGAGGTTAGTGATGAGATCTACAGTTCAATGAAACGTGTCAAGTCAAGCTAAAAAGATCCGTTATAAATAGTGTTATACCGAATCAGTCAGTGCTGTACTGGAGCTCTAACTGCCTACCACCGAACTGAGAGTCAGCTGAACCGAGTGTGCGGGGCTCGTTTGCCGCTCAGGTGGGGTTTCAGCTGCTGGTCCCTGGCTTCCACTACAGCGCCGGTGAGTGATTCAGTACATTACATTCATCCATAAAAACTAGTACACTCGACTGAATCGTTCGTGTACATTACAGCACTAATGCAGGCACAGCAGACTCAACAAGCAAGCAACATCACGAGCAGGTTGAGAAACGAATGGGATGTGTGTGTGGAGGGGGGGCAGAGCCCAGCTTTACTGGGTGGTTCAAACCTGTTGTTGGCATTAGTACTGAAGTTTTCTGTTGCTGCTGCAAAGTGCAAATGCCTGCAAAAATGTCACTGAGTTGTAGTTCTCAATAAAACTGAAATGGGTTTCTGCTTCAATTATCAGAGGCATTTTTGCAGTAGTTTAGGTGGATTGATGTTTATTCCTAATGTATAAACAGAGTACTTCTCAAAATATTTATGAGGAAAACCTTGATATATGATGATTCAACAGAAGACATATAGAAAATAGATAAGTACTACTGATATTTTGGGCCGTTCAGTACAGGCTTATCCTGTACTTTGCACAGGTAGAGGTGCTTTTTTCAAATGATCTGTAAGATTATTTAAAGGTGAAACTGTTATAGGCTATAATATGCCTATAACACAGTGCATCTGTGCATCTTCCTAGTACTCCAGAACAACTTTGCATGCACCCACCTGCATGCAAAGCCTCTAGTGCTCCACTTCAGTCAGTCATTGGAATTCAGACCATGCCCTGTACTGTGGGGTCGTGACTTTCTGCTGTGTACATGGCCCAGAGCTAAATATAGGACAGGACGTGAACACACTGTGATCTCTCTCTTCCGTAGCTTTCTTACATACACACACACCTGGTTGAATGATGTTTGAATTCTGATCTTTTAGCTTCTAGACCAAAACCAAAGGTATCCTGACCAAAGTTTTGTCTCCGTGTCTTCAGCCAGAGAATGCTTTTTTTTTTTCATGTGCTTGTATCTCCTCTTTTCTTTCTTTTCCTCTGGACACTGAATTGTTTCCTGCTTTGGAAAAGGCCAGTTACATGTGGTCATACCATGCAGAATTCATTTTGCGTCTAATGATTGAATAATGGCTTCCCCTTCACTGGTTTTTATGAAAGAACTCTACGGGAAATCCAATTGTCTCCCTGCCAATCAGGGGTTAAGCTTAAGCAAATGTGTTCCCCCGCTGCTCCAGTAAAACAAAGCACCAATGATGAACTTCTCTCTTTACTGCAGAACCCCCACCCCACCGCCTGCTTCATCACACAGAGGGGCTCCTCTGCCTGATAGAGATGTCTGTCACATCAGCTAGACGCAACCCCCTTCTCTGACACTTTTCCCTGATTTGTTTCTCTCTCCCTCATCTTTTTTTGCTCTTTTCCTTCCATGATTCAATCTTATAACCCCCCCACCCCACCCCCCTGTGTGAACTGAAACAGACAGTGGTGCATTCCTGCTCATTCAATGGCATTTCTGTTAAGCCCAAATCCGGTTGCCTCTCTCCTCTTCACTTTCACCTCCTCATCCTGACATCCTCTGTCTTCATCCTTTTCGTCACCCTCTCCCTCTCTCTCTCTCTCTCTTGCTCAGCCTTCTCATCCCCCCACCCCCCGCCTGCATCTCACCCTGTCCTAGTTTCCACAGCCTGCTTTATGAATTATGTGCGACTTGCTTGCCTCATGAAAGAATCATCTTGGCCAATGAATAATAGATGTGGAGGAGAATAGAAGTGTAGGTTACAAACTGTGTTTACCCTCACTGCCTCATCCGCTGCCTTATTAATTTCATCATAGTTAAATAACTGACTTGGTCTTTCTAACTCCCTTTTGAATCAGACCAGCTATAAAAAAAAAGACGCAAACAGTGCAGCATCAAACATGCAAAGTGTAGCAGGTCCCTCTTTCATTGTGGTTTGGCTCCTTGTTCTAAAACGCCATTAAAGCTGTCACCTTCAGTTTATCCTGTGTCAACTATGGAGTTGCGTTATTATGTTTGACAAATCTGTCCTCAGTAATTATCTACTTCCCTCAGAGGCTCTATATCCTTGTGTGTATCAGTGTGCAAAAGAGTCAGCAAGAGACATATTGAGACCCTCAGATAAATATCGTGAAATAATTTTTATTTCTGTATTTCTGCAGGATTCATTCAGGTTTAGTTACAAACCTGTACAACTATCTGAGGTCTAGCCCCCTTTTTTCAAGATTCTGGTGCCCCAAAAATGCTAGGGATGCACCTAATGTGAAATTTTGGACCTATACTGATACTGAAGTTTGAAATAATGGGCCATATAACCAGGGCTTGACGTTAACTTTTTACTGACTGGCCACTGTGGCTAGTGATTTTCCAAAGTTACTAGCCACTCAGCCTTTTCACTAGCCACAATTTTGTGATTGGAAAATTATGTTTAATATTGTAGAAGCATGCTCAAATAATGAGGCTGAGTTTCAGTCATAAAACCAGCTTTATTTGACAGAACGCAGCTTCTAGCATTCTCAAAGCAGGAAAGAGAAAGAATCATACTTCAACCCCCTTTTATACATTTCCAGCATCAGAATTCAAGCCACATGGTGTCTTCAGTCAACATACAGTTACAAAGCATCCCTTTGAAGCTTCACCATTGTCTCTCATTTCTTGATGAACCGGAATACCCTCCGGGGTGTCTTCTGTGGGACAAAGAGACAAATCTCACACTTCCTTGTTACCTCCTGTAGATTCGAGTCCTTAGTCCTTGCAGACGTGACACTCCACAATACACATTCAGTCCTGTCTCTGTGGCAGCGTGAGCCCCCAATGTGTGTCGGCCACACTACCCCCCCCCCACACGTCTAGTAAGGCAAAATCTAAATGGCATAACAAAAAGAAAAACACAAAGCACTCCATACATCGCTAATCAATCCACCAACTGCCTAGGTTTTAATCTTCTGCCGAATCTGCTGCAACCTGGCTTGGCTGCACCTGCAACATCTCTCTGCACCTGTGGATTAAAGCCGTTAGCACCTCTCTGTGAAGACTTTGGAGAATGTCCCCTCGGCGGCCTGCCCCGGCGGGGGGGCCTCGCGAGCTGCACCTCCTCGTCAGCCAGAACAAAAGCGGGTTTGAGTCTGTTAATGCAAATCAGCTCCCGTCTGCCCCCTAAATCTAGCAGAAAATGCTTCTGCCCGGTCTCCAGCACTCGAAACGGTCCGTCGTAAAACGGCCGCAAACTTGGACGCTGGGCGTCATGTTTAACAAAAACGAACTCTGCATTTTTTAAAGCTTTGGGCACAAAAACGTGTGGGAAACTGTGATGGATTGGGCCAGGAAGTGTGTTTGCTCCTGAGCCGCTCTGCCACGGCTGAGCGGGGGGGCCACTAGGTGCAGGATTATCAGGAAGAAATTCCCCGGGCAAACGAAGCGGTTGGGCGAAAACTAATTCAGCCGGGGAAGCGTGCAAATCTTCCTTAGGTGCAGAACGCAACCCTAATAACACCCATGGAAGTTTGTCTACCCAATTTGTATCCGTTAGCGACGCTCTGAGGGCTGCTTTCAATGACCTGTGAAAGCGTTCGCATAAACCATTAGCCTGGGGGTTATACGCGGTGGTGCGATGAATCTTCACCCCCAAGCTGCGGGCCGTCGATGACCACAGCTCGGAAATAAATTGGGGACCTCTGTCGGACGTTATGTCCGACGGTACACCAAAACGCGCAACCCATGCTGCTAAAAATGCTTGCGCAACTTCTTCCGCTGTGGTTGATGCCAGAGGAACCGCCTCTGGCCAGCGCGTGGTGCGGTCTACCATCGTCAAAAGGTGTGTGTGCCCGTGTGATAACGGAAGCGGCCCGACCAGGTCAATATGCACGTGATCAAAACGCTTAGCGGGGATGTGGAAAGGTTCTAACGGGGCCTTAGTGTGTCTGTGTATTTTAGCTCGCTGACACGCTACGCAGGCTGCTGCCCATTCCTTGACCTGTTTGCGCAACCCGGGCCAAACAAATTTCTCCCCCACCAACTTAATCGATGCGCGCACCCCCGGGTGCGCGAGAGAATGGACCAAGTCAAAAACACGGCGACGCCACGCGGTTGGCACCACAGGGCGGGGCCGTCCCGTGGAGACATCGCAGATTAGCGGGGGCATACCGTTTTGTAGCACCCTGTGCTCCAGCCTTAACCCTGTTGGTCCAGACTGGAGCGCGCGCACGTCCGCGTCGTTAACCTGCTCCGCAGCCATAGCTGCATAATCTAACCCAACACAGACTGGGGCTGCGCGCGCTCCCGCGTCGCTGCCCGGGCCCGCGGCCATGGCTACAGAGTCTGCCCCTATGGGGCTTGGCGGTGCTACTGCACGCGAGAGGCAGTCTGCCACAACATTGTGTTTACCCGCGACATGCTGAATATCAGTAGTGAACTCCGATATTGCGGCTAGTTGCCTTTGTTGCCGGCCTGACCAGGGTTCTGAAATTTTGGCCATTGCAAACGTTAGCGGTTTATGATCCACAAAAGCGGTGAAACGTCGCCCCTCTAACCAGAACTGAAAATGACGGATGGCCAAGTGTAGGGCCAAAAGCTCCCTGTCAAACGCGCTGTATTTCCGTTCACTATCGCGCAAGGTCCTGCTGAAAAACGCGAGGGGTTGCCAGGTACCTGCCACAAACTGTTCAACTACCGCCCCCACCGCTACATCGGAAGCGTCAGTGGTGAGCGCCATGCAGGCCGTTGGAACTGGGTGCGCTAACAAAACTGCGTTTGCCAGGGCTGATTTGACCTGGGCAAAAGCGCGCTCCCGCTCCAGAGACCATTCAATTTTATTTGCGGGCTTTTGTTTTTTTAACGCGGTGTACAATGGCTGCATGAGTCGTGCTGCGCTTGGGAGGAAACGGTTGTAAAAATTAACCATCCCTAGAAACTCCTGAAGCGCCTTGACCGTTTGAGGTTGCGGAAAATCCATTATGGCACGCACTTTATTTGGAAGGGGAACTGCTCCCTCTGCCGAAACGCGATGTCCCAAAAAATCAATCTGCGCCACCCCAAACTGACACTTCGCTGGGTTAACTATTAACCCGTGCTCTGCCAACCTCTGGAAAACTGCTGTGAGGTGTTTTTCATGTTCGCCTTCGGACGCGCTGGCTACCAAAATATCGTCCAAATAAACGAACACGAAAGGCAGGTCGCGTAAAACTGCATCCATCATGCGTTGGAAAGTCTGCGCGGCCCCCTTGAGGCCAAAAGGCATGCGCAAGAACTCAAAAAGGCCGAAAGGCGTTATGACCGCTGTTTTGGGTACATCCTGCGCGTGCACTGGCACCTGGTGATAGCCGCGCACCAAGTCTATTTTAGAAAAAATGCGCGCCCCCCGCCAAATGGACAGAAAAATCCTGAATGTGCGGAATCGGGTAGCGGTCATGAGCTGAAACGTTGTTCAACCTGCGGAAATCACCGCAAGGTCGCCACGAGCCGTCAGCTTTTGGGACCATGTGTAACGGCGAAGCCCAAGAGCTCTTGGAACGTCTAACAATGCCCAGTTTTTCCAGATTAGTGAACTCCTCGCGCGCGATGGCCAGTTTAGCTGGGTCCAAGCGCCGAGCCTTTGCAAACACGGGAGGGCCTGTGGTCGTTATGAAATGTTCTACCCCATGTTTGGCCACCGTTGCTGAAAACGTGGGGACTGTGAGTGCTGGAAACTGAGCAAGCAGAGTGTGAAACTTACCACCCGCAGCTGAGACGCTGGCATGTGCAGTTGGCGGGGCCACCCGAGCTGTGCAGGGAATAGAATGAAAGGACAGTGCATTAATCAGACGTCTATTAGCAAGGTCAACCAATAAACCATGTGAGCACAAAAAATCAGCCCCTAACATGTTGAAACTGACTGCTGCTACAATAAATGTCCACTCAAATGAACGGCCCTGTAAAGACAGAAGCATGGTCCTCTCACCAAACGTTTTAATCGTGGAGCCGTTCGCTGCTGACACTGACACCCAGGGGGCTTTAGAAGGTGACAGCCGTTCCGCGTAGGTGGGTGTGACGAAACTCAGCTGAGAGCCCGTGTCCACGAGGAACTGTTTCCCCGAGCGTGCATCCGTCAGGTAAAGCAGCCTGTTCTCGTTGCCGAGGGTCGCAGCTGCTACCGGCCCTCGGTCTTGGCGTTTCCCTGGCGCTTAAAATTGCACGGTGGGACGCACCTGTGCGCTCTCTCTGCAAAACGGCGGTGGTAGAAGCACGAGCCGTTCTCCGCTCCGCATCATCTGGCTCCTGTCGCCGCCGTCGTTGGTGCGTCTGGCGCCGCGGCCGCTGGACCCGCACTGTCTCCGGACGCCGTTCCTGGACTGGCCGCCGCGGCCGAGACCGCGTTCCGCTTGTGGGCGTCGACCAACCTCTGCGCCTCCTTGCTCAACCCATGGTAGTCTCGCTTGGCCAATCGGGGTGACTCTGCCAGGGCCACTCTCACTGCTGGTGGTAGGATTCGAAGGAAAAGGTGGGCGAAAATGAATTCGCCATCCTCAGAGGCTTTGAGCTGCAGCATCTTCACCATCAGGTCCGCAGGTCTATCGTTTTCGGCCTCCGTCAGCGCCAGGAGCCCCTCTGCTCGTTGTTGGACTGAGGGGGTGAAATGGCTGATCAGCGCGTCCTTCAATGCGCTGTACTTGTCGCTGTCTGGTGGATGATTAACCAGATCTTCCACTCTCTGGACCGTGTTGCTGTCCAGCTTCGCTACCACGTGGTAGAATCTTGTGTCATCGTTGGAGATTCTCCGGAGGTTGAACTGCGCCTCGATTGCGCTAAACCATGAGCGCGGGCTGTGCTGCCAGAAATCGGGCAGCCGGATCGTGGAGGCGGCCATCAGGCTGGCTTCCACAGAGCCCCGCTCGGGAGAATTCTGTCTGCTCATTCTCCGTCGTAGGTCACCAGTGTAGAAGCATGCTCAAATAATGAGGCTGAGTTTCAGTCATAAAACCAGCTTTATTTGACAGAACGCAGCTTCTAGCATTCTCAAAGCAGGAAAGAGAAAGAATCATACTTCAACCCCCTTTTATACATTTCCAGCATCAGAATTCAAGCCACATGGTGTCTTCAGTCAACATACAGTTACAAAGCATCCCTTTGAAGCTTCACCATTGTCTCTCATTTCTTGATGAACCGGAATACCCTCCGGGGTGTCTTCTGTGGGACAAAGAGACAAATCTCACACTTCCTTGTTACCTCCTGTAGATTCGAGTCCTTAGTCCTTGCAGACGTGACACTCCACAATACACATTCAGTCCTGTCTCTGTGGCAGCGTGAGCCCCCAATGTGTGTCGGCCACAATATGATCAAATTTGACTCTCGCATGCTAAACTTTACTTGAACTAAATTTACAACCTTTTAAATATAAATGACATTTATACATACAGTGGTGTGAACAAGTGTTTGTCCCCTTCTTGATTTCTCATTTTTTTGCACGTTCCAAAACACACAAGCAAGTCCACCTCTGAACTGCTTAATGTCATGGGCGGCGAGAGCGCGCCCCCTCCTTCCTGTTCATCTCTCCTCAGCTCATCATCACACCTGAGGGAGAGGACACACCTGCGCCCTCTCATCAGCCAGCGTGCTTAAGGAAGCGTCCTTCAGTGATTCGATGCTGGCTCGTCTGGGTATACTGCCGCTAAGGTAGCAAGTCAAAAATACACTGGTGTAAGAAATTATTAACCTGTGTGCTTTTTCTCCTTCGTGCAGGTTGCTGCCATCATGGGGGTGTGTCACTGGGGGCTGCATGCGCTCTCCTGCCACTTCATCCCACACCACAGTAACCTCCACCCGGTCAGGCTCCACCAGCTCACTCCCCACCCTGCTGGTTCGTCTATTCCCTGCTGGAGTCCTGCCGGCGCTCCCTTGGAGCCCCCGTAAGTGGTAATTTGGCTCGCCCATTTTCCCTTACTCCATTCCTCTGCTTAAAGCTCTTGTCTTCTCCCTACAGGGTCCTTCCTCTGGCGAATGACTGTTCTGTAGCAGTGCGGATTTTGCTATTCAGTAAAAGTAACTCAAACATGTGTAATAGTTTGATTGTCTCATTGTTGCTGCACCTTGCATGTGGGCTGAATAACCCAATCAATCATGACAGAAGGAGCCAGCCTTAACCTTGGCTTAGCAGGTGCAACAGGGGAACAATCAGCTCTGGATCACCTCGAGGTCACCGAGCAACAGGTCTCCGTGATAAACCAGCAGCTGCAAACTATGATGCTGCAATTGGACACCATCACGCGGCATTTGGCCGGGACAGCTCCTCCGGCTCCTCCTCCTCACCCTTCTCCCATTGTTCAACCTCCGGTCCGCCGTACCACCTCCATTCTCACACCTGCCCCATTCGCGGGGGAGGTCGGGAAATATAAGGAGTTTCTCCATCAGGTATGGATATACTTGGAGCAGGTCAGGGGGAGTACCTGGGGGATCCCACTAAAATTCCATTTTTCACCCTACTGCTGCGGGACCGAGCCCTTAGTTGGGCTCTGGCCACATCAGACAGCCCGGAAGGCTGTAGTTACATGTTTGATCAATTTGTGGCTGCTTTTTGTCCCACATTCGACCACACTGAGAGTCAGGGGAACATAATGAGGCGCCTTATGACTCTCTGCCAGGGGCCTGGGTCTGTGGATGAGCTCTCGGTTGAGTTTTGGGTTGAAGCGGCAGACTCGGGGTGGAACGAAGTTGCGTTATGCAGCGCGCTCCTCCACGGGATAAACACCCATCTCCACGACGACCTGGCGGTTTATGCCGTTCCTGACATGCTCGATGGTCTCATTGATCAGGCTGTGGGGTTGGACAACCGCTATTGTGAGCACGCAAGGGAGCAACAGGCCTCCTCTTGCTCATCCGCCGAGCGGGTGCCCGCTGTGGGGACTGACACCGGGGGGGCTGGTTCTCCTTCCGAGCCAATGGACCTCAGTCGATTCCAATTAACCGATGACAAGCGTTGGCGAAGGAGAAGGACTGGCGCATGCATGTACTGTGCCTCCCCGAGGCACAGTCGAGACGAGTGCCCCCAGCGGCCAAAAGACGTGGCCCATCAGTAACCATGGGGGATCTGGCGGGTGGGACCAAGTTAACTCCACCCGGCAATTTCTCTATTCCGGCCCTTGTGCAATTGCCGGGGGTTGAGAGGAGGGTTGTGGTGTTAGATGATTCAGGGGCAGAGGGCAATTTCATGTTGGCCCAGCTCGACCGGGACCTGGGTATTCCCACTCTTAAATTGCCCCATCATTAACGTATTACCACCATATCCGGCCGTGAGGTAGTCGCCGAATACACGAGGCTGGTCGCCATCCTCTTGTCCTGGAATCATCGGGAGGAACTCACGTTTCTAATTCTCCCAAATTCATCATCCCCGATGATTCTAGGGTATCCGTGGCTCCAGAGGCACAGCCCCATTATTAACTGGGGGCGCAATTCTATCTCCTCCTGGAATCCGTTCTGTTTGGCCAATTGTCTAAGTTCAGCTGAGTGTGCTCCATCTCTTCTGGTCTCTCTTCCTCCGGTCAAGCCACCCAACCTCAGCCTCGTCCCATGGGTTTATCATGATTTGGGGGAGGTCTTCAGCAAGTCAAGAGCACTGTCGCTTCTGCCTCATCGTTCTTATGACTGTGCTGTGGACCTCATCCCTGGGGCAAAGCTGCCGTCCAGCCGACTCTACAATATTTCTGGGCCGGAGAGAGAGGCAATGGAGAAGTATGTTAAAGAGTCATTGAATGCCAGCCTTATTTGTCCATCTTCGGCCCCTCTCGGGGCTGGGTTCTTCTTTGTCGGCAAGAAGGATGGTTCACTACGCTCGTGTATCAATTACCACGAGCTCAACGCTATAACAGCTAACAAATATCCTCTGACCTTGATGAATTCCACGTTCGAGCTCCTTCAACGCTCATGGGTGTATACCAAATTAGACACAACGCATACCATCTCATCTGCATTTGTGAGGGAGACGAGTGGAAGACAGCGTATAAAACACACCTGGGGTAATTTGAGTATTTGGTTATGCCATTTGGGCTCACCAACGCCCCCGCTGTCTTCCAACGGTTGATAAATGATGTCCTCCACGATATGCTCTACCAATCTGTGTTTGTCTATTTGGATGAAATTTTAATTTTCTCCCGCTCGCCAGAGGAACATGAGGTCCATGTGAGGGCCATTTTACAATGGCTCTTGGAGAACCAGTTCTACGTTAAGGCCGAGAAATGTGAGTTCTCCACAACATCTACTTCCTTCTTGGGCTTCATAGTGGCTGAAGGGAGACTGATTGCTGACCCGACAAAGGTAAGGGCAGTGCTCGATTGGCCGACACCCTACTCCCGCAGGGAGCTTCAGCGCTTCCTTGGGTTTGTGAAGTTTTATTGCCGGTTCATCAGGAACTATAGTGGGGTAGCACTGCCCTTAACACAGCTGAACTCTGTTAAGGTCCCCTTTTGGTGGACCGAGGCAGCAGAACAGGCCTTTTCCAAATTAAAGGGCCTGTTTACCGAAATACCTATCTTGGGCCAGGTCGACACACAGCTCCAGTTTGTCCTTGAGGTGGACACTTCTGATTTGGGGGGTGGGCGCTGTCCTCTCATAACGTGCATCCTCCGATCAGAAGCTCCACCCGTGCGCATATTTCTCTCGTCGGCTTACGCCGGCTGAGAGGAATTACGACGTAGGGGGAAGAGAGCTGCTCACCATTAAATTGGCACTAAAGGAATGGAGACATTGGTTCGAGGGGGCTATTCACCCCGTTATCTTGTGGACTGACCACAAGAACCTTGTGTACTTGTGGTCGGCCCGCCGACTTAATTCCAGGCAGGCTCGCTGGGCTTTGTTTTTCCAGCGGTTTAATTTCACCATCACTTACCGGCCTGGCTCTCGGAATACCAAACCGGATGTGCTATCGCGCCAGTTTGATTCTGAGGAGGTAGCACCCCCTTCCTACCCCCAATCCATTCTTCCACCTTCATGCGTCCTGGGTACCCTTACGTGGTATATCGGGTGGAGGGTTCGTCAGGCCCAATCTCGGGAGCCTGTGCCAGCAGGGTGCCCCCGGAACTGCCTGTATGTCCCCGCTGCCCTCCATAGTGACGTCATCCAGTGGAGTCACACTAGCCGCTTCGCCTGTTATCCTGGTATCACCCGCACGACGGATCTGGTTTGGCGGGTGTTCTGGTGGCCCATGCTGTGGCGGGCTGTGCTGGAGTACCTGTGGGCCAGCCAGACCTATGTCTGGGGCAAGTCTGACTCTTCCCCCCGGCTGGACTTCTCCATCCTCTGCCCTTCCCCGGTCGGCAGTGGTCACATATCGCTGTGGACTTTGTCACTGGACCTCCCCCCTCCCATGGTAAATCAGTGATCCTGACCATCGTGTACCGCTTCTCCAAGGCTGTCCACCTGGTGGTGCTCCCTAAACTCCCCTCGGCCTTAGAGAAAAAGGTGGTTTATGTTCGAAAACCCTCCAATGTGGCTGAATTACAACAATTCTGCAAAGATGAGTGGGCCAAAATTCCTCCACAGCACTGTAAAAGACTCAGTGACAGTTATTGCAAACACTTGATTGCAGTTGTTGCTGCTAAGGGTGGCCCAACCAGTTATTGGGTTTAGGGGGCAATCACTTTTTCACACAGGGCCATATAGGTTTGGATTTTTTTTTTGCCCTTAATAATCACCTTCATTTAAAAATGGCATTCTCTTACTTGTGTTGTCTTTATCTAATATTTAAATTTGTTTGATGATCTGAAACATTTAAGTGTGACAAACATACACAAAAATGAGAAATCATGAAGGGGCAAACACTTTTTCATGCCACTATATATTAATTTACTGCTTTGGCTAAACAGTTCTTATTATCTTAATAACTATTGCTCTGAGTGCTGCTGTAATCCTGGAATTCCCCCATTGCAGGACTAATAAAGGCTTATCTTATCTTATCTTCTCACAATGTGAGAAGATAAGAGCCTTGGCTAATGTATGCCTTCTCAGATGATCACTGAAATGTAATGGGTTCTTCTCTAGCCCAAGAACCACCTTTGGTGAAAATTTCATCCAAATCCATCCAGTAGTTTTTGTGTAATCCTGCTGCACAAATAGAAATAAAGCTCTTTATGTTAGCGGTGACCTCCGGTGTGCAGCAGAAAGTGTACTCAGATGTGCAGACAGTTCTAAGGAAAGTCATGACTTATTAACATGAAGAAACTCAAAGAAACAAACAGTATGGGGGCTGCAATGCTAGGATAGCTGGCTAGGCAAATACACAGAAGGGAGAAAACTGACTCACGAGGAAAACCACTGATGACAGGGAACCGGAGGGAATTGCCAACTATAACATAACAAAGAACTGAGAACTAAGAGCAACTTATACAGTGGTGTGAAAAAGTGTTTGTCCCCTTCCCGATTTCTCATTTTTTTCTGTTTGTCATCCTTAAAAGTTTCAGCTCATCAAACAAATTTAAATATTAGATGAAGATAGCACAAGCAAACACAAAATGCAGCTTTTAAATGAAGATGTTTATTATTAAGGGAAAAAAAATCCAAACCTACATGGCCCTGTGTGAAAAAGTGATTGCCCCCTAAACCGAATAACTGGTTGGGCCACCCTTAGCAACAACTGCAATAAAGCATTTGCAATAACTGGCAATGAGTCTTTTACAGTGCTGTGGAGGAATTTTGGCCCACTCATCTTCGCAGAATTGTATTGTAATTGATAGAAAAATTCCATATTATTCTTATATTATTCCATGTCTTTTATATTCTCATATGTCTATTTTATATATGACCTTTGGGCAGCTTCATTCTGTGTGTAACAATGCATGAGTTAGCAATTACATAGTTGTAATAAGAATGTCCAGTTTGTGAGTGATTGTGGTGAGAATGTTCAGATATTTTTCTAAATGACTGCAAATCTTTTCAATTAGTCATGTTCAGTTCTGTGTGACTGAGAGTTTATTTATCTCCCTGTTTCCTATGAGTAAAGAAGATAAGGACTTTGCTTCATTGACTCTCAAGGACAAGACTCTACGTCTTGCAGGACATTAATCTCCGTTTTCCGTCTTCCCATTGATAAAAACAGCTTTATAAACCTTGAACAATGCATGTTTGATTCGGGAGTATGGATGGCAAGACTTAGTACTCTGCCTCTGTATTTCTCCCTCATCGGCCATGAGAAAAATAAATCTACTTACATTTAAATATTCTACCTGATTTTTTGACTCAGAATGATTATGCTGAAAAATAATCTATCATTTGGTGCTCCGAACAAGGCACCCAGATAATTCAGTCCTGCTACCAGTGCCTCTGCCCGATTTCAGCGAGTCCACAGCTGACAAAAGACCTCCCCAGGCTGAACCCAATGGCTCAGTGTTACTGCAGTGGAGGCATTTGGAGCCAAGGCACTGGAACGGACTGAGTGACGGGCCTAGAACTCTAAAGGCGGCTTGAGTGTGAGTACATTTATTTATTGACTGACCCTGGGATGGAAGTCCCCAAGGGTACCCTGGGATGAGAGTCCCCAAGGGTAAATGTTGTGTTTGTTAAGCTGAGCGTTTGACACTGCAAAGTCTGGTGTACGCTTCTGCACACCGTGGCAGTAGGTTTAGTTCGGTTTGGTATGGAGCAGTTTGGGTTTGACGAGATGGAAGCTCAGTGGTGTTGTTAATGTGCGGAACCCTTGACATAAGAGGCTCCAATAAGATCGTAGTGAGCGTTGATGGAATCGGTGTAAGAATCTCCAATAACATCGCAGTGAGCACTGATTAAAGTCGACTGGTAGAAGAATGGTTAACCTTTGAAATAGCGCTGGTTTGAATAAAATTACTGCAGTTTGTTTGTTTGTTTGTCTGGTTGTTCTGTGTTATATGATTTGTCCTGGCGAGATTGCAGAGGCGGAAGTACAAGTGCCGCGACGGTTGAAGCCGTGGTTGTCCCTTGTTTTTCTGGTTACTGTAAAGTGTAAAGGGATGGTTATGTGATTATTGTCTCACGGGGCAATGCTAAAAATTGTGTATAAAGTGGTGAATTGGGAGTTTGCAGGTAATAATGGAGAGAAAGAGAAAAACAAGAAGGGTTCATGTCACAGTGTGAGGTTGCCAAATTCGCTGAGGTTGCCATTTCAAGCTTAATTTAAGTGATTTGTAGTTGTGTGTGTGCGTGGCTGCCTAGCTGTGACCTTGACTGAATATCTATCTATCTATCTATCTATCTATCTATCTATCTATCTATCTATCTATCTATAGAGCTGTGTGCGTGTATATGAGGGCCCGTGTATCTGAGATTACTGCTGAAATGGTGTGATCTGAGTGAGTGAGAAGAAAGGGACAAATATATATACAGTATATGTGTGTATATATATATATATATATATATATATATATATATATATATATATATATATATATATATATATATATATATATATATATATATATATATATATATATATATATATATATATATATATACACTGTATATATATATACACTGTATATATATATACAGTGTATATATATATATATATATATATATATATATATATATATATACACACACACACACACACACACACACACACACACATATATATACACACACACATACACACACACACACACACACACACACACACACACATATATATATATACTGTATATATATATACAGTATATATACAGTATATATATATATATATATATATATATATATATATATATATATATATATATATATATACACAGTGGGGTAAAAAAGTATTTAGTCAGCCACCAATTGTGCAAGTTCTCCCACTTAAAAGATGAGAGAGGTCTCCAGTTTTCATCGTAGGTATACCTCAACTATGAGAGACAAAATGAGAAAAAAAAATCCAGAAAATCACATTGTCTGATTTTTAAAGAATTTATTTGCAAATTATGGTGGAAAATAAGTATTTGGTCAATAACAAAAGTTCATTTCAGTACTTTGTTATATACCATTTGTTGGCAATGACAGAGGTCAAATGTTTTCTGTAAGTCTTCACAAGGTTTTCACACACTGTTGCTGGTATTTTGGCCCATTCCTCCATGCAGATCTCCTCTAGAGCAGTGATGTTTTGGGGCTGTTGCTGGGCAACACAGACTTTCAACTCCATCCAAAGATTTTCTATGGGGTTGAGATCTGGAGACTGGCTAGGCCACTCCAGGACCTTGAAATGCTTCTTACGAAGCCACTCCTTCATTGCCCAGGCGTTGTGTTTGGGATCATTGTCATGCTGAAAGACCCAGCCATGTTTCACCTTCAATGCCCTTGCTGATGGAAGGAAGTTTTCACTCAAAATCTCACGATACATGGCCCCATTCATTCGTTCCTTTACACGAATCAGTCGTCCTGGTCCCTTTGCAGAAAAACAGCCCCAAAGCATGATGTTTCCACCCCCATGCTTCACAGTAGGTATGGTGTTCTTTGGATGCAACTCAGCATTCTTTCTCCTCCAAACACGACAAGTTGAGTTTTTACCAAAAAGTTCTATTTTGGTTTCATCTGACCATATGACATTCTCCCAATCCTCTTCTGGATCATCCAAATGCTCTCTAGCAAACTTCAGACGGGCCTGGACATGTACTGGCTTAAGCAGGGGTCACGTCTGGCACTGCAGGATTTGAGTCCCTGGCGGTGTAGTGTGTTACTGATGGTAGCCTTTGTTACTTTGGTCCCAGCTCACAGCAGATCATTCACTAGGTCCCCACGTGTGGTTCTGGGATTTTTGCTCACCATTCTAATGATCATTTTGACCCGACGGGGTGAGATCTTGCGTGGAGCCCCAGATCGAGGGAGATTATCAGTGGTCTTGTATGTCTTCCATTTTCTAATAATTGCTCCCACAGTTGATTTCTTCACACCAAGCTGCTTACCTATTGGAGATTCAGTCTTCCCAGCTTGATGCAGGTCTACAATTTTGTTTCTGGTGTCCTTTGACAGCTCTTTGGTCTTGGCCATAGTGGAGCTTGGAGTCTGACTGTTTGAGGTTGTGGACAGGTGTCTTTTATACTGATAACAAGTTCAAACAGGTGCCATTAATACAGGTAACGAGTGGAGGACAGAGGAGCCTCTTAAAGAAGAAGTTACAGGTCTGTGAGAGCCAGAAATCTTGCTTGTTTGTAGGTGACCAAATACTTATTTTCCACCATAATTTGCAAATAAATTCTTTAAAAATCAGACAGTGTGATTTTCTGGATTTTTTTTCCTCATTTTGTCTCTCATAGTTGAGGTATACCTATGATGAAAATTGGAGACCTCGCTAATCTTTTAAGTGGGAGAACTTGCACAATTGGTGGCTGACTGTATATATATATATATATATATATATATATATATATATATAGTATATATATATATATATATATATATATATATATATATATATATATATACTACCGTTCAAAAGTTTGGGGTCACCCAGACAATTTTTGTGTTTTCCATGAAAAGTCACACTTTTTTTACCACCAGGAGTTGTAAAATGAATAGAAAATATAGTCAAGACATTGACAAGGTTAGAAATAATGATTTGTAATTGAAATAATTTTTTCCTTCAAACTTTGCTTTCATCAAAGAATCCTCCATTTGCAGCAATTACAGCATTGCAGACCTAACATGATTACACAGGGATTTTCTAATCATCCACTGGCCTTCTGACGCAATGAGCAAACACATTGTACCATTAGAACACTGGAGTGATAGTTGCTGGAAATGGGCCTCTATACACCTACACTACCGTTCAAAAGTTTGGGGTCACTTAGAAATTTCCTTATTTTTGAAAGAAAAGCACTTTGTTTTTTCAATGAAGATAACTTTAAACTAATCAGAAATACACTCTATACATTGCTAATGTGGTAAATGACTATTCTAGCTGCATATCTACATAGGTGTATAGAGGCCCATTTCCAGCAACTATCACTCCAGTGTTCTAATGGTACAATGTGTTTGCTCATTGCGTCAGAAGGCTAATGGATGATTAGAAAACCCTTGTGCAATCATGTTAGGACAGCTGAGAACAGTTTAGCTGTTTAGAGAAGCTATAAAACTGACCTTCCTTTGAGCAGGTTGAGTATCTGGAAAAAACTATTATTTCAAATACAAATCATTATTTCTAACCTTGTCAATGTCTTGACTATATTTTCTATTCATTTTACAACTCATGGTGGTAAATAAGTGTGACTTTTCATGGAAAACACAAAATAATTGTCTGGGTGACCCCAAACTTTTGAATGATAGTGTATGTAGATATTGCACCAAAAACCAGATATTTGCAGCTATAATAGTCATTTACCACATTAGCAATGTATAGAGTGTATTTCTGATTAGTTTAAAGTTATCTTCATTGAAAATAAGTGCTTTTCTTTCAAAAAATAAGGAAATTTCTAAGTGACCCCAAACTTTTGAACGGTAGTGTATATCTATCTATCTCTATCTATCTATCTATCTATCTATCTATCTATCTATCTATCTATCTATCTATCTATCTATCTATCTATCTATCTATCTATCTATCTATCTATCTATCTATCTATCAATCTATAAGATAAGATAAGATAAGATAAGCCTTTATTAGTCCCACAACGGGGAAATTCCAGGATTGCAACAGCACAGGGATAGCAACACTCAGAGCAACAATCAGAAGGCAAGAAAAAAAACAAGCAAGCAAGAGCAGCTAATATACATATGTACATATTACTATAAGATATATATATACACACACACACACACACACACACACAGACACACAGTGCAGAGCATTGTAGCTGGATGGAATAAATATATGAATATATGAACACACAGTGCAGAGCATTGCAGCCAGATGGAATAAACACGTAAACATATAAACACCCACAGTACGGAGCATTGCAGCTAGGTGGAATAAATATGCAAGTATATAAACACACACAGTGCGGAGCAATGTAGCTAGATGGAATAATACGTAGATATATAAAAACACAGTGCGGAGCATTGTAGCTAGATGGAATAAATATATAGATATATAAATATAAACACACCCAGTGCTGAGCATTGTAGCTAGATGGAATAAATATGTAAATATATAAACACACACAGTGCAGAGCATTGTTGCTAGATGGGATGAAACAGCATAACCGACTACTTAGTTATCCTACATGGTATGATTATGTGCCCATACATATTCTCACCCTCCATAGCGACCGGTATGTTCCTAGTTGTATGCCGGAGAGGACCATTGTGTAAGTCTATTGCATCTTTTGCATTCAAAAAACTATTAGTTTGTTACGTCTTATATATATATACGTATATATATATATATATATATATATATGTGTGTGTGTGTGTGTGTGTGTGTGTGTGTGTGTGACACATGGGGAGTGCATAATGGTATAGCATCTTAGACTAGAGCAAAGAGCAGATTTTCCCTTGGAGATAGCAGGGAGGTGTGAAGGATGAATGCAGTGTGATCTTTTGTGTATCAGAGACTTCTAGGAGGATGGTAAAGGATTAAGGAAGTGAATGCAATGTGACCTTTTGTGTGTAGAAGCTTCTGAGGGAATGCCATAGTATTTAAGAGAAGAGTCTCGTCTGAGATGTTCTCTTTCTGACTATGCTTCTGTTTGAGATTTGTAATAAACTATCTGAGTCAAATCTGCCTCGTTATTTACACACTCCACACTGGTGACCCAAGACGAATAATGCAACACAACGAAAGATCCCCGGAGCCAGCCTCGTTGGGAGCCCCCAGCCAAGCATATGCTGTTACAATCAAGCTACCGGATTTTTGGCAGCACAATCTGCCCTCCTGGTTCCACCTAGTTGAGGCGCAGTTTGCCCTCCGGGGGATATCGGCGGATGACACGAAGTTCTACCATGTAGTCGCAACGCTTGACACCCACACGGCTCAGCATGTGGTGAGCCTGCTTGATCAGCCACCAACCAGCGACAAGAATGGCACGCTGAAGGCTGCTCTCATCCAGCACTACACGCTCTCGGTTGGTGAGAGAGCAGAGAGGCTCCTGATGCGGACTGGGTAAGGAGATGGGTCTGCTATTGACCTCATGGAGAAGATGCTGAGATTAAAGGGCTCGGACGAAGACCATTTCATTTTTACCCACATCTTCCTCCGGAACCTTCCGTCAGCGACGAGAGTGACCCTGGCCAATTCGCCGTTGCTGGCCAAGTGGGGACTATTGTGCGCTGGCCCGAGAAGCACACCGGATCATCATGGCTAGCAGAGAGTTCACGACCATGGCGGCAGCGACGAAGCTTGGCGCGACGGCCAGAGGAGGCGAGGAGCCATCGACGGCAGCGGCAGAGCCACCAACAACAGCAGCAGCGGGGGCCAAAGAACGCGGAGGAGACACCCTTTGCTTCTACCATCGCCGCTTTGCAGAGAGGGCACGCAAATGTATACCACCGTGCCAGTTCAAGCGCTCGGGAAACGCCAAGACCGGGGTTCGGTAGCAGCTGCGACCCTCAGGGAGGAGAACAAGCTGCTCTACTTGACGGACGCACGCTGGGGGAGGCATTTCCTCGTGGACACCGGTGCCCAGTTGAGTTTCATCATGCCGTCCTACGCCGACCGGCTGGCAGGATCTAGCGGCCCCGAGATGGCAGCAGCAAACGGCTCAGAGATTAAGACCTTTGGTGAGAGGACTCTACTTCTGTCTCTACACGGCCGTACATTTGAGTGGACTTTTGTCATAGCAGCATTGAATTTCAATATATCGGGGGCTGATTTTTTGTGCACACATGGTTTGTTGGTTGATGTCGCTAACAGGCGCCTGGTTAATGCACTGTCCTTTGATTCTATCCCCTGTACAGCTTGAGCGTCTCGGCCAACAGCACAAGCCGTCACAGCTGCATGCGGTAAGTTCCACACACTGCTCACTCAGTTCCCAGCACTCACGGTCCCGACATTTTTGGCAGCCATTGCTAAACATGGGGTGGAGCATTTTATCACCACCACCAGGCCGCCCGTTTTTGCAAAACCTCGGCGCTTGGACGCAGCTAAACTGGCTATAGCGCATGAGGAGTTCGCCAACCTGGAGAGGTTGGGCATCATCAGGCGTTCAAACAGCCCATGGGCTTCCCCGCTACACATGGTCCCTATAGCTGAGGGTTCGTGGCGACCTTGTGGGGATTTCCGCAGGTTGAACAACGCCACAGCGCACAACTGCTACCCAATTCCTCACATCCAAGATTTTTCCATTCACTTGGCAGGAGCGCGCGTTTTTTCTAAAATAGACCTGGTCCGCGGTTACCACCCAGTCCCAGTGCCCGCTGAGGACATACCCAAAACAGCGGTGATAACTCCGTTCGGTTTATTCGAGTTTTTGCGCATGCCATTCGGGCTTAAAGGGGCTGCACAGACGTTCCAACGCATGATGGATGCAGTGCTGCGTGATCTCCCTTTCATATTCGTCTACTTGGACGATATCTTGGTAGCCAGCGCGTCCGAAGACGAACACAAAACCCACCTCACGGCGGTTTTCCGGAGGTTGGAAGAGCAGGGGTTAATAATAAACCCAGCGAAATGTCAGTTCGGGGTGACGCAGATTGATTTTTTGGGGCACCGCGTCTCTCCCGAAGGAGCGGTTCCGCTGCCTGACAAAGTGCGCGTGGTAGCAGATTTTCCCCGGCCGCAAACGGTCAGGGCATTACAGGAATTTTTGGGAATGGTGAATTTTTATAACCGTTTCCTTCCCCGTGCAGCGCAGCTCATGCAACCACTGTACGCCGCACTCAAAAAACAGAAACCCACGAATAAGATCGAATGGTCCCCGGAGCGAGAGCGGGCGTTCTCGGAAGTCAAAGCAGCCCTGGCAAACGCTGCATTGCTGGCACATCCAGACCCAACGGCCCGCATAGCGCTCACTACTGACGTGTCAGATGTGGCCATAGGAGCGGTCGTGGAGCAGCGTGTAGCCGGGGCTTGGCAGCCGCTCGCCTTTTTCAGCAGGACTTTGCGCGATAGTGAACGTAAATACAGCGCGTTTGACAGGGAGTTGCTGGCTCTCCACTTGGCCATTCGCCACTTCCAGTTCTGGCTGGAAGGGCGCTGTTTCACCGCGTTCGTTGACCACAAGCCACTAACATTCACGATGGCCAAGGTTTCAGAACCGTGGTCGGGCCGGCAGCAGAGACAGCTGGCCACGATCTCAGAGTTTACTACCGATATTCAGCATGTGTCGGGTAAACTGAATGTAGTGGCAGACTCGCGCGCCATGGTGGCCCCGGTCCGCGTGGGGATAGATTAGTCAGCCATGGCCGCGGAGCAGGTTAGTGACACGGACGTGCGCGCGCTCCAGTCTGGATCAACAGGGTTAAGGCTGGAGAGCAGGGTGCTGCAAGACGGTATGCCCCCCCTAATTTGTGATGTCTCCACAGGGCGATCGCGTCCCGTGGTACCGGCCGCGTGGCGCCACCGCGTTTTTGAATCGATTCATTCTTTGGCGCACCCGGGAGTGCGCGCGTCGGTCAAAATGGTAGGAGAGAAATTTGTGTGGTCGAGCCTTCGCAAACAAGTGAAAGAGTGGGCAGCAGCCTGCATGGCGTGCCAACGAGCCAAGATACACAGACACACGAAGGCTCCCTTGGAGCCGTTTTGCATCCCGGCTAAGAGGTTCGACCATGTTCACATGGACCTCGTGGGCCCCCTCCCGCCATCACAGGGGTGCACGCACCTTCTAACAATGGTGGACCGCACCACGCGCTGGCCGGAAGTGGTTCCACTGGCAGCAACCACAGCTGAGGAGGTGGTGCGCGCGTTTTTAATGGCATGGGTGGCGCGTTTTGGAGTCCCGTCGGATATTACGTCCGACAGAGGCCCTCAATTTGTTTCCGAACTCTGGTCAACAATGGCCCGCAGCCTGGGTGTCACAATTCACCGCACAATCGCGTACAATCCACAGGCTAATGGGTTATGCAAACGTTTTCATAGGTCATTGAAAGCGGCTCTCAGGGCATCACTTACGGATGCAAACTGGGTAGACAAGCTACCGTGGGTTTTATTGGGGTTACGTTCTGCGCCTAAAGAGGATTTGGAAGCGTCCCCGGCTGAACTCGTTTTTGCTCAGCCACTTTGGCTGCCCAGGGAGTTTCTTCCAGATAATCCTGCGCCGGGCAGCTCCCAGTCTCAGCTGTTGCAGCGCAGCATAGACACAAGCACGCTGCCGGGCCCTGTTCACCACAGCTTTCCGCACGTTTTTGTGCCTAAAACTTTGAAAAACCCGGAGTTCGTTTTTGTTAGACATGATGCCCATCGACCTCCACTGTGCCCACCTTATGATGGACCGTTCAGAGGGCTGGAAACAGGGGACAAGCATTTTTTGCTAGATTTGGGGAGTAGGAAGGAAAAGATTGGCATAAACAGACTCAAACCCGCTTTTGTTGTGGCGGATGAGCAAGTGCTGTTGGCGAGGGCCCCTCGGCGTGGAAGACCCCCACGGGGAGCTTCCCAGAGAAAAGATTCCCCAGAGCACCCACATGCACAGACTTTTACCCCTCAATCATCAGCCCCCCAGCATGACAGCGCCGCGGAAGCGGTGAATCCTGGTTACAGCAGATACGGGAGAAGACTGAAGCCCAAGCAGCATGTGGATTGATGTTTAATGATTTAACCACAGCATATGGACTGTCATTCTATTGTTCTATCCAAGACGCTCGGGGGGGGTCATTTGGTGACACATGGGGAGTGCATAATGGTATAGCATCTTAGACTAGAACAAAGAGCAGAGTTTCCCTTGGAGATAGCAGGGAGGTGTGAAGGATGAATGCAGTGTGATCTTTTGTGTATCAGAGACTTCTAGGAGGATGGTAAAGGATTAAGGAAGTGAATGCAATGTGACCTTTTGTGTGTAGAAGCTTCTGAGGGAATGCCATAGTATTTAAGAGAAGAGTCTTGTCTGAGATGTTCTCTTTCTGACTATGCTTCTGTGTGAGATGTGCAATAAACAATCTGAGTCAAATCCGCCTCGTTATTTACACACTCCACAATATATACAGTATATATACAGTATATGGGTATTTTTTCAAAGCTTGGGAGTTTTTATAATTTCTTTTTGTGTGGGTTTTTGAATCTAATGTTGCACAACTGGTAAATATTCTCATATTTTTAAAGCCAACATTTTCAATTGCCAGATTTTTTCCTTATTTTAGGTTAAATTGCATGTTAGCAGGGCAGAGAGACATTTTGGTTTTTACTTTTATCTTTTGGGATGCCTGAGGGCAGATGAACAGCATTGAACTATTTTATTCAGTTTTGAGCTATTTTATTCAATTTTTGAAGTGTCAGTGTAATTTTTCACCTCACAGAGACAACAGTGAACTTTACAGGGAAAAAGGGTGACGGACTAACGTTCTGACATGACAATGAGGGCCGCACCTTAGTCCCTCCCTCCCCCTGCTCCTCGCTCGTCTGCTGCTCAGCCATGGCCCTGCCCCAGGACCCCAGCGAATACGTCACCTCACCTCTGGTCACTGCACCCCTCCTGTCTACAACCAAGCCATGTCAGATAGCCAATAAGTTAAGTAAAAGTGAACGCATATTAATCACTGCGACCATCATCAGTATGATAAATTAAACTGAAGATGACATAATTATCGGCCCAGGAAACACGCACGCAGGCTCAGGTAAGATTTAATAGCTTTATTCAATAGCAAGGGGTGAATGAGTGTGTGAATGCGGTATGTGTATGTATTGTGGGTGAACGATGAGTGTCGGGAACAGAGCAGCACGCCGTGCAGCCAGGCAACCTTGCAGATGGGAAGGTGGCTGGCGATGGCTAGGATCTTCGGCCTGGGAGACAGCGCCCTGCTGCGCATACGACGAAGTGTGGAGATGAGAGAACAGGAGATGGCGAGGACGGGAGAATCCGCTGCCAGGGAATCCACCTGTGCACAGGGGCAAAGTGAACGCATATTAATCACTGCGACCATCATCAGTATGATAAATTAAACTGAAGATGACATAATTATCGGCCCAGGAAACACTCACGCAGGCTCAGGTAAGATTTAATAGCTTTATTCAATAGCAAGGGGTGAATGAGTGCGTGAATGCGGTATGTGTATGTATTGTGGGTGAAGTGATGAGTGTCGGGAACAGAGCAGCACGCCGTGCAGCCAGGCAACCTTGCAGATGGGAAGGTGGCTGGCGCTGGCTAGGATCTTCGGCCTGGGAGACAGTGCCCTGCTGCGCATACAACGAGGTGTGGAGATGAGAGGAGAGGAGATGGCGAGGACGGGAGAATCCGCCGCCAGGGAATCCACCTGCGCACAGGGCTGAGACTGGTAGACAGGTGAGTGGTAAAACAGCTTACGTGCTGGAGTGAAGAGTGGCAGGACGGGACGATACAATCCTGCTGAGGGTTTGAGCGCGTAGAAACACAGACGGCTCCAGACTGATGTTCTGGGCCGAGCGGGCTAAATAGCCCGTTCCTGACGAGGCGCAGGTGTGCGCGCAGCTGAGGTGGATGACTGGGCACGGCGAGTTGTGACTGAAGATTATGGAATAATGTTGTCACTAAATAATACCCAGTGATTAAAAGCTTTAAATCCAGCTTATATGACATGATTCAAAGCACAGACAAGGTGATAATGACAATATTTATACATATGATTTGCCTGAAGCTGTTGATTATCAAACAGAGGCTTTAATGTTTCTTTGCCATTGTCATAAACCCTCCCGTGTGCTTCGCCAATGCACACGGCGAGGGGTGAAATAATGAGGATTTACGTGCTGGAGTTACATCACACACATTTATTAAACACAACAATACAGACGCACAGTTTCAACAATAGTTTTCGAAGAAGCTTAAGGAGTCCTCAAGGATGCTTAACAGTCTACAAATGAGATTGACCGGGGGAAACACACACAGCTGATACTCACAGAACTGGAGATGTCCGAGTAAGTCCCAACAAGCATCAATAGAAACACAGTCCTTTAGCGAGAGATCAGGACCGAGCCAGGAGAAACCAAGCCAGCTTGGCTCCTGACAGCGCTCCTCTTTAAGGGGTGGATTCCCAGACACCCAAGGAAACATCCCAGAGCCCCCTCCCCCCCAACAGGAACAAACAATACAAACCCGGGTGGGAGGTAGGGGGAATAAGAAAGGTGGAAACACAACACCCCACCCAGGATCCACAATAGCCCTCCTAAGTCCAAAGACGTGGAGGCTTGGGATACCACCCAGAGTCCCACGCCCAGCAGGCAGTTCGGCGGACAGAGTCTGGTGGCCTGCCGAAATGCACAGGCCATCTGACCCAGAACCTCAGTCCCTCAGGCAGTCGGCCAGCACTGTAAGGCCACCAGGGCCGGCAGGATGAAGCAGGAGGCGGCCTGCCCACCGGGACGCTCACAGGGGGGCTGACTGGGCTGTAGAGAGGGAACCCCCATGGCATTGGACAAAGAGGAGAAGGGAGCCACGGCGTCCTCAGGCAGATCCACAGCACCCTTGGTGGTCCCGGCTTGGGCCATGGCTGCCTCCATGGTGAACCCCGACTGGGCCGGCTCCGCTGCACCAGCGGTGACCTCCGGCCGGGCCGGCTCCGCTGCACCCACAGTGAACTCCGGCTGGAGCTTAGCTGCACCAAGGGTGAACTCTGGCTGGAGCTTAGCAGCACCTGTGGGGGTCTCCCCAACGGGGGAGGTCATGCTCCTCTTGGCCCCTAGTGCTGACCCCCGATCCTCAGAGGCTTCTGGTGGGATGAGCTGCTCTCTGGCGACCCTGTCAGGGGGCTCTGAACCTGGAGAAGGAGAAAAGAAAGACCTGGTCAGAGTTGCCAGCAGTGGCAGAGCCCGGTGAGGTGGCCCCGGGGGCAACTGTGAGCTGCCCCAGGTCTTCCTCACCATGAGTCGGGAAGCGTGACATCGACATTGACTCTATTGACATAAAGCAGCCGACTTGCCTGAACTAGGGCTCCACCGCCGTCCAGGACTCAGGTGATTTAGGGTGCATGGGTTCCTCCGGTCCATCAGGTGCTGCACCCCGTCAACCTCTTCTGGGACCCCTGGGCCCGCATCGTCATCTGTGGGCAACCTAGGTTGTGACAGCTCCTCTCCGGCGACCCTAGGAAGGAGCTCGAAGGGGATAGGAGAGGAGGAACAGTTAGGGTCGCCGGCAGCAGCAGAGCACAGCGAGGGGAGTCCAGAGGTGGCTGGCAGCTGCACCCAGCTCTCCTCCCTAAGATTAAGACAAGATCCCGCCATCATTGACAAATGAACTACTGGAGAGGTTACTCACCTGTGCTCAAACTCTACCGCCCACCAGTTAAGGAATTAAAAATGGTCAGTATGGTTGTTACGTGGGTCTGCTTCTGTCCAGTGGGGATGAAGGAGTACAGGTATGAGATCCCTAGCAAGAAGGTGAGGTGTTTGTCGCAGGCTGTATGCAGAAGGTAAGGCGCATTGGTCAGGAGATTTGTAGACAGAGCAATAGGTGAGCAGGAGTCAGAACTTAGACTAGATGCTCAGACTAGATGCTCTTTGTTCTAATAGCAGCCATGAGGACAGTGTTAACAATGTGACAATCTGATGCAAAGCAGCTCCAGACTGAACCTTATAAAGCCCGGGATTACCTGTTGGTGTGAGCCATTGGCCAGCTACAGCCACTTTCCCTCCTTGCAAATGATGACAGAGGTCATGCAACACAAAGAACAGTAAAAGATGGTGCACGTTAACTTACATCCACTACATTTTCTCATAAATTAAATTCTTTTTCACAAATCTTTTGTATGTTTCAATTTGATTATAAGTTCCTCAAAAAATTGAGATTTTTCTCTCCGATTTGTGAGATTTTACTTGTTACCTTAAATTTATTACATTTACTAACTAACTACCCTGCACTTATATAGCGCTTTTCTAGTCACAAAGACCACTCAAAGCGCTTTCACTAATACTAACCCTCTATTCTAAGGGCCTATAGGAAACATATATCTAGGGACAATTTAGAACAGCCAGTTAACCTAACATGCATGTCTTTGGATTGTGGGAGGAAACCGGAGCCCCCGGAGTAAACCCACGCAGCACAGGGAGAACATGCAAACTCCACACAGAAAGGTTCCAACCCCTGCCAACCTGGGGATTCGAACCAGGAACCTTCTAGCTGTAAGGCAACAGTGCTAACCACTGCACCACCGTGCTGCCCGGTTTTGCACCAGTTTTTCTTTTTGTTTGCACATTTAATCACAGCTTTGCACATTTTTCCTTGTATATTTCAGACCTTAATCTGGCAAATGAGAGTTTAATGCATTTCTGTTGTAAACTTACAACTTTTTTCCCCATAGATTTGCTATATTTTCCATACACTGCCACTTTTTCCTCATTATGTAACAATTATATTTCTTATAAATTTCTGACAGTTTTTTTTTTCAATTCTGAATCATTTAAATTTGAATTTTTTTTTGAAAAAAATTGATATTTTAAAAAATTGAATAAATCACATACAAGTACATTTCTAACCAGTTTTCAGCCAAATTTAAGAAAAAGTTTTGTTTTTTCTTCAGTGTACTCAAGTAGGAGTAAAAAGTATCCTACAATACAACTACTCAGTTACGACCCATCTCTGGAAATAAATGACAGACCACAGACTTTTTTGTACATTAACAATCTGCCAGGTTACAACCTCTCATTGGAGCAACACTTAAGCATGTTTCTACAAAACAGAATTGCATGTTTGTGTAGCTTTGACCTTGAGTTCCAATCTATAAAATCATTCTTTGCTGAAGAAAAATTGTTTCAAATCAAAAGTCTGGTCATAAACTGCTTTTCTCATCCAAGGACCAGAGCTGTAACAGTATCCATCAGCCATAAAGTGGAAGTTAATCCCTTCTCCAGGACTTAGTCATTCTCCCTTTTCTGCTCTTTGGCAAAGGAATGTTTCAAATGACAGATTTATGGTTGATATAATCCAGATGTGGGAGTCAAGATTCCTCATTAACCAACCAGACAGCTTTACAGCGTTGTAGCATCATCTCACTTTGGCTCAGCAATAATTCTTCTTCTGCTTAAAGACATTTTGTTTCACCCAGGAGTAAGACAGTCAAGAACTGATTTTCTCCCCCAGGCCACAGCTGAAATCCCATTCCTTTGCTAATACCTGTCTAAAAGAATTCAACCTATTTCCTCCTGCGCCCCTTTATTGCCCCCATAAACATGCAACAGACCTGAGGAGCCCTCATGGCCTACACAGATCCACAACTCAGTTAATTTCCTTAAACTCTGGGACATGCTGGATTCAACCAGTGAACTTTAAAGTACATTATTACAAACTCAATTCTAAATCTTCCCTTCTTTTCAGGACTATGAAAAGCAAATGGACTCTGATGTTTTAATGTGGAAAATCAATAATATGTGTGAAATGCATTAATCTGTGATTATATATATATATATATATATATATATATATATATATATACTGTATACTGTATATATACAGTATACAGTATATATGCATGTTAAAAATGTTTAAATGAATGTTTATTCCTGCATGTTGATTTAGAAGCACTGCTTATAAAGTTATGCTAATCACTAAGGTTAGCTTAGTTATACATAAGTGTGTAAAAGCATATTTCAATGTATTAAAATTGTGTGTATCCCTGGTGACCAATATCAGATTGCACCCAGCCTTCACTGAGCCCCAGCTTCTCCATCCCATTGGTCCCTCGCAGACAAAGCCTGTCACTGGACTAAAGTTTGTCAAGCCCGCCCACGAAGGACGCTCATTGGCTGAGATTCCGGTCAACCCAGAAGCCCGCGAAAGCTCAACAGAACTTATAAAAGGAGGAAAACCCCCTGCTACTTCCTCTTTCGGCTCTCTTCTTTCGCCTCTGTTCGTCTCTCTCTTTTGTCCATTGTCTACACACAGCAAGAAAGAACTTTGGGAAGAACAAAGGACTGTCTGAACAAAGACTTCTACGTGTTGCTTTTCCGAGCACAGAGCAGATAACTCGTAATTTGTTTATGTAACTTTGTATTTTAATGCTTTTTCTTTTTCTCTTAAATGCCTAGGAATTCCTATTTCTTTGAGCTCAATTCTTAATCGAAGTTAAACTCCAATTTTTATTTATCTCTTTTTTCTTTGTTAAACTTTCTGTAAAACCACCGTTTGTTTTAATTTTAATGTAAGTTTTAATCTTGACTTTATTCTTAGAATATTTTTCTTAACCAATCACACACCAGAAGCTATTATTTTATCTAAAGTCCGAAAGTCTTTTTCTAATTTGAGATCGGATTAGATATCTTTAATTATTACCGAAGGCCTCTGAGAAGACGCAGCTCCCCACATCATACGCAGCTGAGGAATCAGCGCGCTTCTGCAGGATTTCAACCATTGAGATCAAACCTACGATCTCATACATCTCATCCAATGTCGAGAATATTTGCGGGACAAATATTCTGGGTTTTGCCCCTGAACAGCACATCAAAACTTCATGAGGACGATGAAAGAACGTTGACCAGATCAACGGGGAATTATCACCAAGAAGAATCACGTGAGCTGCAAACTTTAATTCATCTTCTGAATTAAACGTCTGAGGTTTGGTAATAATTTGTATATCTAATCAGATGCAAATTAAGAAGCCATTAACATAACTCTTCTTTTCATTAACATTCCGTTTTTATTTTCTTAAGATTAATCCAGGACTTTTCATATAATTAGTAAACTTTCTCCATAAATTTGCGTTGTTTCCATAATTTGTTAACTCAAACTGATAGAAATTCATTTCTCAGTTTAACCCTGGTTCCGAAAATATTGACATTGTTAATCTACCATTTACAAGATTGATTTTATGATTAATGAAATTACTGCAATGTCTGTTAATCATTTCGTTTAATAAATATGTGAAAATGAGAGAAGTTGTTGAGAATTTATTTCATTCTGAGTCTGTTTCAAGCCCAGGTATCGAATTCACGGAAAAATTCTTGAGACTGATTATTAATTAATTTATTGAGTGATTAAACAGGTATAAAGTGAAATTAAAATTAAAATTGCTTCTTAAAGATAGAAGCTGGTGCCCCTACGAGTGTTATTGACTTTTCTGGTGTATTTGAAACGAAATTTGATCTCAGATTCCCATACATCAATATAAATTAAATAATTTATACCTGATCATATTTATTAATTTTCATATTCTCTTACAGTGTCATCTGGTTGACGACACAGGAATATTTATTTTTTCTCTCTCTCTCTCTCTCTGAAGTGGAATCTCTGCAGTTGTGAACAATAAATTAAATTCATATTCTTTCTCTCAAGACAGCATATGCTAGTGAAGACGTGGTTGAACTCAGGAACGGACAATTGTGATTTCATATTTTTCATTGATATCATTTAATATGTGTTGCTTTATTTTCAGGAAGAAACTAATTTTTGCATGCTTACTATCACAGATTAATTACAGTTACAGTGTAGAGACATTGTATATTCCCTTATTATTGAGTAGAATATATTCATCACTAAAGTTTAAGGAATTTATACTTCATTCAGCAACATATGTGTTTTAGGAGGAGTTCACTCTTCATATCAAATTTCGCTCCTCCTTTTTCCTCAGTCTATGGGAGACCCCTACTTCAGAAATTTGAACTGACCAATGGACTCCCAAACCTATCTTCATTGGCTTTTTAAGATAAGATAAGATAAGATAAGATAAGATAAGATAAGATAAGCCTTTATTAGTCCCACAACGGGGAAATTCCAGGATTGCAACAGCACAGGGATAGCAACACTCAGAGCAACAATCAGAAGGCAAGAAAAAAAAAAACAAAAAAAAAAAAAAACAAGCAAGCAAGAGCAGCTAATATACATATGTACGTATTACTATAAAATATATATATATACACACACACACAGACACACAGTGCAGAGCATTGTAGCTGGATGGAATAAATATATGAATATATGAACACACAGTGCAGAGCATTGTAGCTAGATGGAATAAATATGTAAATATATAAACACCCACAGTACGGAGCATTGCAGCTAGGTGGAATAAATATGCAAGTATATAAACACACACAGTGCGGAGCAATGTAGCTAGATGGAATAATATGTAGATATATAAATATATAAACACACCCAGTGCTGAGCATTGTAGCTAGATGGAATAAATATGTAAATATATAAACACACACAGTGCAGAGCATTGTTGCTAGATGGAATGAAACAGCATAACCGTCTACTTAGTTATCCTACATGGTATGATTATGTGCCCATACATATTCTCACCCTCCATAGCGACCGGTAAGTTCCTAGTTGTATGCCGGAGGGGACCATTGTGTAAGTCTATTGCATCTTTTGCATTCAAAAAACTATTAGTTTGTTACGTCTTTTTGCTATCTCTGCGAGCAGCCCTGCTTAGGTTGTACAGTCTGACAGCCGTTGGTAGGAAGGACCTACGAAACCTCTCGGTTGTGCACCTGGGATGATGTAGTCTGCTGCTAAATGAGCTCCTCAGTGCATTCAGTATGTCCTGCATAGGGTGGAACTCGGACTCCAGCAGAGATGACAGTTTAGCCACCGTCCTTCTCTCTCCTATCTCCTCCATCGGATCAAGGCGCTGCCCCAGGACAGAGCTAGCTTTCTTAATCAGTTTGTTCAGTCTCTTCCTATCGGCTGCAGTAATGCCACTGCCCCAGCAGACCACTCCAAAAGTGATGGCTGATGCCACCACCGTGTCATAGAATGACTTCAGCAGCGCCCCTTGTACACCAAAAGACCTGAGTCTCCTCAGCAGGAACAGCCTGCGCTGTCCCTTCTTGTAGAGTGCATCAGTATTGTGTGACCAGTCTAGTTTATTGTTCAGATGAATACCCAGGTACTTATAGGATGTCACCATCTCGATGTCTGTTCCCTGTATATTTACTGGTACTGTGAGGGGCTGCCCATGCCTGCGGCAGTCCACCACCAGCTCCTTAGTTTTCCTCGCGTTGATCTGGAGGCAGTTCCGATGGCACCAGTCCACAAAGTCCTGGATAAGCCCTCTGTACTCAGCTTCATCTCCATTGGAGATGAGGCCAACGATCGCAGAGTCATCAGAGAACTTCTGTAGATGGCAGTGTGTTGTGTTGTGTGAGAAGTCCGCAGTATAAAGAGTGAACAGGAAGGGAGCCAGCACCGTTCCCTGGGGGGCCCCCGTGCTACTGATGATCGTGTCGGACACACAGTCCCGGGTTCTCACAAACTGAGGCCGGTTCGTGAGGTAGTCCAGGATCCATGATGACAGGTGCTGGTCCACCCCTGCGCGCAGCAGCTTGTCCTTCAGGATCATCGGTTGGATGGTGTTGAAAGCACTGGAGAAGTCAAAGAACATGATCCTCACCATATTCCCGGGCTTCTCCAGGTGGGACAGAGAACGGTGAAGGAGGAAGATCACCGCATCCTCCACCCCAATGCCATGCTGGTAGGCGAACTGGAGTGGATCCATCGCTGGTTCCACCAGGGGGCGGAGGTGAGCAAGGAGCAGTCTCTCCAGGGTCTTCATCAAGTGGGACGTCAAGGCCACCGGTCTGTAGCTGTTCAGGTCTTTGGGGTGGGAAGTTTTTGGTACAGGTACCACACAAGATGTTTTCCACAGCTGTGGTACCCTCCCCAGTTTCAGGCTCATGTTGAAGATATACGTCACAATCCCACACAGCTGGTCTGCACAGGACTTGAGGAGCTTTGCGCTGATGCCGTCAGGTCCCGGCGCCTTCCTCGCCTTGATCTTCCTCAGCTCCGTCCTCACCTGGGTCCTGGTCAGGGTCAGGATGGGGGGCTGTGTGTTGGGAGTGGGGGGGTGTTGGTGGAGTGGGGAGTGGGCAGCAGGACTTGATTTCTTTAGAGGCAGCAGTGGTTGTTGTGCAGTCAGGGGGGAGGGCGGTTGGTCAAATCTATTGAAAAACAGATTCAGGTTGTTCGCCCACTCCCTGCCCCCTGTGGCCTGGGGGGAGGTATTCTGGAGCCCCAAGATGGTTTTGAGGTTTCTCCAGACCCCGCTGATGTCGCTCTGTTGCAGCTTGTCCTCCATCTTCTTCCTGAAGCTGTCCTTGCCTTCTCTGATCTTTCTCCTCAGCTCCCTCTGTACGGACTTCAGCATCTCCCTGTTCCCTGACCTGAAGATCCTCTTCTTCTCTCTCAGAAGTGTTTTTATCTCAGGGTTGATCCAGGGTTTGTTGTTTGAGTGACGCCGTATGGTCTTGGTGGGAACGGATTTGTCCACACAGAAGCTGAGGTAGCCCGTGAAGGTGTGAATGAGGCCATCGATGTCCTCACCATGTGGATCGCAGAGCTGCTTCCAGGCGGTGGCTTCAAAACAGCCCTTTAGGGTGTCCATTGTCTCCTCAGACCATAACTCCACAGTGTGCATGGCCGGAGGTTGTCTGTGCACTAGGGGTTTGTACACCGGCCGGAGATGAACCAAGTTGTGATCCGATCTCCCGAGTGGGGGGAGTTGTGATGAGGTGTACGCCTCCTTAGTGTTTGCGTAGAATAAATCCAGTGTTTTATTGTCTCTAGTGTGGCATGTGACATACTGGGTGAACGTGGGTAGAATGGGAGACAGTGAAACATGGTTGAAATCGCCTGAAATGAGGAGAAGAGCATCTGGGTGTTCTGTCTGCAGCCTGCTGGTTACTGAATGGATGACGTCACGTGCTGTCCCAGCGTTCGCCGTCGGATTTGCATAAACAACAATGCAGATCACGTGTGAGTGTTCTCTCGGGAGATATGTAGGCCTCATGCTAACAGCTAGCAACTCAATGTCTTTGCTGCAGTGTCGTTGTTTAACAGTGATATGTCCCGGTCTGCACCAGTTGTTGTTAACATACATTATCACTCCACCGCCCCTAGCCTTGCCACTGTCTGGTGTTCGGTCAGCTCGTATCATGTGAAAACCCTCCAGCTCAATGTTAGCATCTGCTGCTAGTTCAGTTAGCCACGTCTCAGTAAACAAAAGGAGAGAGCACTCCCGGTATGTGCTATCATAACGGGAGATAGCCGCTAGCTCATCTAACTTTCCCAGTATCGACCGTACATTTCCCATGACAACAGATGGAAGGGAGGGTCTGTACCTTATATTTTTTGTCCTCCGCCTTACTCCAGCCCGGCAGCCGCGGCGTTTTCACCTCAGTTCTCTCGGTATGTCGAGTTTTTCCAATGGGACCGGGTGGCGGTTGAATGCTAGCAGCTGTTCTCTGCTGTATCGTATCCTGCTATAAACAGTGGCTCCGTCCACCGGCTCAGGAGACATTTAGGACGATCTGTGTGTCCGTGATATAAGTGGGGTGAAAAAAAAAGACGGATCAAAAGAGAGAGGAAGGGAAAAAGACTTGGAATCGAGCCGCTGTTGCAAAAGGCAGCCGACTGGTGTGGCGCCGAGAGAAAGAAAAAAGAAAGTCAGTTTTAGTCAGTTTATGACTTCTGCCAAACAACGAAGCTTAAATGTAATTGGTTCAGCCCAGTTCCATGAAATTCAGTGAGATTCTGAGACACCCAAAAAACAAACAAACAAAAAAAACTTTCCTTTGTTGCAGTTTGGGGTTGTGGTCAAGCTGTAAGGAGCCTTTTCTGCTTTTCCATTTTTTTTTCTATCTTCCAGGTAGGCCCAGAGCCTCCAATGCTGTGTGAAAATTCTTTTCTTTCTTTGCTTTGAAGTTCACTTTTTCTTGTTTTAATCTTTTTTTCTTTAAATTACAGTGTAAGAAGATTTTGTTTGATTTTTTTAAACTTAAACCAACTCATTTAAACCACCAACATCGGAAGAAATGGATTTGTGATGTGTTTTTGCCCAGTTTGAATTTTTGATGCAACTTTGTACAATAAACTAATTCCTTCTTCAGTGCATAAGAGAAGACTGCAGCCAGCCTGCTGAAGAACCAAACCTTTGTATTCTCAGGAGTCGGCCATAACCGTGGTAAGGAGCCTGTCTGCCAGTATTCCAACAGAACTCACGCCGGTCTAGTTGAAACAGAATCCAGTGGACCACTTGCTACCTACTGGGACACAATGATTCTGCTTGGCTGATGGTCTGTTGTTTAATTTAAACTTAATTCTTCAGAATATTCCTGGTATAAGTTCTTTAAACTTAATTTTGTGCAACCCCCATCAGAATTTCAATATGCATTTTGTCCTTTTATTTATTTACGTTGGTCTGTTGTTTAATTTAAACTTAATTCTTCAGAATATTCCTGGCATAAGTTCTTTAAACTTAATTTTGTGCAACCCCCATCAGAATTTCAATATGCATTTTGTCCTTTTATTTATTTACGTTCTTTTCAGAGTAACACCAATTTTCCATTTTTATAAATACAGTAGTTTAATCATCATTTTCTTCACAAAATTGCATCCACTTTTCTTAATCAATGCTATTTTATGGCTTTCCAACTGCCAGTATACTGACAAGTTAAGCTAGGGTTCTTTGGTTCAACAAATGTTTGATTCACATGTGATATTCAGTAACTCAGTCTATGATGCCCATGATACATGTTGAATTCTCTGTTTTAAAGTTATCCAAATGTGTTAACCTACTCCTACATTTCTTGTTAAAATGTTGAAAGACATATGGGAGTTATTGTTTGATTTCATGTCCATCTTCTTGATTATCAGCAGACAAGAACTCACAAGGTTTTTTTTTTTTTTGTTTTTTTGTTTTTTTTTAGACTGATTCATAATTGGTACAAATAAAAAATTGTTAATAAAATTGTCCTTCTGGGCTGGTGCCCCAACAAGCTAATGTGCTGATAAATGAAAATAAATTTTCAAACCTACTCACATTGATATTTACATTAATACTTGTACCAACAATAAAACACCTATAAAACCCATAGATCCACTACATCTGTCCCATTCTTTAGACAAAAGACATGCCAAAAGGAGGCATTTATAGATCTGAAACACTGATTTATGTATTCTTTTCAATCATTTTTTTCTAAATAAAGTTGGACTCTTAAGATTTATTACAAAGGGAATGCAGCCATACAATGGATGATTGCAAAGGTAAAACTTTTGACTGCAGGACACTTTTAAAGCAAGTCTGCACACCAAGTGGCTATCAGGATATGAATGACAGTCCCTCCAGGATGTTGCGGGGTGTTTTTTATGATTGCTGTGGGCCAAAAAGCCTGAATTTACCGGAGGTTTTTTTTAAAAAAAAAGTTGCAGGAAAAGTTGCAATGCTTTTAGAGTGTTTTCTGCACTGAAAGTTGTGGGAAGAATTCCAAATTTTAAAGCAGATGCTTTTTTCCAGTTTGCTGCAGTGATATTCTATATAACAATCGAAGAAAAGCACAGGATTGTCAAAAATTTCTATAATAAGTTATTTGTAAATTAAGCAGAAAATTCTGATATGCGGAAAAACTCTTGTGCAACAGCAAACACAAACATTAACACAATATCCATTACAACAGCTAAATTGTGCTGAATGCATGTTAAAGAGTATAGATTTGGAAATTATTGGCAGCACCTTCATTTGAAAACTCCCTACTGTTCCTAATCACTCGGTACCGAGCAGAGAGGAAAAAATAAATTTTTCTCTTGCACTGTATTAACTATTGGAGAATATTCTTTGTCTTTCCATGCCAACTTGTCTGACTGCTGCATGTTGGGCTTCTCTCTCTCTCTCTCTCTCTCTCTCACACACACACATACACACACACACGCACACACATTTAATTTACAATGGGACGGCGAGGAGGAGGGGGGATGGATTGGTGGGTGCGTATGTCCTGCCACATTGGATATTCAGTTTTAAAGCTCACTGACCAGATGTAGTAATGATTTTACCTCTAAAGATGTTTAAACACTCGCTGTAATGTAGTGTACTCTCCTCATCTGTGCTCCCGTGACGGGGTGCTTTCGGGCAGGTGCACGTTTTTCAACACAAACCCAGCGCTTCGTACACGTGGTCAGGATGGAGAGGTGGCGAGGCGTCCACAGGCAGGCTGGGGAAGACGGAGGAAGGGATGGTGTTGAAAACCTTGTGGGTGAGTGTTTTTTTTTTAAATCACACACTCTGTTTGCAGATGTGTTTCGTTACTCACTGTAAACTATAAACTCACTGCAAACACGGAAGTGAATGCGGTGCAACCATGCATTTGATTGGTTAGACTGAGCGTTTCAGTGCCAGTTAGACAAATTTGATTGGTGAAATTGGCGAAAGTTGAAGAGAATTGGCCAAAATTGTGGGAAAATTGCAGTGATTGGACAAAGTTGCAAGGTTGTGCAATCACTGCGCTGATTGGCTGATTTCGTGTGAATTGGTGCGATGGCAACATCGCAAAATCCTGGAGGGACTGGAATGGGAATGTCATACATGCTATGCAACTGTCTCAAAGAATTTTATTAGTTAATATGGTGAAACTGATTTTATCTATTTAGTAAATAATACATGTAGATATACATTTTATGACAACATTAACCAATTACCTTTTACTGACTCACTGTTATGATGTAATTAACAGCACCAAGAAAATAAGTTGTGACTGTTACGGCCCTGGCCACTTATTTTTCTGTGTTCTGTTTTTGTGTGTTTTTCAGCTGCAGGGAGTCATCGTTGACAAAAACGACCTTCAGTAATATAGCAACTCACCGCTGGGCAGAAGGCGCTGTGGACTGGATCAAGATGGCTCCAACACCTGTTTGCTGGCAGCAGCAGCTTTGCGTTCTCGGCCTCCAAAACAGTATATTTGTATTAATTCAATTGCATTAGTCTCTCCTTGTGACAGTTCACAGAAGACTCTGTAAATACTCATGTTCATAACTTGGTAAGACCACATTGCTGTATATATTCATGGAGCAGAAGGGGTAAGCTGCCTTTTTAACTTTTCTCCTGTTTTGTTAGTGCAGCAAATTAGGTGTACGATTGTCTTGTTGTTCCTTTATTTCACATAGGGAGGTAGCAGTCATCAGGGTAAAGATAGGTTGGGCTCTCTTTGTTATTTTGGCCCCAAATCAAGCTTACTTGTTTGTAAATAAAGCACTCTTTGATTTGAATTACCCTCTGGTTTTGGTTCTTGGGGACTGGGATGTATTGCCCATTCATTTTTTTGTTGTGATTTTCTTCCCATACACAGGGATGTAACAGTGATCAAAGTCCAAAATTTTCATTGTTCTTCAGACTTCACTAGATATAGTCTCTTATATTGCAATCCAACATAAAGTGAGTAGTGAGAAATTAATGGGTGATTTCAGACACAGTGTAACACTGGACATCTGGAATCACTCTGTTGTCATGGTACTGTATTGCCATTTGGCCAAAACCCTTCTTCCCAGAACTGATGTGGAGGGTGACCTTTTGCCTAACTACAGACCACACAGAAAGCAGTGACCCTGAAGTGGAGCACTGATTTTGAGCTCCCACACACACTGCCACCAATCACTGTCTATGCAGTAGCCCTGAGGAACCCCTATAGATCACATCTGATCACAACCATGCTCAATTGTGACCATGCCCCCATTTTTTATATCATCAAAGACCTAATTAAAACCAAACTGATCTGAAAAACAAACACATGAATTGCATGATAAGAACTACCTATGAGGGCAGAAACAATTCATATATATTGTTCGAATACCCCACGCCACGACCTCAATCACCGCCGAAGGGTAGAAGGTGGTCGGCCTTCCCCATCACACCGATATGGGTGTTTTTATTTATTAGGGGTCCAATGTGCGACATTGGTGGCAAAATTTAAAATTGATCAAATCTGCACATGAAATTGACTAATCACTATCGTGTGTCAGGTTTATGAAACTATTAACTATTAACTATTTTCGTAACGGCATTCGCGTTCAGGAACTCTTGAGGGTGAGCGCTCACTTCAACTACTTGTAAATGGAGACGAAAACGGGACACTCGGGCTTTTGTTTCCCCGTGTGCCAATGCACTTTGCAATGGCACACGTTTTACACTAAACAACTTCAACACTTCCAGTATTTTTCACGCATCAAAATTCATCAACAGCTACATTTTCATGACATATTAAGATGTGATAACGTGTATACATACCTTCAAATTCTCCCTGTTTGTTGGATAAGACGTAAAATCACAAAAGGCGTAAATGCGGGACACAGAAGTTTGGACCTTCGATAACTTCAATATAAAGTGACCACGGTTAATCCTCTCCACATGGGTTGAGCACATCCGGGGTAGAGAAAATAAAAGTGCTTTCCCAGGGCGCTCACCTCGCCAGACGGGGCTGCGCGCGGCCGACCAAGACCGAAGACGTAAATTTTTTAAAGGACACCATATTCGATGTGTCATAAATGTTTGAGATTTTATTGAAATATTCTACATCTGAGCTTCACAAAGACTGATCTCCTTTTTACGTGTATGGTTTGGGATTTGAAAGGTGCAAAGTGAAAAGCATCAGCACTTCCTGTTTTCTGGTTACTTTACCAAATAACTTGCATGTTGCTGCGTAAATTTGGGGACACGGAAATTTACGTCGTATGAGTAAATTTGCAGGTGTCGCCGTACAAAAATCATAGATCCGATCACATTGGGGAATGTTTTATTTTGAATGTACATTACAACTCTGTTATCTCTTGCATTTTGAGTAGAAAGAGTTACTCAGAGATCACGTTACAGTACTGTGAAATTGATGCGATTTTCATGTCACACAAAAACTGGGAAAAATGAGGGGACACAACCAATAGTTTCGATTCTAACGGCAAAATCAATGATTTTTTTTTAAATTGCAATGCAAGTCTGAAACTCTTTTATGTTCCCTTGCATATTATTAAAACAAAACCGACATCTGCAAATTACAGAAAAAGAGAGAGCGCTTGAAAGTCGGATACCCCTGATATAGTGCACTGCCCCCCCCAAAAAACCCCCCCACCCATATACCCCCTATGGAAGGAAAATGGGCAATTCTGCTGCTGATCATAACAGGGTTCAAAGATCCACTCAAGGTAATCAGCAAAATGAGAGGAATTATCAGAAGGCTCAAAATCCAGCATTCAGAAAAGATGGCAACAGACAACATTGGTGAATCACAGAGACTGAATGTAAAAGCCATATTAATTGCATGTGCCATGCTATGTGATATTCTCTGTATAATCAGTAAAACAAAGCAGAATGTATGCTCATTGAGTTAAAAGTACAAGTAATGTATGTAATCACCTGAAATGATGAATGTAATCAAACTGTATGATTGTATGTATCTTTTAACTGCACAAAAGAAGGTTTTATGCAAAACAGATTGTGATATGTTGGAAAGAACCCTGTTTACTGGAAATGTGTTAGAAATGAGGAAATGGGCACAGATGTCCAGCAAACTGAGGTATTTTGGTAATGGAAAATGCTGAGAGGCTAGAGGGAAAGGCCATGAGTCATGAGCGCCTGATCAGTCACATGGTTTACGAGAATTGACTAGCCTGAACATGTGCAGAAATGAAGTAATGGTATTATATAAATGTGACTTTAAGCCAATCATAAGAGGCCAAGAAAGCCTAGGGTGAGTTTGGGACCAATCAGAGAACTTGGGCGAAGGTTATAAAAACCAAGCCTATTTTGCCCCAAATATTCACTTTCTCGCCGGTCTTCAACGAGGCAACATCGGAGCAGCGGACTGAAGAAGGGGAACGCCAGAAGAGAAGTGATCCAGTTTTCTGCCTCAATTCTTCAGCCTTTAAACAACTTTTACATCAGCTGCCTAAAGTGTTATTATAACACTTATGCAAAAAGAGGAACAAGCTACAGCTGCTGTCCCCAGCTCTCAGCCAGGACGCTGTGAGTCATCGGGTGTCGCGGAGCAACGGCGGGAGAAAGCAGAAGCTCCCCCGGGCTGGAACACCACATCGGAGTCGACTCATCGCTTCTTCCCGGCCAAAGGTGGCCACCATCCAGCCTGAAGAGGAAACATCTGTCCGCGGCGGTCTTGTTCCTTCCCTGCCTTCCCTCTCCTTTCCCAGAAGAGGGACATTGACGAAGCAGGACAGCGATCACACATCCTTTTTTCCCAAAACTCACCCTTCAGGTTTCTTAGATATAACCAACAAATTAATCAGGTATTTTCAGGTATTAAATCAGGTTTTGATTTAAAGATTTTGATGTATTTCAATTTTTACTCTGATTTTTTGAACTTTTTCATGATTTACTGAACATTTTATTGGGTTATTTAGAAACATTTTGGGTTTAAATCTTTTTGATCAAATGACTGATTTTTTACAATTTTTCAACTTTTGAATCAAGGTTTTGCCATCAGGGTTCTGGGTTTGATTTTCAATTTTCATTTTTATTATGGACTGTTTAATGCAATTTATCCTGTTTTGGCTGAGCTTTGCTGATTTTTAATCAATACCACAGCATATCAAAGACAGTATGGGACTCTGTGGGCTTATTGATTCAGCGTCCTTTCTCATGGGGTGATTTTTTGACATTTTTCAAGCTTTTAAAAAGGTTTACCTTACTTAATGGTGTTTAAAACAGATCCCCTATAAACCAATTTTCCTGGTTTTGAACATTTACCCAGATTACCAAGAGCAAATGTAAGACCATGAGAGGCTGTCGTTAATATTGGAGGTGTATTCCAGGTGTCTGACTGGACAGGTCACTCAGTCGGAGGTCTGGTATACAGGTAGTGGGGGTCCTCCAATAAATGAAGACAGTACAGCTGGGGTAACTCTCAAGTCACCAAGCACACCTACACAGGTAACAGAATTTCCTATGAGGAAAATTCCTCTAGGAACTGCAAGCTGGTGAACCTAACCTCAATTCCTGAGGTCCAAGGTCAAAGGGTCTTCGACATGGTGGCGTCCCTGGGTGGGCCCCGAAGGAGCACCGGGGTCCACAAGCTGTTGGGTTCGAGTCGCCTGAGCAGCCAAGAAGAGTCCAGCAGTCAAGAGCGGCTGCTGTGCTGTTCAAGAGATCCTGATCTGAGGCGCGGGCAGGCAGGTGTCCTGCCTGGGTCTTGCTACAGTGGTAGCCTGCGAGGGAGCACCATAACAGGTAAAAAACCTATCAAGAAATTGGTAGGCAACGTTGGTGCTACAGGCTGCAGAGTTCTGTCAAAGAAGCTGACAGGGCTAGGAGCATCGACTCAGCCGGGCCTGACGAGGTCCGGGAGGAGGTGCAGTGACCTGGGTCTCTCCCCTCATCCCTGTGCCCCGATGCGCTAAGGGGAGGCTTTGAAGGGAAGACACAAAGCGACCTCCAAGGAAGATGGCAGAGGGGTTCAACGCGACAGAGGCCAGGGTATACCCTGACCTCAACACACTGCAAGACAACACTCCTGGGAGCTCTGTAACAGCAGAGCTCTACGGGGGGTCTGAAGGCGAAGGAGATCAAGAAACAAGTCAAGAGCCACAGCCCCACAAGGGCACATTGAAGGTAAGCGAAGAATCAGCTGAAAGAAGACGAAGTGGGGCTCCAAGAATCCCCATCAAAGTGGGGGTTATGCTGCATACGGGTGATCCCCTCACCTGGAGCAGCGAAGTCTTGCAAGAAATGAGTCAAGAATACAACCAACAAGGCTACACCAGCACCCCTGATAGTTTGGGGGAACTCCTCAGTGATGAGGTGAAAAGAAGAGGTCAAAGTCTTCTGGCAACAAACTATCGCAACATCCTGCTGCTGGTGGTGAAGTGCCCTCCGGCTGCTGCCCGCAAAGCAAAAATCGGGCAGTGGTTGGAGTGGTGGGTGCAGCGGCTAAGGCAACTGGATGAACAACAGTATGAAGTGGTGAAGCTCTACAGCTCCAGTCAAGAACTCGACCCCTTGGTCAAAATGGTGGCCAAGGAAATGTAAGTCTCCTCAAGTCGCATCAAAGAAGAAACTTCAGCGGCAAAAAGGTATGATGCCTATGCTGACAGTCTGCAAGAGCTTCAACAATATGAAGAAAGGTGTAAGAAGCGCCGACAGGCACAACTTCTTCCAACAGCAGAAGACTGCGACAGTGACAGTACTCAACATACAAATACAGCCAGGTTAGATTCGATCTACTTCACAAAGCAACAAGAAGAGCAAGGTGAGCAGTCACAACATCGACCTCCCTCCTCAGACAGCGAAGAAGAAGGGCAACTAGAGTCTAGAGCAGGGTCTGAGGAGGACGAGGACGTAGTAGGTACACTTGAAAGAACAACAGACCAGTTAGCTGCCTTGCTGGAAGAACTGCAAAAGCATTTGACTCCAGGGTGTAGCCTGGGGAACAATAAAGAAGAAAGACAACACAGCATAGGAGCAGCCTGGCAGGGGGATCAAACTCTCCCAGCTACAGCAGTGAAGAAAAGACCAGCAGTTCACCAAGAGCTGCTAGAGGGACTCAGGGCGGTCTTGAAGAACACAAAAGGGCAGCACTACCGTTCTGTGAGTCCAGTAAGGTATCCAGCACAGACACCTAGTACACCAGCAACAGTGGTAAGAGGTAAAGAAAGTACACAAGCACAAGGTGGGGGTCAGTCATCAAGATTCTACGACAGACCTTACCCCCTTTCAGATCACCGTCTTTCCCCCTACAACCAAGCAAGCAGGGGGAATGAGAAGAATCCCCACACAGCAGTTGCCCCTGTCTTCGAAGATGAGAAGAAATCACTTCCCCCTCTCCCCAAAAAAGCCCAATTGTTCCTGTCAGCAGGGAAGATCAAGGCATTCAGGTTAGTGGCAAGACCCTGGCTGCTGGAGGCAGATGGGTTAGTGGTGTTCACTGACCATGAGTTGAAGATAAGAAATGCCTCCTTCAGAAAAGAGCTGCATGTTAGAGTTGGTAGAAAGTATCAAGAAGAAATCCAAGAAGTCAAGAAATTTTGCCATGATCAAAGAAAAGAAGAATCAACAATAGGGGTGGTAAGTGGAGGTGATCTTTCTTACTACATGATCCTGCTGGTGCCTATGCAAGAATACAAGAAAGGAGATGCAGTTGGGCTTCATCGATCGCTCATGGGCTCAAACATATTTAGATCCCTCTGCAGAGCTGCAGACTTCCAGCTAAGAAGAGTAGTGCTGCCGCTACGTGGGTTGATCTCTTGCGCTCACCATTGGGGTGAAGCAGAAAAAGCAGTAAGAGCAGCAATAGACAAGTACATGGAGTGGCCGGGAAGAGGGCACTCACTGAGAGAAATAATCATGGTAGTTTCACCAGAACAAGACACAGAACAACGACTCAGAGAAGAAGCCGCAAAAAAGTCAAGTGAAGAAAAGAGTTTTGGCAGCAAAAAGGTACAACAAACTCAGACCCCTAAAGGTAAAGGCATGGGAGCTGAGCGGCAAGGCAGGGCAGAAAGTCAGCGAAGAAGCTCATCACATCAAAAAGCTGCCATCAGCTCAAAGCAAGAAAAGCGATCAACTTCAAGAGGTAGAGAGCAGCAAAGAACAACAGACAGATCACATCAACAGAGCAAAGCTGGGGTATGGGTAGAGCACTGTCCAGAAAGCGACTCTGAAGAATCTCAAGCCAGTCCCAACAGGTATTATGTAGATGAGACAGGCAGAAGGGGCTGGAGGCATAAGTATGAAGATTCAGAAGAAGAACCTGACTCCCTGGAAAGGGAGCAAGAACAAATTGAGCAACATCACCCTAAAAGTGACACAGAAAGCGCTCTATCCGAAGAAGTACCCCTGCGAGAAATACAACAGCTCAGAATTAGTAGCTGCAGGTGTGACAAGAAAGAAGATCCAAGGGTAGACATTGAGAAAGCCTCAGAGAGGGTTGCCTGGGATCTCCACATAGGCCCCATAACAACCAAAGACCAGCGCAAGACATACATGCCCGAAGTTGATCAAGCTGATTTTGAAATTCCAGGAAGCTGGAGTCAGAATCAGGACACCTTCAAGACCCTGCCAGTAACAGCTACATATGGTGAGTGGGCTAATCTGTTAATGATGCCATCATCTGCTAAAATAGACAAAGCAAAAGCTCTCACCATGCCATTTAAAAAAGCCTTCTTTGAAATAACACATGATGTCATGCTAAGAAGAATGAAAAAAGCTGTAAGAAAACACTCAAAAGAAGTGCTAGCAGAAGAAGAAATCTCTGCAGATGAGGAGGACGAGTCCCCTCAAAAGCAAAAAAGACAGGTAAAACAAAAGTTGCAAAGCACCAATCCTACTGTTGTGACGGCATCACATCTGCAAGATGGGGCCTACAAAGACTTCAAGATTTTAAACAGACTAGTCCCCCCACCAAAAACAAATCAAGCAGTGGTAGACTACCTTAAGGGTGTTTGGGAGATGGTGGAAGGTAGTACCACTGATGAATTGGCCAAAAAACTCTGGTTAAGCCGAGTCACCAACAGTAGGGTGCCCTTAGATGACTTAGTGCCAGCCAAAACTTATTATCTGAGAATGGTGCTGGAAGATGATAATGATGAAGACAGCATGGTGGTGAAGATGTGGCAACAGCTAGATTCAGGTAGCACCCTCTCACATGTCTGGTATCTGGTCAAGAAAGACATGCCACCGACAAGATGGGTAAATGTTTTGAGGAAGCTCACCGAAGGCAGGAGGGGAGAGGTAACATTCCACAAGCTTCTGCCCTCCAATACCACAGAGAAACAACTTGATGAAAAGGTATCGCATTGGGACTTAGAAAGCAAGTTCTATGAGAAGAAAAGAAAACATGGTGAGCAACAGCAAAAACCCAGAAATAAACCACCTGAAAGAACTCCCCTGCCGCAACAATCCCCTGGGCCAAGGCCCAAGCCGCTGTCTACATCTGCACAAACTCCCTCAGCTACAAGTTCTAAAGGTGAAGTAAAGAAGAAAAGTAATTATTTGCCACCAGAAGAGTATCAAAAACTGAGTCGAGAACAAAAAAGACCCCACCGAGAGGAACATCAGAAGACCCTCTCGGGGGCTAAAAAGTAATGGCAGCTAGGGGGCAGGTCATTTTAAACGACGTCTACCAAGATGAAGAAATGTTTTACACCGACATCAATGGGGTCCGCTACTTGGTAGATACAGGAGCAGAGGTGTCAATGACCTGCCAGCCCATAAAAATAGAGGGACACCTAACAGTGATACTCGCAGACGGGCGGACTACAAAAATGCCATATGGGGTATGGAATGACATTGTGTTTTTGAGAGGGCCCCATAACTTGATCTCCTACAGAGACCTAAAGGACCTGCAAGATCCTAAGGGTCGGAAGAAAAGACTCAGAGCAAGAATACAACACCTGCAGTCCATCAAGGTAAAAATAGACTTCAGTAATCTCTTGGTGTATTTGAGTAATCTGACAGACAAAAAGTGGTACAAGCCAGTAAATGTACCGACAGTAAGAGAGCAAAAAGTGGAGGAGAGTGACCTCTCCCAGCAAGGTAAAGAAGAGCTAAAGCGAATTCTTCAAACTGCAAATGTGGCCTATTTCAAAAATGATTGTGGGGACATGGGTGCAAAATATACCCACACAATAGAAGGGGGGATTCATCCCGCAGTAAAACAATATCCTCTGAACCCTGCAGCTGTTGAAGAAATGGACAAAATAGTGAGCGAATTAAATGCTTTAGGCATAATCAGAAAAGAGTCAAATCCCCCAACCAACAGTCCCATTCAAGCAGTAAGAAAACCAGAGTCAGCTGGAGGAGGTTGGCGGCCAGTGATCAACTTCAAAGCCCTCAACAGAAGAACAATAGCCAATATAGCAAGTTTGATAAATCCACAAGGCACTCTGAAAACTCTACAGGTGAGAAAATTCAAGTCCTGCATCGATCTAGCAAATGGGTTTTTCTCACTGAGATTGGCAAAAGAGTCACAGGGTAAAACAGCATTCACCCACAAAGGCCAATCTTATGTATGGCAGCGCCTCCCCCAGGGATACAAGAATTCACCAAATGTGTTTCAAGCAGCAGTAATGGATACACTGCGAGGTTTAGAGGCCACAATCTACATTGACGACGTGTTCATTGCAGATGACACAGAAGAAGAACACCTGAAAAAGCTACAAACAGTCATTGACAGAGTCACAACAACAGGGTTAAAACTTAACCTTCCAAAATGTCAGTTTGCCCGCTTCCAAGTAGACTACCTAGGGTTCCAAATTTCATCTGAACTGGGGCTCTCGGAGGGCTACAGAGAGAAGTTGAAAAAAATCAGGCCCCCCACAACAGAGAATGAGATGCAGAAGATTTTGGGGCTTTGTAACTACGTCAGAGATCATGTTCCTGGCTATCAGAAATATGCTAGGCCTCTCTATGCAAAGCTCAGGAAGACTGACAAAACTCCAAATGCAAAGAAAAAATGGGAATGGTCGGCATCAGATCAACAGCATCTGGAAGGTTTGAAGGAAGCCATTCAAAATGCAGTTACCCTAGAGCCCCGAAGCCTCACCACCCGCTTGGTAGCTGAAGTAAGTTGTGATGAAGATGATGTTATTGTCACTGTGGCTAATGAAAATGGTGGGCTAGTGGCCCTTTGGAGCTACACTCTGTCATCAGTGGAGAAGAAATATCCCCTAGAAGAGAAAGAGTTGGCTGTAGTAGCTAAATATTGAAGTCATCTCAAAGAGTTAGCTCAAGGGCAAGGTATCAAGATAATCACACAAAGTCAGGTGCACAGGTATCTGACAAAAGCCACAGTGGAAAGCACAAAAGCCACAAATGCAAGATGTGGCCGTTGGAAAGATCTGCTACAAGACCCTGACCTAGAAATAGGCCCTAAAAGACCAGTCCCTAAGAAAACAGCAAAACCTGACAAAGACAAAGAGCAACTACCAAAATGGACACTCTACACAGATGGGTCTAGAAAAGGGCCAGATGACAAAGCATACTGGGGCTTTATCCTAAAAGAGGGAGAGAAAGAAAGGTGGAGAAAAAAGGGTAAAGTACCCGGTACAGCACAAACCGGAGAAGTCACAGCAGTTCTGGAAGGACTGTTAGAGTTGGAGAAAAGAAAGGTGAAAAAGGCAACAATAATCACAGACAGTGACTACTGTGCACGAGCATTGCAAGAAGATTTAACCATTTGGCAAGAAAATGGTTTTGAAGGAGCAAAAGGAAACCCGGTGGCACATCAAGAATTGTGGAAGAAGATTGCAGAAATCAGATTAAATATGGAGCCGGAGGTAGTGCACCAGAAAGCTCACAAGAAGACAGGTCCTCACTGGCAAGGTAACGATGAGGTTGATCGTTATGTGCAGATGAGGAGAGTCATCCTAGTAGGTCAGGAAAGCTGGGAAGATACACCCAAAGGAAGGGTGGTCCCAGAAGGTTCCGTGCAGGGAGTAGTGGCTGCAGTGCATGAGTCACTGGGTCATGCAGGTACAGTCCCTACACAAAGAGAGTTGGTGAAATTGCAGCTCTGGGTCCCTACACATCGCATTCGTCAAGTCCTCAAGAACTGTGAAGTATGTGGGAAATACAACGCAGGTAGGAGAGGGCAGAGGGTGGATGGATTAACAATAAAAAGCACTGTGCCATGGGGTTCACTATGCATGGATGTAGCTGGGCCAATGGGGGTAAACGGCAAGAAGGGTGAGAAGTACATCCTAGTCTTAGTCGACTCCATGTCTGGTTACATGATTGCAAAAGCAGTGCGAAAAGCAAATGGCAACAGTGTGGTGACAATGTTGGAAGAAACCTGTAAATGCTTGGGGGTGCCTAAAGAACTGAGAACAGACAATGGCACTCACTTTCGCAATGCACAGGTAGATCAGTGGTGTCAGCGGTTCGGGGTAATAAGGGTTTATTCCCCTCCATACACTCCACAGGCAAATGGGGTGGTGGAAAGAACAATAGGGCTGGTGAAAAGTTGGATTGGAAAGAATGAAAACTCCAGAGAATGGAGCACAAAGCTGTTAGAAATGGCTCAACAACTGAATGACAGACACCTCACGGGTAGGCCCTCCCCCTCTCAAGAGCTAAACCAACGCCCCTTCACATCACAGGAAGTGGGGCGGAGCTCTGAAGATAAAAAGGAGCCACAGCAACCTAAGGTGCCTTTTCAGGTGGGTCAACGAGTGTGGATCAGAGCACATCAGCCTACAACCGCAGCAGTCAAGCCAAAGTACGATCGAGCTGACATAGTCAAGCAAGTTTTGGATAGTAATACTGTCCTTTTGGAGGGAAACGGGATCCAAGGAGTGGAGCAATTGAAGCCAATCTCTATTTAAGAGAAAACCAGAAGCTGAAGATGGCTAGCAACACCCCTACAATACCTCCCTTCATCGAACTGGCAACGGTGAAGGGCTTGATCGTCATGAGAAGAGCTCAATATAGCTTTTGGGTAGGCAGAGCCTTAGATTTATTGTATTATGCCAAAAAAGGTTATTTAACCCCAGTAAAAGAAACCCTAGTTTGGTTCCAAGCGGATAATGTGTGTGTGATATGCCTACAGCCTTCTCAGTCTAAGATAGCATGGGAAGGTCCAGCTAACAAGAAACCAAAGAAGATTTCCATCGGTCAAGATGAGCTTCGGAAAATGCAGTGGAAGCCGGTTCAGATCCTGGGTGGCCACGTTTGCGGCCAATGTCGTGTGGGAACTTTGCCCAGGATAATGGTCATGATGCAGTGGGATTATCGAGAGAGCGCTGGAGCATCACCTAGTGGGTGCACTTGCCAGTGGGACAGACAGTATCTCCATCCCTGCCATGGTTGTAAGAATGACCTGATGCGAGGGCATCTATATATGGCAGGAAAAGCAGAAGGTTGGCAAATTAGGAGGATATATAATCCGTTGCAAGCATTTTCACCAAACCAGGAGCAGGTGCATGGAGAACAAAAGAAGACAGAAAGGGGAGACGCAGATCAAGCAAGTGCATCCAGTTCATCTATAACACCATCTGCACCTTGCGCTTCTCCCGGTCCCTCAGCTCCGCCATCCCTAGGGTTTGACCCAATAAATCCGGGAGTTTTTAGGGTCAATCTAGCTGCAGGCCTATCACACCTAGAAGCAGCATTGTGCCTTGGATGACCCTATAATCCTTATGCTGCACCACAAATGTTGGCACCCTTGGGTACTATGCAATATCCTCAAGTGTCCAGGGTGTATTGTGACCCGAAACACCATGACTATACACCGCTTCCAAGGTACCTTTCTGAAGCACAGCAGGAGGAAGCACGTAAATATGGCTTTGAAGGGCCATGGCAGCTCACTACATGGTCTGCCCTGATTAAGGAAGTTATTGAGAACCCCCATCTCCCCATTCAAGGGCTTGACTCAGTCCCTAAAGAAAAAAACCTCCGGAAGACGTCTCTTCGTTCTTGGATAACAGAGATTGATGTTGTGAAGCCTGTAGGGATCGAGAGACTAGCCAAAACAGCCACTTTCATAGTGACACCTGAAGTTTGGATGAAAGGGGGTCGGGCACAGATACCGGGCACTTTAGTTGGTCGGGCTCCAGAGCCAATTAGACCAGATGATACTCGCACGATAACTTTAACGGTGTCCATGGTGACTGTGCCCTTGTGGGGTATCGACTCAGTGGGGGCTGAAATTTGAGTCCTCGATGAGCCCACAGGGCAGAAGAGCTCTAAAACCACAGAAGAAAAGGGTCGGCTCGGAAAACTCCTGGCGAGGGCTAAAGGATTGCCCTTATTCCAGAGAAGAAGTCGGGATCTGTCTTCTCCACCCCCAGAGTAGGCTCCATATTTCATGCTGCTAATACAAGATCTACCTCAAAACACATATACAACATAACCACAAAATGCATCACATTACATATACATCACATGACATACACAAAACACACACTTCTTCACGCTTTACATGCAACATACACTCATTGAAGCATCATGCATACATATACATATACATAAACATATACATATTCTTTTTATTATTTTGTGTTATTGGAGCTGCACTATTCAAGTCAACCGAGGGGTGGCCACACCCCCTCGGGGAAGAAAAGCAGAAGTGATGACGTCACTAGTGCAGCATAAAAGTCTTGTCTGTCTTCATGGGTGTTCACTTAAGTCGAGGAACGCCACTGAATACAACCTCAGAGTCCACTACCTCAAAAGATGGGTCAAAGAAGAAAGAAAATAACAGAAGACAAATTATATTATGAGATCCCTAAGAAGAAACCCAAGAAAGGGGAGCCTCGGCCAATGAGTGCAAAGAAGCTTTGCCTTATTCTTTGGCTCAAGCTCACGACCATAACCCTTGGTTTGATAGCAATCCTCGCCATACTATACTGGTTGGGTTATGAGCCATGGGCCCTCACCCATACAAGGGCTCAGTTTGTTACCACCAAGAGATTTCAACAAACCTGCTGGGCAGCAGAAAGAAGAAGAATTTACATCGCACCGCTCAGCAACAATACTCAGTTCAACTTAACCGAGATGCAACAACAGATAACCAACATCAGCTTTGAAGATTGGAAAAAACAAATGAACAGCACTTTATGGTTTGAAGACCAACTTAACATCACGGGTGCTCAACCTGGAAGGTGGGCAATTGAAGAATCGCAAGACCTCTCAGGAGGAGGGGGTATATTGAGGCTACTCATCCTCACAAAGAGACAAGCAATGCAAGTCTGATGCAACTGGATAAAGCCAGAATTCTATTCTTCAGCATGGTACTGCACTTGGAGTTGTAGACCCGTACCAGGTATGAATAAAACAGGGTACTGGGAGTCTGAAGTGGTTATTGGACCAGCCCATTATCGCAGTGAAACCTGCGAGGGAATCTTCCCAAATTATGGGCCTTTCTGGGGTAATTATAACCTCGAATGTCCGGGTACAGACCCACCAAAGGAAAGAACAAAGAGGGATGCTGCATCAACTAACAAGACACCTCCAACACCCTCGCCTCAAGTCGCCAAAACTCCAACCCCAGGAAAGCCCCGCTCCAGTAACAACACTGCAGAAACACTCCTGCCAGAAACAGTCTTAAAATTTACAGAAGAAATTGTGAACGACTTCAAGCCTGTTACTAAAAGAAGACAAACAGAATACGACCGAAAGCTGATCACCTATTGTATGCAAGAAAAAAGAAGCAAATTAGTCCCATGTTTTTGGAACATTGGTGGCAAGTGCCCCAGCGGTAAGCATTATATGGTTATCACTAGGGTGTACAAACCTTTCATCTGGTTAATACCTGGCACATCCCTCAAAACAATACCTCAGGCATACCATGAAGACTGGCTAAACGACACCTTGCCTTGGCTGTGGATGTTCAACTTAAACTACTTCCAAGCTACATTCACACCTAGTATGCCTGTTAGGCCACATGGCCTGGGTGAAGTTCACAAGTCTTTGTTCTATGTGCAAAAGTTACCAACTCCAGATGACCTATTCAGCGTTTCAAAAGAAGATTTCAAAAAGACTGATGAATGTGTGGTAAACAAAATATTCGAGACACTTAATGGTACTGAATGGGTATATGACAAGAAATTGCCCAGTTTCCCCTTGTGGCAAGTATGGGACCGCATCTGGAGTTCATGGGTGTATGATTGTACATCACTGAAGAAGAACAAGACAGTCAAAGGTATCCTGCAATCCTGGCATGAACAATGGAAAAGAGAAGAATGGAGAACATGGTGGAGAATGGAGGAAGAAGAAGCAAAGAAATGGGTCCTGCCATGTCTCTCTCAATCCTCAAATTATTGGGTAAAATATCAGTTTCTGGCAACAGTGTACTCAAAGTATCGAAGTATTCTGCCCTGGTCATTCTACACCGTCAATTACATTAGCCCAACACCTTGGAAGATGATCTGCGACAAAAAGAATACCACCTGCAAAATTAGCTTGTCAAGGGGGCATTGTGGGGAAGTCCTTTTTTGGGAAAAGTACTGTGAAAAGTATTATGAGGGACAATATGAGACTTATGGGTTGCAAACAGTCTGGAAGAAGATTAATGGGAAGTGGAGCAGAATACCTCCTGAAAAAGTGGGGTGTACTAAAGCAATTATGGGGCATAACATGCACAAGAGGAAGCAGATTCTAGGCCTAATTATCCCTCAAGTTGTAGATGATCCACAGTTCTATGTTGCAGAAAGCTACGCCTTCAGAAAAAGCATCTGTGAAGGTAATGAAATAGTGGGTTATGAATGGTTGGGCAAGAATGGCATCTACAACAATGGTACCTGTCACTCTCCTGCTGAACATTGGCTTCGTTGTGGCACAGGAAAAAATGAACATGAGTGTACTTTCCTAGAAAAAGCAGGAAAAACAATTAAGGGGACTGTAACTACAGTTCTACAAGGAGCAGCTGAAGTAGTTGAAGAAGGGCTACAAGTCGTCGCTTCCTGGCTGGAAAGACTGCTTAGCTGGGTATGGCCCTATCTTTTTGCTGGGATTAGGCCTGCTGATTGCAGGAATAATCCTACTGGTAGTCACCAAGGGTGGCGCCCGAGCTGCTGTATCATCCATCTTTCGTCGAAAGAGGGTGCCGAAGAGAGGAGGGGTGGGAGAACTCTGCCCATTAAAAGAGGAAGTATAGATAAAACTTCCGCACCACCCAGTTGCAGACTTCATTTGGACTTCGGCTGGCTATCATTAAACAACCAAATACCCCCCACTCCTCAGTCCTATCAGAATCAACTGGCACAGCGCAGCCTACTGCAAGTATGTCTACAGGAACAACAACAACGGATGATCTCTACACCTCAATGAGCACTCCATACAAAGTGAGTACAGCATCTTCACCTGTGTGAGTCACTGAAATGACAAAGGCCAAGATACAGTTTTGGGTACTGCAAGCTATTTGGGCATGCTTCTGTTTCACCGGAGCCTGGTCTAAGCGGCATATCCTAAGAATAGTGACAACTTTGGCAGCAGTTATCCGCATCGTCTTGGTCAACATCATATTTGGCAAATATGATTACACTCTGACTCTGTTCGTCACCTACATGCTGGGTCGCATTACGCCACAATGTGATTCCGCACAGTGGTGCTCCTCCTCTGGGTTGCTATCGACATGCTTGCCATCTTCCACCAGGCCGTTGAAATAGTGAATGTGATTTGGGTAGCAGTAATGGCAGCTGCATTGCTGAGTCGTCAAGTATGGCTAGTATTGAAGCTAAAAAAGAGCGGCCGCAAAATCTGGGTCAATAGGCTAGCAGCTGTTGCCTTTTGGGGAGTGATTTGGGGGTCATAACTGCAATATGGTGGATGAAACTCATCTGTGGCTCAGCTATGATAGCATGGATGATGACCTATGCAGTATTCTTCCCCAAGAAGGTGGAGGGCTACATAAAAGACATTGCCAAGATCAACGCAAAGCCAAAACCTGAGCAGTCTGTAACTGAAGTTAAGAACTGTGATTCAACTTAAAGGGGAGAGTAAAACCTCCCGAAGATTTGCTTACAGCTAACCAGCAAGGCTGCTAAATTGCCTAACAGACTTTCCAATTACAAGATATACTCTGTGTTTCACCTGTGTGTTGCAGGATGGGAAAGTCACCTGCCTGTTCTGTCACACTTCGCTGGCTGATGTCAAGTACTTATGGGACAATAATGAAGTTCTGTGGTGCCCAAACTGCTGTCCGGGTCCCACAACAATCCCACCTGTGACCCTGACTGGTCTCTTTAGTCGAGAAGAGCGCATTCACATACCCCCAATTCCACCTGAGGTAAGAGGGTCCATGCAAACAACAGGAAAATTGCTTCATGACTCATTGAATCGGGGGCATAGACCAGAGTGGAAGCCTATCAGGTACAGCAATGGCTTCTACTACCCACTGTACCAGAAAATATGGGAGCTCCCTGATGGTTGTGTGGCTTTCTCTACCCATCTCACGCACAACGACGCCTGGGTGGCTTACATCCAAGCTGCACCAGCACAACCTCAAGCAGGGGACAACATGTACCGCGAGACCATGGATGCTCTATCCCAGCTGACGCAGGCACTAGGTGAGGAGCCAGTGCCGCCACAGTCCTTGGGGTCCAGACCATCTGTGACCCAGGTTTCAGCAAAGACAATGACCCCCACACCGGGGGTTGTGGGTCTTCCAGCTGCATCCCCACAGGTTGATCAGCCATCTTCTACGCAGCTTACTTCACCGGATGGTCAACCACCAACTCCAGGAGATGATCTTCTTATAATAGATGAAGCTGTGGATGAGCCTCCTGAAACACCTCCACAGGGAGCAAATACAGCCTGGTCTCATGGGCATCACACATCGCCAGCAGCACATCACAGTTCAACTCCACGTGAGGATGTCCTTTCTCTCACAACAGAAGATGAAGGGACTCTTATAGAACTCACTCCACAGGTGCAAAAAGGTGAAAATCATCAGAATCGCCCAACCGAGGGGCGTTCGAATACCTTACGCCACAACCCCAATCACCGCCGAAGGGTAGAAGGTGGTCGGCCTTCCCCATCACACCGATATACCCCCTATGGAAGGAAAATGGGCAATTCTGCTGCTGATCATAACAGGGTTCAAAGATCCACTCAAGGTAATCAGCAAAATGAGAGGAATTATCAGAAGGCCCAAAATCCAGCATTCAGAAAAGATGGCAACAGACAACATTGGTGAATCACAGAGACTGAATGTAAAAGCCATATTAATTGCATGTGCCATGCTATGTGATATTCTCTGTATAATCAGTAAAACAAAGCAGAATGTATGCTCATTGAGTTAAAAGTACAAGTAATGTATGTAATCACCTGAAATGATGAATGTAATCAAGCTGTATGATTGTATGTATCTTTTAACTGCACAAAAGAAGGTTTTATGCAAAACAGATTGTGATATGTTGGAAAGAACCCTGTTTACTGGAAATGTGTTAGAAATGAGGAAATGGGCACAGATGTCCAGCAAACTGAAGTATTTTGGTAATGGAAAATGCTGAGAGGCTAGAGGGAAAGGCCATGAGTCATGAGCGCCTGATCAGTCACATGGTTTACGAGAACTGACTAGCCTGAACATGTGCAGAAATGAAGTAATGGTATTATATAAATGTGACTTTAAGCCAATCATAAGAGGCCAAGAAAGCCTAGGGTGAGTTTGGGACCAATCAGAGAACTTGGGAGAAGGTTATAAAAACCAAGCCTATTTTGCCTCAAATGTTCACTTTCTCGCCGGTCTTCAATGAGGCAACATCGGAGCAGCGGACTGAAGAAGGGGAACGCCAGAAGAGAAGTGATCCAGTTTTCTGCCTCAATTCTTCAGCCTTTAAACAACTTTTACATCAGCTGCCTAAAGTGTTATTATAACACTTATGCAAAAAGAGGAACAAGCTACAGCTGCTGTCCCCAGCTCTCAGCCAGGACGCTGTGAGTCATCGGGTGTCGCGGAGCAACGTCGGGAGAAAGCAGAAGCTCCCCCGGGCTGGAACACCACATCGGAGTCGACTCATCGCTTCTTCCCAGCCAAAGGCGGCCACCGTCCAGCCTGAAGAGGAAACATCTGTCCGCGGCGGTCTTGTTCCTTCCCTGCCTTCCCTCTCCTTTCCCAGAAGAGGGACATCGACGAAGCAGGACAGCGATCACACATCCTTTTTTCCCAAAACTCACCCTTCAGGTTTCTTAGATATAACCAACAAATTAATCAGGTATTTTTATCAGGTTTTGATTTAAAGATTTTGATCTATTTCAATTTTTACTCTGATTCTTTGAACTTTTTGATGATTTACTGAACATTTTATTGGGTTATTTTGAAACATTTTGGGTTTAAATCTTTTTGATCAAATGACTGATTTTTACAATTTTTCAACTTTTGAATCAAGGTTTTGCAATCAGGGTTCTGGGTTTGATTTTCAATTTTCATTTTTATTATGGACTGTTTAATGCAATTTATCCTGTTTTGGCTGAGCTTTGCTGATTTTTAATAAATACCACAGCATATCAAAGACAGTATGGGACTCTGTGGGCTTATTGATTCAGCGTCCATTCTCATGGGGTGATTTTTTGACATTTTTCAAGCTTTTAAAAAGGTTTACCTTACTTAATGGTGTTTAAAACAGATCCCCTATAAACCAATTTTCCTGGTTTTGAACATTTACCCAGATTACCAAGAGCAAATGTAAGACCATGAGAGGCTGTCGTTAATATTGGAGGTGTATTCCAGGTGTCTGACTGGACAGGTCACTCAGTCGGAGGTCTGGTATACAGGTAGTGGGGGTTCTCCAATAAATGAAGACAGTACAGCTGGGGTAACTCTCAAGTCACCAAGCACACCTACACAGGTAACAGAATTTCCTATGAGGAAAATTCCTCTAGGAACTGCAAGCTGGTGAACCTAACCTCAATTCCTGAGGTCCAAGGTCAAAGGGTCTTCGACAATATATATATATATATATATATATATATATATATGGGGTCGGGCATTCGATTCCCACTCTGTCTGCATGTCAAAGTGTCCTTGAGCAAGACACTGAACCCCCAGTTGCTCTGGTGGGTCAGGCCTATGCCTGTGTATGGCAGCTCTGTTGCTCTGTCCGACCATTCTTGTGTTTTCGTTGAGAGTGCTATTTAATGTCAACAGAAATATCCAGACAGAGATCATCCAAAAACGGTACATCAGTGATAATATCAGTGAAACTTTCATCCAAGCTTTCTCTTCTTCACCCCCCCCCCCCACCTTCAGTAAATGCTATTGCTCCCATCAAGGTGAAGGTGGTGACTTATTAAAAAGAAACCTCCATGGAGAAATGCCAAACTACTATGATCTGAAAAAAGGAGAGTGTTGAAAAGCTGAACGCAGGTGGCGAAAAACTAAATTGCAGGTTCATTATGAAATCTATAACAGAGATTGAGCATTTATAATTTGGAGCTGAGAAATTCCAGGCAAGCATATTGTTCTGACATCACTGCTGAAAACAGCAATAATGCACTCACCTTGTTCACTACTGTTGACAGGCTAACAAATCCCCCTGTGTCAGTAGCTCCTGAACTTCTATCCAACCGTGCCTGCAATGACTTTGCCTTTTTCTTTACTGACAAAATTCAGAAAATTAGACAGTCAGTCAGTGCTCCCAATGCCAGGTGCTGGACTTGTGCTTCCTCTGTATCCATGTAGAGAAGACATAAACACCATGGAGAAATTTTCTCCAATCAATCATAAAATCTGGGATGGCATCATATGCCACCTGAAATCCACTACCCGCTTCCTTGATACTCTCCCAAGTTTTATTTTTAAAAACGTTCCATATGGACTTCCGGTTATGGCTGCCACGTAGGACGGACGTGTCTCGCTCTGCTCTGCTCCTGGAAAAAAAAAAAATCGGCAAATAACTCTCTCATTTGGGACAGAACGTATCCCAGCATTTGGGCGAGGATATGTCGGCGAAGCCTAAGGCTGGAAAACCAGGAAAAGGAAAAAGCGAGCCGCCGAAACAGTCCAAATTAACGGACTTTCAGGTCTGTGACGCAGCAAACAAAACTCCATATATGGCGGAGGAGGCTGGCAACGGTGCGATATTTGCGGGGAATGGCGCAGATGCGCTGATGGCTGCCATGAGTTCAATGAGAGCGGACTTTTCCTCTAGATTTGATGGGATTATGACAGCGTTGGAAGGAATAAGAAAGGAATTGGGTGACTGTGTAGAACGAACGGCGCAGATGGAGCTCCGTCTCGCTAGTGCTGAAGATGACGTCACCCGTCTTCAATTAAAGGTGCGCACTTTGGAAAAAAAAAAAAATCTCTGGAAGATAATATTTTGGATTTGGAATCTCGGTCGAGACAGAATAATTTGAGGCTGGTGGGTCTTCCAGAGGAATCAGAAGGTCGGGACGTATGTTCCTTTCTGGAAAAGTGGATTCCGGAGGTGCTGGGCAGCGAGGAGTTGCAATCAGCAGTGATTCTGGAAAAAGCACATCGTATTGGCCCACGGAGAGATAAGGGACCGCCGAGGACCTTAATTATGAAGTTTCTTAGCAACAGAGACAGGATGAAGATCTTCAACGCTGCACGAGCTAAAAAAGGAGAGATTAAACACCAGGACCAGCAGGTGCGGTTCTACCCAGATTTGGCCACAGGAATCCAGCAATTGAGGAAGCAGTTTGATCCCGTACGTAAGGAGCTGCGCAACCTTGGGATTCGTCATGGTGTAATCTATCCTGCGAGACTGCTGACCACGTATGAGGGCAGAACCCACATCTTCAAGACCCCAGAGGAGGCGCAGGAGTTCATCAAGAAGATCAAAGAAGAAGAAGAGACTGGTGGGAGCTAAGCATGAACAAAATATAAGGTAGAATAATTAAGCATTTGCACAGGTATCTGACTGACTTGAAGTAAATAGTAAGTTTACAAAATATAGATTGTATTATATATTAAAAAAACAAAACAAAAACAAAACAAACAAAAAAAAAACTATGATGTACAAAGTTGTTAAAAATTTTGGAGTTAAGTTGGAAAACTACAGAGGAGAGTTAATGTTACGTCATTAAAAGCAGTAGAGTTAGGGTGATTGGGAGGATGAAGAAGGAGTGGCTTAGGCTGTTCCCCGTGGGTGTGGAGCGGTCGATGGCTATATCGGGAGACAGAATTTTTCTTTTGATTTTGGGGGGTTTGCCACAAGTGTGGGAAGGGGAAATTTGTTTGTGTGTAGTTTGTAGGATGAATGTTCAACCACTCATGTTTTTGCTTCTCTGTATGAGCATGTTTACACTGCAAGGTAATCCCAAACTCTCTATTGATCATGGACCAAAGTGTTAATCTTAATTTAACTTCATGGAATTGCAGAGGTCTACAAAATTTAAAAAAACTTAAACAAGTTATGAATAAAATAAAGGACATGGGTTCAAGAATTGTGTTTTTACAAGAAACTCATCTGATAGAGGAGGATGTTAAAAAAATTAGGAGTAGATGGCAGGGAAGTGTATTCACCTCTTCATTTTCATCCCGAGCCAGGGGAGTTATGACTCTCATACATAAATCAGTTCCTTTTCAAGTGAAAAATGTAATTGGAGACAAATTTGGAAGATATGTAATCATTCAAGGTTCTTTGCTATTAGAAAATATAAATCTTGTGAACTTATATGGTCCCAATATAGATGATCAGAAGTTCTTTGCTAATTTATTTCTCATCTTATCATCACTTACAGGGCAACATATAATAGCAGGGGATTTTAATTGTACATTGAATCCAGGTGTGGATAGATCAACAGGACTGGATTGTACGCACATTGGATGTAGGATGACTATTAATCATTTTATGAAAGAATTGAGATTGTTAGATATATGGAGAGAAATGAAACCACAAGTTAAAGCCTATTCTTGTTATTCCAGTACCTACAAGACATTCTCACGTATTGATTATTTTTTGATTTCCACAGAATTAAGGTCCAAGATTTAAAACTGCTTTTATGATAACATCGTGATCTCTGATCATGCACCCTGTTGTCTAATATATGTAGATAAAAAATTGACAAAGGAATCAGGTAGATGGCAATTTCAGCATAAATGGCTTCAGGATGAGGAATTTGTCAAGTATATAGAAAAACAGATAGACAAGTTCTTTGACATCAATACTACACAAACATCAGCATGTGTAAAGTGGGAGGCTTTCAAAGCTTTTATTAGGGGACATATTATTAGTTATACAGGATCAAAATCTAAGAAGACTCGAGAGGAGAGAGCTAAATTGGAACATAAAATAAAAAGTCTTCAGGAAAAAGTGTATGCAGGAAGTGACCCAAGGTTGGAGAATGAATTACTGATTTTGAGAGCTGAATACGACAAAAAATCAGCGAATAGAGCTGCCTCGAGTCTTCTAAGATTGAAACAATCTTTTTATGAACAAGGTGAAAAATCAGGAAAATTATTAGCATGGCAGATTAAACAATTGGAAATTAAAACACCAATTACCAGTATTATAAGTAACGGACAGGTAGTTATAGATCCTTTAGAAATTAATAGAGCCTTTAGAGATTACTATGAAAAATTATATGATACCAAAAATGAACCTGATTTAACAAAACTAAATGGGTTTTTGAACGAACTATCTATACCGTGTATTCCAAATGAAAACAGGGAGATATTGGAGTCTAAAATTAGTCAAGAAGAAGTTGGGCTAGCCATTGATAATATGAAATCAGGAAAAAGTGCAGGACCAGATGGTCTTCCAGTTGACCTTTATAAAAAATTTAAGAATAAATTAATAAAACCTTTTTTGGAAATGGTTTTAGAAGCATTTCAAAATAATAATTTACCATCATACATAAATAATGCCTTAATTATACTGCTGCCAAAACCAGGTAAGCCCTCTAATAAATGTGAAAATATGAGACCAATAAGCCTATTAAACGCCGACCTTAAGATAATCTGTAAAATTTTAGCAAGACGAATACAAGAAATTTTACCAAATATTATTAATCGAGATCAGAATGGCTTTATAAAGGGTAGACAAGGCTTCCATAATGTAAGAAGACTATTTAATATTATTTATTTTAATAAAGAAGCACCGGATACAGCTCTCCTATCATTGGACGCCGAAAAGGCCTTTGATAGAGTTGAATGGCCCTTTCTTTTTGAAGTCCTACAAAGGTTTGGACTTGGAAATAATTTCATAAAATGGGTTCAAATAATATACAATAATGCTACAGCAGAAATCCTAACAAATAACAATATTTCAAAACCAATAAAAATCAATAGAGGATGTCGACAAGGCTGTCCACTTTCACCTTTACTGTTTACTATGGCAATTGAACCTTTAGCGATAGCGATACGTTTACATTCACAAATATATGGAATTAAAGTTGGACCAACAGAACATAAAATCTCCCTGTACGCCGATGATATAATTTTGTTTATGTCGAATCTAAAAAAATCAATTCCAACCTTGTTGAATTTAATAAAGAATTTTGGGGAAATATCAGGATATAAAATAAATAAAACTAAATCTTCAATATTAATGCTAAATGAGACCCAGAGAAATTACCCAGCCCCTGAGGTGAATCAATTCAATGTTGTAAATCAGTTTAAATATTTAGGAATCCAAATTATGCCTAAGCTAGAATCAGTCGCCAGCGTCAACTATGAAGCCTTAATGTCAGATATCAACGAGTTAACTCAGAGATGGATGTCACTACCAATGTCGATGATCGGGAGAATCAATATACTTAAAAGTAATATTTTACCTAAAATACTTTATTTATTTCAATACATTCCCTTATCACCACCTTTAGATCTATTCTCAAGAATAAAAAAAAAGTTAGTGGAATTTATATGGAACAACAGGAGGGCTAGATTACGTTTGTCTTTATTATATTTACCATTTGATCGTGGAGGTCTGAAATGTCCAAATTTTATGTTGTATTATTGGTCGGCACAACTGAGGTCTATGACATATTATTTTTCATCAAATGATCTCCCTCACTGGACTGAAATTGAATCATACAATTTACCTTTACCTCTTCCCATATTCATATACTCAGATTCGGCAAAAAAATTACAAAAACAAGTTAAAAATCCATTTGTAAAGCATATGATCAAAATATGGTGTGAAGCTAAAAACTATTTAAAAGAACCACAGTTATTGTCACAATTTAGTCCAATAGGAATTGGCTTGTACAGAAGCTCAAACCAAGTCAATAAATGCATGCCTTAAATTGATACATTTCAAATGGTTAATGCGGATGTATGTTACACCGGAGGAGTTAAATAGATATAACAAAAATATACCAGATACATGCACAAAATGCATGGAAAGTAAAGGAACCCTATTTCATTGTTTATGGGAATGTAGATTAATAAGAATGTTTTGGGAAGAGGTGAGGGTAACAATTGAAAAAATAATCTCAAAACAAATCATACTGAATCCTAAACTGTTTTTGTTGGGTCTGTACCCAGAAAAGCATAATTTTAATAAAAGTGAAAGAACATTCATAGACCTCAGTTTGCTTAATGCCAAAAAATGTATTGCACTATTATGGAAAAAGACTCATAGACCAGATGTGACTCAGTGGTTAAGACAGATGTTAACAAACCTTCCATTAGAAAGAATAACATATATACTGAAATCAAAGGAAATTGTGTTTGAGAATATATGGAGACCTTTTATTGATTATGTAAAAAATTTAAACATAACTCTTGAAGAAGAAGGTGAATGATGTGTGTGGACCTTGTAAATTCCAAACTGGTGAACATAATATGTATACTTATGTATTGGATTGTCTAGACTAAACAGAGGAGCATTGTTGAAGACTTGATTTTATTGGTGGTTGTTGGTGTTTTTAATGCATTTTTTTTTTTTTTGTAGTACTTTAGTGTTAGTGTTTGATTGTTTGTATCATGTTTGTTAAAAAAAAAAAAAAGGTTCAATAAAGATATTGTGGAAAAAAAAAAAACGTTCCATATTGTATGGCCTCAGATCTACTACAGATCATACAGGTGAGGACAACCCCCCACAGCACCAGTAAACATCCAGGGAACAGACATTGAGATGGTGACATCCTACAAGTACCTGGGTGTTCATTTGAACTATAAACTGGACTGGTCACACAATACCGATGCACTCTACAAGAGGGGACAGCACAGGCTGTTTCTACTGAGGAGGCTCAGGTCTTTTGGTGTACAAGGGGTGCTCCTGAAGACCTTCTATGATTCGGTGATGGCATCAGCCATCACATTTGGAGTGGTCTGCTGGGGCAACGGCATCACGGCAGCTGACAGGAAGAGACTGAACAGACTGATTAAGAAGGCCAGCTCTGTCCTGGGGCAGCGCCTCGACCCAGTGGATGAGATAGGAGAGAGAAGGATGGTGGCGAAGCTGTCATCTCTGCTGAAGTCTGAGTCTCACCCCATGCAGGACACACTGAACGCACTGAGGAGCTCATTTAGCGGTAGGCTGCATCATCCTAGGTGGGTGACCGAGAGGTTTCACAGGTCCTTCCTACCTACAGCTATCACACTTTATAACCTAAGCAGGGCTGCTCGTAGAGGTCGTAAAAAAAACAAAACAAAAAAAACAAACCCAACTTTATGGCCTAATAAGCATTGAATGCAAAAGTCGAAACAAACTTGCACAATAATGATTCCCTCCATTACACAACTAGGACAATATCAATCGCTACAGAGGGTGACAACTAGGATGACTCAAATACGAAATATGCTGTATGGGTACATATTCATACTAGGTGGGGTAACTGAATAGACCATTATGCTGTTTATTCCATCTAGCTACAATGCTCCGCACTGTGTATATATATTTATATATTTATGTGTACATATGTATATTCACTGCTCTTTTTATCTTATCTGCTAAAATATTGCTGAGTGTTGCTATCCCTGTGCTGTTGCAATCCTGGAATTTCCCCACTGTGGGACTAAAAAGGCTTATCTTATCTTACCTTAAATATATCTCTGCATTCAGTTGTCTTCCCTCAGTGCTTTAAAACAGCTGTTATCAAGCCACTTCTAAAAAAAAAGCAACCTAGACACCTCACCCATGAACAGCTATAGGCCCATTTAAACCTCCCCTTTCTTAGTAAAATAATAGAAAAAGCTGTTTTTCAACAATTGTACAACTTTCTGACGTTAAATAACTGTTTTGATGTCTTCCAGTCAGGATTTCAGCCACACCAAAGCACTGAGACAGCACTAGTTAAGGTACTTAATGATATCCACTCCAATACAGATAATGGGAACATTTCAGTCTTGGTTCTTCTGGACCTCAGTGCTGCATTCGACACTAGTCGACCGTAAACTCTTACTAGCCTGGCTAAAAAAACTGGGCGGGACTTTCTGGTACAGCACTTAGCTGGTTTGAGTCCTATTTAAAAGACAGGGACTATTTTTTGGCTATAGGTAACTACAAATCTGAGTGAACAAAAATAACCAGTGGAGTTCCCCAGGTTCCATTTTGGGACCTTTGCTTTTCAACATCTACATGCTCCCACTAGCTCAAATCATAAAAAAAAAACAAAAAAAAAACAATAAAACCCCAAAAACAACAAACTATATTAGCATAATTATGGAGATGACACAAAAATATACATAACTGTCTCACCAGGAGACTATGGTCCAATTAAAACCCTGATCAAATACATTGGTCAAATTAAAAGTGGATGTGCCAGAATTTTCTTCAGTTAAACGAAGACAAAACCGAAATAATAGTTTTTGGAGCCAAAGAAGAAAGACTCAAAGTTAGTACTCAGCTTCAATCAATGATGCTAAAAACCAACAGCCAAGTCAGAAATCTGGATGTGGTTCTGGACTCAGACCTGAATTTTAACAGCCACATTAAGACAGTATTGAAGTCAGCCTACTATAACTTAAAGAACATTGCGAGGATTCAAGGTCTGATGTCTCCACAGGATCTAGAAAAACTTGTCCATGCATTTATCTTCAGTAAACTGGACTACTGTAATGCTCTCCTCACAAGTCTCCCTAAAATGTTTATCAGACAGCTGCAGTTGGTTCAGAACACTGCAGCTCAAGTTCTCACTAAGACCAAGAAAGTGGATCATATAACATCAGTTCTCAGATCTTTACACTGGCTTCCTGTCTGATTTCAAAATACTGCTGTTAGTTTATAAAGCTCTGAATGGTTTAGGGCCAAATTATATTTCAGATCTGCTAGTCCATTTTGAACCACCCAGAGCCCTCAGGTCATCAGGGTCAGGCCTACTATCTGTGCCAAGAGTTAGAACCAAACATGATGAGGTAGCATTTAATTTTTATGCCCCTCACATATGGAACAAACTCCCAGAAAGCATCAGGGCTGCTGAAACTCTCAGCTGCTTTAAATCGAGGTTAAAAACTCTCCTATTTGCAGCATCCTTTCAGTAGCCTATAATGTACTGTAAATTTTATTTCTGTCATATTCTATTTTAGGTTGTTTTTGTTTCTTTTTAATTTACTTTTAGTTTGCTTTAAAATTCTTATGTATTCCTCTTGCAACCTGCTGTAATGCTTTAATGTTTTTATGTAAAGCACGTTGAATTGTCTTGCACACGAAATGTGCTATACAAATAAACTTGCCTTGCCTTGCCTTGAAAGATTCGCTTTTGATATCCAGGCTCCAATGAATAATTTGTAATTCTAGTGTAAAAGAAAGGATTGTAATTTGTGTTTGTGTTTCTGAAAGCGCAGCCTGAGGTGCTATCAAATGGTGTTTTGGACTCTGTGGGGGAGAGGGATTTGTTTAGGCCTGCTGAGCCTTGTACCCCCACCACCCTGGGAGGGTTTTCTTACTTTTTTGGTTTTTGTTGCATCTTTGAGAGTGTCTGGAGTCCGCCCTCGGAGGGCGGGGGGGGGGGGGGTCTATCATGGTCTGGGCTGATCACAGGATCAAGCCTACATTTTATGTTCATGTTATTATGTTTCTATGATTTCTTATGATTGTTATTTACAGTATACCACTTGCCCTCTGTGTCATCCCCTGTTTGGTATTGGGTCTGTGTGTGAATCTGTTTGCCTGCTGTTGCAGCTCCTCATTTTTTCTGTGCCCATAGCCACTGCCTGCTCTGCATTACTCCTGCATTGTTGTCCTGTAGGTTCATTGTCATGTTTCATGTGCATCCTCTGTCTGTGTTTGTCTGTACAGCCCCGCCTACACCATTGCACTGCCCGATGCCCCTGCCTGGTGGCTGTATTGTGTGCTCAATCCACAATAAAGTTGAGTTTGACTATTCATCCAGTCTCATCATTATAAAGGTATTTATAGACATAACATTTTGGTGATGAGAATAAACCATGGAGGCGTGTATTTCACCTCTTCGGCCCTTCCTGGAGCTCCCGGGTGAGCCGCCTGTGCCCTGGCCTTTCAAAATTATATCATCGCGCTCAACCTGGGTGAGCTAGACAAACAGGGCACGCGCACTCCTGGTGCATAATTTGGGGATTGAGGGTCAGCGTATCCTATGTACACTCAGGGCTCACGACTTGTATGAGGACGTGGTCGAGTTGCTAGCAAGCCATTTCCACACCCCGGAGAGCATGACCATCCAGAGGATTAGGTTTCGGCAGTGACTGACATGATTTACGACCCAAGAGACAGACGCTGACACGAGTGAATACAAACAATTATCTTTTATTGTAAAAGTGAAGGTGTAGTGCGTGTATGTGTGTCTACCTGGTCACGGGAGCTGAGCACGTCTTGTGGCGACCTGGCAACCCTGGAAACACACAAGCACAAAGGTTACTGCTGTACAAACAACAATAGCGGCGCATATGCAGCAGGGGCTTACTTGCAGGTCCCACAGTGTAAGTTTGACTGGCTCCTGGTGTCCATGTGACGTAGTGCTCGAGGTGTCCGGCGTTGCGGGGGTGAGGAGGAACTCCGGGGGGGTGGAGGCTGTGCCTTGTCAGCTGAGGAGGATTGTCCGCTGCCTGGGAGGTCCACCTGTGCACAGGGGATAGAACTTGCAGATGATGAGTGCTGGGTTTGCTTACGTGGCAAGGCTTGACTTGATGTTGGCTTCTTGACTCGCGGTCGTGATCTTGGCACATTGCTCGTCAAGGAAGACAGACGACTCCATGCTGAGGAGTCTGTGCGTCGGGCTTTTAAAGCCCGCTGATTGCCACCTGCTGGAGTGAGCGCAGCTGATGATGATGATGCTGATGACGGCCTGGCGGCCATCATGACAGTACTCCCCCCTCTAGAGGTGCCTCCAGGCACCTGCCCAATCCTACCTGGATGCGCCCGATGGAAATCGCGGATCAACTGCTTGTCGAGGATCAACGCAGGGCGTATCCAGGAGCGATGCTCAGGGCCAAATCCCTCCCAGTCCACCAAATATTGGAGGCCCCGACCCCTCCTGCGGATATCCAGGATTGCTGTCACCCCCCAGGCCAGATGGCCATCGATCATCCTCGGGGGGACAGGATCCACGGGAGGTGGGCATAGCGGGTTGGCGATGTAGGGCTTGACCTGGGAGACGTGGAAAGTGGGGCAGATGCGCATGTGAGGGGGGAGAACAAGACACACAGACACAGGGTTGACAATGCGGGCAATAACAAAAGGGCCGATGAAGCGCTTGGTCAGCTTACGCTTCTCGGCAGGCACACTGATGTTTCTCGTGGACAACCATACCTTCTGACCCACCTTGTAATCCGGGACGGGCCTCCTGTGACGGTTGGCCACCTCAGTGTTGCGTTCCGTGGTTCTCAGGAGGGCTCTGCGGGTGATGGACCAAATCCGCCGACAACGCCTGGTGTGAGCCTGTACAGACGGAACCGCCACCTCTCTCTCCTCCTCAGGGAACACAGGAGGATCGTACCCCAATGATGCCTTAAAGGGGGACATCCCCTTGGCCGAGGACACCGTGGTGTTATGAGCGTACTCGATCCACGGGAGATACGTGCTCCAAGAAGAGGAGCAGGAAGAGATGACGCAGCGCAGCGCAGCCTCCAGCTCCTGATTGGCCCGCTCACACTGGCCATTACTCTGTGGGTGGTATCCAGAGGAGAGACTGGCCGTGGCCCCCAGTACCGTGCAGAACGCTTTCCAAACTTGAGACACGAACTGTGGCCCTCGATTCGAAACGATGTCAGCGGGGATCCCGTGAGGACGAACCACGTGAAGGATGAGAAAGTCCGCCGTCTCCCGCGCTGATGGCAACCCCCGGAGAGGTACAAAGTGGGCAGCTTTAGAAAAATGATCCATTATAGTTAAAACAGTCGTGAAGTGGCCGGAGGGGGGCAAACCAGTCACGAAGTCCATGGCCACATGGGACCAGGGGCGGGAAGGGACGGGCAAGGGGTGCAGCAGGCCCGCCGGGGCCGATGATGACGTCTTCCCAGTAGCGCACTGGGCGCAGGCCCGGACATAGTTGTTAACATCCTTCCCGTAGCCCTGGCCACCAAAAGGTCCTCTGGAGGAGGTCAACGGTCCGACTCACACCCGGATGGCACGCTAGTTTGGATGCATGACCCCACTCTATTACCTGGCCTCTGACAGAACAGGGAACAAATAGACGACCCGGGGGCCCCCCACCCGGATCGGGCTCCACCTCCTGTGCTCTTCTGACCTTATCGCAGATGCCCCAGGTCAACGCACCCACCACACAGGCAGACAGTAGGATAGTCTCCTCCTGTTCGTCAGAGGATGGCGCGTCAAACTGCCTGGATAGGGCGTCAGGCTTACCATTCTTGCTTCCCGGCCGGTAGGTGATCGTAAAATTAAAGTGACCGAAGAAGAGTGACCAGCGGGCCTGACGTGCGTTCAACCGCTTGGCAGTCCTGAGGTATTCAAGGTTGCGATGGTCAGTCCAAACGACAAACGGCTGGGCAGCCCCCTCCAGCCAGTGCCTCCACTCCTCCAGAGCGAGTTTGACGGCCAGCAGCTCCCTGTCACCAATGCTGTAGTTCCTCTCAGCAGGTGTTAGGCGATGAGAGAAGTAAGCGCAGGGTTGGATCTTCCCATCTGTCAGGGAGCGCTGAGAGAGAAGGGCCCCCACCCCCGAATCCAAGGCGTCCACCTCCACCAGGCATTGTAGCTCCGGATCCACCTGGGTCAACACACGGGCCGAGGTGAACTCTCCCTTCAGTCTCTCAAATGCTACAGCAGCCTCCTCACTCCAGCGAAAGGGGACCTTCAGGGATGTGAGCGCAGTCAGGGGTCTGGCGATGTTCCCAAAGTTAGGCACAAAACGCCGGTAAAAATTGGCGAAACCTAAAAACCCCTGCAGCTGTTTCCTAGATGTAGGTGTGGGCCAGTCCACCACCGCCTTGACCTTGTCCGGATCGGGAAGCACCTGGTTTCGGGCGATGGTAAATCCCAGGAAGGAGGTGCGATCCGTGTGGAATTTACACTTCTCCACCTTGACGAACAACTGATTCTCCAGGAGGTGCTGCAGGACCCGCCGTACATGCACCTGGTGCTCCTCCAGTGTGCGCGAGAAGATGAGGATATCATTGAGGTACACAAAGACGAAGGAGTTCAGAAAGTTCCGCAGGACGTCATTTATTAGGCGCTGGAACACCGCTGGAGCGTTGGTTAACCCAAACGGCATCACTAAGTATTCAAAGTGACCGCTTGGGGTCCGGAAAGCCGTCTTCCATTCGTCACCTTCTCGGATGCGCACCAGGTGATAGGCGTTCCGTAGATCTAACTTGGTGAACCATGACGCCCCCTGGAGGGAATCGAAGGCAGTGTTCATCAAGGGGAGAGTATATTTGTCTTTGATTGTGATATCATTGAGACCCCGGAAATTGATGCAGGGGCGCAGCGAGCCGTCCTTTTTCCCCACGAAGAAGAACCCTGCGCCTACGGCAGAGGACGAGGGGCGGATGATACCGGAAGCCAGGGACTCCTTGATATACGTATCCATGGCCTCACGTTCCAGGGCTGACAGGCTATACAGGCGGCTTGCCAGGAGAGGGGCCCCAGCCTTAAGATTGATAACGCAGTCATACGGGCGATGGGGGGGAAGGGACAGCGCCCGTGACTTACTAAACACCGGACCCAGGTCATGGTAGATGTCAGGCACCTTGGACAGGTCCGGAGGAGGCGTCGAGGGAGGAAGCATCGGGACCGAGGGGGCGCACGCCACTGACTGAAGACAGGTGCTCAGGCAGAACGAGCTCCACGCCGTGATTCTCCCAACTTGCCAGTCGAAAGTGGGGTTGTGCAGCCGGAGCCAGAAGTACCCCAGGATGATGGGTGAAGAGGAGATGGGCAGGACCAGAAACCGTATTTCCTCCCTGTGATTCCCAGAGACTATTATAGACACAGGGGCCGTCTGGTGGGAAACTGATGTCAGTGATGCCTTAGATAGGGTGACAAGATGAACGGGGGGGGGGCATAAGGGCTGACAGCTGAGGCCTATCAGGGTTGCCAGGTCTCGGGAGATGAAATTTAGCTCAGCTCCTGAGTCAACTAAGGCGTGTGTGGTGTGTTCCTTGTGATTGTGAAGGAGTCTAATGGGGACGTGGCAACTAGTGAGGGGTTTTTCCTGATCTTTGTCCGCGAATCCCCCTACTTTGATCCGCGGACCTCCCCTTTTAATCGGGCAGTCCACTACTCCATGTGACCCACTATCACAATAGAAACACAACCCCTGCTCCCTGTGGCGCTGTCTTTCAGACGCTGTAATCCCCGATTGTCCCACAATCATATCATCCTGCTCCGGAAGTTCCTCAGACGAAGGCAGAGCGAGGAGGGAGGGCTTAATGGAGTGAGGGCGAGGTTTGCTCGAACAGGAAGCTGTTTGCTGTTCGGCCGCTCGCTCCTTTAACCTGCTATCTAGACTGATGGTGAGGGAGATTAGCTCCCCTAACCTGTCTGGTTTATCCCGTGCTGCTAGCTCGTCCTTTAACTCAGGGCTAAGGCTGTGGAGGAAGATTCCACAGAGCGCTGGCTCCCCCCACCCAACCTCAGCAGCTAATACCCGAAATCAATGCAGTAATCGGCGGCAGACCTACTGCCCTGCCGAAGTCCGAGCAGCCGTTCGGTTAACACCGCGCCCCGGTCAACATGATCGAACACCTCCATGAACTCTGCCACGAACTGCTGGTAAGTCAAAAGTGGATAATTTGGTTTGGCCATGAGGGTATAAGCCCAATCTAAGGCTCTGCCTCCCAGCAAGTTGATAATATATCCAATTTTATTCATATCAGTGGCAAAGTCCCCCGGGACGCGGAGAAACACAGACTCGCACTGCAGCAAAAACCCTCGTGCCTCCCCGAGTTTTCCACTAAAACGAGCGGGGGTTGGCATGCGAGTTAGGCAATGTGCGGATGGTGGGTTTGTTTGGCTAGTAGCAGTAGCTGCGGGTGCAGAAGGCGTCCCGCTGGCCGGGGGAAACGCCTGGTGTCCTTCCAGGCGATCCAGCCGGCTGTTAATTAGTGTCAATTGATTTAAGATAACCGTCTGTTGATGGGAAATCATGTCAACTCGTGCGCTGAGAGTGTTTAAGCGGCGCAACAGCGCGCTGTCTGTTGGGTCATCCTGACGGAGTCGTACTGACATGATTTACGACCCAAGAGACAGACGCTGACACGAGTGAATACAAACAATTATCTTTTATTGTAAAAGTGAAGGTGTAGTGCGTGTATGTGTGTCTATCTGGTCACGGGAGCTGAGCACGTCTTGTGGTGACCTGGCAACCCTGGAAACACACAAGCACAAAGGTTACTGCTGTACAAACAACAATAGCGGCGCATATGCAGCAGGGGCTTACTTGCAGGTCCCACAGTGTAAGTTTGGCTGGCTCCTGGTGTCCGTGTGACGTAGTGCTCGAGGTGTCCGGCGTTGCGGGGGTGAGGAGGAACTCCGGGGAGGTGGAGGCTGTGCCTCGTCAGCTGAGGAGGATTGTCCGCTGCCTGGGAGGTCCACCTGTGCACAGGGGATAGAACTTGCAGATGATGAGTGCTGGGTTTGCTTACATGGCAGGGCTTGACTTGACGTTGGCTTCTTGACTCGCGGTCGTGATCTTGGCACATTGCTCGGCAAGGAAGACAGACGACTCCGTGCTGAGGAGTCCGTGCGTCGGGCTTTTAAAGCCCACTGATTGCCACCTGCTGGAGTGAGCGCAGCTGATGATGATGATGCTGATGACGGCCTGGCGGCCATCATGACAGTGACACCAAAGGGCAGGTGAGCCTATCCACCAGTTTGTCCCCGACCTGATGCAGCTAGCGAGTGAGTGTCATTTTGGGTCACTGGAGTGTAGCATCAATCCATGTGGCTCCAATCTAGAAAATCACTCTTCACCTTAAATAAATTGTTTCACCCATAAGTCTGGTAAAGAATTGTTTCCTTCACCTAAGGACCACAGTTTGAAAACACATTCCATGGTAAAAGGGCCAATAAGGATCCCATTTCTTGCCAGGAATTAATCAGTTTCATGTCACAAGCCTCCTTGTGCGCTTTTACGCAGCACATGGAGGAGGGGAAGGAAGAATGGATTTAAACGCTGGTTACACCACAAACAGATTTATTAACACAAAGGACAACAGTTACAAAAATAAAGACTTACGAAAAGGCTACAGTATACACTAAAGGGACTCACACGATATGTGCAGTGGGCAGACCACAGTGTACCGTGGCCACAAAACAGACAGTACAAAATAACATAAATGGCTCGGGTTAACTTAGAGCCCTCCAGGACGGTCTACTGATACGGGAGGAAGAAACTGGGCAAGTGCCAAAGCGTAGCAGCACTGCTGCAAGGGGAAACCCTAACAGTTTGTACTCACAGCACAGGAGTAGTCCAAAAAGTCCAAGTATGTCCTGCAAGCACATACAACCAGAAACCACACTGAGGGGAACAGCAACAGTGCAGCTTCCGACTCCCTCGTTAGACAGTAAATTCATATGACGGTTCACATTCATATGACTAAGCACAATGGTCCAGCAATGCTTGACTGGCAAAGGCAGCCTAAGTACAAGCACTGCTGGACAACGGATTTGGTTCACCTGGGCGAGGCGCGGGGAAAGACAATTACTGAGTGGAATCAGCTGGCTGTCAAGAGAGAGGAGGCGTAGTCGGACCGGCAAGTGTTAAGACAATGCCCACATGAATGTAGGTCAAAGAGACTGCCTAACAGCTCCTGGCCAGAGTGGTGGCTACAGGTATGGAAAATAAGAGAACAAAAGACATAAAAGCAAGAACTCAAAAGATAACACAATACATAAATAACCCAATATCTGAACCACAGACAACGGTCAGAAGTGAGCCTGAACAACAACACTGGCTTGGTTTGTGACAGTTTCGAGTCATAAATCCTGAGCTTCCTCCCCAGCAAGGCAGTTTTATCCTTAAAGTACTGTTTTGAGACATCCCAGATATTTTGGACTGCAATCCACAGGTCGCTAGGAATCATCCACAGCTCAACATTACCCCCTTCTGTCAACTTAGGGACATGTTGGATTTAATCAACATGGGAATTGTGTTTTATCTGCTGAAACAATCCTTTCTCCTCAAGACTTTATTTTTCCAGGAAATACTGCTCAGAACACTGTTGAAGATGACTGCCTCTGTGTTGGACAATGATAGGTTTGAAATGTTTCATTAATCATTTATTTTAAATGTGTTGCATGTTTGAAAATGCTTAAATGAACCTTATTCTAATGCATGTTAACTATAGAAAGACAAGTTTATAAAAGTGCATGCTCACTGGAAGTTAGTCATGAATAACTGAATTTAGCTTTGACTTTATATTAAGTATATAATGAATTTCACCGATAAAATGTGTATATGCCTTGTAAAACTTATGCCAGTCATCTGACTGGTACCAGTCAATCACCAGGCTGTCTCTGTTGAATGACGCCCCTTTCATTCTATTGGTCAGTTACACATAAAGGACTGCTTTCTTACTGGACCATAGCCCATTCGAATCTCCTACTATAGCCCATAATTGGTTCTTCCTGCTGCCAGTCATATTTTATGACCCAAGGAGCATGCTCTGTTAAATAGAGAAAACACCCTAGTATTTCAGTTCAGTTTTTGTCGAGTTTTCTGTGAGTTTTGTCAGTTTCAGAAGACTTGTGTTCTTAAAGTTGTCTTTTGTTAAGTCTTTTTCTGTTTTCTGGTATTTGAGGAGAGATTATCTTTCTTGTTTAGCTCAACCCTTCTTAATTGAGTGAAACTCCAAAACGCCTTTTTCCCTCTCCTCAGATGCCATATTTATTCTGCTGAACTTTTTCTATTGATTTTCTTTAACTCGTCGTTAAAGTGGACTGATCGTGATTTTTGAACTTTTTCCCTCGAGACTGCCTCATCCACGTACAATGAAGTGTGTTTTCTTATCGGCTGGTGGACTGTCATAAGCTCCCTGTGCAGTTCTCCACAGCGCATGGAGGAGGGGAAAAGGACAAATGGATTTACGCGCAGGTTCACCAAACACACATTTATTGACATCCAAAGTGAAAATACAAAAGACATAAACAGCTCAGGTACACTTGAGAGTCCTCCAGGACGCCCAACACATACCGGTGGAACATACTGGGCAATCAGCCAAAGTGTAGTGGCACAGCGGCAAACAGAAATGCTGACAGTACTCACAGTGAGGGGACAGTCTGAGTAATCCTAGCGTCTTCCAGCGATCATATACAGACTTAGTCCTTCTGGTGACATGATGGTTAAACGGTGGAGAAAAACCATCTAACACGTATAATGGTCCAGCGGTGTTTGTCTAGCAAAGAGCTGCTTTAATACAAACACCGCTGGCCTCACAAATTGGGAACACCTGGGCAAGGTGCGGGAAGGATATTTACCGGGACTGGGAACAGCTGATAGAAAAGAGAGGGAGAGCGAGGGGTGTGGCTGGACTGACAGACTGTCAGCAGCATGGGAGAAAGTAGGTTACAGAGGCTGACTAACAGCTGCTGGTCAGGCAGTGGCTATGGGTATGGAAAGGAGTACAAATTACATATAATGCACATATACAACAGAACCAAACCCCACAGAGAGATCAGGGCCGAGCCGGCTCGGCTCATGCCAGTGAACATCCTAAATTTGCAGGCCAGGACAGGATCTGCTGCCTAAGAAGAGACGTCACACCTGCCCAGGGGGCCAGCCATTCATTCTACGACCGGCTCCACTCTCCGAAGACCCGCTGCTAAGTCTGTGCCATAACCGCGGTAACTGGAAAGGACTGCTGGCAGTCTTTCCTCCTTTTTGCCATCTGCTGGTGTTAAAGATCACTGCTGGACTCTGAAGACACAGCTGTTCGTAAACCAGACTTCCACTTCCTATCTGCTGGGCTAAATGTGATGTCTAATTATAATTGAATATGACCAATTTTTCATGTTAAAAGTTAGTCCATAAGCTACGATAGGAGCTAGCAAGCTGAAGGAAAATTAATACTCTCCTTTTCAATAACCTCCGTTTTTTTGTAGAGTAACTCAGAATTTTCTTTCTCATATAATCAGCTTTCACCATTTTCCCATAAAATTGCGTCCAATTTTATCCATATTTTTGTTATAGTTATTCCATAGTCTCAAATTGCATTACAGTTAAAAATTCAGAATATGGTTTCTTTTGTTTTTACAAAGGTTTAACTATAGACTTTATGCTCAGGAATCCATTACCAGTTAATATGGTATTAAACACTTGTTGATCATTTCACCTACTTACAAATCAATTGAATGTAATGTCATTTAACCTGAGTCTGATTATTAAAACTATTAAGGGTATAGAAAAATCTCTGCTTGATTTCTTTTGTGTGTATGCTTTTCTGGGTCACGGCAGAAGAATTCATGAATATTGAGATTGGTTAATGAAAGGTTCAAGTGTGGCACATATGTTGGGCTCACATTTTCCACAAAGGTATGACTGCATGTTTATTGGAGGCTTCACGTCTCGAAGGACAAAAGGCTCGAATCTGCAGAAGGTGACGAGGAGGTGTGAGATTTGGCCTTTGTCTCGGAGAAGATGCCCCAGAGAGATTTCCGGTTCATCAATGAATAAGAGACGATGGTGAAAGTTCAAAGGGTTGCACTGTGACTGTACTGAAGCACCATGTGACTTGAGTTCTGATGCTGGAAACATATAAAGAGGTGATGTGATATAGTTCTTTCTCTTCTTCCTGCTTTGAGAATGCTAAAGTATGTGTTCTGTCAATAAAGCTGAACCTGAGAAATAAAACTCAGCCTCATCATTGAACGCATCCTCTACACTGGTGACCTACGACAAAGAATGAGCAGACAGAATTCTCCCGAGCGGGGCTCGGCGGAAACCAGCCTGATGGCCGCCTCCACACTCCGGCTGCCCGATTTCTGGCAGTACAGCCTGCGCTCATGGTTTAGCGCGGTCGAGGTGCAGTTCAACCTCCGGAGAATCTCAAATGACGACACAAGATTCTACCATGTGGTAGTGAAGCTGGACAGCCACACGGTCCAGAGGGTGGAAGATCTGGTTAATAATCCACCGGACAGCGACAAGTACAGCGCATTGAAGGACGCGCTGATCAGCCATTTCACCCCTTCGGTCCAACAGCGAGCAGAGGGGCTCCTAACGTTGACGGAGTTGGAGAACGACAGACCTGCGGACCTGATGGTGAAGATGCTGAGGTTGAAAGACTCCGAGGATGGCGAATTTATTTTCGCCCACCTTTTCCTCTGGACCCTGCCGCCAGCAGTGAGAGTAGCCCTGGCAGAGTCGCCCCGATTGGCCAGGCGAGACTATCATGGGCTGAGCAAGGAGGCGCAGTGGTTTGTCGACGCCCACAAGCGGAGCGCGGTTTCGGCCGCGGCAGCTAGCCCAGGAACGACGTCTGGAGACGGCTTGGGGCCAGTGGTCGCGGCGCCAGACGCACCGACGACAGCGGCGATGGGGACCAGGTAGCGCAGAGCGGATGACGGCCTGTGCTTCTACCATCGCCGTCGTGCCACTTCAAGCGCCCTGGAAACGCCAAGAGTGAGGGCCGGTAGCAGCTGCGACCCTCGGCGAGGAGAACAAGCTGCTTTACCTGACGGATGCACACTCGGGGAAACAATTCCTCGTGGACACGGGCTCCCAGCTGAGTTTCGTCACACCCACCTACGCGGAACGGCTGATGCCGTCTAAAGCTCCCTGGGTGTCCGTATCAGCAGCGAACGGCTCAACGATTAAAACTTTCGGTGAGAGGACTATGCTTCTGTACTTACAAGGCCGTTCATTTGAGTGGACTTTTATTGTAGCAGCAGTCAGTTTCAACATGTTAGGGGCGGATTTTTTGTGCTCACATGGTTTATTGGTTGACCTTGCTAATAGACGTTTGGTTAATGCACTGTCTTTCCATTCTATTCCATGCACAGCTCGGGTGGCCCCGCCGACTGCACATGCCAGCGTCACAGCTGCGGGTGGTAAGTTTCCCGCATTGCTCGCTCAGTTCCCAGCACTTACAGTCCCCACGTTTTCGGCGACGGTGGCTAAGCATGGGGTGGAACATTTTATCACCACCACCGGGCCGCGCGTTTTTGCAAAAGCTTGGCGCTTGGACTCAGCTAAACTGGCCATCGCGGGCGAGGAGTTTGCAAACCTGGAAAAACTGGGCATTATTAGACGCTCCAAAAGCCCCTGGGCTTTGCCGCTACACATGGTCCCAAAAGCTGATGGCTCCTGGCGACCTTGCGGCGATTTCTGCAGGTTGAACAACGTTTCAGCACACGACCGCTACCCGATTCCGCACATTCAGGATTTCTCAGTTCATTTGGCGGGGGCGCGCATTTTTTCTAAAATAGATTTGGTGCGCGGTTACCACCAAGTTCCAGTGCGCTCAGGATATACCCAAAACAGCGGTTATAACTCCTTTCGGCCTTTTTGAGTTTTTGCGCATGCCATTTGGTCTCAAGGGGGCTACACAGACGTTCCAACGCATGATGGATGCAGTTTTACGCGACCTCCCTTTCGTGTTTACTTGGATGACATTTTAGTAGCCAGCATGTCCGAAGGCGAACACGAAAGTCACCTCACAGCAGTTTTTCGGAGGCTGACAGAGCACGGGTTAATAATTAACCCAGCGAAGTGCCAGTTTGGGGTGGCGCAAATTGATCTTTTGGGGCATCGTGTTTCGCCAGAAGGAGCGGTTCCTCTGTCCGATAAGGTGCGCGCAATAACAGATTTTCCGCAACCTCAAACGGTCAAGGCGCTACAGGAGTTTTGGGGAATGGTTAATTTTTACAACCGGATCCTCCCAAGCGCAGCGCGGCTCATGCAACCATTATACACTGCGTTAAAAAAACAAAAGCCTGCAAATAAGGTTGAATGGTCTCCAGAGCGGGAGCGCGCTTTTGCCCAGGTCAAATCAGCACTGGCAAACGCAGTTTTGTTAGCGCACCCAGTTCCAACGGCCCGCATGGTGCTCACCACTGACGCTTCAGATTTAGCAGTGGGGGCGGTCGTTGAACAGTTTGTGGCAGGTACCTGGCAACCCCTCGTGTTTTTCAGCAAAACCTTGCGCGATAGCAAGCGTAAATACAACGTGTTCGACAGGGAGCTTTTGGCCCTACACTTGGCCATCCGCCATTTCCAGTTCTGGCTGGAAGGGCGACGTTTCACCGCGTTTGTGGATCACAAACCGCTAACGTTTGTGATGGCCAAGATTTCAGAACCCTGGTCAGGCCGGCAACAAAGGCTACTAGCCGCTATATCGGAGTTCACCACCGATATCCAGCATGTCGCGGGTAAACACAATGTAGTGGCAGACTGTCTCTTGCGTGCGGTAGCAACGCCAGGCCCCGTGGAGGCAGACTCTGTAACCATGGCCGGGGGCCCGGGCAGCGACGCGGAAGCGCGCGCAGCCCCGGTCCGTGTAGGTTTAGATTATGCAGCCATGGCTGCGGAGCAGGTTAATGATGCGGACGTGCGCGCGCTCCAGTCTGGACCAACAGGATTAAGGCTGGAGCACAGGGTGCAGCAAATTGGTATGCCCCCCCTAATCTGCGATGTCGCCATGGGACGGCCTCGCCCCGTGGTTCCAGCTGTGTGGCGTCGCATCGTTTTTGACTCGGTTCATTCTTTGGCACACCCGGGGGTGCGCGCATCGATTAAGATGGTGGGGAAGAAATTCGTTTGGCCCGGGTTGCACAAACAGGTCAAGGAATGGGCGGCAGCCTGCATAGCGTGTCAGCGAGCCAAAATACACAAGCACACTAGAGCTCCGTTGGAGCCTTTTCACATCCCCGCTAAGCGTTTTGATCACGTGCATGTTGACTTGGTGGGCCCCCTTCCGCCATCACATGGGCACACACATCTTTTGACGATGGTGGATCGCACCACGCGTTGGCCAGAGGCGATCCCTCTGACATCAACCACAGCGGAAGAAGTTGCGCGAGCATTTTTAACAGCGTGGGTTGCGTGTTTCGGAGTCCCGTCGGACATAACGTCCGACAGGGGTCCCCAATTTATTTCCGAACTATGGTCATCGATGGCCCGCAGCTTAGGGGTGAAGATTCATCGCACTACCGCGTATAACCCCCAGGCTAATGGTTTATGCGAACGCTTTCACAGGTCGTTAAAAGCAGCCCCCAGAGCGTCGCTGACGGATACAAATTGGGTGGACAAACTTCCATGGGTTTTATTGGGGTTGCGTTCTGCACCTAAGGAAGATTTGCAGGCTTCCCTGGCTGAGTTAGTTTTTGCACAACCTCTCCGTTTGCCGGGGGAATTTCTCCCCGACAATCCCGCACCAAATTGCTCCCCCGCTCAGCCGTTGCAGAGCGACACAGGAGCAAACACACTCCCTGGCCCGGTTCATCACAGTTTCCCACTCGTTTTTGTGCCGAAGGCTTTAAAAAATGCGTAGTTTGTTTTTGTTAGACATGATGCTCAGCGCCCAAGTTTGCGACCGTTTTATGACGGACCGTTCAGAGTGCTGGAGACCAGGGAGAAGCATTTTCTGCTAGATTTAGATGGCAGAAAGGAGTTGATTTGCATAAACAGACTCAAACCCGCTTTTGTTTTGGCTGATGACCAAGTGCAGCTGGCGAGGCCCCCCCGCCGTGGCAGGCCGCCGAGAAGACATTCTCCAGAACCTTCACAGAGACGTGCTAACAGCTTTAATCCACAGAGACAGAAAGACGCTGCAGGGGTAGCAAAGCCGGGTTACAGCAGATTCGGCAGAAGGTTAAGACCCAGGCATCTGGTGGATTGACTTGTGATATGTGGAGTGTTTTTTTCTTTTTTTTTATGCCATGCATGTTTTGTCCTTTAATAGACGTTTGGGGGGGGGGTTATGTGGCACATATGTTGGGCTCACATTTTCCACAAAGGTATGACTGCATGTTTATTGGAGGCTTCACATCTCGAAGGACAAAAGGCTCGAATCTGCAGAAGATGACGAGGAGGTGTGAGATTTGGCCTTTGTCTCGGAGAAGATGCCCCAGAGAGATTTCCGGTTCATCAATGAATAAGAGACAATGGTGAAAGTTCAAAGGGTTGCATTGTGACTGTATGTTTACTGAAGCACCATGTGACTTGAGTTCTGATGCTGGAAACATATAAAGAGGTGATGTGATATAGTTCTTTCTCTTCTTCCTGCTTTGAGAATGCTAGAGTATGTGTTCTGTCAATAAAGCTGAACCTGAGAGATAAAACTCAGCCTCATCATTGAACGCATCCTCTACACAAGGATTATTTATTAATAAATTGTCCAAGTTGGACCGGTGTCCCTTTACAAGTGTTTCTCTCTTGTTTTGTGAGTGTTTGTAGTCACGAAGTAAACCTCAGTCCACACACACAACTCTAAATATAAATTAAATAATCCTTGTACCTTATCACACTTCTAATCAATTGTTACTACATGCTGTAAGAGGAAGAGATGGTACACGACGGTGGAGTACACAAACAGTGCCGCTATACGAGCAAAGCTACTCACGGAACCGGGTGACCTAACGCTAGTCCGAGCTATCGAGTTAGCTCTCCAATTAGAGACCACGGACAACTAGCCTCTGAGCTAAATTGGCACCAGTCACAATAGCAGCTGGAGCCTCCTGCCGCGGTACTAGTAGCAGACCCAGACAATGAGGATAGCTTGGACGACAACGCTATGGAAACCAATGTTACCAGCCATAGATCTGCCCTGGGAAAACTTATGTGTATGGGTTGTGGGTCCGTGAAACACCGATTTAAGGCCAGGGATTACCCGGCTAGAGGGAAGCGCTGCGGCAAGTGAGGACGCTTGAACCATTATGCCAGGGTGTGTCCTATGTCCCAGCCAGAGAGCCCACGGAGGAAAACAACTTCACCCACCCCAACAACTGTCCACACGGTGTCCCCTAGCACCAACGGGTACACGTTCTGCAAGGTGACGCTGGATGGTGAGGAGGTACCGCTGCTGATCAACATGGGGGTGGAGGGATCATTGTTAAATTGGGCCACGGTGAGGAAATTTTCCCCCCACTACAGAATAAGAGGTAACCCAGTTCCGCTTTACAGCTATGGAGGTGGCAGACTGTGCATGGTTAGAAAACTGGAGTTGATGGTTTGGTACAAGTCGGCAGTGATGGCTGACTTCACGTTCCATGTGATGACCCAAGGCGACAACATCATGGGCTGCGACCTGTTTTATGGACTGGGGTTTGCCATTAAAGACGACACTGGGGAGGAGTCATCTGGTTGTGGCAAGTGGAATTGTCCGATTCCGGTGGTGGAGGACGACGCTGTATGGGAGGAGGGTTTACAGGGCATCATGGTGGTCAATCAGGACCAGCCTCGCTCAGGTTCGACCCCGGAGGGTCTCAGTGCTGGCATTCAGGGTATCGTAGGAGAAGGTACCAAGCATGGCGGTAAGGCGTCATGGGCTAGCCCCTAGATTCCACCGGAGCTTGGCCACAGAGGGCTGGTGGATCCGGAGCTACAATGGCGACCACTGCAGCAGCTTTAAAAGAGGTCGGGACCAGACCGACAGGCATGAAGAGACCGCTGAGCAGAGCTCCTCTGAGAGTTATAGACCTGGTCTTGGCTTGAGGGCAGGGACGTCCCGGTTGGGGGCCAAACGACAGCCAGAGGAACTCCAGGAGCAGCTGTGCATTGTGGCTAAGTGGGGTGCGGCCTACTTCCAGCTGTCAGACGGCTCGTGGAGGCACACCAACGAGCTGCGGTGTACCCGGGAGGAGGTTTCGATTGGCGGGCCCAGACGAGAGAGGAGGTCGATGGTGAAGAGAAGAGGTGCTCTCATCTTTGAGGTCAGCTGCGACCCCGGGGGCATGCTACTTCCAGGGGTGGGTCTACTGAGGGCCTGTCCTGGGCCCCCACAAGCCGGTTCTACCCCTTTCTGCCAGAAGGACAGTAGTGTGGTTTTGAAATACAAACCACCACCTGAGTGGTGGCCTAGTTGGTAGAGCATCTGCCCCACACTCGAGAGGCCTGGATTCAAATCCTGGCCGGGCCATGCCGAAAACCATGTAAAAGTGGAACTTCCTGCCGTCCGGCTTGGTGCTCTGCAATACTGGAATGGAAGAGGGAAATTTGTAGCAGCGTCTTGCATGGCAGCGATCCCTCTGATTCTAGATGTGATTAACATTGTAGATAAGAGAAACATAATTTTGTTCTACAGTACATGATTGGTTGTATGGATTGAATGACAATAAAGTTGGCGTTTACCTGTGGAGAAAAAAAAAACAAAAAACTAAAATGTTATTGTTCTGAGTGTATTTGTTGTATGTTATAGGACCATGGCAATGTTTTAAGTTGTTAATGGACTCTTAGTTAGTTACAGGTGGCAGAATAATCCACCTTGCTGTGTAGGGTAGGATGGTAGTTCATCCGTCCCCCCTAGCTTAGATTTGTTGTGTCCCCACTGTGGGGATTTTACGTACAGATTTTATCATCCATTTTTTTATTAATGGCACATAATTAATTGGTTTATTGACGTGAATAGGGTGTGTGGTCTCTTGTTTTCTTAATTTGTTGGGTCTCATGCTGCCCACTACCAGTGCTTAAAAACATGAAACATATGGATCTGTCCTCTGCCCCTCCACCCCCACAGTGAATCCAAGAGTAAGGTAAGCCTTGTCATATTTTATGTTTGGCTTTTTGGTTCATTAACATCAGACTGTTTATTCTGGTTTTAACTGGTTGCAGTTCTTCTCACAAAGCCATTATTTAACATCATGCCTTCTTCTGCCTCTGGGAATGTCTCAGAATGAGATCATTTATCGTTCCACTGCGGAGAAAGGAGGCAGGCGAGGCAATGAGCTGGATGACACAGAAACTTTATTCTTTCTCCCACATAACTTACAGCAAAAAGATCCTGGGTCTCTGTGCATTCCTCTTTTATATCTTTAATACCATGCATCGAGACCTGGAACTTCCGACCATCATACATTATGTTTAGAACAAAGCCTGTGTGGGACATTAACATGACATAACACCGGCGCTGCTCTCACAGCCTTCTTCTCCCAGCGGCTCCGGCATTTACTTCTCTCCCTGGGGGGTGCATAGTCCTTACTGACTGATACCCCCCGGTGACACCTCCTCTTCGGTCCATTGTTCCCTGGGTGGAGAAGTCCAACACCATGCCCCCACACCACTCCTATTAACATGATGATGTAAATCAGTATTTTTAAACTATGGTTCAACATTATCTGTTCCTCTCAGTCCACTAGAGCAGATGTTTTAATTTATGTGTATTAATGAGTCAGTTGTTTGTGTGTCGATATTCCGACTGCATGAAATTCAGTGCCAGTAACTGCAATATTAAAGACAGGCACAAAAAAGATACATTTTGATAATGTGATCAATAACAGAGGAAAGGAGAAGTAAGCAAGAAGAAGCAACCAAGAAGCACAGGAGCTGAGAGAGAGCAGGAGAGTGAGAGAGACGAGTCCTTCTGCTCTTCTGTTTCCTCAGGCTGAAATATCTCAATATTGACTCAGCAGTGTACACAGCAGAGTCTCCTCAGTTGGAGTCACAAGGATATAGAGCACAGCCAGCATCCATACTTAAAAGCTCCAACACCTCAATGATGTTTTTATCCCTCCGAGGACCTACAGTACACCAGAACCTCTTGAATCAGTTTGTCTTCAAACTGAAGATCTAAACTTTCCTCATGTGATCTGTGGCTGATTATCAAACACTGTTTTTTTTTTTTAATCTCTACTACAGTCCACAAACATTTATGTTTTAAGCATAGCGCTTATTTGTTATACAGAATCAGAATCAGAATCAGAATCAGATTTATTGCCATTGTTCATGTAGTACACAAACTAGGAGTTTGTCTTGGTGCAATGCTGCAACATTAAACATGGAGTAGCACTAAAGATAAAACTAAAAAACTATGCATGCAATAAAATGTAGAATATGAGTAATACTAATCTATGCAATTTTAAATATATTAACAAGCAGCAGATATTGTGGAGTTCCACATAGTGCAGCTGGTAGTGCAAAAAGAAAACAGTGATAATTGTCATGAGACCGGTTGAGCTGCTGTACATAGTGCACGAGAGTCCAATAAGTCACTTAGTGTTCAGCAGTCTGATGGCAGAGGGGAAGAAACTGTTCATGTAGCGGGAGGTTTTAGTCTGAATGGACCGAAGTCTTCTACCTGAGGGGAGGGGGGCAAACAGTACGTGTCCAGGGTGTGAAGGGTTGGCTATGATCCGGCCTGCACGCCTCCGGGTCCTGGAGATGTACAGGTCCTGGAGGGATGGGAGCTTGTAGCCGATCACCTTCTCAGCAGCGTGCACGACGCGCTGCAGTCTTAGTCTGTCCCTGGCAGTGGCTCCAGCGTACCACACGGTTATGGAGGTGGTGAGGATGGACTCGATGATGGCCGTGTAGAACTGCACTAACGTCTTGGTGGGTAGCTTGAGCTTCCTCAGCTGCCGCAGGAAGAACATCCTCTGCTGGGCCTTTTTGATGAGGGAGCTGATGGTTGGCTCCCACTTGAGGTCCCGGGTGATGGTGGTGCCCAGGAAGCGGAAGGAATCTGCAGTGGTGATGGGAGAGTCTGTGAGGGTAAGGGGGGACAGAGGGGTTGTGACTTTTCTGAAGTCCACGATCATCTCCACTGTCTTCAGAGTGTTCAGCTGCAGGTTGTTGTGGCTGCACCAGGACGCCAGCTGGGCCACCTCTCTCCTGTAGACGGACTCGTCGCCGTTGGAGATGAGCCCGATGAGGGTGGTGTCATCCGCAAACTTGATCAGCTTGACAGACTGGTGGCTGGAGGTGCAGGAGTTGGTGTATAGGGAGAAGAGTAGGGGGGAAAGTACACAGCCCTCGGGTGATCCGGTGCTGATGCTAACAGAGTCTGAGACAGTCTTTCCCAGCCGCACATGCTGCCTCCGGTCTGTCAGGAAGTCGGTGATCCACCTGCAGAGGGAGTCAGGCACGTTGAGCAGGGACAGCTTGTCCTGGAGCAGAGCGGGGCGGATGGTGTTGAATGCAGAGCTGAAGTCCACAAACAGGATCCTGGTGTAGGTTCCCGGGGAGTCCAGGTGCTGCAGGATGGAGTGGAGGGCCAGGTTGACTGCGTCGTCCACAGACCTGTTGGCTCTGTAGGCAAACTGCAGCAGGTCCAGGAGGGGAGTGGTGATGGTCTTGAGGTGGGGCAGGACCAGGCGCTCAAAGGACTTCATGACTACAGAGGTGAGCGCTACAGGTCTGTAATCGTTAAGTCCAGTGATCCGTGGCTTCTTGGGGACAGGGATGATGGTAGAGGTTTTGTGGCAGGTCGGCACGTGGCATAACTTCAGGGAGGTGTTAAAAATGTCTGTGAAGACAGGAGTCAGCTCTTCCGCACAGTGTCTCAGGGTGGAGGGAGACACGCCGTCTGGACCGGGGGCCTTGGGCGGGTTCAGTCTGGAGAACTGTCTGTGCACGTCCTGCTCACTGATGGCAAGGGCAAGGGGGGGAGGAGGGGGGGGGGGCGCCTTTGATGAAGTGGGGACCGTGGAGGCAGTGGAGCTGGGGGGAGAGGGGGAGCTGGACATAGCTGACGAGGTGTCAAAACGGGCATAATGTTGGGACAGTCTTTGACAAAGGGCTTTGTCATCCTGACCTTTAGAAGCCTGAGGCCGATAGTTGGTGATTTGCCTCAGTCCTCTCCACACAGAAGCAGAGTCGTTAGCAGTGAACTGTTGCTGGAGTCTTTCAGAATACACAGATTTAGCTCTCTTCAACTCTCTGCTAAACCTGTATTTGACCTCCCTGTAGCAGTCCCTGTCTCCACTTTTCAACGCTGCTTCCTTCTCCTTCCTGATCTGTCTGAGCTTAGCTGTAAACCAGGGCTTGTCATTGGAGTAACTCACCCTGGTGCACGATGGAAGAATGCTCTCCTCACAAAAGTGGATATATGAGTTCACAGTGTCCGTGTACTCATCCAGATCATGCGTGGCTCCTTTAAACATGCCCCAGTCAGTTATTTCCATGCACGTGCGCAGCTTCTCCCCAGCTTCACTGGTCAATTTCCTCGTAGTGCTCACAACAGGTTTTGTGAGCTTCAGTCTCTGTCTGTATGTGGGAATCAGGTGGACCATCACGTGATCAGATAGTCCGAGCGCAGCGCGGGGAACAGCGCGATACGCGTCCTTCACTGTAGTGTAACAGTGATCCAGCGTGTTCTTTCCTCTGGTGGGGCATTTAATAAACTGTTTGTATCGGGGGAGATCGTGGCTCAGGTTGCTCCGGTTAAAGTCGCCAACCACAATAACCAGAGAGTCCGGAAAAGTCCGCTCCGCTAGTTGAATGTGATCCGCGAACGCGCGCTGAGCCTCGCCCACGTCCGCGTCAGGCGCGAGGCACATACACATACAGATGCATCTCAGAAAATTAGAATATTGTGGAATTTATCACTGTTCGGCCATCCGGCCATCCATCATTTATCTGGGGTCTGGGTCGTAGGACCAGCATTCTGAGTAGAGGGGTCCAGACTGCCACCCAGTTCACATAGCACCATGATCCCCATGAGCCGTATGCAAGTGGTGAGCCCACTGGAAGGTAGACCCGTATTGCTCCTTTGGGTACATTGGGTAACTTTTTTCATAGGGATTTACTGAACCACTCTTGGTCTGGCCCTTCACCCAGGACCAATTTGCCTTGGGAGACCCTACCACGGGCAAGTTGCCTTGAACAACATAGCTGGTGGGATCATTTGGGCACTAAAACCCCTCCACCATCGTAAGGTGGCCATCCACAGAAGGGAAATTTATCTCTGACTTTTCACAATTTAATTCCAAAAGTAAACTTTCCTTTCAAGTAAAGGGACATATTTCAAGTCTTTTTTTTGTTTTCATTTTCATGATTTTTTTTTTATAGTTTATGAAAAACAGAACCAGGTATCTCAAAGTATTTATATATTTAATTTTGAGTTTAAATAAATTACTCAAACAGTATAAATACTGTGTATCTCTTGGACCTGGGGTGCATCTCCCAAAGTAAAATGGAATTTAACATTTAACCAGCATTATGAAGCATCATTCAGATAACCAACAGCTAACTAAGGACTGTTTCCTAAAACATCCTGGACAGTGTTGGTATATTTTAGTTCCCGATTTACATTACTCACAAAAAGTTAGGGATATTTGGTTTTCGGATGAAATTTCAGGATGTACCTAAAATGCACTATAACCTTTACAGATGAACTGAATTTGACCTTCTCTAACCTTTTGAAGGCACATGGACAACTGTTCAATGTTTCAGTAGTTTATGCATAACTTGCTGTTCTCTAACAACGTCCTTAATGGCAAAATTTACAACAGATGTTTGATCCATGAATCAACCATTTTCTGGCTCAATTAGAATTGGTATTTAAATGCTGTTCCCATTTTGACATCATGAGACCAAGACGACACCAAACAATTGATCAACAGTATCTCACAATTGCGAGGCTTCAAACAGGATGTTCTCAGAGGGAAGTGGCCACTGACCTTAGAGTGTCACAGAGTGTCATCAGCAGGTTGCAACAGAGAAACAGAGACTGGAAGAGTCACAGAAAGGCATAGAAGTGGACATCCCTTGGCTACATCCCACACTGATGACCGCCTCATTGTGAACAATGCGCTGCGGAACCGGATGATTAATGCCATTCAACTCCAGCCACATTTAAGGGAGGTGAGAGACACCCAAGTGTCACATCAGACTATTCAAAACCATTTACATCAGCGTGGTCTGCCTGCTAGACAACCTGACCACACCACCAGGCACAAGCGTCATTGTCGTGCATGGGCCAGGGAGCATTTACGCTGGACAAGGGACCAGTGGGCCTCAGTGCTGTTCTCTGAAGAAAGTTGATTCATGTTGAGCAGAAATGATGGCCGCCAACAATGTTGGAGATGTCAAGGTGAGCACTATGCATCAGCCACTGTTGTCGCCATGTTACAGTCTGGGCAGGTGTGTCTAGTCATAACACCAGCCATTGTGCCCTTGCATGAGCAGCACTGGACTAATTTCATCTTCATGGAGGACAATGCTCCAGCTCATCGAGGTCGCATCATAAGGGAACGGCTGTTGGAGGTTGGAGTACCTCAAATGGAGTGGCCTGCACTTTCTCCAGACCTGAATCCCATAGAAAACCTATGGCATCAGCTGAGTCACCGTGGAGAGACGTGCCCTACACCCCACAACCTCAATGACGTGAGAGCCGCCCTTCAAGAAGAGTGGAATGCCATGCCTCAGCAGACAACAAGTCGATTTGAGAACAGCATGAGAAGTCATTGTCAAGCTGTAATTGATGCTCAAGGGCACATGACAAGTTATTGAGACATTGACATTTTTTGTTGTGGTATACCCACCACTGTTGTTGGCTTTTGTTTCAATACATCAAAGTCAAAGTCAAAGTCAAAGTGCCTTTATTGTCATTCCATTGTTAATGAACAATGCAACGAAATTGAGATGCTGCTCCCTAAAAACAAACTATAAACAAACTATCACAGTCACAGTTCACTCATGCATTTAACATTCTTATAATTACAACAATAAATAATGCTTGAAACAAAATTACCTAGAAGTTGAATACAATATGTACGTAGCAATAATGAAAAACATACTGAGCGATAAATACAAAAGACCAGCTTATGCACACAGGGTTGTTGCTACAAAATAACCTAAAATAACAAAAAATATCAGCAGTCTGTGCGTGTTACATAAATCCGCTCAAAATACGTACTGCTGCTGGGAAAAAACTATGATTAAACCTGGTAGTCCGGGTTTTATGGGATCTGTACCGCTTTCCCGAGGGGAGCAAGTGAAAGAAGTCATGGCCTGGATGAGCACAGTCTTTAATGATGGCAGTAGCTCTGGTGAGGTACCGAGACCTGGAAATCTCTTCCAGAGAAGGGAAAGAACAGCCAGTGATTTTTTGAGCAGTCTCGATCACTCTCTGAAAGGCTTTGCGGTCTGCGGCTGAACAGCCCTTCTTACCAAACCGTGATGCCATATGACAAAATGCTCTCAATAGCAGAGCGACAAAATAAAACCAGCAACTGTGCATTCAGGCTATTCTTCTTGAGGAGCCTCAGAAAGTGTAGATGTTGCTGAGCCTTTTTTTTTATCGTAGCTATGGTGTTAACTGCCCAGGTAAGGTTGTGAGAAATATGAACACCCAAAAACTTAAAAGCCTCCACCCTCTCCACACGCTCCTTGCCTATATATAGAGGAGGCGGTTCACTGCTATGCTTCCTAAAATCAATAATGAGTCCTTTTGGGGTTTTTTGTATTCAATAGCAGATTATTATCTGAGCACCATCTCACCAGTTTCTGGACCTCATCTCTGTATGCGGACTCATCTCCTCCTGATATGAGCCCCACTACTGTTGTGTCATCTGCAAACTTCACTATAATGTTTGTGGGATGAACAGGTATGCAGTCATATGTGTACAATGAATACAAAGTGGGGCTCAACACACAGCCCTGTGGCGAGCCTGTGTTAAGCATGACTGTAGAGGAGGAATGGGGTCCGAGTCTAACAGTCTGTGTTCTGTTTGTTAGGAAGTCCTTAATCCAGCTGCAAGTGTGAGTAGGCAGACCAAGCTGAAGCAATTTGGTGATGAGAATATTGGGAATAATTGTATTATATGCCGAGCTATAGTCAACAAACAACAATCTTACATAGCTCCCCTTGTCTTCTAAATGGCTGAATGCCAAGTGGAGAGCTATAGCAATAGCATCTTCAGTGGATCTGCCCCGCCTGTAGGCATACTGGTACCGATCAAAGTCTGGGGGGAGACTAGACAAAAGATGTTTCAATACCATTTTCTCAAAGCACTTCATAACAATGTGACATAGCGCACGGCTCAGGAGACGCACACACACAGGCTCAGAGTAGTTCAAATAGTTTATTAACAACAGGCGTGAATGAGTGCGTGTCTGCGGGGTGTAAATGTGTTGGTGGCGGCGTCCGCTTCAGACACAGAGGCAGGTGACCGTACAGCCGGGCAACCCTATGGAGAAGGCACAGGGAGAGGGTGACAGGCATACACCAACACAGGAGGGATTATGGCAAGAGAAGGACTTACTTGGATGACAGGACAGCTGGCACAGCAAGGGACGAAACCCGGGAGATAGCCACCTGGAGAGCTCGGTGCAACAGCGAGGAATGGGCGTTGGAGAGAAGACGTCCGCCGCCGGGAAATCCACCTGTGCACAGGGGAGCAGACTGGAGAGAGAAGGTAAGGCTTCTTACCCAAACAATTGCGCTGAAGATTGTAGATGACTCACAACGGTGAGGAACGAAGTCTGACGGCTTCAGGCCGAAGCTCAGGGCGAGATGGCTCTTATCCCTCGCCGTTGATGACGAGCAGGTGTGGGAGCAGGTGGCGCCGCTGATGAATGGCGCGGCGTGACAGTACTCCCCCCTCTAGCAGCGCCTCCTGGCGATGGCTTATCTGGGTGCGCTCGGTGGAAGTCCGCGATGAGCGATGGGTCCAACACAAACGACGAGGGTACCCACTGTCGATGCTCGGGCCCATAGCCCTCCCAGTCCACCAAGTACTGCAACCCACAACCCCGGCGTCGAGAGTCCAGGATGGAGGCGACAGACCAGGCCGGATGGCCATCAATCATCCGGGGCGCGGGTTGCACAGCAGGAGGGGGGCAAAGGGGGTCGGTGACTGCCAGCTTCACCTTCGACACGTGGAAGGTGGGATGGATGCGGAGGGAGGGGGGAATAGCCACGCACACAGCCACCGGGTTGATGATCCGGGTGATGGGATAGGGACCCATGAAGCGCTGTGCCAGCTTTCTCCTCTCGCCTTTTAGGGTGACGTCCTGGGTGGAAACGTAGACACGTTGCCCAACTCTGTACGCCGGGGCAGGTCTTCTATGCTGGTCCGCCACAGTCCTGTTGCGCTCCGCTGTGCGTAAAAGCGCATTACGCGCGGCAGCCCAGATGGAGCGGAACTGCCTGAGATGTGCTCTAACCGAGGGGACGGTTACCTCACTCTCCTGCTCTGGAAACAGCGGGGGGTCGTAACCCAGGGACGCCTTGAATGGAGACATCCCCGTAGCAGAAGAGCGAGCGGTATTATGAGCATACTCGACCCAGGCGAGATGGTTGCTCCAGGACGTTGGTTTAGATGAGGTCACACAGCGGAGCGCAGCCTCCAGCTCCTGGTTGGTCCGCTCACACTGCCCGTTGGACTGGGGGTGATGGCCAGAGGAGAGGCTCACCTTGGCTCCGATGGCGTTACAGAACGACCTCCAAACCTCGGATGAAAATTGGGGACCCTGGTCCGAGACCACGTCCACCGGAATCCCGTGCAGCCTGACCACGTGTTGGACAAGGAGATCCACCGTCTCCAGGGCAGTAGGGAGACCTCGCAGGGGGACGAAGTGCGCCGCCTTGGAGAAACGGTCCACGATGGTCAGGATGGAGTCAAAGGAGTTGGAAACGGGGAGACCGGTGACGAAATCCAACGCGATGTGCGACCAGGGCCTGCCAGGAACGGGCAGGGGCTGGAGCAGACCCGCTGGAGGGGCGTTTCCCGACTTGCAGGTGGCACAGATAGGGCAAGCCCGGGCGTAGCGGGCTGCGTCCCTCCGCAGGCCTGGCCACCAAAAGGACCGTTGGAGGAGGTTGATCATCCGGGAGGTGCCGGGATGACAGGTGAGCCGGGAGGTGTGGAGCCAGTGGATGACCTCTCCTCGGACCGCAGATGGCACGAACAGTCTTCCTTCCGGTCCGCCGCCAGGATCAGGTTCCACCTCCTGCGCCTTCCGGATCTTGCTCTTGATGTCCCAAGAGATGGCACCCACGACGCACGACCTGGGCAGGATGGTGTGGGGCGTCTCCTCAGCCCCCACGGGGGTAAACTGCCTAGAGAGGGCGTCAGGCAGGCCGTTCTTGGAGCCTGGCCTGAAGGTGATGGTAAAATGGAACCTGGCGAAGAACAAAGACCAGCGCGCCTGGCGGGCGTTCAGGCGCTTGGCAGATCGTAAATATTCTAAGTTCTTGTGGTCCGTCAGGACCACGAACGGCAGGTCCGCCCCCTCTAGCCAGTGGCGCCACTCCTGTAAGGCGAGTTTGATGGCCAGGAGCTCTCTGTCCCCCACATCGTAGTTCCTCTCCGCCGGGGACAAGCGCTGGGAGAAGAAGGCACAGGGTCGTTTGGCGCCATCGTCCGGTGACCGCTGGGATAGAACTGCTCCCACTCCCGTGTCCGAGGCATCCACCTCCACTATGCACTGCAGCGCGGGGTCGACCTGGCGAAGAACCCGGGAGGAGGAGAATTCCGCCTTCAGCGCCTTAAAGGCAGCAGCGACCTCTTCTGTCCACTGGAAAGGGACCTTCGGGGACGTGAGGCGGGTCAGCGGTCCGACGATCGAGCTGAAGTTGGGCACAAAGCGGCGGTAGAAATTGGCGAAGCCAACAAATTGTTGCACCTGCTTCCGGGATGCGGGAGTAGGCCACTCCACCACCGCCTTCACCTTCTCTGGGTCTGGAAGCACCTGGTCTTGAGAGATGATGAATCCCAGGAAGGATGTGGTCCTAGCGTAGAATTCGCACTTCTCAGCCTTCACGTAGAGCCGATTCTCCAGCAGTCTTTGGAGGACCCGCCTCACATGGACCTGGTGCTCGTCCCTGGACCTGGAGAAGATAAGGATGTCGTCCAGGTAGACGAACACGAAGAGGCCGATGAAATCCCGGAGGACATCGTTGATGAGGCGCTGAAAGACGGCAGGAGCGTTGGTTAACCCGAACGGCATGACTAGGTATTCAAAGTGGCCGTTCGGGGTACGGAAGGCTGTCTTCCATTCATCTCCCTCCCGGATCCTGACGAGGTGGTAAGCGCTGCGTAGATCCAGCTTGGTAAACCAGGTCGCCCCCTGGAGGGAGTGGAAGGCAGTGTCCATGAGGGGCAGGGTGTAACGGTCCCTCTCAGTGATGTCGTTGAGCGCACGGTAGTCTATGCAGGGGCGGAGGGACCCGTCCTTTTTCCCGACGAAGAAGAACCCTGCCCCCACGGGTGACGACGATGGGCGAATTATCCCAGCGCTCAGTGATTCCTTCAGGTAGGTGTTCATTGTCTCCTTCTCTGGCGCAGACAGGCTGTAGAGCCGACCAGAAGGTAAGGGGGCCCCCTGGCGGAGGTTGATGGCACAGTCATAGGGCCGATGAGGGGGAAGAGACATAGCTTTCGCCTTGCTGAACACCATACCCAGGTCGTGAAATTCCGGAGGCACCAGAGACAGGTCCGGAGGTACTGCGTCCGCCACAGGGGGGGAAGCGGACGGGGAGCAGGCAGCGGACTGAAGGCAGGTGCCCATACAAAACGTGCTCCATGCCGCTACCCCAGCTGACTTCCAGTCCAGGACAGGGTTGTGGAGGCGTAGCCAAGGATACCCCAGGATGACGGGCGACACAGAGTTGGGCAGGACGTAGAAAACCATCTCCTCCCGGTGGTTCCCTGAGATGATGACCGGGACGGGGACGGTCTGATGTGAGACTCTCCCAAGGGAGGCACGAGAGAGATTGACCAGGGAGATGGGGTTTCTCAGTGCCTGACAGCGGATGCCCAATCGGGTTGCCAGGCTTTGTGAAATGAAGCTGCCTTCTGCGCCCGAATCCACCAGTGCGTGGGTGAGATGCCCAGTGGGGTTGTGGCAGAAACGGATGGGCAGCTTCAATTGGGTGAGGGGATTTTGCCGATTGACGTCCGTGAGGCCCCCTACAGTGACTCGCGGACCCCGCCGTTTGGCTTCTGTGGACAAAGCTCCACCGTGTGCTGACTGTCTCCGCAATACATGCAGAGACCCAACTCCCGGCGGCGTTGTCTCTCTGCCGGGGAGAGCTTTGTCCAGCCCGTCACCATCGGCTCCGACTCCTCGGGGCGCGATGGTGGCGGCGTCGCCAGGGGGCGAGCTTGGGGCACGCGCAGCGAGGCTCCCCGAGGGCGAGAAGTAGACGACTTCCGTCCTGAGGAGCGCTCGCGCAGCCTGTTGTCCAAGCTAATGGCTAGTGAGGTTAGCTCCGCTAGCGTTCCGGGGACATCCCGTCCAGCCAGTTCATCCCTCAGATCGTCATTGAGGCTGCGGAGGAACAGGCCACAGAGGGAACGTTCGTCCCAGCCCAATTCCTCCGCTGCTACCCGGTAGTCGATAGCATAGTCCGCGGCTGACCGGCTTCCCTGCTGGAGAGCGAGAAGCCGATCGACCTGGACCGTCTCGGTGCGAGAATGGTCGAACACCTCCAGGAAGCGCCTCACGAACTCGGCATAGGTGAGGGTGGCATAACTGGGTCTCGCCATTATAGCGTAGGCCCAGGTTAAAGCGCGCCCCTCCAGGAGGTTACCTATGTAGCCGATTCGGCTGTGATCTGAGGGAAAGTCCCCGGGCACACGGTCGAACACGGACTCACACTGCATCACAAACCCCCGCGCTCCGCCGAGCTTTCCGCTAAAGCGAGCGGGGGTCGGAATTGGTGTGAGACGGGCCGGTGCCACCGGAGCTGGCTGAACGGCCGCAGGAACAGCAGGAGCTGCGCCACCCTGGGGAGCCGGGGGGAACGGCTGCTGGGGGTCCAGACGGTCCAATCGGTTTGTTATTGCTACTAATTGGTTCAGGATCACCTGTTGTTGATAAGCGATTTGATCTACTCGAACCTCGAGAGTGGTAAGACGGTGTGCGAGCCCGCCGTCTGCCGAGCCGCTCTGCTGAAGCCGTACTGACATAGCGCACGGCTCAGGAGACGCACACACACAGGCTCGGAGTAGTTCAAATAGTTTATTAACAACAGGCGTGAATGAGTGCGTGTCTGCGGGGTGTAAATGTGTTGGTGGCGGCGTCCGCTTCAGACACAGAGGCAGGTGACCGTACAGCCGGGCAACCCTATGGAGAAGGCACAGGGAGAGGGTGACAGGCATACACCAACACAGGAGGGATTATGGCAAGAGAAGGACTTACTTGGATGACAGGACAGCTGGCACAGCAAGGGACGAAACCCGGGAGACAGCCACCTGGAGAGCTCGGTGCAACAGCGAGGAATGGGCGTTGGAGAGAAGACGTCCGCCGCCGGGAAATCCACCTGTGCACAGGGGAGCAGACTGGAGAGAGAAGGTAAGGCTTCTTACCCAAACAATTGCGCTGAAGATTGTAGATGACTCACAACGGTGAGGAACGAAGTCTGACGGCTTCAGGCCGAAGCTCAGGGCGAGATGGCTCTTATCCCTCGCCGTTGATGACGAGCAGGTGTGGGAGCAGGTGGCGCCGCTGATGAATGGCGCGGCGTGACACAATGGGTGTTAATGCTACTGGTCGATAGTCATTCAGACTGCTAATAGTATGTTTTTTAGGTACAGGAATAATGACTGCAGATTTTAAACACTGTGGAACAACGGCTGCCTTGAGAGACAAGTTAAAAATGTCAGTCAAAACAGAGCATAGCTGATCTGCACATGCTCTGAGCACCTTTCCTGGCACTCCATTGGGACCAGTAGCCTTTCTCGGGTGAACTGCTCTCAGTGTCTTTCTCACCTCATGATCCTGCAGGATAAGCACATCAGAGCTGGCATTCAATAACATCTGTGGGTCCGGGCGAGGTGTATTTGCCTCAAACTGTGCAAAAAAGCAGTTCAGTTCTCCTGCCAGTGAGGCACTGATGTCACTGGAAACGATGCTGCTGCCCTTATAGTTTGTGATATGGTTAAAGCCTTGCCATACTCGTCTCGAACCATTATCAGAAAAATGGTCCTCGACTTTCTTCTTATAGGTCTGTTTAGCCTCCTTAATGCATAATACATTGTTTGAGATGAGAAAATCAACATTGCATGCTTCTACTTATGTGCCCTACTTTCATGATATAATATCTCTGTAGCGTGAACTTTTTACATTTTCCATAAATTACATCCGAAAGCCAAGTATTTTTTTTTTTTTAAATTTGTGTACTTTATTGATCCCCAGAGGGGAAATTCAGGGCATCCACCTAGATGGATGAAGCAGCCATGGTACAGCACCATCCCTTCACCATTCATACACACATTCACACCGAGGGCCACTTTAGATTCTCCAATTAACCTAACTTGCATGTTTTTGGCCTTTCGGAGGAAACTGGAGTACCCGGGGTAAACCCATGCAGACACGGGGAGAACATGCAAACTCCACTTTTTGTGAGTAGTGTATATAATCCCCATGAAAAAGTTATCACAAGGATAAAGTGCACCACACTGGGTTTGGGGACCTGAAGGAGCCACTTGGGTCCGCCCTCAAGTGGAATCACCATCTGCAGGGGGAATCACGGGGATAATGGTGCTATGTGAACTGAGCCGTAGTATGACCTTCTCTGCTTGGACTGCTGCCCCATGACTCGGATCACAGATAAGCAGTAGAAGATGGATGGATGGTTTTGTTGTAAGTAATATCATTCACACTATAACTGTTTCCCCTGAGGCATTTGCTTATTTTTATTTTGTGTGATTGTTCTTTAATTAATTTTCTGTTACTTATTTAAGACTAACCATCATCATCATTTTTACTACGGCTGTGATACTCTTAATGCCCTCCGCTATATCACGGCGGCAGTTACTATAATCACAATACTGTAACTCTGTCTCATGTAATATTGCTGAATTGTATGTTAGCTGTTGTGTGACACATTTTGAGCAAACCTGCTACCAAGCAGATTTTAAAATACTTTTTTTTATAAATCTTTCATTAAAATGGTATTGCAATCATGTTGAAATTAGAGCAAAACGTATAGCAGAGTTGACTGGATACTTTACTTGTGACTGCAGGTCATAACATAAATGTGACAAATCGGATAGCAGAAGTATAGTTAAATAATACTTTAAGTTTTTGATGTTGCCCCATTATAGTTTGATCTGTGCTTTTGAGAAACTCTTGTGTCACAACCGCATAGTTCATACCATGTACAAAAAGGTGGTGGTGGTGGTGGTGGTGGTGGTGGTGGTGGTGGTGGGGGTGTCTGAAAAGTTCATAGGCTGAAAAGTTGTTTTTTTTTTTTTTAAACCACACTTAGTTTACTTAATTTGATTTTAGGAAATTGTTTTTAAATTTCTGTTAATTTTAAACTCTGGTTCTAATTTATTTTGTTATCTTTCAATTATTTTGACATATTTAAAAGTTATTTTAGTTTATGTGTATTCATGTGTCTGTTTACAGTATATATTGACTGATTTTATTTAGTTGCTAGTGTTTCCCAGTGCAAATTGCTGAAAGTGAGATTGTGCTTCCTCAATTCCTTGACTCAGTTTTAATGTCCTTTAAACTCTTAGACTTTGACTGAGGAAAAAAAAGTTTAAGTATATACTGTTTGTGTGTGTGTGTGTGTGTGTGTAGGGGGCTTGTTTTTATTTAATGTCTTATGTTAAGCAGGTTGTGCTACATATGATTGTATGAAAAGTGCAATATAAATAAAGTCTGATTGACTGATTGATTGGTCGATTCATTCGTTCAGTCATTCATTCATGGATCAAAGCGCTGCAACACTGATGGAAGAAGTGTGTGGACTGAAGGGGAGACTATGTTGGAAAAATAAACCACATTTGGTCAAATTTGACCACTATGAACTTTTCATCCTCCCCTTCCCCCCATAAGTTGCGAACACAGACAGAAAGTTGCTAATGTAGTTAATGTAGTCGCTTTTGGGAAATGTACCCCAGTTCAGGACATGCAACCACAACCTAGGGATAGACTATTCACTTGACAGTTGTCCAAAAGACAATCATGGACACACTGCACAAGGAGGGTAAACAACAGAAGGTCATTGCTGAAAATGCCGGTTGTTCACAGGGTTCTGAATCAATTCATAATAATGGAAAGCTGTGTAGAAGAAAAAATTGGAAGGTAAAGGTGCACATGCAACAGGGATAACCTGTATTGTGTTTTGTAAATCCTTATTTTGAATTGATTTTAATCTGATTCTGAAGAATTATTTTATTTAACCTTTATTTATCTAGGGAAGTTCCAGTGAGAGGTAACCTCTGTTTTTAAAGGACGCCCTGTTCACATTCACACCAGGAAGCTGTCCAGTACAACCACAGACTTACCTGTGGCCACTGAGCAGCTCCCCTGGAGTAGTTGGGGTTAAGGGCCTTGCTCAAGGGCACCACAGTGGCTCTAAGGATGTTGGGGCAAACACTGCTATGTTATCTGTCCCACCCAGATCTGATCATGCTGGGCTGGGATTGAACCGGTGACCAGCCACTCACCAGCCCACATCCCTAACCATTAGGCCACCACTATTAATCATAATCATCACAATTAAAACAAAAAAGGCTTGAGAGTTTTCCCTTCACTTAAAAGAAAGGAAAAATATATGAAAGTTTACTTACTGAAAACATATGAAAGTTCTCACAATATTCAGTTTTTCTGAAATGTACCTGTAAAATTGCAATGGTGGTTTATGGACCTTTTCCACAATATAGTGTGATATAATTCAGCTGTTCGTCCAGCTGGTCAGGTCACTGCTGGTAAAAGCCAAAGAAAATTACTTTCACTCACATTACAGTGCTTTGTAAATTTATCTACTTCCACTTATCATTTTATACATTGCAAATCCTCTCAACAGTTTTTTCCTCTATCTACCTTATTCCTAGCCTCCACTCTACGAGTTTAGAATGTGGAGTTGTCACGGAAACGGGACACTTTTCCTTGTTAAAAAACAATGACTTCAGCATCAAAAATGCGGGATCACGGCCTTTTGAACCTCAAAAAGAGAACTATCATCTTACCACTTCCCATGACTATGGAGGGATGAGAAGATGACCTTAAAAAGAGGCCTCACAGACAGTAGATCTGATAGTTAGCTCCGCTGCTAAGATGCTAATGCTGTAAACAAATAAAAGCTCTGAGATATATCCATGTCTCCACCACACTAAAGTCAGTTGCATTTTGTTAAAAAATGTTGGACATAACCAAATTTACCTCAGAGCAGATGTAGAATCTAGTCAGAGCCACAAAGAACAACGGCACCGTGCTTGGGTGTTTTAATGTTGGGGTAAATACAGACAGCTGCAGCTGTTTGTTTTGCCCCGACATTAAAATGCTCATGCTGCTGTCATGCCCTGAATGCTTGTTATTTAACTTACAGGTACAGAACTTTTCTGACAATTGTTCAAAATTTTATTGATCTATATTTTGTGATAATTTAAAAATTAATGCATGCTGAAGCTGCTAATATGAAGTACATATCGTTAGCTGCACTTATTTGTGAGAAGCCTCCATTTATACTCTATAGCACAACCACGAACACCAGCAACAAGTACCAGAACCAAAGTACCAAAACATTCAAAAAAATACTAAAACTACAAGTGCTGAAATTACAGTGGGGCAAAAAAGTATTTAGTCAGCCACCAATTGTGCAAGTTCTCCCACTTAAAAGATGAGAGAGGTCTCCAATTTTCATCATAGGTATACCTCAACTATGAGAGACAAAATGAGGGAAAAAAAATCCAGAAAATCACATTGAAGGATTTTTAATGAATTAATTGGTAAATTCCTCAGTAAAATAAGTATTTGGTCACCTACAAACAAGCAAGATTTCTGGCTCTCACAGACCTGTAACTTCTTCTTTAAGAGGCTCCTCTGTCCTCCACTCGTTACCTGTATTAATGGCACCTGTTTGAACTTGTTATCAGTATAAAAGACACCTGTCCACAACCTCAAACAGCCAGACTCCAAACTCCACTATGGCCAAGACCAAAGAGCTGTCAAAGGACACCAGAAACAAAATTGTAGACCTGCACCAGGCTGGGAAGACTGAATCTGCAATAGGTAAGCAGCTTGGTGTGAAGAAATCAACTGTGGGAGCAATTATTAGAAAATGGAAGACATACAAGACCACTGATAATCTCCCTCGATCTGGGACTCCACGCAAGATCTCACCCCGTGGGGTCAAAATGATCATGAGAACGGTGAGCAAAAATCCCAGAACCACACGGGGGGACCTAGTGAATGACCTGCAGAGAGCTGGGACCAAAGTAACAAAGGCTACATCAGTAACACACTACGCCGCCAAGGACTCAAATCCTGCAGTGCCAGACGTGTCCCCCTGCTTAAGCCAGTACATGTCCAGGCCTGTCTGAAGTTTGCTAGAGAGCATTTGGATGATCCAGAAGAGGATTGGGAGAATGTCATAGGGTCAGATGAAACCAAAATAGAACTTTCTGGTAAAAACTCAGCTTGTCGTGTTTGGAGGAGAAAGAACACCATACCTACTGTGAAGCATGGGGGTGAAAACATCATGCTTTGGGGCTGTTTTTCTGCAAAGGGACCAGGACGACTGATCCGTGTAAAGGAAAGAATGAATGGGGCCATGTATCGTGAGATTTTGAGTGAAAACCTCCTTCCATCAGCAAGGGCATTGAAGATGAAACGTGGCTGGATCTTTCAGCATGACAATGATCCCAAACACACCGCCCGGGCAACAAAGGAGTGGCTTCGTAAGAAGCATTTCAAGGTCCTGGAGTGGCCTAGCCAGTCTCCAGATCTCAAACCCCATAGAAAATCTTTGGAGGGAGTTGAAAGTCCGTGTTGCCCAGCGACAGCCCCAAAGCATCACTGCTCTAGAGGAGATGTGCATGGAGGAATGGGCCAAAATACCAGCAACAGTGTGTGAAAACCTTGTGAAGACTTACAGAAAACGTTTGACCTCTGTCATTGCCAACGAAGAGTACATAACAAAGTATTGAGATGAACTTTTGTTATTGACCAAATACTTATTTTACTGAGGAATTTAATTAATTCATTAAAAATCCTTCAATGTGATTTTCTGGATTTTTTTTTCTCATTTTGTCTCTCATAGTTGAGGTATACCTATGATGAAAATTGGAGACCTCTCTCATCTTTTAAGTGGGAGAACTTGCACAATTGGTGGCTGACTAAATACTTTTTTGCCCCACTGTAGCTGCTACTTGACTGCAAAACAGATATGTAGACTACACATTAAAACAAATTTGAAAAACTTTTAAAAATTCTAGTTTAAATGCCCCATTACTCCACTCTTGCTGACTGATTTAACACTACTTCAGCCCGAAACCAGAAGTTGCGCCCATTATTGTTCCTACAGCAGCGCCCTTAGGAATCCGGTGGATATAGAGTTCATGTTTTGCATTTTGAACTTTTCATAATAATAGCATATTTGTTAGCCCAGTTAGCTTAGTGTAGCATGGTTATCATATTGTTTACATGAATGAATGAATTTATTTATTTCGGATAGTACAGTACAGGTTAAAAGAAACTGTATAATATAACAACAAGGTCAAATTAGACAAAGACTCCTTCTTCTATACAATTCCACGTGAGTTATCCGAAATGGGTGATGGCTGAAGCCGCATCTTATATTGCCCACCCATATTCCATCCAAGAATTCAAAAGAGAAAAAAGAGAAAACAAGACAAGAGCGATTACAATTTAAAACAAAGCTAAGACAAAATGTGACTGAGAGAAAAAAAGAAAACTAAGCTAAGTTAAGCGGTTACTATTCAAAACATCTCATACCCATTCCAACAAACATCAGATGGGCTCTATATGCACCTTTGAAACAAACCGAACATACAGAACGTCTTATTCCCAGTCAGGGCTTGACATAAACTTTTTTTGCTCACCAGCCACTGTGGCTAGTGATTTTCCAGAGTTATTAGCGACTCAGCCTTTCCACTAGCCACAATTTTGTGGTTGAAAATTTTGTTTAATATGACTAATTTTGACTATTGCACGCTAAAATTTACTCGAACTAAATTTACAGCCTTTTTATATATAAACCCTACATACATAAAAATAGCAAGAGAAACACTGTCTGTTTAATTGTTTATGAACAGCAATAAGTACTGTAAAACAGTAGAGAAATTTATTTGCAATGTGAGAATGAAGTACAGACAGATTTGGGGCCCATACCAATTCTCATTTGTATCCTTACCCCATGGCCATTGAGGGCTGAAAATTATCCCTATGAATTGGGACACCCTTCAGGCTGCACTACGCCATTAGTAGTTGCTGATGGATTTAAAGACACACTCCGGCAGCTCAAAAACCACCAAAAACACAATCAAAAACAAATGTGTATAACCCAAAATAGTATGTTTTGGCTTTTTATACACATTTTTTTTTCATTGCCTTAGAATTGCTTGGAAAGAGCTTTTTACATCTTCCACCTACTTAAGTATGTGTGGATCTATGAATATTCTAATTAGCTAAACCTGTACCATACCCATTCCACCAATAACTGGAAGAAGAGGACTTTGAGCCAGGGCTCCGAGAAAGCGTTCCAACTTGAGGATGGATCATTCTCGGTGTAGTGGAAAATCACCCCTTGGAGGCTGGAATGTGAGCCGTCCAGTGGGCCACTTTTGGTAAGCAGAACAGGTGCCAACTGGCTGCAGTCGCCAGTGGACGGGGCGCCGCGCTCGGTGAGACAGTGTGGCGCCTCATCTGCCGTTGAAGTAAGCTGAGAGCAGCTCGATTTGAATGTGGCTGTGCGAGTCTCACACAGCCACATTCAAATCGGGTCCCCCTCCCTCCCTTGTCTCTGCTGCTACCTCTGCACGTGATTGAACGCCTCCTCCTCCACTGCTTTGCTATGCAAAACAGACGCCTTCATCCCCCTCTGCCTCAATCCTTCTGCTCCTCAGCTCCTCCTTCTTACCCTGAGGTAGCCAAGAGTATCCTTCTTATTGGCTGTTATAACCAATCATGCTAAGCAGGAATACTTATGTAGCTACAAATGTTCTGTCCAAATCTGCCTTTTTTGGGGGTGGAGCTTAAAGCCCAAGCGGTTGACGCATGCGCACAACCATCATTTGTAGTTTCACTCCCACCTGATAGGTAGCGCCAATGTGCTGACGTGCCAGGATTTTCACCAACGAAGAAACGCTGCTTGCTTTCTGCTGCTTGATTTCCAGGTTTTCACTCCTTTTCCATGAAGATGCTGCTGCTGAAGTATTTATGTATGATTCATGTATGTTTATTCCCATCTTCCACTTCCTCATTGTCTTCTTTGTCTACTTTGTCTTGATATCGCCACCTTGTGAATGGTGTGTTCCGTCTTGCACATGCGCTATTCAACGCATTCAGGTCGTGGGCAGGTGGCGTAGTCAAAAAATTTGGGCTCCATGCGGTCGTCCGCGGTCGAGCACTGCGGACACTAGCGGAGTGGAGACAATGACGTAAATTTCGTCACATGAGGTTTCTGGTTACACATACGCGGACAGCAGAGGTGCAACATGAATCCAGCTTAAGCAGACATTTATAGCAGAAAAACGCATACTTGGGTGTTTGGAATGATTTTGCTCTTGATATGTCTTGTAAATCACAAGAAATATGTTACAGACATGTTAATAACAGTAAAAACTTGATCAGTGGAACTAATCTGTATAAATAAAGGTTAAATTAAAAAAATAAATTGTTTATGTGAAGCCCTGCTCCCAGTTGTTATTTAGCTTGTTTTATTAAGTTATGTGTGCAGCATCCCTTGATTATTGCTGTTAGCATTATTTTTTACTTCCCTGGGGAAACTAACAGTAGGCCTGAATCCTTGCCGTAACAGTCACTACTAACAAGTTCCCTAGGATCATTAGTCATCCGTTTCAGAAAAGGAAATGTTTCAAATCAGGTAACATGCAAGTTTAAGTTGTAAGATTAAGTAATTGTTGAACTTCTTGGAAAATAGTATAATCCAAGATAAAGATATAATCCAAAAAATATAATCCAAGATAAAATATAGAAATAAGAAATGTGTAGAGTAAATAAGAAGAGTGCAGTCGTATTGAGCCAATGTTTGTTCTATCTGCAGCTTAACATGTTTTTTCTTTGCTTTCCTCGTCTCCCTTTGTTCTTACCTTTCACTGGCCAGAGCATCACCTCTAATCCAATGACTTCATTAAGTGATAAAGAATGAGTTTAATGAGTACCCTGGCACATCAAAAGAAAGAAAGAAAGAAAGAAAGAAAGAAAGAAAGAAAGAAAGAAAGAAACTGCAGAGCTATAAAATTCATTGTCTGACTAAATGTTAAAACAGTCTGAAAACAGTTTGTGTGTTACCTCGTAAAGGTCTGCAGACATCACTCCACGCTTGATGTCTCTCCAGCCAGACCATTAAATACCTCAGCAGTCTGCATCTAAAATGATAACACACTCATTAATATAAGTCCAATTCTCTTTGTCAATACTAATTAGCAAACTTTGGCAGAGCAGGAATTTGAATGAGTCAGAGGCAGAGCCGTTTTCTGCCTTTGGAGGGACTACACAAGATTGCTTTTGGGGGGCCCATAGTGCATCAGTCTGGTACAGTTTAAGAAGAAGATAGGCTTCCCACTTCGCAGCTGAGGGGACATGTTAAATGTGAAAGCTGTGGAGAAAGGAGGCAGGCAAGGCAACGAGCTGGACAACACAGAAATTTTATTCCATCGCCAACATAATTTACAGCAAACAAGAATCCCAGGTCTCTGTGCATCCCTCTTTTATATCTTTATTCCCATGCATCGAGACCCAGAACTTCTGACCATAACACATTATGTCTAGAGCAAAGCCTGTGTGGCACATTAACATGACATACCGTTGGTGCTGTCTCACACCATTCTCCTAGCGGCCCGGCATTTACTCCTCTCCTCGGGGAGCGCATAGTCCTTACTGTCCAGTCTGATACCCCCCAGTGACACCTTCTCTTCTGTCCATTGTTCCCAGTATGGAAAAGTCCAACACCATGACCCCACAAAGCCCCCCTCCCCCAGTACCCAGAAAGGGCACTACCCCCCCCCCGTCCTTTGGACTTGAGCTGGCACCCATTACGGCTGTAGTGTGGGGGGGGGGGGTCACCGATCCAGTCGAACTGCCCTGCTGGCGGGGTGTACAGGAGAGCACGTCAGTCTGTGGAGGGAAAAAGGGAGGGGGAGAAAGCTTCACGAACGCAGGTCTCTGCTGAGGGATCACCAACTTGCGGAGCCACCAACAGTGGGCGTCTGCGCTGGGGAACTTGGGCCAACACCACCTGCTCATCTGCCAACACAAAAGCAGGCTTCAGCCTGTCGATGCAGACGGTCTCCCTACATCCCCCCAAGACTAACACAAAATGCTTCACCCCAGGTTCCATCACCATGAACTGTCTGTCGTACGGTGGGCGGAGCAGGGTCCGGTGCGCATCGTGCCTGACAAAAACAAAAGTGGTGTTCTGCAAGCTTTTTGGGACGAATGTGCGGGGAAAACAATGGTGGGCCCGGGCCGGTACCCTCACAGTCTCCGTACTGTGTAAAAATTGCGTGGGCAGATCAGCCTCCGGAGTGGGGTTTTCCGGTAAAAACTCTCCGGGGATCTGCAGTGGATGAAAAAAACGAGTTCTGCCAGGAAGGCTGCCAAATCCTCTTTAGGGGCGGAGCGTAACCCTAAAAGAACCCAGGGCAGGCGGTCGACCCAATTTGTGTCCGTGAGCGAAGCTCTGAGCGCTGCTTTAAGCAACCTATGAAAACGCTTGAATAACCCGTTAGCCTGGTGGTTGTACATGGTAGTGTGGTGAATTTTGACCCCAAGGCTCTGGGCCATCGCGGACCAGAGCTCTGAAACGAATTGTGGACTCCTGTTGGATGTGATGTCCAATGGAGATCCGAAACATGCGACCCAAGCTGTCAAAAAAGCAAGCGCCACTTCCACGGATGTAGTAGAAGCCAGCGGGACCACTTAAGGCCAGCACGTGGTGTGGTCCATGATTGTGAAGAAGTGCGTAAAACCTTACAATGGCGGGAGGGGTCCCACCAAATCCATGTGGACGTGGTTGAACCTCCTGCCCGGAATTTGGAATGGCTCGAGGGAGGCTCTGGTGTGCTTGTGCACTTTGGCCCACTGGCACGTGACGCAAGCTGCAGCCCACTCTTTCACGTCTTTGCACAAGCACAGCCAGATGAATTTCACCCCCACTAGCTTCACTGAAGCGCGCACTCCCGGATGTGAAAGGGAGTGAACCGATTCAAAAACGTGATGGCGCCAAGAGAAGGGAGAGCACCTTTCTTGCACCACCTTGTTCTCCAGCCTTAACCCAGTTGGTGCAGACTGGAGCGCGCAAATGTCCGCATCCCTGGCTTGTTCCGCGGCCATGGCAGGGAAATCTATTCCCATGTAGACAGGATTAACACACGCGATAGGCAATCGGCCACGACGTTAAGTTTACCGGCAACGTGTTGAATGTCGGTAGTAAACTCCAAAATTGCGGCCAAATGCCATTGTTGCCGTACCAACCATGGTTCCGAGGTCTTGAACATCCCGCGTGTTAGTGGCTTATGGTCCAGGAAGGCGGTGAACTCGTGCCCCTCCAGCCAAAACTGGAAGTGGCATGTCGCCAGGTGGAGAGCCAGCAATTCTCTATCGAATGTGCTGTACTTGCTTTCGTTGTCACACAAAGTCTGGCTAAAAAATGTGAGCAGCTGCCACAAACCTGAGATACACTGCTCCACCACTCAGATAACATCAGACTCATCCGTTGTGAGTGTTATCCGTACATACGGCTCCGGGTGGGCTAACAACGTGGCATCCGCAAGCACTGTTTTGGCATTAGTAAAAGCCTGGACTCACTTGGGAGTCCAGTTGACGGCTTCCACGGGCTTTTTCCTTTTAAAGCACGGCATACAACGGTTGCATCAGCTGGGCTGCTCGGGGAAGGAAACGGTTGTAAAAATTAACCATTCACAAAAACTCCTGTAGTAACCTCACGGTCTGCGGACGCGGAAAATGCGACACCCCACGCACCTTCTCCGGAAACGGGATTGCACCCTCCAGCAAAAATGCTGTGGCTCAAAAAGTCAATCACTGGCGCACCGAACTGGCACTTCGCCTGGTTAACTATCGACCTTTGCGCTTCCAACATCTGGAAAACTGTCTTGAGATGGGCGATGTGCTCCTCCTCTGATGCGCTGGCTACCAGAATGTTGTCTAAATAGACAAACACGAAGGGCAAGTCACGAAGCACTGCATCCATCATCATCTGGAAGGTCTGTGCTGCACCTTTTAATCCGAACGGCATGCGTAAAAACTTGAAAAGGCCAAAAGGAGTTGTTACCGCTGTTTTTGGAATGTGTTCTGCGTGCACTGGGACCTGGTGGTAACCACGGACCAGATCCACTTTGGATGAAACATGCACTCCGGCCAGGTGCATGGAAAAATCCTGGATGTGTAGAATAGGATAGCGATTGTGTTCTGTAGTGTTGTTCAAGCACTGGAAATCGCTGCATGGTCTCCACGACCTGTCGGCTTTAGGCACCATATGCAGCGGGGATGCCCATGGGCTGTTGGTGCACCTGACGATGCCCAACTGCTCTAAGTTGGCAAACTCCTTTCGCGTGCTGGCCAGTTTAGCTGCGTCCAACTGCCGAGGTCGCGCGGACACTAGCCGTCCTTTTGTCATTAAAAAGTGCTCTACCCTGTGTTTTATTACCATAGCCGAAAAAAATCAGGACCGTGAGTGCTAGGAACTGTGCAAGCAAATGTTGGTACTTACCCCCTGGAGCTATAACGTTAGCCAGTGTTGTCAACCCAGCTCCCCGAGCTGTACAGGGCAGTGAAGTAAAAGAGACAGCGTCCAGTAAGCTCCTATTAGCAACATCAACTAACAACCCATACGCACATAAAATATCTGCACCTAAAATGGGGCCAGAACATGCAGCTATCACAAAGTCCCTGTGAAAGTTGCATCCGTGAAAGCATATCGTCAGTGTTCATTTGCCAAATGTCCTGATGGTGGATCCGTTGGTGGCTGTGAGCTTGGGACCGTTGCGTCCTGCCATCCTGTCTGCATTGACTGGCAGGATGGAGCTCTTCTGGGAGCCGGAGTCCACCAAAAACCGTCTCCCCAAACGTGTGTCCGTGACATAAAGCAATCTGTTCCTGTCACCATCGGTTGTAGCTACCACTGAATTCTGAACGTGCCGTCTTCTCGGCTTCTTGAATTGGCATGGCCACAGGCAGCATTGGGCATTCGAGCCAAAACGGATCACCCCTTCGTCTTCCTTCGTCTTCTGGTGTCCATCCCAGCTACCACAAACGGCTCCTTGACCTCGCTGGAGTCCCTCATGGATGCCGGTGCCACTGTCTGCATGCTGGGAGCTCTGGTTGCCAAGATGATGCGATCCGCTTCCTGAGCCAGGGCGTGGTAGTACTGAGCAACCAGTCGCGGCAAGTTGGCCAGGATTGCCCTCGCTGTAACCAGTAGGTTCCTGAGGAACAAGTGGGTGAACAGGAAAGATTCGTCGTCCTTCCCCCTCAGCACCAACATACTCTCCATAAGCTCCACGAGAGAGGAAAGGTACTACTTGCACACACCACCTTTCTCATTTTGACAGGTGCCATGCCCCCTGACCTGACTCTGACCCTGCCCCCCGTGACCCCGCATGATTAGGTTGTCAATCAAAAGTGTTTTGAAAACATGACCTTTGATCCATGTAATTAAACTGTCAATCAGAAGTGTTTTGAAAACATGACCTCTGACCGGAACTTCTCATCAACCTTGACAGATTGTGATTTTAATCTGTTGACAATATGTGGCTTAGCGTGAGAATGGAATGTTAACAATGTTTTTTTGCACACACACACACACACACACACACACACACACACACACACACACACACACACACACTAAAACGCTTTAAAAAGCGGACATCAGCAAAAACCCTGTATCACCATGAGCAACCCAAAGAGAAACTACGTCGCCAGATATATTGCGCTTACCTCTGCAAAGTTGGACCTTAGAAACCCCAGGACCCATGCAACATGCAGAGACCCCAGAGCCTCCGCTCTCCGTGGAGATCCCAGAGAGCCAATACCTTCTACGACCCGTAGATCTTCCAGACACCGGCGACTGTCCTAAAACCCTGAGTCCAACAGACATTGGGTGTTACTGTGGGGGGTGTCTAATCCTACACCCTTCACATACATTATTGGGTCCCAATTCACCATCAACGCCAGTAACATTGTCAGAAGTTCAACCTGACTGGTGGATGAGCGATGTGTTCTTCAGACTTGTAAAATCAGCCGTGCTTCATTTGCTCAGCAAAACTCTGGAGGAGTACCAGCATGGGAAATGTCTGGGATGTCGTATTAATCACCCCAGTCAGAGGCAGCATTAATGCTTGGATGTGATCACCGAGGGTTTCTACCAGGAAAACTTTCACTGGTTGATGGGGAGACTCTACACACCGGGGTTTATTCCAGCCATCTGACACCTCTTACAGCTCCACAACATTCAGGCTGATGATCAACGAATCAAAACTACAGCCCAGACTCTCCTGTTGGAGCTACAATCGACCAGAGTCATCCATGAGCCCATCAATGATATGTACGAGAAACTGGCTGGAAAAAATAAGATTGATCTGGCACATCTCCAGAAAGCCATTGAGCTGTGGATGAATCCTTTGTTTTGGGACGTCTAAAAAAGAAAAAAAAAATGTTGAGAATGGGGAGTTTCATCGAGAAACTTTGGAGCAAGTTTGAGACCCACCTAAACTCTCTTTACTTAGTAAATCTCTTGTACCGTGTTATTGATAGCAGAGTAAATAAAAATGTAGCGGGTGTAATGGGTAACGTGGAGACTGCTAGAAAAAGTACAGACTTTATCCGTCGATACACCATGGAAAAGACTGGTACGAGTCTGTGTGACTGAGTGCAACTCCAACTTCTCCCACAGTTTCAGAGAGATCATTAAAGAAATGGGGAATGACCCTCTCGGACCTAGTCATCTACTCGCATTCTATGCTTTGTTTGTTGACGTTACCACAGAACTTTTACAAGCCAGACACCCTATCGACATCTTTGATGAACTCCTGAAAATACACGGTGTCATTCATAATACTGTAGATCATTCTGTCCTAACTCAAACTTTAGCTATTATAAAAGGCGGGTGCTAAGTTTCTGATACATTTTGTAGCATTAGATTTCTTTCTTTTTTTTTTTTTTTTTACTTGTCACACATTTTATCCTGTGTAGATGTTAGTTTTAGGTTATTTTTAAGAAATTGTTGTTAAATCTTTGAACAAAAGTGTTTTTCACACATCCATCGCTACGTTGTAACGATGGTATAAAGATGATTAATTAAAAGAAGCTGAATAAAGATGACACGCTTCATGAAAAGGGTGTATTACAACCCCACTCACCCAGGTAGCTTCAGAGGTGTAGAACGACTCTGCAGGGGCGTGCAAGATGAAACAGGTTCAGGTTCAGGTTACTTTATTTGTACCCGTAGGTAGATTTGTTTTGCAGTCTGGTGACATCCATATTTAGAAGCCACAAATTACATTCAACATAGACACAAACACAGGCACATATGAAGCTGACTATAAACATGATAAGAATACTCAAGGCTCCATCAATCAGGGTATAAAAAGACAAAGAGATGAGAGAAAAACCAGAGGTAAGAGAGAAGGGTCATATTAAAAGTTAAAAACTAGTCAAAGAGGTTAAAAACTCAAAGGTCTAAAACCCAATAAAATATTTAGAACCCAAGTGACATCCCACAAAAATAAGTAAATATAAAATGGAGTTAATAAATAGGTACCTAAATTATGTGCAATATATCGTTACAGCTTGTTCAACTCTTTGACAGCAGCAGGGACAAAGCTGTTTTTGTAGCGCTGGGTTCTACTTTTTGGGACAGCAAACCTCCGTCTTGAGGGAAGAAGCTGAAAGTGGCAGTGCAAAGGGTGGGAATCATCATTTAAAATGGAGGTAGCCATCCTCTGTACTTGTCTGGTGTACAGGGATGTCAGGCTCAGCTGTGGCTCACCAAGCAAATGACTGGACCATCTAACTACCTGATCCAAGGATTTCCTCTGTTTCAGTTTTATCTGACCAAACCATGACACTAAAGAAAACGGGGGAGAAGCTTGGGGTCGAAAGGGTCAAAAACTTTTTATCTGAACAGGATGCTTACACTTTACACAAACTCGCCAGAGTACATTTTCCTAGAAACAAAGTTTTTGTTCCACGGCCGTTAAACCAGTTTCAAGCTGATCTATGCAATATACAGGCTTTAGCCGACTATAATGATGGCTACAATTATTTATTAACGGTTATAGAAGTATTTTCCATGAAGGCGTACGTACAGGCTCTGAAGTGAAAGACGGCTGCCGAGGTGGTACGGGCCCTTGAATCCATTTTTGAAGAAAGCCAAACACCCGTCAAACTACAGACCAATGCGGGAAAAGAATTTTTCAACAAAAGTTTTGAGGCTTTAATGGAAAACATGGTATAACACATTTTTCCACGACCAGCGATCTCGAGGCCTCTGTGATCGAAAGGTTTAATAGCACATTAAAAGGTAGAATATGGAGGTATTTTACAGCCAACAACACACTGTGGTACCTTGACATCTTACAAGACTTGGTGGTGTGGTACAATTGAAGTTATCCCAGCAGTATTTACCCTTTGAGTGTGAGAATTTGCATGCCCCTAGTGGCAGAGTGCGGCACTATGCCTGCCTTCTCATTCTGACTTTGTCAAAAGTAAGTGAGAAATTTCTGTTTTTTTTTTTTTTTAAATGTACAGATTTCTTGTTCATGTACTTTGAAGATAAGATGGTGAGGTACCTCTGTAAAAAAAACGGTGTCAAAAGACTGAATCATTTTTTTTGTAAATATGTCCAAAGTCCAGTTTTGACTGAGTTATGGAATTTAAAGACGTTCTGTGACATTATTCAAATTAGATGCGTAAATTTATTCCTATCCGAAACTTTGGATCACATTTTACATCTTTCTAATTGACAGTAAGCCATTATCTCTTACCACTTTCAAGTTATAGCTTTGGAAATCTGAACTATTTTATTGACAAAAAATATTTACCACTCTTGACCACTAGGGGTTATATCGCAATTCGGCGACAGACACACTCACAAGGTTAAGGTTATAATAGGGTTCCTCAAAACTTAAAATCTTACTACCCGTCATGAGAATTTGTTGCGGCATTATATTCTCTTTTATCATACTGTTTAAGATCAGGTAGCTGTCAAACCCTCTGGCATTATGTGCTATGAATACATTACGCCTGTAATTTTCACGCCTGAAATGCAAATACGCAGTCTGTACCGTAAAAACACTTTTCTTCACCTTTCAATGTTTTAACATACACGAGAAACGGCACGTGCTCCCCTTTGTTGTCGACGAATGTTTCAGTGTCATAAAAAAACAACTCGGGATGTTTCACCTTCGGGGGGAGTGGTTTAATGTAACACCGATGATCATCAGCTTCAGAAGCCTGTTGTAATTGCACCCCACAAATTTTACATTTTAACCGGCTACAACGGTGCAGGGATGTACCTGCAGTTTTACTAACATAATAGTAAAAGATGCAGAGGGTATTTTTTTTTATCACGTTACAGATACTCCTGTAGGGTGTGGTTACAGCACCTTGTTTGGCCTTTTTGTGTCTAGAGTAACAGGCCGGAGAGCGACACTTTCTGTGACAGTCTAAACATTCTACGGGCCTGAACTCTTCCGTAGGGCAGATGGGATCGTTGCAAACCTGACAGTATCCTTTACAATAGTGCGAATACGGGTTATTAAAACCCTTGTAACAGTAGTTACAAGCGGATGCTGTACCTATGAAAGCTTTGAGATTTTTTATACCGTAGTAATGGCTTTGCAATAAGAACAGGAACAAAAGTCTTGAGGGATCGCTATAGCCTGTCTCAAAATGCAAGAGGGGGTGACTGTGAGATGTTCCGTGAAACACCATGATTTTACGTCCTACAATCCATTAAAATTTAGCTATATCACTAAAAGTGACGAGTGTCTGGTCACCCAGACCCGTCTGATTTTGCAATGTCCTACCCAAAGCCTTACAAGCGTGGTTGTCTGAATGGGGGTTCATCAGCTGTGCCAAGCTAGTAGCGAAACAGAGTTGATCCTTCTCGCTACACGTAATGTACAAATGACATCTTTTTTTATCGATAATTTCAGTCTAACGTTTTCGCCAACCTGCGTTTACCGCCACCTCTGAGGTTATGTGCTACCTGTAGGATTAATTCTAAACCCTCATCCGTGTTGATGCTATCGCCTGACTGCACTACCCGGTTGAGCAAACCCTCAAAAGCCGGTAAAATATTACCCCCGTCGTCATCGGCTGTAACGATGATGTTGCTTCTTGTGCTTTCGCCGACAACTTCTAGCTAGATTACGTTGCTACATTCAATAGCTACTACTTCAATAGCTGTGAAGGGGTCCTCTTCTTCCTGAAGTCAATCACCATCTCTCTGGTCTCGCTGACGTTCAGCCTCAGGTGATTCTGTTTGGTCCATTCCACAAATCCGTCTACCAGTGCCCTGTACTCCCCCTCCTCTCAACCTCTTATTCTCCTCAGCATCTCTCTCAGTTCATGCTGCACTCTCCTCAGTTCCTCCCTGTCTCCAGACCTAGAAGCTCTCTTCTTCTTGTTAAGAAGTGCTTTCAGGTCACTGGTGATCCATTGTTTGTTGTTGGGGAAACAGCACACAGTCTGAGTTGGCATGGTTGTGTTTTCACAGAATCTGATGTATTCTGTGATGCAGTTGGTTATATTGTCTATGTCCACCACATGTGGTTTACAGAGTACATTCCAGTCCATTGTCTCGAAGCAGTCCTGTAGTGCATCAACAGCCTCCAGTGTCCACCTCCTCACAGTCCATGTATAAGCTGCCTTTGCACAAGGGGAACGTACTTGGGTGATAATAGAACAAGGTTATGATCTGATCTGCCAAGAGGGGCTAGGGCTGTGGCACTGTATGCATCTCTGGCATTGTCATACAGAAGATCTAGTGTTTCATTTTCTCTGGTGGGACAGTCAACAAACCGGTGGAAGTTTGGTAATGTTTTGCCCAGTGAGACATGGTTAAAATTAACCGTGATGGCCATAAATGTGTCAGGGTGCTGTGCCAGTAAAGTGGCAGTAGTGGAGTTATGTCATCACAGGCCACCGCTGCATCAGCTGATGGAGGGATGTAAACAGTAATCACAATGGCACATGTGAACTCTCGCGGCATATAATAAAGTTGCATACTCACAGCAAGCAGTTCAATGTCTAGGCTGCATTGCTGTTCCTTCACATAAATGTGTCCAGGGTTACACCACCTTTCATTCACAAAAAGTGCCAATCCTCCACCCACTCCCTCCTCAGTTACCGCTATGGCCATTTAGAAGGCATGTACATGACCTGCTGGAGAAAGGAGATGTACAAGCAGCACTTTGCTCTCTTTTACCATTATCAGTAACTTGTAGCCAATTTTTGATCCAATTATACAATGTACGTCCCTGACTTTAGTTCAGGTAAGTAAATAAAAATTAAAAAAAACATATCTCTGGCAACAATTATGGAATCATTCCCCTTGGAGGATGTTCAATTGATTAATTTTGGGGAAAAAACTAATCTCAGATATGTCAAAACTATTTTTATTCAAAATGCCAGTCTTCTGGATTTAAGAAACATTTCAGGAAAGAATGAAAGTAAGTTGTTTGTACTCAGCTACAATTTTTTTATTAGATCAAAGGAAAAAAAATAGAAAAAAAAATGGAATCACTCAATTCTGAAGAAAGAATTATGGAATCACCCTGTAATTTGCAGTCCTAAAACATATACCTGTATCAAAGTAAATCTGCTAATAAGTCTGCAGTTAAGAGTGTTTGCACACCTTGGTGAGCTGTTGCACCAAGCTGATAAACATGAATCATGGCTCCAACATGAGGAATGTCAACTGAAACAAAGAGGAGGATTATAAAACTTCTCCAAGAGGGTAAATTGTCACTGAATGTAACCAAAGATGTTGGTTGTCCCCAGTCAGCTGAATCTAAAATGTGAACCAAGTACAAAAAAATGGGAAGGTTGGAAAAAGAAAGCATACTGGAAGACCAAGGAAAATATCAAAGCGTCGATATAGAAAACTAGAAGCAAAATGGAAAAAAATACAACAAAACAAAGGAACAAATGGGTGGAAACTGGAGTCAATATCTGTGACTAAAGTGTAAGAAATCGCCTAAAGGAAATGGGATTTACATACAAAAAAGTCAAACAAAATCATTAACACCTAAACAGAAAAAAATAAGGTTACAGTGGGCTAAAAAAAAGCAGTTGTGGACTGTGGACGACTGGATGAAAGTGATGTTCATTGACAAATCACATATCTGCATGGGGCAAGGTAATGATGATGGAACATTTGTTTCGCGCTATTCCATTTAAATTTATGAAGATGACTGCATGAAGAAAACATGAAATTTCCACAATCATTGATGATATGGGGCTGCATGTCAAGTAAAGGCATGACAGAGACTGAAGACATTAAATCTTCAGTAAATGCACAAGTTTACATTGAAATTTTGGACACTTCTCCCATCAATTGAAAGGATGCTTGGTGATGATAACATCATTTTCCAGGATGATAATGCATCTTGCCAAAAAGCGTGAAAACTGTCCTTCAAGAAAGACAAATAATGTCAATGGCATGGCCTTACAAATAGTCCTGACCTCAATCCCACTGAAAATCTCTGGTGGAACTTGAATAAAATGATCCATTACAAGGATTCAACCTGGAAAGCTGATCTGGCAACAGCAATACCAGAAAGTTGGAGCGGGATTGATGATGAATACTGTTTGACAATAGATAAAACCATGCCTCAGAGAATTAAAGCTGTCATAAAAGCCAGAGGTGGTGCAACAAACCACTGGAGGTGTAGCTTTTTTTTTTCGTGATTCCTTAATATTTTTGTTGAATTGAGTGATTCCACATTTTTGGCTGAGCTTAATTCTAATTTTAGAAATGACAATCTACTACAGCAACTTTCTTGCATTCTTTATAAAGTGTTTCATAAACCCAGAATGTTGGCATAGTTTTATGACATGTCTGGGATTAGTTTATTTATTTATTTTACAAAATTAAACAATTGAGTGAACACCTTTAAAAAGTGGCGATTCCATAATTCTTGCCAGGGTTTTATTCTCCATATATACAGGAAACCTTTGCTTGTGTATGTGTGTGTCTCTGCGTACATGCAGTGAGTGCACTCAGCTGCACTACATTGCCTACTTTAAAGCTTTTCAGCCAGAGGAGCTTTGGGATGAGCTCTCACTGTTGGTGCCACCCGATACAATAACAAACAAGGCTGCTGCACCAACAGTTCCCACGCCAACCCAGATTCCCATGTGACAGCAGATCTCCCTTTCCTCACTTATCCACGCTGCTTCTTCTCATCCATCCTCTTTCTCCTGGTATTTTGGGCATGGGCGTGATCGAGAGGTCCTGCAAGAACAGGCCAGGACATAATAGAACAAAAGACGATGATTAATTAAACATGTCTGACAGTCAAACCAGATCTGTGGTTGATGAAAACTGAACGCAGGGGTCCACTTAATTCTCGGGGAAGGCGGTACAGCTGGCCTGAGATAACTCCTCTGGCCGCCATGTTTGCGTGCAAACTTCCACTTAGTGTTGATGCTCAGAGCAGTGTAAATGCACAAGCTGAAGCGGGCTGCTGCGTGCACCCTGACGTGCATGATGACATGAGTGTCTGTTGGGCTGTGCACATGGCTAGGCTCATGTTTTATTGACGCCAACTCCTCGGAGGGTGGCTAAAGCTGGCACTGTGTGTGCCTACAGAGAGCTGTGTGTTTTGGCTGAGGGGAACTGTAGCAATCACACACAGATAAAAACATCACAATACAGAGAGCAAAGATATCTCAGCACGGGTTGGAGGATGGGGTGGGGTGGGGTTGCTGACTCACTCATCCACAGACACAATCTTGATTTGTACTCTTTTATGTTGCTGTTGGATTGAAAACACTTTTGTCTACTTTTGGTGATATATATATATATATATATATATAGTTGTTTTTTTTTTCCATTTGTGTACTTTATTGATCCCCAGAGGGGAAATTCAGGGCAGATAGATGAAGCAGCCACGGTACGGCGCCATCCCTTCACTCACACATTCACACCTAGGGCCACTTTAGAATCTCCAATTAACCTAACCTGTATGTTTTTGGCCTGTGGGAGGAAACCAGAGTATCTGGGGTAAACCCATGCAGACACGGGGAGAGCATGCAAACTCACAGAAGGGTCACCGATGGTCAGGGCTGGAATTGATCCCATGACCTTCTTACTGTGCTACCACTGTGCTAACCACTGCCCCATTGTGCTGCCCTGGAGAAAGAAACAGTGATTCCTGAATTTCCTGAATTTATGAGTTTTACTCATTACAGTACAAACCCAGAGGATTCATGTTTTCTCTGGTCTACTTTATTTCATCTGTCAGAATGAATCCATTCCTGCATTTCATGCCTGCTACATGTTTTGTTTTTGAGTATTTACCAGTTTGGTAATCTCCCCATAATATCTCAGCACCACAGTCTTTCAAGGAACTCCATCGATCTTTCATTGAATATTCTGCGATCCCTCACTGATCTCTCAGCCATCTCTACCTTTGGGGTGGAAAAATGTGGTAGTCACTGAAACATTGTTTAGATTGTTGGGTGCTCCTTAAGCCCTTCTTGAGCATTTGTTGAGAGATTGCTTCCATCGGCAATCACTGACAGATTATTTTGAAAGCTCAAATCATTAGCTACAGGACTGACTGTACTTAGCGAGTGTTGTTATTATTGTTAGTTTCTTTAAATTACAGTCACCCTTACTCCTACTACACATCCCTATTCCCACCTGGTTCACAGTGTAGTGCTATTGGTGCAAAAACGTGGATATATGGAAGTGGGAATGAAGACTCCTCTTCATTACCAGCACATATAACGAACCTCAGGGCACCAGTCCATGTCACATGTTACATGTCACATGAATGTGACTTTGAAAAGAAGTGAATTTAAATGTATCATGCAGGGCCGTAAATCCTGGGGGGGGGGGGGGGCACAGGAGTCATGTCCCCCCTTCCCTAAAGCTGTCCCCCCAAAAATCACATTGTAAACACAAACATGTTTTATTTGAACAGCATAGTAATGTTTGCTGAAGCCACAATACAAATGGTGCGACTTAAAACACATTATTTGACATTTATAACTATTGAGAGATTAGAACGCCCCATCCTCACAGTGGTTTAGTCCAGTCTGTTTCTCCCCCACAGGTGGGGCTGCTGTGCTCCTTAAGCCTTATTCATGCGTCCTTTCCCTTATCGTCCGCATTGGTCCATGTGCGCTTTGGATGAGCCCGGCATGCGTGCAGAACTGTACATGCTCACTTTTTTCATCTACCCAGGCCAAGTGGTTGACGCATGCGCACAACCATCATTTGTAGTTTCACTCCCACCCTATAGGTAGTGCCAATGTGCTGATGCGCCAGGATTTTCACCAATGAAGAAACGTGAGAGCAACGCACATCAACAACAATGGCATCATTTAACCACCACCGAGAGGAAGAGGAGGTGCTGTTACTATATTCTGCGGCAGAATTACAAAAAGTATGTTTATTCTTATCTTCTGCCTCCTCATTGTCTTCTTCGTCTACTTTGTCTTTATATGCTGTGTCGATATCGCCACCTCGTGAATGGCACATTCAGTAGTGCGCACATTCAGTCTTGCGCACGGGGAGGCTCATGACAGAATAGTCCAGCTGTAAAAGGATTTAGCGGGTTATACCCACACATAACCTTTCCCCCCCCCCTTTTGGACTATTATTACTCACCCGCTTCCCAGGCACCATGACTGATCTGGTGGAGAGGGAACTGTGCTTGCTGTGTCTCTTGGAGGACATTCTTTTGTGGACGCTAGAGCCCTGTTCCCCTGAGACAGTTCGACGGGCTCGGGACACGGCAATGAGGGACAGCCTTTGGGACCACCCCAAGGCTATGGAGATTCTCCGGGATATCCTTGCCCAGCCGTGCGAGGAGTCAGATGAGGAGTTTCTCCACATTTGGTACGCGCTGCCCAGCGAGGGGCTTATTGTGAGAGACAATTTGGTGCTCGAACCGCCCGCAGCTGAGAGGAAACGCTCTCGCCGAAAGAAGCCTCCAGCATCTCCGACGACAGCCCCGCTTCCTCTTCCCGACCTGTGGTTCACTCTGTATCTGGAGGAGCTAGAGGAATGCAGACTAGTTCTCCTGGTGGAGACTGACCTCCTCCTGGAGCCGAAGCCGTGGCTCCTCCCGGAGTATGCCGGAAGGTTGGAGGAGTATTTCCCGAGGGAGCCGGAGCTGCAGCCTGAAGACGAGCATACTCCGACCTTGAAGCATCCACACCTCCCCGACTCCGAGACGACAGCTGACATCATTACTTCCCAGGAATTAAGGCAAGTGCTTTTTCAGTCACTTTTACTGTCATCTGAAACTGCTTGCCTGATTCCTGACAAATTGTCAGCAGCCATTCTTGATGTCTACCTGTCTCTCCTGCTTCTCCCATGCCATCGTCCATCTTGGGAGGGGAGTCCCAGACACAGGAGAGGCTGTCACCAAGGGAACCGGAGCTCACACTGCCTGCTTCCTCTCATTGCTGCCAATCCCAGAGAGCTCGCCAGAAGCATCCTGTTGCTTCCACGCCAGTGAGCCTCTCTTCATGGGAGTGGGAGGGGCCTGCTGTGCGGCCACTACATCATCCTGCTACCTCAACAACAGCCACCTCTTCCATAACTTTTACTTCTGCCAGTGTGGGGGCTGCATTCTCTTCCTCGAATTCATCCACCTCTGTGCCCATTTTGAAGATTTCTCCTCTGCATATAGAGGAGCCCAGGGCTGCGGTGGACACGGGGAGAGATAAAAGCGCTTCTGACACCGCTGGAGACATCGATAACCGAGAGAACAGGCATGTTCCTTTTCATTCTACTCCTATTTTTGATGAGCAATTTTGCCTGTTCCCTGGTCAAGAGACTCAGGTTCCACAGTCCCCTGAGTTCTCGCCGCCAGCGGCATGTGACAACCCTTCACCTGTCCTCTCCATGTCCTCTTTGGGTGCATCTGTGAGTTCGCTGGATCCCAAACCTAGTCGCCAGGCAGAGGAGGAGCCCAAGGTCCTGGAAAATCTTGTCCCGGTGTCGGCGGAGAGACAGCTCCCAGCCGCCACGCCGGATGAGTCACCAGCATGGGGGACATCGCCTGGGGGCCTTGGGACTGCGATCACCATCACGCCTGCTGTGGGGGCTGCCACAGCCGAGTCACCCATCCAGCTGGACTCCAGGAGGCCGAGCCCAAGACATCAGAATCAGAATCAGAATCAGAATCAGAATCAGAATAAACTTTATTGCCAAGCATGTAAAAAACACACGAGGAACTTGACTTGACATTGGTGCGCATGCGCGCGACACAACGACACGGCAGCCATAATAGGCGCCTCATCAAACAGAGATAGATAAGAAAGGGAGGGGAAGGGAGGGAACAACACAAGGGGGGAGGAGAAAAAAACCTTTGTTATCAGAATACAGCTTATTTTTAAGCAGATTATGATTACAATGAAAAAAAATCTCTCAATAGCACAGAGCAACAACTCAGAATTTCACAAGACACAAGAGAGCAGTGTACAGTATATCTTTAATCAGTTCATGAATCAATGTGTGTGCGGTGTTGAGCAGTGTTGATGATAATAAGAGAGACCCAAGGACCCTTGGCAGAAGATGTTTTGTCTGTCTGGCGCCCAGTCTTATCTGGCGCTGCAGCTGGCTGTCCAAGGCCTTGTGCTCATGATTTTGAAAAAACACAGTCTGCAGACAGCCAGGAGGAATTTTCATGGGGAATAATAATGCCAAATAGGACTGATCACAGAGGAGACTTGTATTTCTTCTGTAGATTCAGTACATTAATCCTTCATTGCGCAGCTTTGAATTCGTCGTGGAAAGACCTGAGCGAACCCATGATGTAATCCACCTTACGAGACAGTTCTCCAGTAGTCGCTATCAGGGTCTTCTCCAGTTTCTCAATTTGTTGGATGCACCTCGCCTGGCCAGCATTTTGATAGGTTGAATCCATCTTCAGCAATTTGCGGTAAACCAAGACAATTCCCGTCCCAATCAGAATTATCCCAATCACCAAGATTACGAAGATAAACAAATCTTCAATATCTTCGATAGAGAGATTAGAGAGACACAGCATTTTCCAATTACCTGTGTCACATAGATAGCCCACTGGAGCCGTTCCAGAGGGGCAGACAGCTTCCCCCGGAGCACTTTTCCTTGTTGAAAAATAGTGTCAATTGTGTTCAAGACATCGTCCTCGGGATTGACGGAGTCCTGGATGGCGGTGGAGCACGAGCCCAGGCAAGTGCTCCCATTTGTTTTTCTTCCTTTTGATTTGGAGCAATCTTGTTGGCCTCTTGGTGAGGAATCAGGTGCAGCCCTCAGCTGCATCAGAGCTCGCCTTGCAGGGCTCCGCTGCTGCCGGCGACCTTAACCACCCTCTTCCTGTCATTCTTGAGCCTATACCTAGGGTCACTGGAGAGGATCCTCCACCGCCGGCAGTCCCCAGGGATCCAGTTCCACATGTTGATGACATCGAAGTTCCAGCTCCTTTGGTAGAGGCCAACATGGGGGGGGGGGGTTCCATCTCAACCTGGGACCTCCATGGAGGCTACGTTGGCCCGGGCAGGGTCCACCGTGGGTGAAACCTCTCTTCAGCTTGAAGAGCAGCCACGACCTGGATCGTTGGAGTCCTGGATGGCGGTGGAGCCCGAGTTCAGGCAAGTACGCTCTCTAATTTCTCTCCTACTAGTATCTGAGCAAACTTGTCTGACTCTTGGGGCGGAGAGCAAGGGGCAGCTAGCCGCTGCACCCAGGCTCACCTCGCTGGGATCTGCTGCTGCCAGCGACCCTGACTCTGTCTCTCTCTCCACTGTCTCTGAGATTCCTCTCAGGGTCACTGGAGAGTGGTCAATTCCACCAGAGGCAGCCAAGGATCCAGGTTCATCGCCAGAGGTCGCGGAGAGTCCTGCCTCCCTCACTAGGGAGGTCACCGCGGAAGCAATGAGGTCCCCAACAGGGACCACTGCAGGTGCAACGGTGCTCTAGCAGGAGCACACTGCAGGTGCTGCAGAGCTCCATCCAGAGTTCATCATGGGTGCTGCAGAGCTCCAGCTGGAGTCCACCACGGGTGCTGCAGAGCCCCAGCCGGAGTCCACCGCAGGTGCTGCAGAGGTCCAGCCGTAGTCCACTATGGGTGCTGCAGAGTTCCAGCCGGGAACAACCGGGGGTGTTGCTTTGGCCTTGGGCGGCAGTGGCTCAGGAGGTAGAGAAGGTCATCCAATAACCAGATGGTTGGCGGTTTGAATCCCGCTCTCGCCAGATATCCTGCCATTGTGTCCCTGAGCAAGACACTTTACCCCCAATTGCTCCTGGTGGGTCTGGACAGCGCCATGTTTGGCAGCTATGCCGCCATCAGTGTGTGAATGTGTGTGTGAATGGGTGGATAGCAGGATCTGTAAAGCACTTTAGTCATCTAAAGATGAGAATAAAAGCGCTATAAAAGTGACTGCCATTTACCATTTATCATTTGTTGGGGTCTGCCAAGGGTGCATCGTTGGCCTTGTCGGGGTCTGTCGTGGGTGCAGCTGTGGTCCTAGCCAGGACCACCGAGGGTACTGCCGATCAGCCTGAGGATGCCGGGGCCTTCACTTCTCAGCCTGATGTCATCATGGTCCCCTTCATCTCTCCAACTGGCACCATGGGGGTTCCCCTCCTGTGGCCCAGTAACCCAACAGTGAACCCCCTGGGGGGCAGGCTGCCTCCTGCCTTACCCCTCCGGCCTTGGTGGCTCAACAGCACTGGCAGGCCACCGGAGGGACTGAGTCTCTGGGTCAGGTGGCCCATGTTTCCCGGAAGGCCACCGGACTCCGTCCACCGGACCTTCTGCTGGGCCTGGGACACTGGGCGTCCTCCTGAGCCTCCACGGTTTTGGACTGGGGGGGAGCTGTGTTTTTTGTTGTGGGCCCTGGGCGGGATTGTTTTGTTCCCTCCTGACCTGTTCTCCCCACCTCCCACCCTGGGTTGATTTTTGTTGTTGTTCCTGCTGGGGGTGGGGGGGGGGGTCCTTCCTTGTGATGTTTCCGTGGGTGTCTGGAATCCACCCCTTGAGAGGGGGGCTCTGTCATGAACCAAGCCGGTTTGTGCTTCAGGCTCGATTCTGACCTTTCTCTGTATCTCAGGTTATCTGTGTATTTATGTATTGTGTTATCTTTTGAGTTTCTTGTAGTTTCTATGTTCCCTAGTTTAATTTCTGTACCTGTAGCCACTGTGTTCTGGCCGGCAGCTTTGAGGCAGCCTCCTTTGGCTTTCACTCGTGTGGGCGCTGTCTGACACTTGCCGGTCCGACCATGTCCCCTCTGTCATGACAGCCAGCTGGTTCCACTCCCAGTAATTGCCTTTCCCACGCTTCGCCCAGGTGCACCCAATCTTCCTTGCCAGCAATGCTTGTACTTAAGCAGCTCTTTGCCAGCCAAGCATTGCTGGGCTATTGTATTGTCACATGTGCCTGTCTCGGTTGTGGTTCACCGTGGCAGCACACGCCATTGTACACTGTGGTGTGCCCGCAACACGTCACCCCGTGTTTGCCTGTAAGTGTACTCTTCTTGTTGTTTTTGTATGTCTATACATTTTGGAACTGTTCGCCTTTTCTTTAATAAATGTGTTGCTCGTAAATCCGCCCCTTCTCCTCACTCCCCCGTGCACTGCATAAAAGCCCACGGGGAGGCTTATGACAAATAGCCTATTTTCTAACACCCACCCCAGGTGAAAACCTCACATATTTTGAAACCTAAATGTTTTTCAGTTATGCATCCTACTCTTTCCGAATAAATTCAGACAGACACAAAAACTATGCATAACTTTGCAGAATAATCAAGCTGAGGCTTGACAGTACCTCTAGAAGACCTGCAGCTGCCTCCTGTCTTCTCACCTTTCCCACTGCTGGGATAGGAAGGGCCTGGGATGATGTGTGAGAGGAGGGATCATACCATTTGTGTGGAGGGGGTGTTTTCATTTTCATTTTTAAAAGTTTAAACTAGGGATAAGCTGATTTGATCCACCGTTTCAGTATCAGGTTTGATCCAGTCAAAATGGCTGGATCATATCGGTAAGGAATAAAAGTAATTTACCAATCTGATATATTAATAATAATAATAATAAAATGAAAGCGCGATCACGTTCTCAGCCGAGCTGGGTGCGGCTTCTGTGAACAGAGGCAAGGACTGTCACATCCCTGGAGCTTGTCTGTGGCACTCGCCTCAGTATGTTGCTGTGGGGTACCAGCATTTACAATTTTACACCACCAACTTGATTAAACACTTGCAAAGGTATCACAGCAAAGGAGTGTGCTGAATTTTGTCAAGAACCAAGCAGAAGGAAGTGCGTCGTGCAGCAGCAGCTGCTGCAGTGCTGCTTTTCCAGCTCAGGAGGCTGGACGCTAAAAGTGAAGCCTAAAAAGAATGAAACTGAAAGAAAAAACAAGACTGGAGCGTATCTTTCAGTCTTTAATGCTTATTAAAGCATAAATTCTTTAAGACTTTAGTTACTCTGAGACATTCTACTTGTAAGAAACGAACAAAAATGTTCCTACATTCTAGATTAATATTTTTATAGTGGACATGCAAATTAATTCTTTGTGAGAATAAAGTAATACATATCAAACCATTTATCAATAAAAACATTTCAACTGAAAGCTAAAACCAGACTGGAGCATACCTTTCAGGGGAGAGTCTTATAGTTGATGAGAGGTAGGTGATGACAGAAACATAACTTTTTTTTTTGTATTTTGTATTTTGTTTGTATTTTGTATACTTTATTAATTCCAGAGGGTGCAAGGCTACATGAACATAAAATGGAACAGGGATCACTTCAAAATAAGAGCAAACTAAAAACTAAAAATGGACAGATAGCAATATCATAAGCACTACTAAATAAACCAAGGACCAGGAGAATACTTATGATGATAATCATAATTGTCATGTGCGGAAGACAAACGCAAATGCTGAATGGTGTTGTGTATTTATTAAACAAAAGACATGACAGTCCAAAATGTGTCAAAAGTACAAAGGATGCCAAACGGGAAAAAACTTACAAGATGTGCCTCCAAGCGGGGACGCGCTCTGGAGGGGAGAACAGCACACCCAGAATCAGATGGAGTAGAGATCCGTGGATTAACAGGAGAGGCATTCAACTTAGCGACAGTGATTCAGGGAAACGGCAGAGCTTAAATACACATGAATGTGATTAGTGAGAATGAGTCCCGGTGTGGGCTCGAATGAGCAGGCAAAAGGGAAATACACAAATAATTGAATTCAGCTGGTGGTAATGAGAGGTGAGGGAGGAGCAGCTGATCTGACAGCCTGACGGATGACACCCACACTGGCACAACCCGGAAGTCATCTGACAGCTGTCAGCCCACTGAAAAGAAATGAGACATAAACATAATCCAAGACAAAACAACTCAAACAGAACAGGGTCAAAGTAACTGAAACTCAACAGGAGAAACTGATGCCGACGACTCTGCAAGACGTCCAAGGAAAGATAATTTTTTCACACATAAGGAGTTGCTCAGAGGGTGGAGCGGGGAACAGGCCAGGAAGGCGAGAACCAAAAAAAAAAAAGAAAAACACCATCAAAGAAAAAAAAACACAACGGAGGGCACAAAGATAACCAAAATGATGAGATTAACACACAGAAAAACAAGGCAGAACATGCTACCATAACCCTTAAGAAAAGGTGAAAACAAAAAGAATATCACATTCTGACTAATAAACAAAAATACAGGTACATACAAAAACATACAATCCCCTATAACACCGGGGAAAAAAACAAACAAACTCAAAAGCTACCCAGTAAAGCAGCAAATATCGTCCATTATTATAAATAGGTAAAGACAGCAACAAAAGAGCATTTCTCAGACTGCAGAGACAAATAAGAAAACTAAAATACAGGTACAGTACATTACCAAAAACACATAGTACCCCAAAACACCAGGATAATAACACAAAACGCCACAGATCAGCAATACACAAATATAGTCCAATATTAACCAAAGGTAAAGACAAAAAAACAAAAAGAGCATCCCTTCAAATTACAGAGCAAAAACAAAAACACAGGGATGTCGGCAGGCAGAGCACAGAGAGGGGAAAAAAAAACAGTTTGGGAGGTCTACCCACATCCAGCTTCCAGATCGCTGGCAGGGGGGAAAAGAAACAGTTTGGGCGGCCTGCCCCAGTTCCAGGCTCGATCTGGTGGCCGAACCCCAACGCCGAACCGGCGAAGCAGTCTCCCGGGCGGCTGACCCGCATCATTAGGCCATCAGGACTGAAGGGGAAAACTCGGTGGCAGCCTCCCTACCGAGAAGGATAGCGAGGGAAAGCCGAGCCGAATCCGAGAAACCCCAGCGGCACGTGATGGAGGAAGAAAGGGATTGGGGGAAGGATGAGGGGCCAGTCCGATGTTAGACGGCGGAGGATCTGCTGCTCCTTCTCCGAACTGAAACCGAACCGGCACTGTGCCCTTGCTGGACCCCGACCAGGCCAGCGCTGCACCCATGATGGACCCCAACTGGACTGGAGCTGCACCCACGATGGATCCCGACCGGGCCGGAGCTGCACCCACGACACAGCACCAGGGATGACCTCCGAGCACGAACCTGGAACCTCCAAGATGACGACCGGAACAGACTCGTCATCGGTGACCCTGGGAGAAGGCTCAGAGGAAGAAAGAAAACTGGGATCAGAATCACTGGCAGTGGCAGAGCCCGGTGAGACAAGCTCGGCTGCTGTGATCGGCTGCACCCGGCTCGCTTCCCCGAGAGACAGGCAATAATACTCCAGAATTGAGAAGAAAAAGACAAAATAAGATAAGATAAGCCTTTATTAGTCCCACAATGGGGAAATTCCAGGATTGCAACAGCACAGGGATAGCAACACTCAGAGCAATAATTAAGAAGATACAGACTTGGACTTGGAGAAGGCATTTGACCGCGTCCCTTGTGGTTTTTTGTGGGGGGTGCTTCGGGAGTATGGGGTATCGGGCTTGTTGTTATGAGCTATTCGGTCTCTGTACGACCGTTGTGAGAGTTTGGTTCGTATTGCCAACACTCGGTCGGAGTCATTCCCAGTGAGAGTTGGACTCCGCCAGGGCTGCCCTTTGTCACCGATCCTGTTCATAATTTTTATGGACAGGATTTCTAGGCGCAGCCAGGGAATGGAGGGTGTCATGCTTGGTGACCACAGGATCTCATCTCTGTTGTTTGCAGATGATGTTGTCCTGTTGGCTTCATCCAGCAATGACCTACAGCTCTTGCTGGGACGGTTTGCCGCTGAGTGTGAAGCGGCTGGGATGAGAATCAACACCTCCAAGTCCGAGTCCATGGTCCTCAGCCGGAAAAAGGTGGATTGTCCTCTCTGGGTTGGGGACAGGCTCCTGCCCCAAGTGGAGGAGTTTAAGTATCTTGGGGTCTTGTTCACGAGTGAGGGGAAAATGGAGCGAGAGATTGACAGACGGATTGGAGCAGCATCTGCAGTGATGTGGACGTTGTACCGGTCTGTTGTGGTGAAGAGGGAGCTTAGTTCTAAAATAAAGCTGTCGATTTACCAGTCAATCTACGTTCCTACTCTCACCTATGGTCACGAGCTTTGGGTAATGACCGAAAGAACAAGATCGCAGATACAAGCGGCTTAAATGAGCTTTCTCCGTAGGATTGCTGGACTCACCCTCAGAGATAGGGCAAGGAGCTCAGTCATCCGGGAGAGGCTCAGAGTAGAACCGCTGCTCCTCCACATTGAAAGGAGTCAGTTGAGGTGGTATGGGCATCTGATTAGGATGCCTCCTGGACGCCTCCCACTTGAGGTGTTTCAGGCACGTCCCACTGGAAGGAGACCCCGGGGCAGACCCAGGACTCGGAGGAGAGACTATGTCTCCCAGCTGGTCTGGGAACGCCTTGGTATCCTCTCTGGAGCAGGTGGCTGGGGAGAGGGAAGTCTGGGCTTCTCTGCTTGAACTGCTGCCTCCGCGACCCGGACCTCCGGAAAAGCGGTAGAAGATGGATGGATGGATGGATGGATGGATGGATGGAAGATATAAATAAGAGCAGTGGATATACATACATACACATCAATATATAAATATACTGTATATATACAAAGTGCGGAGCATTGTAGCTAGATGGAATAAACAGCATAACCATCTACTTGGTTATCCTACATAAGATAAGATAAGATAAGATAAGCCTTTATTAGTCCCACAACGGGGAAATTCCAGGATTGCAACAGCACAGGGATAGCAACACTCAGAGCAACAATCAGAAGGCAAGAAAAAAAACAAGCAAGCAAGAGCAGCTAATATACATATGTACATATTACTATAAGATATATATATACACACACACACACACACACACACACAGTGCAGAGCATTGTAGCTGGATGGAATAAATATATGAATATATGAACACACAGTGCAGAGCATTGTAGCTAGATGGAATAAATATGTAAATATATAAACACCCACAGTACGGAGCATTGCAGCTAGGTGGAATAAATATGCAAGTATATAAACACACACAGTGCGGAGCAATGTAGCTAGATGGAATAATATGTAGATATATAAAAACACAGTGCGGAGCATTGTAGCTAGATGGAATAAATATATAGATATATAAATATAAACACACCCAGTGCTGAGCATTGTAGCTAGATGGAATAAATATGTAAATATATAAACACACACAGTGCAGAGCATTGTTGCTAGATGGGATGAAACAGCATAACCGACTACTTAGTTATCCTACATGGTATGATTATGTGCCCATACATATTCTCACCCTCCATAGCGACCGGTATGTTCCTAGTTGTATGCCGGAGAGGACCATTGTGTAAGTCTATTGCATCTTTTGCATTCAAAAAACTATTAGTTTGTTTTGTCTTTTTGCTATCTCTGCGAGCAGCCCTGCTTAGGTTGTACAGTCTGACAGCCGTTGGTAGGAAGGACCTTCGAAACCTCTCGGTTGTGCACCTGGGATGATGTAGTCTGCTGCTAAATGAGCTCCTCAGTGCATCCAGTATGTCCTGCATAGGGTGGAACTCGGACTCCAGCAGAGATGACAGTTTAGCCACCGTCCTTCTCTCTCCTATCTCCTCCATCGGATCAAGGCGCTGCCCCAGGACAGAGCTAGCTTTCTTAATCAGTTTGTTCAGTCTCTTCCTATCGGCTGCAGTAATGCCACTGCCCCAGCAGACCACTCCAAAAGTGATGGCTGATGCCACCACCGTGTCATAGAATGACTTCAGCAGCGCCCCTTGTACACCAAAAGACCTGAGTCTCCTCAGCAGGAACAGCCTGCGCTGTCCCTTCTTGTAGAGTGCGTCAGTATTGTGTGACCAGTCTAGTTTATTGTTCAGATGAACACCCAGGTACTTATAGGATGTCACCATCTCGATGTCTGTTCCCTGTATATTTACTGGTGCTGTGAGGGGCTGCCCATGCCTGCGGCAGTCCACCACCAGCTCCTTAGTTTTCCTCGCGTTGATCTGGAGGCAGTTCCGATGGCACCAGTCCACGAAGTCCTGGATAAGCCCTCTGTACTCAGCTTCATCTCCGTTGGAGATGAGACCAACGATCGCAGAGTCATCAGAGAACTTCTGTAGATGGCAGTGTGTTGTGTTGTGTGAGAAGTACGAATATGGTACATAGTACGAATATGTACCAATACATATTGTAACCCTCCATAGCGACCGATACTGTCCTAGTTGTATATACTGGAGGGGACCATTGTGTAAGTCTATTGTGTCTTTTGCATTCAGTACTATTAGGTCGTCACATTTTTTTGCTATCTCTACGAGCAGCCCTGCTTAGGTTATACAGTCTGACTGCCGTAGGTAGGAAGGACCTGTGAAACCTCTCGGTTGCGCACCTAGGATGATGTGGTCTGCTGCTAAATGAACTCCTCAGTGCATTCAGTATGTCCTGCATAGGGTGGGACTCGGACTCCAGCAGAGATGACAGTTTGGCCACCATCCTTCTCTCTCCTATCTCCTCCACTGGGTCAGGGCGCTGCCCCAGGACAGAGCTAGCTTTCTTGATCAGTTTGTTCAGTCTCTTCCTATCGGCTGCTGTAATGCCACTGCCCCAGCAGACCACTCCAAAAGTGATGGCTGATGCCACCACCGTATCGTAGAATGTCTTCAGCAGCACCCCTTGTACACCAAAAGACCTGAGTCTCCTCAGTAGGAACAGCCTGCGCTGTCCCTTCTTGTAGAGTGCGTCGGTATTGTGTGACCAGTCTAGTTTATTGTTCAGATGAACACCCAGGTACCTGTAGGATGTCACCATCTTGATGTCTGTTCCCTGGATGTTTACTGGTGCTGTGAGGGGTTATCCTTGCCTGCGGCAGTCCACCACCAGCTCCTTAGTTTTCCTCACGTTGATCTGGAGGCAGTTCCTATGGCACCAGTCCATGAAGTCCTGGATAAGTCCTCTGTACTCAGCTTCATCTCCGTTGGAGATGAGGCCGACGATTGCAGAGTCATCAGAGAACTTCTGTAGATGGCAGTGTGTTGTGTTGTGTGAGAAGTCCGCAGTATAAAGGGTAAACAGGAAGGGAGCCAAAACCATTCCCTGGGGGGCCCCCGTGCTACCGAAGATCGTGTCGGACACACAGTCCCGGGTTCTCAGAAACTGTGGCCGGTTAGTGAGGTAGTCCAGGATCCATGATGACAGGTGCTGGTCCACCCCTGCGCACAGCAGCTTGTCCTTCAGGATCATCGGTTGGATGGTGTTGAAAGAACTGGAGAAGTTAAAGAACATGAACCTCACCGCATTCCCGGGCTTCTCCAGGTGGGACAGAGAACGGTGAAGGAGGAAGATCACTGCATCCTCCACCCCAATGCCATGCTGGTAGGCGAACTGGAGTGGATCCATCGCTGGTCCCACCAGGGGGCAGAGGTGAGCAAGGAGCAGTCTCTCCAGGGTCTTCATCATGTGGGACGTCAGGGCCACTGGTCTGTAGCTGTTCAGGTCTTTGGGGCAGGAGGTCTTTGGTACAGGTACCACACAAGATGTTTTCCACAACTGTGGTACCCTCCCCAGCTTCAGGCTCAGGTTGAAGATGAGCGCCATAATCTCACACAGCTGATCTGCACAGGACTTGAGGAGCTTTGCGCTGATGCCGTCCAGTCCCGACGCCTTCCTCGCCTTGATCTTTCTCAGCTCCATCCTCACCTGGGTTTTAGTGAGGGTCATGTTGGGGGGCTGTGTGTTGGGAGTGGGGGGGTGTTGGTGGAGTGGGGTGTGGACAGCAGGACTCGATGTCTTTAGAGGCATCAGTGGTTTTGTGCAGTCGGGGGGAGGGCGGTTGGTCAAACCTATTAAAAAACAGGTTCAGATTGTTTGCCCACTCCCTGCCTCCCATGGCCTGGGAGGAGGTATTCTGGAGCCCAGAGATGGTTTTAAGGTTTCTCCAGACCCCAACGATGTCGCTCTGTTGCAGCTTGTCCTCCATCTTCTTCCTGAAGCTGTCCTTGCCTTCTCTGATCTTTCTCCTCAGCTCCCTCTGTACGGACTTCAGCATCTCCCTGTTCCCCGACCTGAAGATCCTCTTCTTCTCTCTCAGAAGTGTTTTTATCTCAGGGTTGATCCAGGGTTTGTTGTTCGAGCAACACCGTATGGTCTTGGTGGGTACGGTGTTGTCCACACAGAAGCTGATGTAGTCCGTGATGGTGTGAGTGAGGCCATCAATGTCCTCACCATGTGGGTCGCAGAGCTGCTCCCAGGCGGTGGTTTCAAAGCAGTCCTTTAGAGCGTCCATTGCCTCCTCAGACCATAACTTCACTGTGCGCATAACCGGAGGTTGTCTGTGCACTAGGGGTTTGTACACCGGCCGGAGATGAACCAAGTTGTGATCCGATCTCCCGAGTGGGGGGAGTTGTGATGAGGTGTACGCCTCCTTAGTGTTTGCATAGAATAAATCCAGTGTTTTACTGTCTCTAGTGTGGCATGTGACATAATGGGTAAAAGTGGGTAGAATGGGAGACAGTGAAATATGGTTGAAATCGCCTGAGATGAGGAGAAGAGCATCTGGGTGTTCTGTCTGCAGCCTGCTAGTTACTGAGTGGATGACGTCACGCACTGTCCCAGCGTTCGCCGTCGGATTTGCATAAATAACAATGCAGATCATGTGGGAGTATTCCCTCGGGAGATATGTAGGCCGTATGCTAACAGCTAGCAACTCAATGTCTTTGCTACAGTGCTGTTCCTTAACCGTGATATGTCCCGGTCTGCACCAGTTGTTATTGACGTACATCATCACCCCACCGCCCCGTGCCTTCCCACTGTCTGGTGTTCGGTCTGCCCGTATCGCGTGGAAACCCTCCAGTTCAATGTTAGCATCTGCTGCTAGTCCTGTTAGCCACGCCTCTGAGAATAGGAACAGGCTACACTCCCGGTATATGCTATTGTAGCGGGAGATAGCCGCTAGTTCATCTGTCTTTCCGAGTATCGATTGTACATTCCCCATAATGACAGATGAGAGGGCAGTTCTGTACCTTATATTCCTTGCCCACCGTCTTACTCCAGCTCGACACCCACGTCGTTTTCGTCTTAATTCTCCCGGTATGTCGAGTTTTCGCGTTAGCATCATGGGCCGGTTGAGTGCTAGCATCTGGTCCCTGTTATACTGCCTCCTGCCAGAAACAGTGGCTCCGTCCGCTGAATCAGGAGACATTTTGGCGATCTATGTGTTCGGATGGAATAAAGTGATGCTGGATCATAAAGATTGGCAAGAGATCCAGATAGTGACAGAAATAGGCAGAAATTGATCCGTCGTTGCAAAGGGCAGCCTACTCGTGTGGCGCCGGAAGTAGAAATAAAGGAAGTGGAAATAGAGCACTTGCCTGATCTCGGGCTCTACCACAGTCCAGGACTTCGGCGATCCAGGTTCCATGAGCTGGAGGTCCACTCCTGGTTCCCACTCGGCTGCGGTGGGCTCCGCAGCCGGCATGATGGTCCTCACAGTCTGGGAATTCCCTGGCGCTGAGGTCCACGCCGAAGGCCTGCTCGGCGTGGTGGCAGGGGATCCGTGGCCTGCTGGGTCAAACCGCTCCTCCATGAAGACCCAGGGACGCGTAATCGTCGGCGCAGGCTCCAACCGGCAGTCCGCTCTCCTCCTCTGCCCATGACATGACTGCGGGACTGGTATCAGGCTCTCCAGGGCCGCAGGCTTCTTCTTCGTCCGGCAGTGTATTCCTAGCACCGGGGAACACTCAGGGGAAGGAGACACAGAGGATGCAGGTTCACAATTAATGGTTACAGCAGGAGGAAGCTCAGGGGACTGTGAACCCCGAACTCCACCCCCAGGAGTCAGACAAGGCAATTCATAGCATGGAGGAAGAGAACGAAATAGCACTTGCCTTTTCTCCAGAGGGCCAATGGTGCCTGGCTGTAACGGGGTTGGTTCTTCCCTTCCCTCTATGAATGGTGATGGAAGGCCCCCCGGGAAGACGAAGAGGAGCCGTTCACACCAGATCGATGACGGGCACAGCCGGAGCAGGACTCGTGGAGCTCATGGCAGCTGGAGAGTGCATTGAGGAGGAGGGAGGAGCAGCCGAGGGAGCCCGGGGATGAGTAGCTGACAGAACAGCGGAAACTGAAGACCAGGAGGCGGAGGCTGCTGTCTTTCCCCTCTGTCATGACGCAGGGGCAACAGCTGGCTGGGAAGCAGAGTTCTTTTGGTGGCCCGGCACTGGATCTGGACGGGGATCTCGCTGAGGCTGGGCGCAAGCAGGGTGACGGTGTTTACCGGCAGAGGGCAAAGCAAAGGTCAGGTCTGGAAATTGCCGCTGCTGCGTGGAGACAGAGACCACTAATTCAGCGAACTTGGGATAGTCATAAAGCTAGGGATTGACCTCCACCAGTCTGACTGCCGCCACCACATGCTTCATGATTAGAGTCAGATGGAAGGAAGAGCGAACCTCAGCCACACGACCCCGGATGAGCTCAGCTGCCAACTGCGTCTCTTCTGGGGGAATCCTGGCTGATGTCCTCCTCCGCTGAGGATGGGAACGGCCCTTGGGTGATGTGACTCCTGGGCTGGATGGGTGACAGGAACTGGATCCCGAGGCGAGGAGCGGGGATGCCTCACCCTCGGCTTCCTGCCGGAGCTCCCGTCCAGTCCACAAGTCTTATCCCGGAGAGCCGTAATTTCCGCCAACCTCTTCCTTACCTTAGTGTGGTTGGTGTGGTGAGGATTGCAGTTAATAGCCGCCTCTGTGAGGTCCAAGTACCAGCGTAAGGCGTTGGGAGTGATGCCGCTGTGAGCATTGGAGAGCAGGCCATCTAGATCTATCAGGAAAACAATCAGCTTGTAGCCCAAGTCCAAGGAGTAGCCCTCTCCTGACGACGCCATCTCCAACACGCTGGTACACAGAAAAACCACAAGCCCAAAAAACAAACTCACGGTGACCGGCGTCTCCTTCTGGCTGCTGGCTTCTAGGCTTCTTCTTCCGGCTTTCAGAGAGAGCAGACGCATTTCTTCTCCTCTCCCTTCTCCTCCTCCCTTCACTGATCCCAGCTTGCTGTGTCCTGTCTGTGTTTCGCTCTTCTTCTGCTGCATCTCGACCCAAACGGAAAATTATGGAATTGAGCTAGGCTTTAAATGCAATTGACACCACTTTAAAAGAAGATCGGGCCAGGGGGAGCCCAAGTGGGGAGACTCATGGACAATTGGGAACTCATGTGTCTGTGTGATTCGATTGAAGATGCGGAAGACATCTATCTGTTTGGCTTATGATCACAGGATTTCTACTTTGGCTTTGGAGTTTCCTGATGTATCAGAAATTAAAGAAGTTGGGAGAGCTGATCAAAATGCGGACCCGGCAAAGCTCCTTCAACAATTCGACCAGTTGGGGAGTGCACTGATAGCGGCAAATGGTGAACTGAATGGTGGCTGATTCAGTAGGTGGAATACATCTTGGAGTCGCTGGTGCTCTCCAGGGAATGATTTTAAAGCCTGTGAATGTGTTGCACAGAATCGCATGAGATGGAAAATTTTTATGCTCTAAGTGAACTGTGCTCATCTGGCCTTGATTCGGCGTCCTTGGTATTCATCCCTCCAGGAGAGAAGATAAGGAAGAAGTGAGTTTTTGGCTTCTCCCCAACCCAAACAACCGGTGTGCAGTAATCTGAACTCTCAAGGACAGCGTCATGTGACCAGCATGGAATTTACCATCGGACATAGTACTCGGCGCCACACCAGTAGGCTGCCTTTTGCAACAGCGGCTCGATTCCGAGTTTTTTTTCCCTTCCTCTCTTTTTGATCACTTTTTTTTTTCACCCCACTTATATCACGGACACACAGATCGTCCCAAATGTCTCCTGAGCTGGTGGACGGAGCCACTGTTTATAGCAGGATACGATACAACAGGGAAGAGCTGCTAGCATTTAACCACCACCCGGTCCCACTGGAAAAACTTGACATACCGAGAGAATTGAGGCGAAAGCGTCGCGGCTGCCAGGCTGGAGTAAGGCGGAGGACAAAAAATATAAGGTACAGACCCTCCCTTCCATCTGTTGTCATGGGAAATGTACGGTCGATACTGGGAAAGTTAGATGAGCTAGCGGCTATCTCCCGTTATGATAGCACTTACCGGGAGTGCTCTCTCCTTTTGTTTACTGAGACGTGGCTAACTGAACTAGCAGCAGATGCTAACATTGAGCTGGAGGGTTTTCACATGATACGAGCTGAGCGAACACCAGAGAGTGGCAAAGCAAGGGGCGGTGGAGTGATAATGTATGTTAACAACAACTGGTGCAGACCGGGACATATCACTGTTAAACAACGACACTGCAGCAAAGACATTGAGTTGCTAGCTGTTAGCATGAGGCCTACATATCTCCCGAGAGAACACTCACACGTGATCTGCATTGTTGTTTATGCAAATCCGACGGCGAACGCTGGGACAGCGCGTGACGTCATCCATTCAGTAACCAGCAGGCTGCAGACAGAACACCCAGATGCTCTTCTCCTCATCTCAGGCGATTTCAACCACGTTTCACTGTCTCCCATTCTGCCCACTTTCACCCAGTATGTCACATGCCACACTAGAGACAATAAAACACTGGATTTATTCTACGCAAACACTAAGGAGGCGTACACCTCATCACAACTCCCCCCACTTGGGAGATCGGATCACAACTTGGTTCATCTCCGGCCGGTGTACAAACCCCTAGTGCACAGACAACCTCCGGCCATGCACACTGTGGAGTTATGGTCTGAGGAGACAATGGACACTCTAAAGGACTGTTTTGAAGCCACTGCCTGGAAGCAGATCTGCGATCCACATGGTGAGGACATCGATGGCCTCATTCACACCTTCACGGGCTACCTCAGCTTCTGTGTGGACAAATCCGTTCCCACCAAGACCATACGGCGTCACTCAAACAACAAACCCTGGATCAACCCTGAGATAAAAACACTTCTGAGAGAGAAGAAGAGGATCTTCAGGTCGGGGAACAGGGAGATGCTGAAGTCCGTACAGAGGGAGCTGAGGAGAAAGATCAGAGAAGGCAAGGACAGCTTCAGGAAGAAGATGGAGGACAAGCTGCAACAGAGTGACATCAGCGGGGTCTGGAGAAACCTCAAAACCATCTCGGGGCTCCAGAATACCTCCCCCCAGGCCACGGGGGGCAGGGAGTGGGCGAACAACCTTAATCTGTTTTTCAATAGATTTGACCAACCGCCCTCCCCCCGTCTGCACAACAACCACTGCTGCCTCTAAGAAATCAAGTCCTGCTGCCCACTCCCCACTCCACCGACACCCCCCCCCCCACTCCCAACACACAGCCCCCCATCCTGACCCTGACCAAGACCCAGGTGAGGACGGAGCTGAGGAAGATCAAGGCGAGGAAGGCGTCGGGACCGGACGGCATCAGCGCAAAGCTCCTCAAGTCCTGTGCAGACCAGCTGTGTGGGATTGTGACGTATATCTTCAACATGAGCCTGAAACTGGGGAGGGTACCACAGCTGTGGAAAACATCTTGTGTGGTACCTGTACCAAAAACTTCCCACCCCAAAGACCTGAACAGCTACAGACCGGTGGCCTTGACGTCCCACTTGATGAAGACCCTGGAGAGACTGCTCCTTGCTCATCTCCGCCCCCTGGTGGAACCAGCAATGGATCCACTCCAGTTCGCCTACCAGCATGGCATTGGGGTGGAGGATGCGGTGATCTTCCTCCTTCACCGTTCTCTGTCCCACCTGGAGAAGCCCGGGAATATGGTGAGGATCATGTTCTTTGACTTCTCCAGTGCTTTCAACACCATCCAACCGATGATCCTGAAGGACAAGCTGCTGCGCGCAGGGGTGGACCAGCACCTGTCATCATGGATCCTGGACTACCTCACGAACCGGCCTCAGTTTGTGAGAACCCGGGACTGTGTTTCCGACACAATCATCAGTAGCACGGGGGCCCCCCAGGGAACGGTGCTGGCTCCCTTCCTGTTCACTCTTTATACTGCGGACTTCTCACACAACACAACACATTGCCATCTACAGAAGTTCTCTGATGACTCTGCGATCGTTGGTCTCATCTCCAACGGAGATGAAGCTGAGTACAGAGGGCTTATCCAGGACTTTGTGGACTGGTGCCATCGGAACTGCCTCCAGATCAACGCGAGGAAAACTAAGGAGCTGGTGGTGGACTGCCGCAGGCATGGGCAGCCCCTCACAGCACCAGTAAATATACAGAGAACAGACATCGAGATGGTGATATCCTATAAGTACCTGGGTATTCATCTGAACAATAAACTAGACTGATCACACAATACTGACGCACTCTACAAGAAGGGACAGCGCAGGCTGTTCCTGCTGAGGAGACTCAGGTCTTTTGGTGTACAAGGGGCGCTGCTGAAGTCATTCTATGACACGGTGGTGGCATCAGCCATCACTTTTGGAGTGGTCTGCTGGGGCAGTGGCATTACTGCAGCCGATAGGAAGAGACTGAACAAACTGATTAAGAAAGCTAGCTCTGTCCTGGGGCAGCGCCTTGATCCGATGGAGGAGATAGGAGAGAGAAGGACGGTGGCTAAACTGTCATCTCTGCTGGAGTCCGAGTTCCACCCTATGCAGGACATACTGGATGCACTGAGGAGCTCATTTAGCAGCAGACTACATCATCCCAGGTGCACAACCGAGAGGTTTCGTAGGTCCTTCCTACCAACGGCTGTCAGACTGTACAACCTAAGCAGGGCTGCTCGCAGAGATAGAAAAAAGACGTAACAAACTAATAGTTTTTTTTGAATGCAAAAGATGCAATAGACTTACACAATGGTCCTCTCTGGCATACAACTAGGAACATACCGGTCGCTATGGAGGGTGAGAATATGTATGGGCACATAATCATACCATGTAGGATAACTAAGTAGACGGTTATACTGTTTCATCCCACCTAGCAACAATGCTCTGCACTGTGTGTGTTTATATATTTACATATTTATTCCATCTAGCTACAATGCTCCGCACTGTGTTTTTATATATCTACATATTATTCCATCTAGCTACATTGCTCCGCACTGTGTGTGTTTATATACTTGCATATTTATTCCACCTAGCTGCAATGCTCCGTACTGTGGGTGTTTATATATTTACATATTTATTCCATCTAGCTACAATGCTCTGCACTGTGTGTTCATATATTCATATATTTATTCCATCCAGCTACAATGCTCTGCACTGTGTGTCTGTGTGTGTGTGTGTGTATATATATATTTTATAGTAATATGTACATATGTATATTAGCTGCTCTTGCTTGCTTGTTTTTTTTTCTTGCCTTCTGATTGTTGCTCTGAGTGTTGCTATCCCTGCGCTGTTGCAATCCTGGAATTTCCCCGTTGTGGGACTAATAAAGGCTTATCTTATCTTGACATGCACTGAGAGAATGAACTCTTGTGGACATGCTATCTATGTTTTGAGGACACTAAAGACATAACATCTAAACGTTGCTCAGGGAGGATTTTTGCTGTTCACCAGTAACTGATACACACACTGCATACAACATTACATGACTGATACACATACACTGACACACACACACTCACACTGTCTCTCTCAACTTTTGCTGCTTTGTTAATGTGTGATCTGTATTGTCTGCTAATTGTGCATTAGAGTTTTTTTTTTCTATGTAATCACAATTTTGCTCATACGAGCTTAATTTTGATAACTATGTTTTTTCTCTCTGCCCAATGTGTTCCCTCCCCCTCCCCCTTCCCCTCTTTACCCCTCACTGTATGACAGGCGCCTTGCATGGCTGCCGCGTCATTGGGAAGCGCTTATTGAGTGCGCCCAATGTCAAGTCAAATCCCTCGTATGTTTACATGTAAACATGCTTGGCAATAAAGCTCATTCTGATTCTGATTCTGATTCTGATTCTGACCTACTGTCAGGGATGGCCCTCACAAGCCATCAATAAGACGCCAAAGGCCAGCCGATGAGTTTGCATGTTTTATTAACAAAGGTAAAATGACAAATAAATAGCCACGAGGGGCAAAACACGAATATACACTCAGACACTAAATCTCAGGCTAAGAGGAAATACACACTACGATACTAGAACACAGACTATGAGGAAGTATACTTACTGTGAGACGAGCGTTAGACAAGGGTTTGACAGAAGTTTGATGAGGTCGCAGCTAGGAGTAAGCCTCCGGTGCTTCCTTAAATAACAAACCAATCAAAGGAGGAATGTCCATCCATCTTCTTCCACTTAATCCTTTTTGGGTCACGGGGGGGGGGGGGGGCTGGAGCCTATCCCAGCATCTTTGGGCGAGATTTCTCCGGTTTCCTCCCACATGCCAAAAACATGCAAGTTAGGTTAACTGGCATCAAAACTAGGGGAAAGGAGGAATGTAATCAGGAGAAATACCGAACAGCTGTCACAACGTGACTCGGTTTTGACAGCTGGAAGTCCCGTTGTGACGCTGTCAGAATAAAAGCCCTGAAACGGCCATATGCAAGACAACACAGAAGAACGGGGAAAATATTGGACAACCCGAGCGTTGACAGACTCAGTGTCCAGGCCATCACAATGATGGGCAGCAGCAAAGACCTTCACAACCTTGTCGTTGCAAAATATAATGATTGGTGTGCATTTCTAAACTGCTGAATGTTCCACTGAGCACTGTTGGAGCCATCATTCGGAAGTGGAAAGAACATCATTTTACCATAAACTGGCCATGACCAGGAGCTCGTCACAATATTTCTGACAGAGGAATCAAAAGAATTATCAGAAGAGTTATCCAAGAGCCAAAGACCACTCGTGGAGAGCTCCAGAAAGACCTGGGGTTATCAGGTACTGCTGTTTCAAAGAAAACAATAAGTAATGCACTCAGCTGACATGGGGTCTATGCACGCTCACCTTGAAAGAGGTGAAGAAAAAGCTTGTTGAAGCTCGTTTAAAGTGTGCTGCACAACATTTGGGCAAGCCAGTAAAATAGTGGGAGAATATAGTCTGGTCAGATGAGACCAAAATGCAACTTTTTAGATGCCACAACACAGCATGTTTGGAGGAGAAATGGCACTGCACACCCCATCATGGGAGGTGTTTTTCAGCACATGGTACAGGCAGACTTCATATAATTGAAGGAAAGATGAAAGGACAAATGTACAGAGACATGCTTGATGAGAACCTGTTGCCATCTGCCAAGACGCTGAAGATGAAATGAGAATGGATATTTCAGCAAGACAATGATCCCAAACACACAGCCAAGGAAACTCTCAAAGGGCTCCAGACAAGGAAAATAAAGCTGCTAGAATGACCCAGTCAGTCACCTGACCTGAATCCAATTAAAAATCTATGGAAAGACCTGAAGATCAGAGTTCATAGAAGACACCCAAGGAACCTTCAAGATTTAAGTGGGGCAGATTGGTGAAAGAATCTTTCACTTGGTGATACAAGCACCAAAATTGGCACAAATGAAGTTCAGGACCTACTTTTTAAGAAAAGTACGCTCTCCAGCTGAAAATCCAATATGGCCACCATTTTTTCAAGATGGCCGCCTCTGAAATGGGTTTACAGCAGTATTTGGCTTAAATTCTGACGATATCATGCTACTTTTATGATCTATATATCAAAATATATGTTTTTGGAGACAAGAAATCCAATTTTGCCTTCCATCCATCCATCCATCCATCTTCTACCGCTTAATCCTTTCGGGTTGCGGGGGGGCTGGAGCCTATCCCAGCATCTTTTGGGCGAGAGGCAGGGTACACCCTGGACAGATCGCCAGTCCATCGCAGGGCCAACACAGAGAGACAGACAACCATTCACTCTCACAGTCATACCTAAGGACAATTTAGAATCCCCAGTTCAATTTTGCCTTCCAAATATCATAATTATCAACTACTATGATGATATATTGAAAATATAATGAAGAAACACTACCTGAGTGAAGATACTGATATGATGTGATGTATGTTTCCTACCACTCAATACAGAGATGTAGTATAGACTGAACTGGTTAGCTTGAATTGACTCTTGGTCACCTGTTTTACTCCTTGCATTTGCAGGAACACAGTTGTGTACATTTCAGGGTGCGGCGGTAGCATTTACATGGTCCACGACATTCACCCGTGCAGCGACATTTTGTCAGCTGCTGGCAAGACTGAGCAATGGGTGGCAGGGTTGACCAGACAACTGCCCAGACTTCACCATTCTTCTGCCAGCCCCAGTTGGCAGGGCTTTCAGGTTGCATTTTGCACGATGTTGCCTGGCCCCATATACAGGCTGCCTGGAAGACAGAACGTCTAACATGCTGAGTGAGAGATGCACTGGTTGGTGGAATAGAATCGTAAGATCTCTGCTTCCGAGCAAACAAGTGCAGTCTTGCCTCATCGACCTTGGTGGTGTTGCTGTGCTTGTCGTACATGGTGACAACAAATTTCTCAAGGATGTTGAGGTCAGCATCTTCTATGATAGGTGGGTATTGACTGAGCTTCTTGAAGACTGGGCTCACTTCAGGACAAAACCCCCATGTTTGCCATGCAGTTGTCTTGCCTCTACCTCGAAAGGCTGACACCACGTCGCAACCAGTGAAAGCATGAAAGAAGCACATACCACTAGCTTTCTCTGGACCAAGCTTATCTACCAGATCGTGAATAGGAAACCATCTTATGGACTGACCCTGACCAAATTCTACCCACACCATTTCCAAGCCTACATCCTGAAGAGTTGCAAAGACACTGACTGCAATAACCAGAATATCTGTGTCACATGCTTTGATCAAGACAGACTTCATCTGTTGCTTTGCTGCATGAAGAGCATGTGTGAATATCCTGGAGTCAGCTTCTTCATGGTTGCAAGGACTTAAGCCATCAAGGTTGAAGGTCTTGTTTGACAATGCCCGATCATCCTTGGTCACAATTACAACATTGTTGGGACACATGGATATAATCTTGTCTGCAAGGTAGTGAAAGAGCTCAGTCTTGTTGTCACTGTCTCTCAGGAAGCTTGACCAGATGGGTGGTAGTTTGGTTTTGTCTTTCACTCTACGCCGAGTTCCCTTTCCTCACTTTGACCTTGTTTCAGCTTTCAGGCTTGATGTTTTGTATACATCAAAAACTATGTCTGGGCGTTCATACTTTGACGAGTAAAACTGGATCTTTGGTACTACATCATGTACAGCATATTCCTCAAAGGTCTTTGATGTCTTTGGAGACAGTGAGTGAACAAGAGCAGAACCATCAATGATGATAGCATCACATTCTGGTTGAGTGTCAGGGAGAGAAATGGCATCTTCCAGACGGTCAGCAAGGTCAGACTTCTTTCCAGAATGGAGATTCCCCATGTCACTCAGTGCTGCAGGAAAGGACTGATTCTCGTGCCTGAAGAACTCCAGTAGATCACACTCTCGAGCTTGACATGATATGAAAAGCTGCGAGAACAGATTGCAGTCACTTTTAAGTACCTCCTTCTTTTTGTCGCTGGAATCTACAGCTGCCTGTTGCCGAAAGAAGTCAGTTTTGTTCTTTTTGATTGGCTTGTAGAAGGAAGCCTCATCACCCAGACCATTGAAAAAGTCTTTGAAGGCAACTTCACCTTTCTCAAAATGAGTCCTAACAAGCTCTGCAGCACTGGGATGTGTGATGAGCTTTGTGTCCAGTGTGAGCAGATCCTTGGATTCCTCCAGGAAAGGATTGCCCAGGTCCTTCATCACACCAAAAAACTTCTTGACCTTGTCAGTGAAGGACTTCTGAGACTGGCTGTTCTGCTCATGATGCTTGATATTTTCATTTGCAGCTTTAACCTGTGAAGCCAACTCATACTGGTTAACTAACTGGCTAACTTCTGGTCCAGAAACCATCCATCGCCTCAGTGCAGATGGATCCTCAGTAACTCCAATGGCACCACCATCACCTTTCACGACAGCATTGGCCTGCTCATGAGCTTGGTCAATGGCTATGCCGGAGAATTCCCTGTGAGTCTTGTGGACCACAAACTTTCCCAGCTGAAATTCGTGGAACACTCCAGGGTGACTTTGCTCCAAAGAAACCATGTCTTTGAGGTGGATGGGGAGCCATCGAGCATAGTTCACATTGTTGTTAGCAAAGAAGAATGGGATTAAAGCAGACAGTGCTTGACAGTACAAGTTGAAGTTAGTTTGAAAGATCTGACCAACGAGAACACCACCAACTCCATTGACAGGACAAGCTCCCAGAATTGAAACTGTGGACTTTCTTTCCTGCGTGTCTCACACCATTCATCAAAATTCAGGGTGTCATTCTCCTCTGCACAGTGATACTCATATGCCTCCTTTTGTAGCATGTAGAGGCAGCTTGCTGTGACTTCATGCATATGGCGTGTTTTTGTGACATTGGAGGCTGAAAGAAAGGATTGGTTGTGCTTTGACATCCGGGTTGTGCTTTGACATCACTCTCATAAAAACAGTAAACTAAATTGAATAACATTTTATCACATCAATGAAATAAGTAACCATGGACTTTTAGGTTTTGGCCGCATAGCTTACAGAGACAGATTTTCAGCTAGAAAACTGCAATTTACAGCCATTTAGCAGCCGCCATTTTGAAATATGTTGGTCATATTTAAATTCAGAACATAGAAATGAGATAAATGTATTAAAATACATGCAGTTTAATGTTCAGATCATTCAGAAACAATGCATATTGGATTTCCACTTCGCAAATAGAAAATATCGGAGATTGACACGGTCGCCATCTTGAAAAATGGCGGCCATCTTGGATTTTCAGCTGGAGGGCGTACTTTTCTTAAAAAGTTGGTCCTGAACTTCATTTGTGCCAATTTTGGTGCTTGTATCATCAAGTGAAAGATTCTTATGAAAAATTGGCTTAATCTGCCCCACTATTTGAAAACTGTGTGGAAGAATGGGCTAAAATCACTCCTGAGCAATGACTGCACCTAGTTTCTCCATACAAGAGGCATCTATAAGCTGTTATTACCAACAAAGGCTTTTCTACTAAATATTAAGTGAATTTCACCAAATGTGTTCAATACTTATTCCCTGTCATTCTACTCTATTAAATATAACTTGTTTTGTGAACACAGTTGCCTTGATTTCTTTATATGTATGGATTACTTGGGTTGCTATCAGTGTTGGGCAAGTTACTAAAAATAGCAACTAGTTAAAGTTACTAATTACTTCTTTTCAAAAGTAACTGAGTTACTTTTTAGTTACTGCATGATTAAAGTAACTAGTTACTTGGAAAAGTAACTTTCACGCTACTTTTAAATGCATACTTAAATCATCTTGCACACACAGCAAGATCAAGGGCCCCTTGTTCTAATCAGAAAAAAGAAGAAAAAGAAAACTGATGAGGGAAAAAAACTCATCTTACAGAGAAAAAATGTCTCAGATTTACACAAACTATTGAAATCAGTAGAAAGTCAGAAATTTACTAGAAATAAAGCTGTGAATTCACAGAGAAAATGTTGGACCCCCTGGTGGGCCGTTTTTGGCCCACGAGCCATATGTTTGACACCTCTGGACCAGCTCATTAAAAACGCATATTTAGAGGATTTACTTCTATGAAATAGCTGCAGATCACAACAGCATGTCAATGAATGAGATAAAATAAAATAGAAAGCACAGATAAATAAAAGTTTACTGCTTAGAAGAAGCTGTTCTTTACTGCAGCAAATCACAAACGCTTTTTCTCTGTGCGTAAGAAAACTTTAAATGCATTTAATGCGGACATTAAATGTGAGCTTCTTGCTCAAAAAATACTCATGTTTAACCATAGAGGTAGGAGCAGTTGGGGCTACTTACCTCGGCCAACAGGCGATCAGGGCTCGATATGAGAAGTCGCCACCGCCATGGCATTTCTTTACCGGCTTGTGATGTGAACTGGGGCAGGACAGGAAACGGACCCGCGGAGGAGAGACTGTGTGATGGCTGCATCAGTTATGGTAGGGTCAGTTTATATTTATTTGCTTATTTATTTGCTTCCCTTTGCCTTTGACATGACAACCTCCAGTGGCTTGAGGCCCTGGGGATGGCAGTTTTCTCTCTAATAGCCACGAAAACTGTGTATTCATCCCCAGTTGGCAGCTGATGAGGAGGGTGTCTAGCAACTGCAAGTTGTATGATCGTCTGTTTGCACTAAAATATCTATCCATATTAATAAAAGGAGTAATGCGAGTAATGCATCTGATCAAATTCCAGTAACTGTAACATGTTGGGAGTAACGTGCTACAAAGTAACTCGGATGGTTGTTACTGATATCTGGTGAAAATCTTAGGTCAATGGCTCCATCAGAAATATGTTTAATGAGAAAAATGTTGACGTGTTCAAAACTTATTTTCCCCGCTGTAGATGTACTTTATTGATCCTAAACTGAGAAATTACAGTTTTTGATTTAGTTTTGATGTAGGAAACTAATCCAAGGTTCTGACCACTAGGTCATTCCTACCCTGAACTTAAACATTGTCCACTTTTGAGAGCAAGATGGAATGTAGTTTCAAAGCTCCAATTGCCTTGTGTTTTGGGGGAAAAGGGAGTTTTATGACCAAGGTTTTGTAATAGTCTCTGCGTTTACTCTGTCTCCCTGCTTCTCTCTCTACCTGATTAGGCCCACACACTGCAGCCTTGTTCATCACCTGCTGTTAATCAGAGGAGGACCTTTAATTTGGGCGCCTCCCCCCTCACTCCACCTGGTGACGTGATTCTGCACACAGTCATATTCTCTCTGAGCTCAGAATCTATGTTTTATCCTGCTTTGCTGTGCCTTTGACCTTTGTTTGTCCTAGACCCAGAGACTGCCTTCTGGATTGGAATTGTCTGCCTGCTGTTATATATCTGCTGTCCTCTGACCCCGGCCTGCCTCTGGATTTTGGAAACAGCCTCTCAGATTGGATTTGGATGTCTTGGACTGTGCACACCCTCACTTCTCCATGTAAGTCGACTTACAAACATTTGTCATCACCAGTGGTGTTAAAACTGAGGCCTCATGAAACAATGAGCAACTTTGAGACAATTGCTTCATGAGTGACACAGTGTTATGAAACATCTAATAAAGACTGCCATCTGGTGACTGTCAGAACTGCATTTGAGTTGAAAACCTGAAAACGGGCAATACTCTATATCACAGGTTGCACTACACTTTGTGTTATGTCATTTTCTCAGACAAGCTTGTAAAAATCCTGTCAGTTATCTATCATCATCACTCTATAAAAGCAAGAAATCTCTCTGTCACGCTTCATAGGCCATCATAGGACGGCCTGTGATCTCTTCCTGAACATCATAGGACATCTTATGATGTTCAGGCATCATAGGACTAATAGAAAAATTCCATATTATCCACATTATTATTGTTATTAATAATTTATTATTATACTTAAAAAGTATCATGCCTTTCCTATACCATGTTTAATGTTCATATGTGCATTCTATGTTGGATAAGCTCATATATCCCTTTATATTATTCTTTCATATTATAAGTCTGATATATTCTGTGAGCAATTATTTCAGAGGATGTATGCAAGCACTGAGACTCAAGGCCAGTTCAAGCGTAAAGGATGATCTTAGCTACACTGATAATCTCTTTGACATGCCCAGCTTACTTTATGTTCCAGGGATGCACAGGAACTCCTAGCTTGTGTAGATTAGGTTTATGGACACCCTGTCTCCAAAATGTCTGTGACGTTTCTTCATTTGCTCATCACCCAGGATAAGCTCTATGCCATACTGACCTGCTTATCAGGACTGTCTTTCTCTCTCCCTTCCTCCTCTCACCCCTCTCCTCCCCGTCCTTTCTGTTACCCATGAATACCAAACCTAAAGAGTGTACCTTCAGAGATTTGATGTGTGTGTGGAAGGCTATGCTTTGTAATCTATCCCTCAAAATGGCCATTTGAGGTTAAATTTGAACTGTAACTTTTCGTTTTATTTCTTTTTATAATAAATGTACCTAAATCCAATATCAAGCCTGATCTTTGACTTAGAATAATTCTGAGTTTGAATTATTCAAACATTTTGGCACTCCAAACAGCGAATCCACATATCTCCATCTTTCCGGCGGCTCTGCCCAATTTCAGCAAGTGCACAGCTGATGAAAGACCTTCCCCGGCTGGGTACAAGGCTCAGTGTTATTGCAGTGAAGGCATTTCGAACTGGGGCGCTGGAATTGACTGGGTGACGGATCTGAGAATCCTACAGGTGGCTTGGATGTAAGTACATTTGTTGTTGAGTTTATGGACATTATGATGTGATATGGGTTTGGCCCTGACAGCTTTGACACCACAAGGCCTGGTTAAGTTTCTCATTGCAATTAAGTTGCTGGTTCCCCCCCCCCCCCCCCGGTGAAATACCGGGGGGTGGAGCAGGATTCGTTGCTCTCGAAACTTCGTGTTGGTAACGGTGAAGGATCGGAAGTTGCGCACAAGTAATTGTTCAGGGAAGATTCGTGCCTCTGCCGCAGTTGTTTTGAATAAATGAATGAATCTTTATTTCGGATAGTACAGGTTAAAAGAAACTGAATAATATAACAAAGGGGGAAAGAAAATCCAACAAGGTCAAATTAGACAATAACTCCTCTGATTATACAGTTCAACATAAGTTATCCGAAATGGGTGATGGCTGAAGCCGCAGCTTATATTGCCCACCCATGTTCCATCCAAGAATTCAAAAGAAAAAAACAAACAAAACAAGAGCGATTACAATTCAGAACGAAGCTAAGACAAAATGTGACAAAAAACTAAGCTATAACGCAGGCTGGATATGACAATCCTTATGTGATTTTACATGTCATCTTGTATATATATATTTGGAGTATTTCTTCCTTTAGTTTTTGTTTAAATTGTCCAAGCGTTGTACATGATTTTAATTCAGGTCCAAAATCGTTCCATAATCTGACTCCTTGCACTGAAACACAGTGTTGCTTGGTGGTAGTTCTCACTGAAGGTTTTTGAAATATACATGTTCCTCTGAAATGATATTGTTTCTCCCTTATTTGGAACAACTTTTGGATATTTGCGGGCAGTGATAGATTCTTCACTTTAAACATTATTACTGCAGTTTTAAAGTCAACCAGATCTTTCATCTTGAGAGCTTTTAATTTATGAAAAAGTGGGTTTGTTGGTTCCCTGTAAGCTGCTTTGTTTATTATTCTAATAGCTCTCTTCTGAAGCATAAAGACTGGATATATGTTTGTTTTATATGTATTTCCCCATACTTCATTACAATATGTCATGTATGGGAGTATTAATGAATGATACAAGGTATATAGTGTGGGTTGATTCAGCAAATATTTCACTCTGTGTAGTAATGCAATTGATTTGAATATTTTACCTTTAATATAATTAATATGTGACTTCCAACACAGTTTATTATCAATTATTACTCCAAGAAATTTAGTTTCAGATACCCTTTCAGTCTCTACACCATTTACACTGAGTTTAGATACTGAGTTGTTGTGATTTTGAGATTTTCATTGGTTAATTTTCATAGAATTTTTATTTATTACCACTTTTGTCAGATTAAAGTTATTTCTGTGACCATTTTGGGTTTTTCTTTCATTAACCGAGGGGTACCAACAATTTTGTCCACGTCTGTAATCTTTTAAGTTACACACCACAATTGCTAATTTTAACTGCTGTGTAGCATCATCTCACTTTGGCTCAGCAATAATTATTCTTCTGCTTAAAGACATTTTTCACCCAGGAGTAAGACAATCAAAAAATTGATTTTCTTCCTCCAGGCCACAGCTGAAATCCCATTCCTTTTGTTAAAACCAGCCTAAGGAATTTCCCCAATGTCCGGCTTTGCTTTTATTGCCCCCATAAACATGCAACAGACCTGGCCACACAGACCCACAAATTTCCTTAAAATCTGGAACAGGCTGGATTTAACCAGTGAATTTTAAAGTACATTATTACAAACTCAATTCTAAACCTTCTTCTTTTTAGGACTATGAAAGGCAAATGGACTCTGATGTCTTTAATGTGGAAAATCAATATGTGTGAAATGCATTAATCTGTGATTTTATATATATGCATGTTAATGTTTAAATGAATGTTTATTCCTGCATTTTAATTTAGAAGCACTGCTTATAAGATACACTAAGGTTAGTTGAGTTATACATAGGTGTGTAAAGATATATTCCAGTGTATTTAAAATTGTGTGTATTTATTTGGACTGATCACATTTCACCAGTCTCCAGAGAGACCCCACCTTCTTCATCTCAACGGTTCATCGGGCCTCCCACAAAGGACACTCATTGGCTGAGATCCCGGAAGCCCGCGAAGCTCAACAGAAGTTATAAATAACAGAGGGACCCCTGCTTCAGCCTCTTTTTTTCTTTTCTTTTCTCACCACTGGTCCGTCTCTCTCTATTGTCTACACACAGCAAGGAAGAACAAAGGAAGAACAAAGACCACATGTCGTTTTTCCAAGCACAGAGCAGATAACTCGTAATTTGTTTATGTAACTTTGTATCTTAATGTCTTTTTCTCTTAAATGCTTAGGAATTCCTATTTCTTTGAACTCGATTCTTAATCGGAGTTAAACTCCAATTTTTATTCATCACTTTTTCTTTGTTAAACTTTCTGTAAAATCACCGTTTGTTTAATTTTAATGTAAACTTTAATCTTGACTTATTTTTATAATATTTTCCTTGACCAATCACACAACAGAAGCTATTTTATCTAAAGTCCGAAAGTTTTTTTTCTTCTTAATTTGAGATCTGATTAGATCTAATTATTCTCGAAGACCTCTGGAGGCTCATGCAGCTGAGGAATCAACACGCAGCAGTTCATCACACGCTGAAGAAGCGTCACCATCTGGCTCCAAACCCAGTTTCAACTGTGGGTCATATGGCCCAGAATCCAGCCTCTCCAACCGCTTGAATTTAAAGGTCGAAATGTGGACCCTGAAAATGTCTGCGGGCAGATAATAACGTCCACGAAATCTTGGGCTGAGGATGACGACAGAACCATCATCACCGAGGATCACGTGAGCTGCAAACTTTAATTCATCTGCTGAATTAAACGTCTGAAGTTCGGTAATAATTTGTATCTAATCAGATGCAAATTAAGAAGTCCTTAATATAACTCTTCTTTTTATTAAAATTCCGTTTTTATTTTCTGAAGATTAATCCATGACTTTTTCATATAATTAGTATACTTCCTCCATAAATTTGCGTTGTTTCATAATCTGTTAACTCAAACTGATAGATTCATTTCTCAGTTTAACCCTGGTTCCGAAAATATTGACATTGTTAATCTATCATTTACAAGATTGATTCTATGATTAATGAAATTACTGCAATGTCTGTTAATCATTTCGTTTAATAAATCTAAAAAAAATGAGAAGTTGTTGAGAATTTATTTCATTCTGAGTCTGTTTCAAGCCCAGGTATCGAATTCACGGAAAATTTTTGAGACTGATTATTGATTAATTTGAGTGATTAAACAGGTATAAAGTGAAATTAAAGATCAAATTGCTTCTTAAAGATAGAAGCTGGTGCCCCTTACGAGTGTTATTAACTTTTCTGATGTATATGAAATGAGATTTGATCTCAGATTCCAATACATCAATATAAATTAAATAATTCATACCTGATCATATTCATATTTATTAATATCCCCTATATTTCCTCCTATATATTTTTGTGCCCCATGTGAGGCCTGGTTGAACTTGACACTCAGAATGAAAAATTAATATATAAGCTGTGTGTGATTTTGGTCAAATTTTTAACTCACAAAGGTGGTTTACTGTCTGCAGCTATTGACTGTCTCTGTGTCACGAGGGGGAGGAGGTGAATTCGCCACCCTGATTACTGCTGTATGTGTGTGTGTGTGTGTGTCTGCTGACCAAGATAAGTGTGGGGGTGAAGAGACCCCACTCTAGTCAGTTTTTATTTTTTTTTTTGTTCTTCAATGCATGCTTAAGAAGCGTGATTACACGCTGAATAATTAAAATAGGCCTGGGAACAAAATAGCGAAGAAATCCTATTTGTTTTCCCCGTTATTTCAAAACCCTGCAGGCGAAGCAAACCCTTGGGGGATTTAATTGAATTAACCATTGTATAAACTTGTTGAATAAAGTTTAGGGAGACCGAAGTTTTCCCGCCTTTGGAAAGCAAGGCGTGGTTTTATGGACTGCAGCTTGAGCTGCATCCACGTGGCACATGCACGCTCAGTCGCACACGCGACCGTCAAGCTGTGCAAAAACTTGTGCATGTGTGGATTGGCCAAGCGACGCCATCTTGAGTCTAGGTAGAGTTCCCTGTAGCTGCCATTTTGAGTAGAGATCCTTGACTCCTTGTGACGTCATTGGGTTTCCTCTTCTGGAAGTGCAGACGAAAACTGCCTCCATCTTGTGGTGAAACATAGGGACTGCAATTTTTATTTAAACTTCTAATCTTTAAAGACGATTTATAACCAAATTAAGTCTTCAAAGTAACTTCAAAGCAATTCATATTATTCGGAATAAACTAAATTTAACACTAATCCAAACCTTTGTGCCAAGAACAAAAGGAAAAGGACCTGTTGGCTTCTGAAAGTTTTTCTCAGTGGTATCTCACTGCATAGATACCTATAGCAGGAACATATACAAACACCTCTATTGTATTTAATCACTTATGTAACCACATATTATAATCTTTTAAGCTAAAAGCAAACAAATTTACACACTTTTAAGCAAAAAGTTGCAAACTTTGAAGCTATATGTGTGCTTATTTTGCTGTTTTTAAATGTGATATGGTGTGATTCCCTTCCCACAGAAACCCAGTTTTAGATTAAGGATTCTAATGCTCATGTTTACTCAAGAGTAACATTAAAGTAGGATTAATCCTGTGCATTCTGACAAATTTACAGACTTAGTGAATATTTATAATTTTTCCTCTTTCTCAAATTTAGGAAACCACATTAAGCAATTAACACTTAAGCGAAGCTCTAGGTGTTATTTAAACTCATTGTGTCATTTCTGATTCATGTTTTCTCTACAGGAAAAGAAAAACATTTAACCAACCAGCATAATTTTCAAATTTTTCCCAGGATTTAAAAGAGAAGTCAAAAAGGTGCAAACATTGATTATTCTGTAAATAAGAAATTTATAGATAACAATCAAGACAGATCACTATTGGCTTAAATCCTAAGAAATCCTTGGACACCAAATATTCAAACAATTCACTTGTTTCTAATTTGTAAATATTTTAAACATTTAATGCTTCAAATGAAAATAGGCTTGAACAAATAAAACCAAAGGAAAACCTTAACTTTAAAAGAAAGTGGAAACTTATAATCTTAAATCTTTAAAGCATTTAGCCTCGTTTGTCTTTGTATTTCTTTTGTAAATAAAATCCTCACTTTCAAAATGACATTTTGCAAATTCCAAAGCTAGTGATTGATGACAAATTCCAATACTAGACTTTGAAAATCAAAGTAAAGAAGTCAATCCACACAACTGAAATTCCTGTTTTGTTTTGTGAAACAAATTCAATCCAATTTCAATTCAACTTTATTTATCAACATACAGTTTCAACGAACGAATTAATTGAAGCATCTCTACATTTCTAAATTTCAAAATTATATTTCCCATCCTGCAAGCCTACAAGTTGAAAGAAATTCTAAAGGAACTTTCAACTATCACAGTTGTAAAATAAAGCCACTCATGGTTAAACCTTGTTGAACAAATTTAAGAATAATCAACAAGTTGATTTTTTTTTTTAAAGGCTAAATAACAACAACAGTTAAACATGATGAGTCATCAGACAACCGACCGATTTACCAAACTGAATGACCTTCAAACAACATTGGAAGCATGGACTTCTAATTTAATTTCTAGCTTCACAACATGGGTCAAGGAAACACCGCCCGAAGAATTGGAGCAACTCACTGAAGAACTCTTGAATGAACACACTGAAAAACCACCAGAAGGCAAGGACCTCACCAGTGTGTTAGGTAAGTTTGCGCTAACATTAGTCGCAAGATTAAAGGTAGCCGAGAACGAGCTAGCAAATCAACAAACAACAATCTTATCTCTCCAAGAAGAGCATGAAACACTGAAAGAAAATCTGGAACAATCTCAAGAGGAGAATGACAAAACGCAAAACCAACTGGATGAAGCGTTACAAGATTTGGACCATGCAGAGTCAGAAAATAAACGGTTAATAAATAACAATGACGTGCTTCACCAAGACAACAATGAACTTGAAGATGCCCTTCAAGACACAAAGAAGGAACTCAGAAGAGTTGAAGGTCAACTTGAAAATGTGAAGAAGGACTACAAGGAATGTCAACTGCTCCTAAAGGAAAGACATGAACACTGGGACATCCACCGCGCTCCCTCGCCCGATTCCCGTTTTGAATATGGACGACCGCGTGGACAGCGTGCGTGTGCCCCTTCAGACTGCGACCTTGATAAGATCGCGCGAAATATCACCAAATTTGATCCAGGACCTACGGGTTCACCTGATGCCAAAGTCTATTTACAGGACATTGATTACTACCTGCATAAGTATCCTGATGCTACGATTGACGATCGCATCTATCTGATTAAGCTAACATCTAACAGGTCAGTATCAAAATTCATAGACAGACAGCCGACAAACATCAAAGCAAACTACATGCTGCTCCGCGAAGCCATCGAAAAGGAGTTCTACGACGAGTGCCTACACGTAGGGCTAACCGCAGCCCTAGCTGTGAAGCAAGGATACTCAGAGCCAACACAAGCCTATTACCAGAGACTCCTACTTGCATATTTTGGATCTCAAAATACACCAGGGATGGAAGAAGACCACAATTTCAAGACCCTCTTCATCCAAAACCTCCATCCCACTGTGAGTCATTACCTAGGAGTTACAGCTAACCCAAGGTCAAACTCAATAAGTCAGCTGAGAGAGTTTGCACACTATGCGTTCCAAAAACGGCAACAAAGTCGCAACAAGCACGCTGAACCTGCCACAGTGCTAGCTATTAGCGATGCATCTAACACCTTGGAGTTGGAAGGAGCTCCTTGCTCTTCTCCACCTCTTACACCGCGAGTACATCAACAGCCGAAGCATTTTTCCAACCGACCTCATCAAGGTCAAAACCACACTAGGTCCTCTGGATATCACTTTGGACCAACTTTGCGAAAACCCGACTACCGTCGTAGACCATATCCACGGGATAGGTCACGAGAACGCGATACGGACTACCATGATGACAGATACCAATACGAAGACACGTGTAACCGCGACAAATGGTCTCCATCCCATCACAGACACTCAGAAGCAGAGACCTATCACAAACCTTGGAAGGAAGAAGAAACTCCTACTTTCAGTAGAGAAGATATTGAAATTGTCCAACACCTCCTAGCAGAGATTCAAAACTACAAAGAGAATAAAACTATTAACATTCTAGCTGTATCAGCTGTGCCAACTCAAAACAAGCGTTCCAAACGAGGGAAACGCAAGAAGAAAATCCCTCATGCAAATGAGGAAGGACCAAAGGACTCAACACAGTCCAGTGCTGTTATGGCAGCCCAACCACAGGTCACAGACCACTCCTAACGACATTTCGCAACTCTGTGTCGAACCACTGGTTCCACAATTCCTATGCGATTTAAACGAGAGGGGGGTGGCACGGAAATTCTACCTTCCACTGACCCTTGAAGACATGGTGTGTCAGGACGCTGTTTTAGACACCGCTGCTGACATCACTCTCATGTCACACACCCTTTTTGACAAACTACGTGTAGCCACTAACCGCGCTAACAAACATTTGAAACTGGAACCTTGTTCATTAGCCGTGCGACCATATGTGTTCACTAAAGCAACCCTGTTGGGCGTATCACTACTAAACATGTCCATTGGACCCATGACCTTGACACATCTGGTCTACGTGTCCAAACTTGACGCCATTCCATTGCTTGTTGGCAAAGACCTACTGAACCGTTTTGAGCCACTGATTGATTTCAAGAACCTCAAACTATGGGCTCAAATGCAGCACCCTCACCCATTTGACCCAACAAGAACAACTGAATCACAGTGCTTTGTTCTGAACACTTTGGACACCCCAAGTCTCACACAACTAGCACTGTTGGAACAACTGCAACCGAGTGAAAGCGACCGCCAAGACCAAGGTGAGTACTGTCCACAAGAATTCAAAAGTCACCTTCACATACAAGGTCAAGCCAAACACTCAAATGACCTTGAAAACTCAACGGCCGAGCAGAAAACCCCAAACGGCCCCCTTGAAACCCTTGATACCCATGATTCAATGGTGGTCACATTTTGAAACCCACCCACCTACCCATGTGGCCTGCATGGTCACAAAAGCCACACCAACCGGCTTTCTAGACCCTCTGAAACCTCAAGTTTTTGCGACAACGAACCCAACTTTTGCAAACGCAAGGCGCACAGTCACTCAACCTTGCAACCAAATGATCCATAAGACCGTCAAACACCGGTCGGATAAAACGGTACATGCACTGACCGCATCTAAACCCTTTGACATACCAAACCTGAAACCACTTCATGCGACACAATCTTCTCTGCAGCTATACAATGGCACTCCTGTTCATGCTTCTGACGAACCATCATCGCCACCGCTCAGAGTTCCTCGAAACCAGAGGGGGGTGATGACTGCCAATGCCTATAACATTCCAGCTGCAGAGCACAAAAGTGTCAAAATGACATACAAAGCTCCCAAGGCTGTATTTCAAAAACATTCGGACCGAGTCGCCAAACAACACAAAGCGTACAACGATCAAAAACTCTTGCATGACAAACTGCAAAGGGGGGACAAGATCTTCCACCCCACATTTGTACCGCAGACACCAGAAATAAATTTACAGGAAAGGAAAATCACTCCTAAATTCCTGCCCGAGTGGATGAATCCACACATTGTCAACAACAAACTTTGGCCACTCAAGTGCCAAATCCAAGACCCCATTTTCAAATGGGCTCACCAAAATTAGAGTAACCTTTACCAAAACCCCATGGGACTTGTCGGGTACAACACTGTCAAAGTAAGTCCATAAATAAGATTAAAACCAAACCTACGTCTGAGAAATAACCGTAGCTAACTACTAGCCTCAGGTACACTCAGTCAAATTTCTCCAATCAGTTAACTGCATCCAAACCTCCAGAAAGGAAAAGGTATATTAAAACCAAATTAGCCCTTAAACTAATTTCAAAGACCTCTGTAAAATCTAATAAACTTCAATCAACTTACTAGTACCAAATAGTATACACAAGACATTCAACACCATTAGCTTGAGCTAATAATCTTAAAACTCAGATCAAAGGTGAAAAACAAGCACAAGGTTTAGAGTTCAATCTCTTAAGCTCTATTCTGTAATTTCCCAGTTTTGGGATCAATAAAGTACATCCATCTAAAAGAAATCATTCCACCTCTAAGAGGAATTTTCATTTGCCAACCAGGTATCTAAAGAAAGATCAACAAGAAGATTAAGATCCAAAACCACTCCCTTTTATGTTTGCCAAGATGATGGCCCTCCTGTTTATCAGTTTAGCCATCTGCCTAGCAATCACACCCACTGTTACCCAGTCAGAATTGGGCCAAGCCAAAATGAAAGGTCAAAGATCCTCGGGTGGATTCTTAATAACAGCCTCATCGTTGGAGCCTCTTGTTAACCTTAGCATGCCCACTGTTAACTCGGTCAACACCGCTAAACCGAAACGCCAGGTTGTCGAACCACAAATGGTTACCAAAATCTTACAAGACACTGTGTTGGTTTTGAATGCTTGCTCCGAAACTTCAGTCAAACTCAACAAGGTCTTGAACTCTATGCTCTTTGTGTTAAAGGTTGACTATGCTCACACATAGCCAATGTCTATGTTACTCTCAGAAGTAGCTAGAAACATTAGCTTTTCAGTTAACGCTTTAGCAATGAATATGCTCTCTCATCATATCCTTTTTGCAGTAAATCCAAATTTACTTCTCATTGCCATCCAAATGAATGATAACGACATCCTATGCCCACTCAGTTTTTCTGAACAAAAGCCTCAAACATCCTATGATTTGGACATCTGTGGAACCATGGTTTAGTCTAACTAAACAAATTCAATTTGAACCTCCTTGAGTCACTTCAATACCGATTAGTCTGAATCTACCTCAAATATGAAAGAATTTTATTTTTGCTTTTGACTCAGATTTTGGATACATGCTTGTGTATATACAAATAATCCTTTATACTTTATTTAGATTTTATGTACATTTAAACTGTTTTTGAAATTTTGAATAGATATTTTTCAGCAAACCCAAAACATTTATGGGTGTTTTTTTTTTGGGGGGGGGGGGGTCCAGTGCACTATATCAGGGGTATCCGACTTTCAAGCATTCTCTTTTTCTGTAATTTGCAGATGTCGGTTTCGTTTTTATAATATGCAAGGGAACATAAAAGAGTTTCAGACTTGCATTGCAATTTAAAAAAAAAAAATATTGATTTTGCCATTAGAATCGAAACTATTGGTCGTGCCCCCTCATTTTTCCCAGTTTTTGTGACATGAAAATTGCATCAGTTTCAAAGTACTGTAACGTGATCTCTGAGTAACTCTTTCTACTCAAAATGCAAGAGATAACAGAGTTGTAATGCAAATTCAAAATAAAACATTCCCCAATGTGATCGGATCTATGGTTTTTGTACGGCGACACCTGCAAATTTACTCGTACGACGTAAATTTCCGTGTCCCCAAATTTACGCAGCAACATGCAAGTTATTTGGTAAAGTAACAAGAAAAAAGGAAGTGCTGATGCTTTTCACTTTGCACCTTTCAAATTCCAAACCATACACGTAAAAAGGAGATCAGTCTTTGTGAAGCTCAGATGTAGAATATTTCAATAAAATCTCAAACATTTATGACACATCGAATATGGTGTCCTTTAAAAAATTTACGTCTTCGGTCTTGGTCGGCCGCGCGCAGCCCCGTCTGGCGAGGTGAGCGCCCTGGGAAAGCACTTTTATTTTCTCTACCCCGGATGTGCTCAACCCATGTGGAGAGGATTAACCGTGGTCACTTTATATTGAAGTTATCAAAGGTCCAAACTTCCGTGTCCAGCATTTACGCCTTTTGTGATTTTACGTCTTATCCAACAAACAGGGACAATTTGAAGGTATGTATACACGTTATCACATCTTAATATGTCATGAAAATGTAGCTGTTGATGAGTTTTGATGCGTGAAAAATACTGGAAGTGTTGAAGTTGTTTCGTGTAAAACATGTGCCATTGCAAAGTGCATTGGCACATGGGGAAACAAAAGCCCGAGTGTCCCGTTTACATCTCCATTTATAAGTAGTTGAAGTGAGCGCTCATCCTCAAGAGTTCCTGAACGCGAATGCCGTTACGAAAATAGTTAATAGTTTCATAAACCTGACACAATTGGCTAGTGATTAGTCAATTTCATGTGCAGATTTGATCAGTTTTAAATTTTGCCACCAATGTCACACATTGGACCCCTAATAAATAAAAAAACACCCTTATATCAAGTATGTCAAAACCTGCATACTTCTAGTTCACTTTTTTGTACCCAGAATTTTTAAGTCTTTACAGGCTTATACTGAACTTTAGTATATCCTAGACAATTATACAATGTTTTTATTTGGTCATGCCAAAATTATTTTTGAAATTTCCAGAAGTTTTTCAGAAAACCACATTTAAGGACCTACACTTTGGAATAGATACTGTTTACAACCTTAAGACTTATCGACATCAGAACTTTAGTTCAGCATTTGGATCAATCCTCGCCAAATTGGGATTTGATGCCTAGGATTACTATCAACGCTGAATCAACGTCACCATTGATACCAGAGGGGGGACTGTAGCATCATCTCACTTTGGCTCAGCAATAATTATTCTTCTGCTTAAAAACATTTTTCACCCAGGAGTAAGACAATCAAAAAATTGATTTTCTTCCTCCGGGCCACAGCTGAAATCCCATTCCTTTTGTTAAAACGAGCCTAAGGAATTTCCCCAATGTCCGGCTTTGCTTTTATTGCCCCCATAAACATGCAACAGACCTGGCCACACAGACCCACAAATTTCCTTAAAATCTGGAACAGGCTGGATTTAACCAGTGAATTTTAAAGTACATTATTACAAACTCAGTTCTAAACCTTCTTCTTTTTAGGACTATGAAAGGCAAATGGACTCTGATGTCTTTAATGTGGAAAATCAATAATATGTGTGAAATGCATTAATCTGTGATTTTATATATATGCATGTTAATGTTTAAATGAATGTTTATTCCTGCATTTTAATTTAGAAGCACTGCTTATAAGATACACTAAGGTTAGTTGAGTTATACATAGGTGTGTAAAGATATATTCCAGTGTATTTAAAATTGTGTGTATTCATTTGGACTGATCATATTTCACCAGTCTCCAGAGAGACCCCACCTTCTTCATCTCATTGGTCCCTTGTAGACTGTTTGTTATTGGACTAAAGGTTCATCGGGCCTCCCACGAAGGACACTCATTGGCTGAGATCCCGGAAGCCCGCGAAGCTCAACAGAACTTATAAATAACAGAGGGACCCCTGCTTCAGCCTCTTTTTTTCTTTTCTTTTCTCACCACTGGTCCGTCTCTCTCTATTGTCTACACACAGCAAGGAAGAACAAAGGAAGAACAAAGACCACATGTCGTTTTTCCGAGCACAGAGCAGATAACTCGTAATTTGTTTATGTAACTTTGTATCTTAATGTCTTTTTCTCTTAAATGCCTAGGAATTCCTATTTCTTTGAGCTCAATTCTTAATCGGAGATAAACTCCAATTTTTTTTTATCACTTTTTTTTAAACTTTCTGTAAAATCACCGTTTGTTTAATTTTAATGTAAACTTTAATCTTGACTTTATTTTTGTAATATTTTCCTTGACCAATCACACAACAGAAGCTATTATTTTATCTAAAGTCCGAAAGTTTTTTTTTCTTCTTAATTTGAGATCTGATTAGATCTAATTATTCTCGAAGACCTCTGGAGGCTCGTGCAGCTGAGGAATCAATGCGCAGCGGTTCATCACACGCTGAAGAAGCGTCATCATCTGGCTCCAAACCCAGTTTCAACTGTGGGTCATACAGCCCAGAATCCAGCCTCTCCGACCGCTTGAATTTAAAGGACGAAATGTGGACCCTGAAAATGTCTGCGGGCAGATAATAACGTCCACGAAATCTTGGGCTGAGGATGACGACAGAACCATCATCACCGAGGATCACGTGAGCTGCAAACTTTAATTCATCTGCTGAATTAAACGTCTGAGGTTCGGTAATAATTTGTGTATCTAATCAGATGCAAATTAAGAAGCCCTTAACATAACTCTTCTTTTTATTAAAATTCCGTTTTTATTTTCTGAAGATTAATCCATGACTTTTTCATATAATTAGTAAACTTTCTCCATAAATTTGCGTTGTTTCCATAATCTGTTAACTCAAACTGATAGAGATTCATTTCTCAGTTTAACCCTGGTTCCGAAAATATTGACATTGTTAATCTATCATTTACAAGATTGATTCTATGATTAATGAAATTACTCCAATGTCTGTTAATCATTTCGTTTAATAAATCTAAAAAAAATGAGAAGTTGTTGAGAATTTATTTCATTCTGAGTCTGTTTCAAGCCCAGGTATCAAATTCACGGAAAATTTTTGAGACTGATTATTGATTAATTTGAGTGATTAAACAGGTATAAAGTGAAATTAAAGATTAAATTGCTTCTTAAAGATAGAAGCTGGTGCCCCTTACGAGTGTTATTAACTTTTCTGATGTATATGAAATGAGATTTGATCTCAGATTCCAATACATCAATATAAATTAAATAATTCATACCTGATCATATTCATATTTATTAATATCCCATATATTTCCTCCTACAGCTGCATTCACTTAAGACTTCTAATATATGACACGGTTTTATTTAAACATAATCTTAAAGTAGTGCTGACCCATGTCATTTGGTAAAACATTTACTGATTCACTGAATATTTAGCAAATACTTGTGAATAGGAAAATCACATTATTCAAATTATGGAAGCTTTAGGTGTAATTTTAAGTTTGTTTTTTTTTCTGTTATTCTCCATTCCTGTTCATGTTTTCGCTTTTCAACAGGAAAGGGAAAGCATTCACAAAATCTTTAGCTTTCATCAGGATTTAGATTTGCCAAATCAGCAAGGTGAAAAGATAGGAATCATACCATTAGCTTTCAATTTAATAAATCCTTGGTGACATATGCAATATGTAACAAAAAAAATGAAATATTGATTTTATTAATGTTTCTTAACATTAAATGTTATAATAAACAGTGGGATAAACACTGGAACACTAGCAAAATCAATTTATGGGGTGATAATATTTGCACTCCTGTTGATGTAAATCCTGATGTGCAGACTGGGTAGCCTTAAGGCTTCCCCAATTTTTTTTATTTTTTTAAAGGATGACTCCAAGATTTGATCTTTGTGGGATATGTGAGGAGTCCGGACAGTGTGTGACAGACGCCGACATGGTCATGGCTCATTGGCTGGGGTGCAACAGCGGTGTGATGGGGGGGGGGAGGACCTCACGGAGGACCTCACAGTTGACAAGAATTGCCGAAGCTAAGTAGAACAAATTAAATTGATAATGACATAACGCATATCAATTTAAATGACTTTGACTTTCAAGATGTAGTGTTTATATGACTTCACACTGCAGGATACATCTGACACATTGCAATCTCACACCTTGCAATGATGCCACTCACCACATAATGGTGTGACAGTATCACATTTCAGAAATGTGACAGTAATAAGGAATACTTGTGTGACGATGACTGCTACAGACCTGGCCTGTGCTCCTGATGCTTGGCCTCGGGACTACAGTCTATGCCATAATTTACCAAAGAATATATAAAATAGGGCATTCCTTGTACAAAATTAAGCCAAATGCTAATTAGGCAATATGTCCACCTTTCCATTGACTGAAGGAGTGTGACACAACCTTTCACAAGGATTCACTTACACAAATTCAACCTGTCTGTGTTCAACTGGACAGACAGTTGTGGTCTTAGTGACTAACTCGGAATGGTTGCTGTAAATGCTAAATCACATCAAATCTGCACAGACAGCTATATTACTTTTTCCTAAATGGAATTTGTAAATTAGGTCAAGAGATGACACAAAAGAAGCCATGACTATTGAAACCTCATTTTGAAGGAGCTACACTACTCACAAATTTTCATCTAAATTAACTGAGTGTAACACATAAAAAGTGGTAACACGCTTCCTTCTAGTAAAAAAGACACTACTCATCAAGCAGATACCCTGTAACTTTGATGCATGTGTGTCTCCAAGCATCGGGGGTACCAAATAAATTAATTAGCAAAAAATAATTAGTAAAATCCTCAGAAAAAGAGAATACATAAAAAAATTATCAATAAGTGATCAGTAGTGTAGAGAAAAATATAGATGAAACTGCTTGGTAATGAAATCACAACATTCAATAGGAGAAGTTAAAATTTACATCAATAGATTTTCAGGCATTAAAGAAAATCATGTGCTGAAAAATATTTACAGATTATTGTAAAAAGAAATATCATGTTTATAAAAAACAAAGTAAACTGATAAGGAAGAAGAAAACCATGCAAATTTATGAGAAAAGTTCCAAATATCTAAGGAAAGTCCAATTTATGCTGAATTTGGGCTTACTGTGGGACTCAATTTAGAGCCTACTACAAAGACAATAAAGATTCTTCCTCAATTAAGAGAACAATGGTTTAGGGAGCTCAAAGCAAAATAATCTGATCTTCCCTGCATAAACGTAGTCTTTTCAAAACCTTTGCATGGATCTCATTGAGCTAAATAAGAGTGAAGGTAAAAATGTTTAGAAATTATTGACATACTTATTGAATATACAAAGGCTTTCCCCTGTACTAATCTGAATACTGCTATGGTGACAATGAAACCCTTAACTGGAACAATATCAATGTTTAAAAAATAGCTGAAATGATTTACTTAGATAATGGAAAACATTTAATGGAATACACTTTGTAAATCAAATCATGTCACATTTAGGAACAGTACCCAAATTATTAGTACCAAACATTTACCTAGGAAACCATTTAGCTTACCATCAACAATCTACAGAATTAGTATAATACACAAATAAGAAAAATAGGGAAATTGTGAATGGCAAACCCTATTATTGGAGCCATTTAACTTAGGTGATGAGGAAGGGTTTCTGGTTGATTACATGCAAAGAATGACAACTGACAGTGATGTTATCCATACTGCCCTTCCCAGAAGGGACCATGTGATGAAGGAACCATGGGAGGTGCACCCATCTTTTGGGCGAACCAGGGGATCTGGTCATCAAAGGAACCTAGACCAAAATTCCCTGACAAGGACAGCACAAAGGTTATCCAGCTGACCTAAACAACCACGGAAAACGAAGGATGTGGCACTTGGGTGTATCTAACATTTTACCCCACTTGAAACCCTCAGCAAGAGACTGTTTAATAGACATTGTATACTTACTTTAAAAAAAAAAAGAAAAACAACAAATGACTGTTTAACTGTTTCTCTATGCAAGTGTCAGCTGATGGTGTTCACGTCCAGCAACGACCTTTGCTATAGGAAAAAAGGCTGTTTATTTATCATGACAAGGGAAAAATACAAGGGAAAGAAAAGTGTGATTAATGTTGTTACCTTATCATCCTCATCATCCTCGTAGTAATACTTAGTGTTTGTTATTAAGTTGTTCCATTGCTTATACACTGTAGAGAATTGTTATGTTTACTCCTTAACACTAACAGTTGGACAAATTATCTTTTGTTGCTGAAATGATACAGCTACTACAGGCTGTTTGGTTTCTTAAGAGAGGCTATATACAGAAATAACATAGCAAACTTCACTTTGAATCACACCTGTCACAACACTTGTCACTCCACTGATCAGAAACATGATGACATTCCTGACTCTGCAAATGCAAGGTTAATTATACCTGTCAATGAAGCCAGATGATAGTAATCAATTAGCCAAGTTAGAAGCCTGTCTTAAGGAAATCAAAGCTTGGATGACTTGTAATTTCCTGCTATTAAATTCAGATAAGACTGAAGTCATTCTTGTTGGTCCAAAAAACCTTAGAAATTCCTTTCCAAATCAAACTTTCAGTTTGGATGCAATTACTCTTTCTCTTAATAGCTCTGTGAGGAACCTTGGAGTTATTTTTGATCAGGATTTGTCCTTCAATTCACATATTAAATTTGTTTCTAAGACTGCCTTCTATCATTTGCGTAATATTGCCAAGATTAGGAGCATCTTGTCTCAGAGTGATGCTGAGAAACTGATCCACGTTTTTGTTAGCTCGAGATTAGATTATTGTAATTCTTTATTATCAGGTTGTCCTAAAACATCTTTAAAAAGTCTTCAGCTGATCCAAAATGCTGCAGCAAGAGTTTTAACAGGTACTAGAAAGAGAGATCATATCTCTCCGGTTCTGGCCTCCCTTCATTGGCTTCCCATAGAGTTTAGAATTAAGTTTAAAATCCTTCTTCTTACTTACAAAGCTCTAAACAATCAGGCTCCTTTTTATTTAAAAGATCTGATACTACCGTATTATCCTAACAGAGCACTACGCTCCCAAAATGCAGGACTACTTGTAATACCTAGAATCTCCAAAAGTACAACGGGAGGCAGAGCCTTCAGTTATCAAGCTCCTCTCCTGTGGAATCAGCTGCCAATCTGGATTCGGGAGTCAGACTCGATCTCTGTTTTTAAGATTAGGGTTAAAACCTACCTTTTTGATATAGCCTACAATTAGGGAGGGATCATGTGTTTCTGAACCCTCCCTTAGTTATGCTGCTAATAGGTTTAGTCAGCCGGGGGACCTCCAGTAATGCACTGGGCCTCACTCCTTTCCTCACTCTCTATGAAATATTTATTTTTGCTGGTCATTAACATTTGTTTGTTCTCTCCCATAGATTGAGTCCCCATCGTGCTGTTTGCTCTCTACATGTCTGTTCTTTTCATCTTCTCTGTCCCCTCACCCCCCAGCCAGTCGCAGCAGATGACTGCCCCTCCCTGAGCCTGGTTCTGCTGGAGGTTTCTTCCTGTTAAAAGGGAGTTTTTCCTCTCCACCGTCGCCAAGTGCTTGCTCACAGGGGATCACCTGATTGCTGGGGTCTTTCTGCAACTGTGGGGGTTCCCCCCTACAGTTGATAGTGCTATGAGATGACTGTTGTTGTGAAATGGCGCTATATAAATAAAGTTGAATTGAATTAATTTCATTAGGGAAGTCCTCTTTTTGAAGTGGCCATGTCCCTTTCCAGCAGCTTAACACTCTCTAAGTGTGCAACGGCTTACAGTGCGCCTCTCCCCAGTATTGCTACCCTGCTTGACTAACAAAGCGAGCAAGTGCTATACCAAGGATCTACATTGTCAAAGGTCATTGAATCATTGGGTGTATTTGCACCTGGCCAGGACACTAGGCAGGTCTGTGTACTCCATTTTGGCAACTGACCGTACCCTCATCATGTTGGCAGAGCAGGTGGGCAGAGTGAAGAGAGATGCATTTCTACCACATGATGCCATTTTTGGAGCATGAATGAGATTTCAGATGGAAAGTACAGGAGTGAGTTTTTTTTTTTTCCCACTGTTTCTTTGAGCGAGAGGGGAACAAATACCTTGGGGATTAAAACACTTAATTATAGGCTACAATTATTTAAAAAAATTATAACAAAAGACAGAATGGTTCTTGGTCGACTAATTGCCACCCTTAGGGGTGTGTGCCTTATTATAGGAGGTTATTGTTGTACTTCTATCCATGAAAATGATGCAAATGGTCATATTAATACTTCAGATACACATAGCTTCATTGCTTTACAGGCAATGATAACAAAACTGATTAAGTTAGTGTTTCTCTTCATGGAGAAGTCTCATCATGAACTCGGTAATGATTTTTATAACTTCGGACTTTTCTTGTGTGAGTCCTTAATATGATGATGGGGCTGGTTTTTGTAAACTTAGCGATATGTCTTAATACAACTGCTGCAGATGATGAGAAAGGTAAAAGGGGTAATACTAACCTAACGACTATGAAGGTTGCATTATAATTTAAGTCTGTTCTGAGTATCTTCATATTATTTTCTACGTTCTTTTTTTGACACAGTCTAAGATTAATTTTGATCATATTATGCATGTTCATTCTTAATGACATGTTCTACACACGTTTTTAACCTGCAAAGACACATAACATGTAAATTCTTACACATATCCTTATATTATTTCATTATTTGATTATTTTTCTTTTAGTTATTAGTAGATTAGTTTATTTGACAGGGACAGTGCAATAAACATAGACAATTAATCAAAGACAATCAATCTGATGTGTTGCACATAGAGTGTATAGCTATTAGCTAATTTGCAACTCTTGTCCCTGGATGGGCTTTAGAAAAAAGAATCAAGTAAAAGATGGAAAAAAAAATACACAATAACCACATACATCAATGCAGAAAGATTATAAATATTATAAATACACAAATATAACAGCCTGACTCACATTTAACATAAATATTATAAATATTATAAATACACAAATATAACAGCTTGACTCACATTTAACACATATAACATAACTCACGTTTGCCTATTTCAGGCCTCCCTCCCTTCGTCACTCACTATAAACAAACACATTTATTCCTTCCCTTCATTCACTCTCACTTTGCAGACAATTAATTCATACATGAGTACATTCTTGTTTATTTTTCAGCCAGTTTTTAACCTTTTTAGTGAATGTTTTAAAGTCCGTTATTATTTTAATTACATTTGGCATTGTGTTCCAGATGTGACTGCCCTTTATAGAGAAAGCTGTTTGTCCAAATGTGGTTCTGCGGTGGAATATTTTACAGTTATTGTTAACAGAACTCCTGGTGGCTCTGCTGCTGTCCTGTCTTTGGACGAAACCAGCAAGTGGCTCGGGTGCTAATTTATGGAAACATTTGAACGTTAATTTCAGAAAACAGAGGTCAATGAAGCTCTCAAAACTCAATAGGTTGTATTTTTTTAAAACATTACAGTGATGCCACCTAATGGGCTTTTTGTCCAAGATTTTTAGGGTTTGATTATATAATGAACCTATATGTCTTATTGTGGAAGGGGCTGCTTGAGCCCAGACTGTCAAACAGTATGATATATGAGAAAAAAACCATAGAATGCATATACAGTGCAGCTGCTTCGTAAGGTATGTAATATCTAATTAGTTTAAAGCAGTTCAGATTTTTTTTTACTGTTTTTGAAATTTTCTTTAAGTGAAGATTAAATTTGAGTTGAGGATCTAGTACAATGCCAAGGTATTTGAATTCTGTAGCTAAACTGATGTCATGATCATGTATATTAACTTTAAAACGTTGCAGGTTACATTTTTTGATTGAAAAGCACATTGGGACTGTTTTCTGAAGGTTCAGCAATAGATGGTTCTTGAGGAGCCACTCTTGGACATCAACCATACTTGTAGACAGTACATCTGCAGCCTGTGCTGGAGTCTTGGCAGCTGTGTAAATAACTGCATCATCTGCATAAAGTTGGCATGTTGCAGCTGAGCAGTGTAACGGCAAGTCATTAATAAAAATGCTGAAAAGTAAAGGACCAAGAATGGACCCTTGTGGGATACCCATGCGGTTGTTTAAAAATGAGGATTTATCCTGGTGAACTTTTACACACTGTTCTCTATTCTGGAGATAAGATGCAAACCATTCTAATGTATTTGGGGAGAAGTTAAAAGATACCATTTTGGATAAAAGCAAACTGTGGTTTACAGTATCGGAAGCCTTTTTGAGATCTAGAAAAACAGCTCCTACCACATTATGATGCTTTATTAAGCATCAAGGGAGGATATGATAGAAAAATTCCATATTATCCACATTATTATTGTTATTAATAATGTATTATTATACTTTCAAAGTATCATGCCTTTCCTATGCCATGTTTAATGTTCATCTGTGCATTCTATGTTGGATAAGCTCATATATTCCTTTATATTATTCTTTCATATTATAAGTCTGATATATTCTGTGAACAATTATTTCAGAGGATGTATGCAAGCACTGAGACTGAATGCCAGTACAAACGTAAAGGATGATCTAAGCTACATTAATAATCTCTTTGACATGCCCGGCTTATTTTATGTTCCAGGGATGCACAGGAACTCCTAGCTTGTGTAGATTAGGTATATGGACACCCTGTCTCCAAAATGTCTGTGACATTTCATTTGCTCATCACCCAGGATAAGCTCTATGTCATACTGACCTGCTTATCAGGACTGTCTTTCTCTCTCCCTTCCTCCTCTTACCTCTCTACTCCCCCTCCTTTCTGTTACCCATAAATACCAAACCTAAAGAGTGTACATTCAGAGACTTGATGTGTGTGTGGAAGGCCATGCTTTGTAATCTCTCCCTCAAAATGGCCATTTGAGGTTAAATTTGAACTGTAACTTTTCTTTTTATTTCTTTTATTTCCTTTTTTTTAATAATAAATGTACCTAAATCCAACATCAAGCCTGATCTTTGACTTTGAATAATTCAAACAGAATTATTCTAACAAGGACACATAGACAAATGAGTCTTTATGATGTCATATAGACCATGTGCCTTTAAACTCAGGCATCATAGGACACATAGACAAATGTGTCTTTATGATATCATATAGACCATGAATTCAGGCATCATAGGACAATTTGCGATGCCTATATTACGGCACATAGACAAATGTGTCTTAATGATGTCATATACATCAAGCCCACGACACATAGACAAATGTGTCTTTATGATGTCATATACATCAAGCCTGCCTTCATGTCTTTATGATATCATATACAGTGACAGACATCAGGCAACATGTTTTTATGATGTCATATACATCATGGCTGCCTTCATGTCTTTATGATGTCATATACAGTGAGTCCATGCCGGAAAGCCTCTTTTTGCTCAGATCTATTTTCATGATCCTGTCCATGAACTAGAATTACGACACACCTATCCCTCAACCAGTGGTCTCGAAGAAGAAGACCCACCAGATGGAAAGCAATAGAATGACGACAACTGCTGCACATCAGAAAAGATGCCATGAAGATGAAACACCTGAGGTTCCAGCAGTACATCACACCTGTCTGAGACAGGAGGACACCCTTCACCAGCATAGGGTACGACAGACTTTAAAGCACATTTCTAGGACATCATAGGATGGCCTATGATCTCTGCCTCATCATCATAGCATGTCCTACGAACTCAGGCATCACAGGACAACTCGCCATGCCTACATGATGGCAAATGTGTAACCTTGACGAATACCAGTCTACACTGCAAATGTGTAAAATGCCAAGAAAAGTGCTGATTTGCTCCAGGTGCTCCAGTTTCTTGGTTTCTACGGGCATGCATGGGCCTTCCTGAACAGGGTGGAAAGCCACTTTTTCAGGATTATGCCCTCTGGAATCGTGAACTGGAATTACGACGTACCTATCCCTCAACCACTGGTCTGAACAAAGAAGAAGACCGACCAGATGGAGAGCAATAGAATGAGGAGAACTGCTGCACATCAGAAAGGATGCCGTGAACATGAAACACCTCAGGTTCCACCAGTACGCTGCAGGCATGACTGTGAACAACACAGCCGTCTGAGACAGGAGGAGACCTTTTAGTGGTCTGAATGAAGAAGAAGACCCACCAGATGATGTTTATATGACGGCACATAGACAGAGCACATGACTCCCTAGACATATATATAGACACAGGTCCCCCCGCGACCCAAAACAGATTAAGCGGAAGAAGATGGATGGATGGATGGATGGTAAGCAACATAACACAGAACAGTGACAGGCAGGAGAAGAAATAACAAGCAGGGGCAAACAGCCCCAGTTGGCATGACATATTTTGTGTGATTTTTACGTTTTGCTGCATACAAAAACCATCACATGTGGTTGCCACTTAGTGTTGTGTTGCTATACCAACTGTCCTGTAACTGGCAAGAATTCTGTTCCAATGCATCCGCTCTACGGGCATGCATGGGTTTCTATGGGCATGCATGGGTATGCACTAGTTTTAATTGACTTTATTTAGATCACCCTGCATATAACCTGTCAAATGATAGACAGCTTTCAGAATTTGTAGTCATTGCTGGAAAAATTCTGTGGAAGGACAATTTTCAGTGAATGAAACCTCTGATATATATATACAGACGTGGACAAAATTGTTGGTACCCCTCTGTTAATGAAAGAAAAACCCACAATGGTCACAGAAATAACTTGAATCTGACAAAAGTGGTAATAAAGAAAAATTCTAAAAATTAACCAATGAAAATCAGACAATGTTTTTGAATTGTGGTTCAACAGAATTATTTTAAAAAACAAACTCATGAAACAGGCCTGGACAAAAATGATGGTATCCCTAGAAAAGATTGAAAATAATGTGACCATAGGGACATGTTCAACCAAGATGTGTCCTCTAATTAACATCACAGGTGTCTACAAACTTGTAATCAGTCAGTCGGCCTATTTAAAGGGTGACAAGTAGTCACTGTGCTGTTTGGTGACATGGTGTGTACCGCATTAAACATGGACCAGAGGAAGCAAAGGAGAGTTGTCTCAGGAGATTAGAAAGAAAATTATAGACAAGCATATTAAAGGAAAAGGCTATAAGACCATCTCCAAGCAGCTTGTTGTTCATGTGACTACAGTTGCACATATTATTCAGAAATTTAAGATCCCCGGGACTGTAGTCAACCTCCCTGGACATGGCCGCAGGAGGAAAAATGGAAGAGACGGATAATACGAATGGTAACAAAAGAGCCCAGAACAACCTCTAAACACATTCATGGTGAACTTCAAGGTCAAGGTACATCAGTGTCAGATCGCACCATCCGTCGTTGTTTGAGCCAAAGTGGACTTCATGGGAGACGATCAAGGAGGACACCACTGTTGAAAACAAATCATAAAAAAGCCAGACTGGAATTTGCCAAACTGCATGTTGACAAGCCACAAAGCTTCTGGGAGAATGTCCTATGGACAGACGAGACAAAACTGGAACTTTTTGGCAAGGCACATCAGTGCTATGTTCACAGATGCAAAAATGAAGCATACCAAGAAAAGAACACTGTCCCTACTGTGAAACATGGAGGAGGTTCTGTTATGTTCTGGGGCTGCTTTGCTGCATCTGGCACAGGGTGTCCTGAATCTGTGCAGGGTACAATGAAATCTCAAGACTATCAAGGTATTCTAGAGAGAAATGTGCTGCCCAGTGTCAGACAGCTTGGTCTCAGTCTTAGGTCATGGGTCTTGCAACAGGATAATGATCCAAAACACACAGCTAAAAACACCCAAGAATGGCTAAGTGTGAAACATTGGACTATTCTAAAGTGGCCTTCTATGAGCCCTGATCTAAATCCTATTGAACATCTGTGGAAGGAGCTGAAACATGCCGTCTGGAGAAGGCACCCTTCAAACCTGAGACAACTGGAGCAGTTTGCTCATGAGAAGTGGGCCAAAATACCTGCTGAGAGGTGCAGAAGTCTCACTGACAGTTACAGAAATCATTTGATTGCAATGATTGCCTCAAAATGCTGTGCAACAAAATATTAAGTTAAGGGTACCATCATTTTTGTCCAGGCCTGTTTCATGAGTTTGTTTTTTAAAATAATTCTGTTGAACCACAACTCAAAAGCATTGTCTGATTTTCACTGGTTAATTTTCATAGAATTTTTATTTATTACAACTTTTGTCAGATTCAAGTTATTTCTGTGACCATTGTGGTTTTTCTTTCATTAACAGAGGGGTACCAACAATTCTGTCCATGTCTGTGTGTGTGTGTGTGTGTGTGTGTGTGTGTGTGTGTGTGTATATATATATATATATATATATATATATATATATACAGTATATCCCCCTCATGGATCGTCACCTTATCGTGGTGGGGGGGGTTTGCGTGCCCCATTGATCCCAGGAGGTATGTTGTCCGGGGCAATTTGCCTCTGATAGGGTTACCCAGGACAAACTTGTCCTGGGTGAAGGGCCAGACTAAGAACGGTCCAACAGACTCTCAAATCTAAATTCTATATCAACAATTCAGTGTACCCCGCCCGGTATGGGGTTACCGTGGCCCCACCCTGGAGCCAGGCCTGGGGGAGGGGCTCGAAGGCTAGCGTCTGGTGGCCGGGTTTCCACCCATGGGACCCGGCCGGGCTCAGCCCGAAGGAGTTATATGGGTCCGCCCTCCAGTGGGCTCACCACCTGCAGGAGGGATCATGGGGGTCCGGTGCTATGTGGATTAGGTGGCGGTCAAAGGCGGAGACCTTGGCGGACTGATCCCAAGCTTTCTAAACTGGCTTTTGGAACGTGGAATGTCACCTCGGAAGGAGCCTGAGCTGGTGTACAAGGTTGAGAGATACCAGCTAGATATAGTCGGCCTCACCTCAACACACAGCTCCGGTTCCGGAACCAGTCTCCTGGAGAGGGGCTGGAGCTTGGCCTTTTCTGGAGTTGCCCCGGGTGAGAGGCGACGAGCAGAGGTGGGTATTCTTGTATCCCCCCACCTTGCTGCCTCTATATTGGAGTTTTCCCCAGTGGACGAAAGGGTTGCTTCCCTGCGCCTTCGGATTGGGAAACGGGTCCTGACCATCATTTGTGCCTATGCACCAAATGATGTTTCAGAGTACCCACCCTTTTTGGAGTCTGTGGCTGGGGTGCTGGAGGGTGCTCCTCTTGGAGACTCCATTGTCCTACTGGGGGACTTCAATGCGCACGTGGGCAACGACAGTGAAACCTGGAGGAGGGTGATTGGGAGGAACGGCCTGCCCGATCTGAACCTGAGTGGTGTTCAGTTATTGGACTTCTGTGCTAACCACAGTTTGTCTATAACGAACACCATGTTCAAGCATAAGGGTGTCCATATGTGCACCTAGCACCAGGACACTCTAGGTCGCAGGTCAATGATCGATTTTGTTATCGTGTCATCAGACCTGCGACCATATGTCTTGGACACCTGGGTAAAGAGAGGTGCAGAGCTGTCAACTGATCACCACCGGGTGGTGAGTTGGATCCGATGGCAGGGGAGGAAGCCATTCAGACCTGGTAGACCCAAATGTATAGTGAGGGTGTGCTGGGAATGTCTGGCTGAGGCCCCTGTCCGGGAGGTCTTCAACTCTCACCTCCGGAAGAACTTCAATCACATTCCAAGGGAGTCTGGAGACATGGAGTCTGAATGGGCCTTGTTCTCCACCTCTGTTGTTGAAGCGGCGGCCCAGAGTTGCGGCCACAAGGTGGTCGGTGCATCTCGTGGTGGCAACCCCCGAACCAAGTGGTGGACACCAGTGGTGAGGGGGGCCATTAAGCTGAAGAAGGAGTCCTATCAAGCTTGGTGGCTTGTGGGACTCCCAAAGCAGTTGAGGTGTACCGGCAGGCCAAGCGGAGTTCAGCTCAGGTGGTTGCTGAAGCAAAAACCCGGGTATGGGGGGAGTTCGGTGAGGCCATGGAGCAAGACTTACTTCCCAAGATGGCGCCCACAGCGGTCGACATGGTGCTTCGCTGCGCTCTTTGTTTGTTTTTGTTTGTCAATTGTGTGTCTGCTTGCACTTATACCCGTGAAGAACTTTTAAATATCAGGACTTTGACCCCCACGGACCTCCTCCCAGTTTTTCTAGCCCCTGCCGCCGATCTGGTTTATTGTTTGGCTCGGAAAGTGAGACGGCGGAAGAGAGGAAGACGAGCGGGCGCTCTCGTGCGACTTCGCAGGAGAGGCTCGCGAACGGCGCTGCCTGGCATATTTCTGTCCAATACCAACTCTCTCTCTAACAAGGTGGATGAACTGAGACTGCTGATGCGTTTTAAGGACCTCGCCTCCTCAGCTGTCCTCTGCTTTACTGAGACCTGGCTCCGGGAAAATATACCGGACAGCGCGCTGCGCCTCGACGGCTTCCAGCTCTTCCGTGCTGATCGTGACACAGAGCTTTCCGGCAAGACCACAGGAGGCGGTGTCTGCTTCTACATCAACTGTAGCTGGTGCTCTGATGTAACGGAAATTTCCAAACACTGTTCTCCTGCCTTGGAATTTCTTGTTATCAACTGCAAGCCTTTTTATTCCCCACGGGAGTTTGCTTCTTTTATACTGATCGCTGTGTACGCCCCTCCCGACGCGGACACGCGCGAAGCTCAGCGCGTGCTCGCGGATCACATTCAACACACAGAGCAGAGTTTTCCAGACTCGCTGATTATTGTGGCTGGCGACTTTAATCAGTGCAATCTGAGCCACGATCTCCCCCGCTACAAACAGTTTATTAAATGCCCCACCAGAGGATTAAACACACTGGATCACTGTTACACCACAGTGAAAGACGCATATCGCGCTGTCCCTCGAGCTGCGCTGGGATTATCTGATCACGTGATGGTTCACCTCATTCCCACATACAGACAGAGATTGAAGCTCACTAAACCTGTTGTGAGCACTACGAAGATACGGACCAGTGATGCTGAGGAGAAGCTGGAAACGTGCATGGAAATATCTGACTGGGGCATGCTTAAAGGAGCCACGCATGATCTGGATGAGTACACGGACACTGTGAACTCATATATCCACTTTTGTGAAGAGAACATTCTTCCATCACGCACCAGGGTGAGTTACTCTAATGACAAACCCTGGTTCACAGCTAAGCTCAGACAGATCAGGAAGGAGAAGGAAGCAGCGCTGAAAAGTGGAGACAGGGACTGCTACAGGGAGGTTAAATACCGGTTTAACAGAGAGCTGAAGAGGGCTAAATCTGTGTATTCAGAGAGACTCCAGCAGCAGTTCACTGCTAATGATTCGGCTTCCGTGTGGAGAGGACTGAGGCAGATCACCAACTATCGGCCTCAGGCTCCTAAAGGTCAGGATGACAAAGCCCTTTGTCAGAGACTGTCCCAACACTATGCCCGTTTTGACACCTCGTCATCTGTGTCCAACTCCCCCCCTCCCTCCAGCTCCACAGCCTCCACATTCCCTACTTCATTTAAGGCACCCCCCCCCCACCTCCCCCCCTCCCCTTATCATCAGTGAGCAGGATGTGCTCAAACAGTTCTCCAGACTGAACCCGCGCAAGGCCCCCGGCCCAGACGGCGTGTCTCCCTCCACCCTGAGACTCTGTGCGAAACAGCTGGCTCCTGTATTCACAGACATTTTTAACACCTCCCTTAAGTTATGCCACGTGCCGTCCTGCCTCAAATCCTCCACCATCATCCCTGTCCCCAAGAAGCCACGGATCACTGGACTTAATGACTACAGACCTGTAGCGCTCACCTCTGTAGTCATGAAGTCCTTTGAGCGCCTGGTCCTGTCCCACCTCAAGTCCATCACCACCCCTCTCCTGGACCCGCTGCAGTTTGCCTACCGAGCCAACAGGTCTGTAGACGATGCAGTCAACCTGGCCCTCCACTCCATCCTGCAGCACCTGGACTCCCCGGGAACCTACGCCAGGATCCTGTTTGTGGACTTCAGCTCCGCATTCAACACCATCCGCCCCGCTCTGCTCCGGGACAAGCTGTCCCTGCTCAACGTGCCTGACTCCCTCTGCAGGTGGATCATCGACTTCCTGACGGACCGGAGGCAGCATGTGCGGCTGGGAAAGACTGTCTCAGACTATACTAGCATCAGCACCGGATCACCCCAGGGCTGTGTACTTTCCCCCCTACTCTTCTCCCTTTACACCAACTCCTGCACCTCCAGCCACCAGTCTGTCAAGTTGATCAAGTTTGCGGACGACACCACCCTCATCGGGCTCATCTCCAACGGCGACGAGTCCGCCTACAGGAGAGAGGTGGCCCAGCTGGCGTCCTGGTGCAGCAATAACAACCTGCAGCTGAACGCTCTGAAGACAGTGGAGATGATTGTAGACTTCAGGAAAGTCACTACTCCTCTGCCCCCCCTCACCCTCTCAGGCTCTCCCATCACCACTGCTGATTCCTTCCGCTTCCTAGGCACTACCATCACCAGGGACCTCAAATGGGAGCTGACCATCAGCTCACTCATCAAAAAAGCCCAGCAGAGGATGTTCTTCCTGCGGCAGCTGAGGAAGCTCAAGCTACCCACCAAGATGTTAGTGCAGTTCTACACAGCCATCATCGAGTCCATCCTCACCACCTCCATAACCGTGTGGTACGCAGGAGCCACTGCCAGGGACAGACTAAGGCTGCAGCGCGTCGTGCGCACTGCTGAGAAGGTGATCGGCTGCAAGCTCCCATCTCTCCAGGATCTGTACATCTCCAGGACCCGGAGGCGTGCTGGCCGGATCATAGCCGATCCCTCACACCCTGGTCATGTACTGTTTGCCCCCCTCCCCTCTGGTAGAAGACTTCGGTCCATCCAGACTAAAACCTCCCGTCACATGAACAGCTTCTTCCCCTCTGCCATTAGACTGCTGAACACTAAGTGACTCTCGTGCACCATGTACAGCAGCTCAACCAGACTCATGTCAATCATCACTGTTTTCTTCCTGCATTACCGACTGCACTATATAGTTCTCCACAGTATCTGCTGCTGGCTAATATATATTTTAACTGTTGACCAGTATCACTTAATCTTATCCTACACTTTATTACATGTATAGTTTATTTCTCTTATCTTATCATGTTTAATGTTGCAGCATTGTACCGAGACAAATTCCTAGTTTGTGTACTACATGAACAATGGCAATAAACCTGATTCTGATTCTGATTCTGAAGACTTTCGGTCGGCCTTGAAGAGATTCTGGCAAACTGTCCGGCGGCTCAGGAGGGGAAAGCAGCTCCCTGTCCACACTGTGTATGGTGCGGATGGGACACTGTTGACTTCAACTGGGGATATCGTCTGGCGGTGGAAGGAATACTTCAAGGAGCTCCTCAATCCCACTGATATGCCTTCCACAGAGGAGGCAGGGTTTGTGGACGAGGGGGATGACTCGCCTATCACAGGGGCTGAGTTCGCCAAGGTGGTTAAAAATCTCCTTGGTGGCCGGGCCCCGGGGGTGGACAAGATTCGCCCTGAGTACCTCAAGGCCCTGGATGTTGTTGGGCTGTCATGGTTGACACACCTCTGCAACATTGTGTGGAGGTCGGGGCAGTGCCTTTGGCATGGCAAACCGGGGTAGTGGTTCCTCTCTTCAAAAAAGGGGACCGGAGGGTGTGCTCCAACTTTAGAGGGATCACACTCCTCAGCCTCCCTGGGAAGGTCTATGCCAAGGTACTGGAGAGGAGAGTCCGGCTGTTGGTCGAACTTCGGATTCAGGAGGAGCAATGTGGTTTTCCTCCTGGCCGTGGCACATCGGACCAGCTCTTCACCCTCTCGAGAATTCTTGAGGGTTCGTGGGAGTTTGCCCAACCAGGGCAAACCTCCATATCCGCTGCGAGGTCTTCTTCCTCGGTCAATCAGCAGGTAGCAGAGGGGTGTGTGCTTTCTTCACTGGGGTCTCCCGTTCCTGTGGTGAGAGGGGCGGCTCCCATATGTTCTACAGAGGAGCCTAACACCGCCATTCCTGGACGAACGGGTGAGGACGTCCAAGCAACAGCAGCAACCAACATCTTGAACCGGGAGAACAGGCAAGTTACTTTTCATTTGACTCCCATTGATAATGAAATGTCTTGCCTGATTCCCGATAGGGAGGCTTAGGGAAAGCAGTCCCCTGAGCTCTCCCCACCTGCTGCTGTTAGAAACTGTTCACCAGCCCTTTCGCCACTTTCCTGTGTTTGCCCGCCAGAACCGGACCTGAGCAGTCGGGACCAGGAGGAGCCAGAGGTCCGGGAGGGGTGTCCTTCCGCAGCAATGGTGATCCGGATCCCAGCCACCATGCTGGAGGAGTCACCAGCGTGGATCATGGCAGCTGGGGACACTGAGACTGCAGAGACCATCATGCCTGCTGTGGAAGCTGCCACAGCAGAGTCAGCGCCCAAGCTGTGCCTCCAGGAGGTCAAGCCTATGGAAACATCGCCCAGGTCGCCAGAGTCTTGGATGGCGGTAGAGCTTGAGCTAAGGCAAGTGCTCTCTTTTGTCTTCCTTCTTTCCATATTATAGCATTTTTGCCTAGCTCAGGGTGTGGAGGGCCAGCTGCAGCCGTACGCTGCACCTGAGCTCGCCTCGCCGGGCTCTGCTGCTGCCGGCGACCCTGACCCTTCCTTTTCCCTGTTCGAGCCCCCCTCTAGGATTGCCGGAGAGAGATCTGTGTTGCTGGATGAGTCCTATGATCCAGGCTCGCTGCTGGAGGTAACCGGGGCTGCTGCTATTCCTGGTGAAGTTGACCTGGATTTAGCTCCCCATTTGCCGGTGGCTGTAATTTGGGTTCCGCCTCCACCTGGGTCTCCATGGGTGCGGTGTCCTGGCTGTAGACCATCGTGGGTTCCGCACCCCTGCATTAGTCCCACGTGGGTGCTGCGCTCCAGCCTTGGTCTGCCATGGGCACCGTGTCTCAACCCAAGGCCCACCGAGAGTGCAGCACTGACCCAGCCGGGTCCCACTGTGGGTGCAGCAGGAGTCCAGTTGGGCTCCACCGTGGGTGCAACCATGGCTTGGTCGGGGTCCACTGATGGTGCAGCCGAGCTCCAGTCCCAAGCCGGGACCACCGAGGCTGCAGCCGAGCTCCAGTCCTAAGCCGGGACCACCGAAGCTGCAGCCGAGCTCCAGTCCCAAGCCAGGACCACCGAGGGTGCAGCCGGCCAGCTTGGGGACACCGAGGTCCCTTCCTCCCTTCCAGAGGTCCTTGGGTGTCCCTTCCTCTTCCGTCAGGCTCTGCCGTGGTCTGCCTGGTCATGCCACCAGGAACCGCTGGGGTTCCCCTTCTTCAGTCCGGCCACCCACCTTTCAGCCTTCCGGTGGGCAGGCTGCCGCCTTGTCTATCCCTCCATGCCTGGTGGCTCAATTATGCGGGCTGGCCGCCCGAAGGACTGGGTTCCTGGGTCCGGTGGCCCTTTTCCTCTGGCAGGCTGCCTGATGCTGTTCTGCAAGCCACCTGCTGGCCCTGGGACTTTGGCCGGCCCCCTGAGCTTATGGTCGTTTGTGGGCCTGGGACAGTGGTTGGTCGCCTGAACTGCGGGGCTCTTGGGGGTGTGGTGGGTTAGTTAGTTTGGGGTTGGGAAGGGTCATTGTGTTGTTTTGTGGTGTTTTTCTTGTCTTGATCGATCCCTCCTAACCTGTTCCCCCCACCTCCCACCCTGGTTTGTTGTGTTGGCCTTTGGGTGGGGGGGGGCAGGTTTTGTTTTCTGTTTCGATGGTACGGTGGGTGTCTGGTACCCACCCCTTCAGGAGGGGGCTCTGTCATTCGGGGTTCAGGGTTGTTTTCAAACCCATCTATGACCTGTGGCTGTAGGGTTTTGATTATTACTTATTAATTCCAGCTGGCAGATTGAGCCTTGCTCTCTGCCAATCCTACAGCCATGCCTTCCTCCCCTCACCAGACATTCACCAGCTGTTTGGGATCACCACATGCACACATACGCACACACTCACTCACACATGCATACACACATTCATCCAATTAATCATCCACGGGCTCGCCACACTGCTGTGTCCACTTGCCTTTGTTAGTGTATGGTGTACTTATGGTGAGGCAGTGTGACCAGTCAGTGTGGCAGCTTCAGTCAGTCAACATGGGACATCCTGACTCATCGGATTATTGGCTGTTTCCCTTGGATTTATCATGTTGTTTCTTAGAGCCTTTCCGCTCCAACATTTCTGTAAGTCTTCATTTTGTGCCTTTTCCGTCTGCTCCTGATTGTTTGCAGCGTGTTAGGCATTTCCTCTAGCCAACTAAGTTTGCAGTGGGTTCTCTCTCATTCTCATCAGTAACTGTTATTTGGACATTTGTGTACATTTTTCCCATTGTTAATAAACACGTAACATTACTGCACATTGGGCTCGCATCAATTTATATGTTCACTGCAAGATCACGCAGTGGACATGACACACCCTGTATAAACCTGTGTGTTTTTTAACATATTTGGACATATGGATGTTTAATATCAATGTTAAAAAACTGTGAGTTTCATGTAATACAACTAAACATTTAAAAACACAGGGTTTGTGGAGCGTGTAAATAATGAGGCTGATTTGGTTCAAGTGGTTTATTACACAACTCACACAAGGAGCATAGACAGAATGGCATACAAGTAGGAACTCTTCCCTTAAATAACATGACATCCTTCTAGACTCTTCTCCCACACAAAAGATAATCCCCGTCTAGACTCTTCTCACACACAAAAGATAATCTCCCCCTCTGACTGCAGTCAGTCCATTCATCCTTGACACCTCCCCGTTATCTTACTAGGGCATCTAGAAACTTCTCACACACAAAAGGTTAACTTTGCGTCCTTTGTTCCTGTCTAAGGTGGTAAACCATTATGCACTCCCCAGGTTGCCACCCCCCCAGCAACTTAGATAGGACAAAAGGGTAAAAGTCCACATGCTGTGATAAAACCATTAACATCAGTCCACATGCTGTAGAACAATCAACATCAGTCCGCATGCTGCTTGGGCTTCAGTCTTCTGCCGTATCTGCTGTAGCCAGGATTCACTGCCTCCGTGGCGCTGCCATGCTGGGGGGCTGATGTTTGGGGGTGAAAACTTTTTGACTGTCCGTGTGGGTGCTCTGGAGAATCTTTTCTCTGGGAAGCGCCCCGTGGGGGTCTTCCACGCCGAGGGGCCCTCGCCAACAGCACTTGCTCGTCAGCCACAACGAAAGCAGGTTTGAGTCTGTCTATGCCAATTTTTTCCCTCCTACTCCCCAAATCTAGCAAAAAATGCTTATCCCCTGTTTCCAGCACTCTAAACGGTCCATCATAAGGTGGGCGCAGTGGGGGGCGGTGGGCGTCGTGTCTGACAAACACGAACTCTGCGTTTTTCAAAGCTTTAGGCACAAAAACGCGCGGGAAACGCGCGGAAAACTGTGGTGGGCAGGGCCCGGCAGCGTGCTTGAGTCTATGCAACGCTGCAGCAGCTGAGACGGGGAGCTGCCCGGAGCAGGATTATCTGGCAGAAACTCCCCAGGCAGCCGGAGTGGTTGTGCAAAAACAAGTTCTGCTGGGGAAGCTTCCAGATCCTCTTTAGGCGCAGAACGTAACCCCAATAAAACCCATGGTAGCCTGTCTACCCAATTTGCATCCGTCAGTGAAGCCCTCAGAGCCGCTTTTAACGACCTATGAAAACGTTTGCATAACCCATTTGCCTGCGGGTTGTACACGGTTTTGCGGTGAATTGAGACACCTAGGCTGCGGGCCATGGTTGACCAGAGTTCAGAAACAAATTGAGAGCCTCTGTCGGATGTAATGTCCGACGGAACTCCAAAACGCACCACCCATGCTGTTAAAAACGCGCGCGCCACCTCCTCAGCCGTGGTTGCCGCCAGCGGAACCGCTTCTGGCCAGCGCGTGGTGCGGTCCACCATTGTCAGGAGATGCGTGTACCCCTGTGATAGCGGAAGGGGGCCTACGAGGTCCACGTGGACATGGTCAAACCTCTTAGCCGGGATGCAAAACGGCTCCAAAGGAGCGTTCGTGTGTCTGTGAAACTTGGCTCGCTGGCACGCCACGCAGTCTGCCGCCCACTCTTTCACTTGTTTGCAAAGGCCTGGCCACACACATTCTTCTCCATTTTGACCGACGCATGCACCCCTGGGTGTGCCAAAGAGTGAACCGACTCAAATACGCGGCGGCGCCGCGCGGCCGGAACCGCAGGCCGTGGGCGACCCGTGGAGATGTCGCAGATTAAGGGGGGAATGCCGTTAAGCAGCGTCCTCTTCTCCAGCCTTAACCCTGTTGGTCCAGACTGGAGCACGCACACGTCTGCGTCACTAGCCTGCTCCCTGGCCATGGCTGCGTAATCCAACCCTACACAGACCGGGGCCACAACGGCGCGCGAGAGGCAGTCTGCCACTACATTCAGTTTGCCCGACACATGCTGAATATCGGTAGTAAACTCTGAGATCGCGGCCAGCTGCCTCTGCTGCCAGCCCGACCAAGGTTCTGAAACTTTGGCCATCACGAATGTTAGTGGCTTATGGTCAACGAACGCAGTAAAATTGCGCCCTTCCAGCCAGAACTGGAAATGGCGAATGGCCAGGTGGAGAGCCAGCAACTCTCTGTCGAACGCGCTGTATTTACATTCATTGTCGCGCAAGGTTCTGCTGAAAAAGGCAAGCGGCTGCCAAGCCCCGGCGACGCGCTGCTCCACGACAGCCCCTATGGCCATATCTGAGGCTTCAGTGGTGAGGGCTATGCGGGCCGTTGGGTCTGGATGTGCCAACAATGTGGCGTTTGCCAGGGCTGCTTTAACTTCCAAGAACGCCTGCCCTCGTTCCGGGGTCCATTCGACCTTATTCGCGGGTTTCTGTTTTTTGAGCGCAGCGTACAATGGCTGCATGAGCTGTGCTGCGCGGGGAAGGAAACGGTTATAAAAGTTCACCATTCCCAAAAATTTTTGTAGCGCCCTGACCGTTTGTGGTCGGGGAAAATCTGTCACTGCGCTCACTTTGTCAGGCAGCGGAACCGCTCCTTCGGGAGAGACGCGGTGCCCTAAAAAATCAATCCCCGTCACCCCGAACTGACATTTCGCTGGGTTGATTATTAAACCGTGCTCTTCCAACCTACGGAAAACCGTCGTGAGGTGGGTTTCGTGCTCGTCTTCGGACGCGCTGGCTACCAAGATATCGTCCAGGTAGACGAACACGAAAGGGAGATCGCGCAGCACTGCATCCATCATGCGTTGGAACGTCTGTGCTGCCCCTTTAAGCCCAAACGGCATGCGCAAGAACTCAAATAAACCAAACGGAGTTATTACCGCTGTTTTGGGTATGTCCTCAGCGCACACTGGGACTTGGTGGTAACCACGGACCAAATCTATCTTAGAAAAAATGCGCGCTCCTGCGAGGTGAGCGGAAAAATCCTGAATGTGGGGAATTGGGTAGCGGTCATGCGCTGTAGCGTTGTTTAACCTGCGGAAATCGCCGCAAGGGCGCCACGAACCTTCAGCTTTAGGGACCGTGTGTAGCGGGGAAGCCCATGGGCTGTTTGAGTGCCTGATGATGCCTAACCTTTCTAGGTTAGCGAACTCCTCGCACGCTATGGCCAGTTTAGCTGCGTCCAAGCGCCGAGGTCTTGCAAAAACAGGCGCCCCGGTGGTGGTGATAAAATGCTCCACCCCATGTTTAGCGATAGCTGCTGAAAACGTCGGGACTGTGAGTGCTGGGAACTGAGCGAGCAGTGTGTGGAACTTACCGCATGCTGCTGTGACGCTGGCTTGTGCTGTTGGCTGGGTTCATCGAGCTATACAGGGGAGAGAGTCAAAAGACTGTTAGCCATATCTACCAACAACCCATGTGCACATAGAAAATCAGCCCCCAGTATATGGTAATCCAATGCTGCTACAACAAAAGTCCATTCAAATGTACGACCGTGTAGAGACAAGAGCAGAGTCCTCTCACCAAAGGTCTTAATGTCTGAGCCGTTTGCTGCTGCCATCTCGGGGCTGCTGGTTCCTGCCAGCCGGTCAGCGTAGTCGGCTAGATGAAACTCCTCTGTGCGCCGGTGTCCACAAGGAAATGCCTCCCCGAGCGTGCGTCCGTCAATTAGAGCAGCTTGTTCTCCTCCCTGAGGGTCGCGGCTGCTACTGACCCGCGGTCTTGGCGTTTCCCGAGCGCTTGAACTGGCACGGTGGTATACATTTGCGTGCCCTCTCTGCAAAGCGGCGATGGTAGAAGCAAAGCGTGTCACCTCCACGTTCCTTGGCCCCCGCTGCTGCTGTCGTCGGTGGTTCTGCTGCTGCCGTCGGCGGCTCCTTGCCTCCTCGTGTTGACGTGGCGGGCTCCGTCGCTGCCACAATGGTCACGAAAGCCTTGGTGGGGACCATGATCCGTTCTGCCTCTCGGGCTAGCGCACAATAGTCCCATTTGGCCAGCAACGACGAATTGGCCAGGGCCGCTCTCGCCGCTGTCGGAAGGTTCCTGAGGAAAATGTGGGTGAAGATGAAGTGGTCGTCGCCCGTGCCTTTTAACCTCAGCACCTTTTCCATCATATCCACGGCCGAACCGTCTCCCAACTCGGTCCGCGTCAGAAGCCTCTCTGCTCTCTCACCATCCGAGAGCGTGTAGTGCTGGATGAGGGCAGCCTTCAGCGCGTCATATTTGCCGTCGGCTGGTGGCTGATGGAGCAGGCTCTCGATGTGCTGAGCCGTGCTGGCATCGAGCGCTGCGACCACATAGTAGAATTTCGTATCATCCGCCGATATCCCTCGGAGGGCAAACTGCGCCTCGGTTAGGTGGAACCAGGAGCGCGGGTTGTGCTGCCAAAAATCAGGTAGTTTGATCGCTACAGCGCACGCAAAGCTGGGGGTTCCAGTCGAGGTTGGCTGCGGGGATCTTCCGTCGTATTCCATGATTCGTCTTGGGTCACCAGTGTGGAGCGTGTAAAAAATGAGGCTGATTTGGTTCAAGCGGTTTATTACACGTCTCACACAAGGAGCATAGACAGAATGGCATACAAGTAGGAACTCTTCCCTTAAATAACATGACATCCTTCTAGACTCTTCTCCCACACAAAAGATAATCCCCGTCTAGACTCTTCTCACACACAAAAGATAATCTCCCCCTCTGACTGCAGTCAGTCCATTCATCCTTGACACCTCCCTGTTATCTTACTAGGGCATCTACAAACTTCTCACACACAAAAGGTTAACTTTGCGTCCTTTGTTCCTGTCTAAGGTGGTAAACCATTATGCACTCCCCAGGTTGCCACAGGTTACAAATTTTTTTTTTGTAAGTTGTCTGTTTTTTCAACTGATTTAAGACAATTTTGCACTGCTGAATCCAAAAATGACATCCGTTTCTCTCGATCAGGTGCTAAGTAAAAACCTGTAGTACTTAGTACTGTGAATGTACTTACCTTTATATAAAGGTAAGTACATGTAAATTGAATGTTACGTCATCATTGTTCAAAATTCAGAGAATTTCAAGACACAAAAAAGAATTTTGCATCATATAAAGTGAAAATACCCAAACATGTAAACAAAAACGTATAAAACAACATGTGGCCATAATTCAAAAAGTTGACCTGATTGAGCAAAACCAATGTGATTTTTGGATTTAGCACATCAAAATTGTCCTAAATCAGCTAAAAAAAACTTAGACAATAAATTTGGTGTTTACCAGTGAAATGAATTAGAGACTTTTTTTCAAATTTTCGGTAGAATGTAGTTCTAAACAAATAGTGAGGAATAAATTAGGACACCCCCACATTCATTCCCACTTAAAATGGCTTAAATAAAAGTTAAAAAATGCAAATAAAACAAAAACAAGGTTAGACATAGATGTGTGAACATTTCTTAATAAAGAACTGAATATTTAATGGGGTGTCCTAATTTTTTCACACGAGAGAGCGAGAGAGAGAGAGAGAGAGAGAGAGAGAGAGAGAGAGAGAGATTTTTGATTTTTTTAAAAAGGTCTTTAATAAACACATTTTTCCATCATTCAGTACAATACCATACTATATTAAAAGACGGATTACTATCCCAAAAAATGCCTGAACAAAAGCTGCCCATATGGACTAAACAAAGGACATCTTCAGGGGACCAGAGGGTCCTAAAACCTTCCACATCCCCATTCCCCATAAAAAACTCAAAATCCAGCCTGATTCTGGCTTTAAGTAGCCTCACAAATAAAATTTTGACATCAACATCATTCTCAACATTCTCAAGTTTTCGTCTCCAGCTTACGAAGATAGCCAACTTTGCCTGCCCTAAAACAAAGTTCAGTAGTTGACACTTCTGTTTAAAATGATGATTGTACATAAAGCCACAAATGAAAACCTGATTGGAGAAAACTTCCTTAAAGCTGTGAAAAAGTTCTGTGAGTAGCTCAAAGAGACCATTTAGACGCTAACATTCAGTAAAACAATGAAAAACTGTCTCTCTAGAGGAACAGAAAACACACTGATCACTGACACTGCTGTTAATCACAGAGACAAAAGCATTGACAGCTATGATGCCATGCAGGACCCTCCACTGTAAGTCTCCATGCTTCTTAGGAAGAGGGTGTTTATAAAGAGCCCTCCAGGCAGGCCGATGCCCTTTTTCCAGTCTAAAGTAGGCTCTCCATGGAGTGTCCACACAGGTGTTCAATCTGTCCTTGTTGAGTGCCATCACCACAAGTCTGTACAGCACCTTACCACTGTCTCCTCCAAAGTCCACACCAGTGGGAGCAGAGAATGCCAGTAAGGAGCTAGGAGAAACGTCAAAGTCCATATAAAGCGTGAGAGAGGGAAAAGGGTCCGTGCTTTCTGGCTGCAGTGTGCCTTTGCTAAAGTCCATGAATGGGGAGCGCTCAAGTCCATGAAGCACCTGTTTCCAGTGTGAAAGAAGACCACCAATGAAACAATTTGATCTAAAACCGAGATGTGCTGCTAAAGCGGAGGCGTTGTTGAGGCCAGGACCAGCCAGTTCCACCACTTGCTTCAGAGTGAGAACACTGAGAACAGATAGGAGAGAGAAGGATGGTGGCTAAACTGTCATCTCTGCTGGAGTCCGAGTCCCACCCTAGGCAGGACTTACTGAACGCACTTAGGAGCTCATTTAGCAGTAGACTGCATCATCCTAGGTGCGCAACCGAGAGGTTTCGCAGGTCCTTCCTACCTACGGCTGTCAGACTTTATAACCTAAGCAGCGCTGCTCGCAGAGATAGCAAAAAAAAAAAAACGTGACAACCTAATAGTATTGAATGCAAAAGACACAACAGACTTACACAAATGGTCCCCTCCAGTACACAACTAGGACAATATCAGTCGCTACGGAGGGTGACAATATGTATGGGCACATATTCATACTATGTAGGATAACTAAGTAGACGGTTATGCTGTTTATTGCATCGAGTTACAATGCTCCGCACTGTGTATATATATTTATATATTTATGTGTACATAGGTATAGTCATTGCTCTTATTTTCTTATCTTCTAAATTATTGCTCTGAGTGTTGCTATCCCTGTGCTGTTGCAATCTGGGAATTTCCCCATTGTGGGACTAATCTAAGATAAAGGCTTATCTTATCTTATCTTATCTTATCTTATCTTATTCCTGGAACATAGCCTATCAAAGAAGGTCCTTCCAACTCCCGGCAGGACACCAAGACGATCACCAAAAACCAGCGGCTCCCTCAACAACCAGTGGAGGGAATCGCATGGCCCTCTTTGTTTTTTTAAAAAGAGTCCACACTGAAAACAGACTGCGTTGAAAACTGGGTAAAGACAGTGCACTAGAGTTCTTAAAATCCATTAAAAACACAGGGAGGTCTAGCCCAAGCCCAAGGACTCTCTGTAAAATAACAGGCCAAAGGCCTCCACACCAGGTCCTGGGGGCCCGTCAGCAGTCTCTGTATGAAAGTCAGTCTAAAAGCAGCACCTCTACTAGCTAAATGAACCACTCCTTGCCCCCCCCCCCTTTAGGAAGAAATAACAGGGCTTGTGGGACCCAGTGGAGTCCCCCCCCCTCAAAAATAAGTCCACCATAACAGATTGAATTTTGGACAACAAACCAGCAGGGGGGTCCATGCACATGAGGCGGTGCCACAGGGATGAGGAAACAAGATTATTTAAAATGAGCACTCTTCCTCTAAAATATATTTTTGGCATTAGCCATTTCCACTTATTTAGTCTCCCCTTGATTTTCTCTATGACCAGTCCCACTTTTTTTGATCACACTGTTGATTTCCAATAAAAACACCAAGATACTTGAATCCTCCTTTTTTCATGTCAACCCACCAGGCAGCGTAAGCTGATTTTCTAATTTTTCCCCCACCATCAGAGCCTCGCTTTTTCCCCAGTTAATTTTTGCAGAAGAAAGTTGGCCAAAAAGATTAACACTCTTAACCAAAACGTCAATGTCACTCTGCTTGTTTAGCAGAATGACTACATCATCTGCATAGGCCGACAGCCTAAACGTGGCTTCACAGCCAGGAAACGTGACTCCTGATAGGTCCCTTCTTAAACGGTGAAGCAAAGGCTCTATGGCAAGGGAGTACAGCATCCCTGAGAGAGGGCAGCCCTACCGAACCCCCCTCTGGACTTTAAAAGGGGCAGACAGGCCCCCATTTATCTTCAGTACACTCTCAATGTCTCTGTACAAGACCTGTATCCAGGCTATTTTTTTTTATTACTTATTTTGTACCCGTAGGTAGATTTGTTTTGCAGTCTGGTGACAAACCACCAGCTGCCGGTCGCTGCATGCGCAAGCGCCCCTTAACTCCCTAATCTGCATGTTTTTGGCATGTGGGAGGAAACCGGAGAAATCCCGGAGTAAACCCACATAAACACGGGTATAACATGCAAACTCCACACAGGCTATGAAGCCTGGGCTGAAACCAAAAGCAGCTAAAGCTTTCCATAAATACTGGCGTTCAACCCAGTCAAAAGCCTTTTTCTGGTCTTTTAAAATCAGACCAGTTTCCACAGCCAATGAACCAGAGACCTCCAAAACATTCCAAATTAAAGTGACATTGTCACTAATCAGCCTGCCAGGCACACAGTAAGTCTGGTCTACTTGAATGAGCTTGTGCATCACTTTTTTCAGTCTTCGGGCCAAAGCTTTTGAAAGATTTTTGTAGTCTGTGCAGAGCAGAGAGACTGGCCTCCAGTTCTTTACGCTCTGTAGGTCCCCTTTTTTGGGCAACAGCATGATGATGGCCCTCCTGCAGGTTGTGGGTAGGGTCCCCCTTTTCAAACTATCTTGGAGAACCTCCAGCATGTCTGGACCAAGCAGGGGCCAGAATTTCTTATAAAAGTCCACAGAGAGACCATCTATGCCTGGTGACTTTCCATTCTGGAGGTTCATTAGCGCTGCATGCAGCTCAGACAGAGACAGTGGAGCATCCAAGCCGGCAACAAGGTCCTCTGAGAGCACTGGAAGACCACCAAGGAAACTCTGGCCCAGTGAAGTGTCTTCCCTCCACTCCGCTTTATACAGTTCACTGTAGAAACTAGCAGCATATTTCCTGATCTCTGCTGCTGTGGAGATTGTTCTCCCATCATCGTCCAACAAGGAGTGAATAAGCTTTCTCTGGCCATTTTTCCACTCCAGTCCAAAAAAGTACCGGGAGGGTGAGTCCATCAGAGCTACGTCCATGTAGCGTGAGCAGACCAGAGCTCCTTGTGCGGTGACCCCTAGCAACCTAGCCAAGGCTGACCTTTTTGAGCCTATAAGCGCTCTTGTTTTCCTGTAGAACTGAGTAACTTCTCTAGCTCTACCACCTCAGTCTCCAGAGCTTTCAAGTATTTGGTCAAACTACGAGCGACATTTTTTTATTTGTGCCTTACCAAAATCCCACCATATTTGGAGAGATTTTAAAGAGGTTTTTTGTTCCCTGTGTGACTTCCATAAATGAAAAACTCCTTTAAAAGACACATCATTTAAAAGTGTATTATTAAAATGCCAAAAAAGCACTCTTATACTTTACATTTTCAATAAAAACAGAACAAAACAGCAGGCAGTGATCAGTGAAACCAACAGGACAGATACAACTATTTTTTAAAAATACTCATTTGATGTTTAAAACCATAAAAACGGTCTAACCTAGCCATAGATAAAAGGTTATCTTTAACATGGATCCAGGTGTACTGTCTCTGGTCCCAATGGTGTGATCTCCACACATCGGCCATTTTGTGTGCCTTCACAAGCTCCCTCAGCCTATTGGCTGAAGCAGGGTAAGGCTTCTGATGGTTCCTGTCTAGTCTGTGGTTTATTGTACAATTAAAATCACCCCCCAGAAATAAAAAATAAAACTATTCAAATTACAGGATCTAACAGTATCTGATAACACGTCAAAGAACCTGATCCTTTCTGCCCTCTGTGATGGCACATACACATTTATAAAAACCAAGTTCACGTTTTCAAACTGTACCTTTAATAAGAGTAAATGACCTTTCACCACCTCTTCTACTTCATGACAGACAGGCACACAACCCCTAGAGAAAAGTACAGCAACCCCCCCCCCCCCCCGCCCCCACTGCTATTTCATTTGTGGCTAAAAAAAAAAAAAAAAAATGCAGCCATCCCACTCTCTTCTCCACTGGCTCTCAATGTCTACAGTGCTGTGAGTCTCCTGGAGCATCAGCACATCAAGCTTCTTTAAATTGAAAAAACTTGTATAAAGAGGCCCTTTTTACGTCATCCCTGGCCCCATTAATATTAAGTGTGCCAATTCTAAGGTTAGGCATTAAAAAAGATAAAAAAATAAGGTACAGTAAAAAACACACGTAGCAGAAAAAGGAAAAGACAAACTAAGAGTCAACATGACTGTTAGTGATTTGTGATTTCAGTTTAAGCACAAGTTTCTTTAAACAATATATTTCCTGATCAGTAAAAGTCTCATTCCCATCATTTAATTTCATACACTTGTGAGCTGATGCAACAAATAATTCCAGATCTGGAAAGTAATTTTCTGCTTTCACAGCTCTACTCCCCTTAGTCACTTGAAGAAACTTTCTGATCTCTGTAAAGGAGTAGGAGCTTTGCTCCTCCTGCGTCTGCATCAGCTCAGACTCAGCTTCACTGTTATCAGAAAACTCATCCAGCACTTCCAAACTCCCCACCCTACTAGATTTAGCAGAGCTCTGCAAGTTTTCAACACTTTTTTTTGTGCAGCTTTAAAAGGATCTTCCTCAACAAAATTATGTTCCTGCATTTCTTCATCAACTGCAACGTTTGTCATGCAGTGTTCACTCTGTGTGTCCGTCACAGCCCCGGTCTGCTCCTCCTCTGCCTGCAAAGTCTGTTCATTCACATTTTCTTCTTTAACTATACTCTTTTTGCCCTTCACCTCTTTACTCTGGGTGACAGGCTCATCACAATGATCAGAGCTGCTGCCAGACAGAGAATCCCCACCATCACTGTTTGGAGGAGCAACCACTGTGCCCGCCACGACCTCCCTCACTGTGGCCGCGGCTGACCCGGCAGAAGCGGATGCCACAGTGGCATCCACCGCATCACATGTAGCGCTACCTCCTGGAACATCAGAAACACCAGCGTCACCTTTCTTACTCCCAGTATTATTTGTGTTAACTTTTTCAGGACATGATCTAATAAGATGGCCTTCTGCACCACAGGCAAAACACTTCATAGTTTCAGATGTTGCAAAAACTAAATAACTAAAGCTGTCGATCCTGAAGTTAAAAGACACGTTCAGTTCTGCAGAGCTGTCTTTTAACACCATGAAATACTGCCTCCTGTGACACACGACATGCTTTAGCAGGGGTAATTTACTACCCAGAGAGACCATTCTTATGGTGGAAACAACTTGACCAAAACGGGATAACTCTTATCAGCTGATAATTTTTAACGAAAGGAGGAGCATTAGAGATGGTGATCCTCCTAGAAAGGTTCACCAGCGGTAAAACAGGAGTAAAAATGTCATTTATGACAATTCCCTATTCCACCACCTGATCAGCTTTTTCAGTTCGATCCAGAAAAATGACAATTGGACTGTTCATCCTTGATGCTGACTTTATGCTGTCATGCCCAACCACCTGTCCCACTGCGAGGCCGGCCTCCTCCACAGAACAGGAAACTGTCGGGAGGATTCTCACACCATGCCTCCAGGTCAAGCGCTCGAACGCTACGCCACCGTCAACTACCGGCATGATGCCGGCAGGGAAAAGAGAGAGAGAGAGACAGAGAGCAAAAGAGACCAGCCAATGGCTGCAAGATAATGTGTGTTTCAGGACTTCCACTCAGATGCAGTTCTGACACTCAGTCAGCAGATGGCACTCTTTATTAAATGTTTCATAACACTGTGTCGATCATGAAGCTATAAGCGACTTTCGCATCTCGGCTCGCGCAAAGCATCATGGGAACGTGGCTACCAAACTGCTCTATCGATACATTTAATTTATGGAAAGTTCCTGATCTACAAGCATATTGTATGCGTAGAGGTCTTCCTGGTTGCACCTGCAAATACAAGGATCAACTAGTTGTCCGTATTCATGGCCACCTTGCAGAAATTGGCCAAAATGGCCCCCCTGTATGTATGTTGACATAGCAGATTTTTTGTTGTCAAAGGACCAAGCACCCTTACCTGCGATACTCCGAAACAACTGCAAAGACGGTAAGTGAGTGGGTTGACAGCTCAACTTTGGTTTTGTCATTTTGAGTAAATTTCACTACAAGGCATAGCTTGCTTACTTAGATCTATAGGTCGACACTACTATAGTTTAAGTACCACACGTTTTCAATGATTTGCAATTTTATTTTATACCAGTCTACTTATCAATGGCCTTAATTACATGTGTGTGTAGATCAAGCTTCATTACCAATATACAAAGAACTATATCCTAGATCCAGGCCTGCCTGTCCGTACCTACTACTTCAGGGTTTAGACACTTGAACAATACACAACACTATTTAATTATGTTATAATATAGACTTACTGCTTTAATCCAACAATTATGTCCATCTGGATCCTTCAGCTCCGTGGGGAATGTATATAACGTGAATGGCGGCGGACGTGCACACTCTGGTCCCGAAGTTACACACATGTATGCTGCAAGTTTGCTTTTTCCAATGCTCCAGATGATACATGCTGTTCCCACACTTAACTACGGCACAATGTGCACCTGGCATAACGACGATTGAGAGCTTGAAGCACTTTAAACGGCAATTGTTCAGGTGTGACAGTACTGTCTCTATACAAAATCAAGACGGCTACCGGAATGTTTGGTAGTCGTGAACTTTGAACTCACATAGTCTGCACATGCGCACTCGTAATGCGAAAGTCGCTTATTGTCTCAAGGTTGTTCATTGTTTATAAGGGCTCAGTTTCACCATCACTAATGTATCTATGTGTAATATTTAGTACATGTAATGTGTTGTTTAATGTTACTAAACCTAAACCTAATTCTAACTTGTGTAATACTGTCCCTGACTTCTACTCAAATATTGACAAATATTGAATGCAATGATGATAACAAATCTCCTCCTCTCAAAAAACCCTCAGTTTGAATTGTGAATCAGACCCATTTAAATCCTTCACTACTGACGTATGCAACGTCCAGCCCTCTCAAATTTCTCGCCATATTGTCTACTCTCAATATCCTTGTTCATGTCTCAACAATTAACCATAAATGTCATTCTTGGACATTATTTTAGCTTATTTCACTATTATTATACTGTGATTTCGACCTAAGGTGGTTAGCCACCATTAGCATTCATTCATTCAGGGTTATTTCTGTGCTAATTGTATTCTATATCCTATCAACCATGACACTACACACACCTGTTGACCAGTGATGTTTTATTTCATTCATTCTTTCAGATGATTTTATGTTTGTTAGCTCAGGCTGTGCTTGCTACCAGAGCTATTAGAATGTTAACGCGCTAACATTAGTAGTATGGCATCAACTACTGACTTCATATGTGATGAAAGAGGGAGGGTGGGTGAACTGGGGATCATGAGTATTTCAAGAGACATGCCCTAAAATGAGTCATTCTGTGGAAGACTGAAAAAAGATTTGTCAAAATGGCTTTGCAATAATTAAACCCTGAAGCATTTTAACCAAAGCATGTCACAGATATTTCAATAAGACCTCTAGGAACTGTGTCAGCATGTGGAAAAAGTGCATTAAATTTGTCTCTTTTCTCATAATTTTTCCCCCTAGTTTGTGAATTTCATTTATTGATATAAAGCACTCTCAATACGAGTGAAACCCAAAATATCAAGCATGCTTAATGTAGGATCACAGACACAATAAACAATTTTCAGACCTATACATATGGTTTCGTCTGACAGGAGTTGCATAAATCTCTCCTCCTCTCCAACATCTGTGACAGCAGCTGGGTGCAGACTCTCTTCTGAAATAGCTGCCTAATGTAATCACAGCTAACAGCATTATACTTTACACTATTTACATACTGACTGAATAAAATCACATTGCTCCCATCTGAGCTACTCAGCCTTCCACACCTGCCCTTGCTGCCTCCTTTCATTTATCTGTACCTCACATCTCTTTAAGCACATCCTCCCCCTGTCTTTCCCTTATTTAATACTACTTTCTCACTTTCACTTTTTGGCTGTTTTCACATTTACGCAGTCGAAGCCAAAGAGATGGGGTGAAATAGGATTCTATCAAGCATGGGCTCAAGGGACCTGCATGCCTGCACTGTCAAAGACCTGGTGCTGTTTGCAGTGTTTTAAAGCTGCCATCAGCAACATGCAGGCAGTGTGAAAACAAGGCACAGAAAACAAGACAGACGGTATGTTTTCTGCATGCCTCCTACTGCTTTTTTCTTAATCAAAACTAGGATACCATGATACAACATTTGTCACGATACTTGCACTGTAGCAATTTTCTGTAAATTAACAGTGGATTTTCAACAGGAGCATACTGTTTTTAATAATAACTGTACAATACTGTTAAAGATGCACTCCGGTGGCTATAAATCACCTATAAAAAAATCTATATTGTCTAAAATGATATCTATAAACAAAACCTTTTATTGTCTTACAGTTTGGTGTCAAAATCTTTTCACCCCCCCCCCCCCGCTGAAACACCAGGATCTGTGATTACTAGGCCCACCCACATCCCACAAGGCTAATAGTGGCTAGCACTACATTATCGGAGTAAAACCTGTGATCAAAAGACTTGCCATTTGAAGGACATGCCCAGTTGTATAGATGGTTGGCCAGGATAATGATAATGATACTGCACTGGTCCTTAAAAGCAGTTTAATGGTAAAACCCATCTTAATATGGGTCAAGTTTTCAGTGCAGCTAGTTATTAAATATTAACTATCCTGCAGTTAGGCCAGAGAATCCTGACTGGCTCAACACTACCCACGTGCCAGCTTCATGCATCGCTATGCTACCAAAACTGTTCTGTCTCAACTCGCCTTTTTGCAGGGGGTGGGACTTAAGTGAAACTTTACAGCAAAAAATCAGAGACATGGGACATTTGAGTGATTTTGCTCTTGATATGTCTTGTAAGTCATATATATATATATATATATATATATATATATATATATATATATAAATCTTACAGACATGTTAACAAAAAAAAATAAACTTCATTTTTGGCAGAGTGTGATTATGTTTGATGAGTACATGACCAACATTCAAGATTCAAAGATTTTTTTTGTCAATATTACTATACGTATAGGACATATGGGAGAATTGAAATGCCGTTTCTCTTTCTTCAGTGGTGTGTGCAATATAAAAAAGGAATAAGGCTGGAAAAACAACAACAGCAGTCTATGCACAGTAATGCTACCCATAGTGCAAATAGTGACAACAGATAGACCCAGACATCTCATAGTGCAAATAAAGAAATGATAAAAACCCAGCAATCCTATATATAGAAAAACTAGAGCAGTAATACTCGTAGTTTCAAGTCTGATGCGGTTGTGAAGGTGCAGACAGTGACAGATAGGACTGCACATGATCAGTATTGCAATAACAGAGAGCAGCAGATACGGCATCTGTGCAAATGGTTGCAGTAAGGTGCAGAGACATACAGCAGCAGATGTATTACTGGTGGTGTGCCAGTCTTTCTGTGCCAGCAGCTGAGGCAGTTATTGTGCGGGTGAGTGTGTTACAGTCTGGGGGATAGGAAGTCGACAGAGTTCAGGGTCCTGGTGAGCTGGTGAAAAAAGCTGTTTAGCAGTCTTGTGGAGTGGGCCCAGAGGCTCCGGTACCTTTTCCCCAAGGGCAAGGAGCTGAAGAGGGAGCGTGAGGGGTGGCAGGTGTCGCCTGTTATGTTGATGGCTCTGCGGGAGAGGTGGGTGAGGTATAGATGTCCGAGAGGGACATCTTACACCGATGATCTTACTGGCTGCTTTCACTGTGCGTTGTAGTGTATCCCAGCAGGAGGCAGTGCAGCTTCCATACCACACCATGGTATGCTGATGAGGATGCTCTCAATGGTGCCTGGGTAGAATGACCACATGATAGGGGGGTGGGACTCATTCTCTCCTCAGTTTGCATAGGAAATGGAGGTGAGTTTGAGCCTTCTTAGCCAGTGATTTTGTGTTGTTGGAGGAGAGGTCCTCAGAGATGTGCGCCCCCAGGAACTTGGTGCTGCTCACCCTCTCCACAGCTGCTCCATTGATGATCAGAGGGGGATGCTGTGTGTGTCCCTGCCCGAATTCAACCACAGTCTCCTTGAATTTTCCCACGTTCAGGAGGAGATTATTGTCTTTACAACACTGGACCAGTTGGTCACCTCATTTCTGTAGTTGGCCTCCTCGTTGTTGGTGATGAGGTCCACCACCATTGTGTTGTCCACAAACCTGATGATGTGGTTGGTGCTGTAGGCTGGTACACAGTCATGGGTCAGCAGGGTGAAGAGCAGCGGGATGAGGATGCACCCTTGTGGGGCCCCTGTGCTCATTGTGATGGTCTGGGAAGTGTTGCTGCCAACCCGCACGTTCTGTGGCCTCCCTGTGAGAAAGTCCAGCACCCAGGTACCGAGAGAGGTTTTGAGGCCCAAGTGTCTGAGTTTTTGTATTAGTTGCTGGGTGATAATTGTGTTGAATGCTGAATTGAAGTGAAAGAACATCATTCGCAGGTAGTTCTTTGAGTCCAGGTGGGTGAAGGCTGGATGGAGAGCAGCAGAGATGGTGTCTTCTGTGGATCTGTTTAACCTGTATGCAAACTAAGATGGGTCATGGGAGGGAGGATGAACTTGATGTTCTACATGACCAGCAGCTCAAAACACTTCATTATGATGAAGGTCAGTGCTACAGGGCGGTAATCATTGTAGCTGGATGGGACAGGCTTCTTTGGGACTGGTATTATGGTAACAGTTTTGAAACATGTGGAGATAACAGCTTGAGTCAGGGAGATTTTGAAGATGTCGGCCAGGACATTCTTGAGCTCCTCTACACAGTCCTTCAGAATGCGACCTGGTATGTTGTCTGGTCCAGTTGCCTTGCGTGGGTTGATCCTGGAGAGGGTCCTTTTCTTGCTAGCCAGATCCAGACTTATGGCCTGCTCGTCTGGAAGAGGTGTGGTCTTTTGTGCTGATGTGCTGTTTTGTGTTTCAAAGTGGCCAAAGAAGTCATTTAAGTTGTTAAGCAGTGTGATGTCACTCGCACAGGTCTGAGGAGGAGGCTTGTAGTTGGTGAGGGTCCGTATGACACGCCAGAGGGAATGTGCATCTCTGGTGTTACTGAAGTGTCTGGATATTTTCTTGCTGTACTGTCGTTTTGCCTCCTTGATGCCTCAGGACAGGTTGACCCTAGCTGTTGTTAGTCCTGCAGTGTCGCCGGCCCTGAAGGCTGCGTCCCAAGCCCTCGGGAACCTGTGGACCTCTACTGTCATCCATGGCTTTTGGTTAGCATGAACAGTGATGGTTTTGCAGTGAGTGACATCATTAGTGTATTTAGCTATGTATTTATGCTACAACAACCTCAGTGTACACCTCTATGTTTGTGTGTCCATTGTCAGTGGCTGCATGATATAAAGTGTCCTAGTCTGTACTGCTGAAGAAGTCTTTCAGAGCATCCAAGGCCCACCCTGGCCACATATACATACTTGCTTCTTTGTTGGTCTGATTGTTTTCATTCTGGATCTGTATGCAGGCTTTAGCAAGATGGTGATGTGATCAGAGAGACCCGGGTGGGTAAGGGGAAGGCTCTGTATGTTTTCTTGTGAGTTGTGTACACCAGGTCCAGCAAGATGTCTCCTTTTGTTGGAAAGTCCACATGTTGGTGTAGTTTTGGTAGGAGGGCCCTTAAATCTGCATGGTTGAAGTCTCCTGCTGTGATGAGGAATCTATCTAGATGTGCTGTTTGTGTCTCACTTATAGCCCAAAAAAGTTCTTTTAAGCCTGTTTTCCACTAGCCCAGCACACCTCGGTACTGCTCAATTCACTTCAGTACGGCTCGGAATGCTTCTGTCTCCATTAGCACGGTGTTGTGCTTGTGCTGTGATGGTTTGTGTTAGGAGGTTTTAGAAGCGGGGCGGCGGCAGATTCTCAGCGAGGCAGGGCCACACTCCCGTGACGTTACGCACCCGACTGAGTCCTTATTTACACGAGACAAAAAATGGAGGATCCAAGGATTATTGCCTTGCTCGCTCTGTGGTTTTATCTCACAATTAATTTTATCTCATAATTAAGCTGCAACAACACAAGTCACTTTTGTTTTGAATTAACTGCCAAATGACCTAGAAATAATGAGCTGAAACTTGTTTTTATTCGTATTAAATAATGAGACGGTGGCACACTGCCCAACACCAAATTGTATTATTTTTTACATCCTAGGGCATTTTGGATGTACTGAATTAAAAAAAAAATTCATGTTTTTCACCTTCAGGTCAACGTTTGGAACAACAGTATTATTATTTTCCGTTTAGATGATGCTACACTCCTTCTAAAGTATTGTAAATCTCTGAATTTGGAATGCCGGTAGAACATTCAATTTACATATACTTGTACCTACTTTGACTTGGTGCTAATTTTTTATGATATTTCAATAAAAAGAACAGAAAGCTTACAAAAAGATTTCTTTTTTGGTCTAGTTAAAAATTACATTACCTTTACAATGGTTGACCCCTGACAGGATGATCAGCATCATTTTGATCAGACTAGGCAATGGAATTTCTATGTAATTATACTGTTTTATAATTCAGTGTTATAACAGACAAACCACACTTTCCAAAACAATTCCATTTTATTATATACAAAATATTAAAAGAAAAAAAAAACTTTGCAACACAACATGAAGGTTAATCGACATTTTATACACGCCGACCACTGAGTGCCTCTACACCAGCTTCCCAAACTGGGTCACGAAGACCCGGCTGAATGAAGCCGTCTCTGCCTGCTGTGGGTCAGGAAGGCTCGGTTGAATTAATCCGTGCGGGCTGTCGCGGCGGACGCATGGGATGATTCTACAAGGAAAATGCACACAATAAAATACAGCACGTAAGTGCAAGATATACAGAAAAGACAATAGTTTTTAACAAGAATACATAAGCTTATTTCAGCATATTGTTCACATGAATAATTAAAATAAAAGCTTTAGTCCGCAGTGTGCTGCAATAAAGCAGCGATCCATCCACAAATGAACAGCTTTTTTATTGCATAAATAAACTGAGCGTCTTACCGAATATATTTGCGAAAAAACGCACAATAAAAAAAAATTAAAACTCACCGTTAAAGGACTCCGATGTCGAGACCTCCCGGTATATTTTTTCATTCCGGGCGGCTCCGTCTAACTCACGCTGGATACGTTCATCTGACAATGCAGTGAGCAGACACTGCACCTCCTTATTACCTCTGCCAGGCCGAAAAGGCCAGGAGGAGGTTATGTTTTTGCCGGGATTTGTCTGTGTGTTTGTCTGTCTGTCTGTTTGTCTGTCTGTCTGTCTGTCTGTTGGTTAGCAAGATAACTCAAAAAGTCTTGGACGGATTTCCATGAAACTTTCAGGCGTTGTTGGAAATGGTACAAGGAAGAACTGATTAAATTTTGGGGGTGATCTGCTTCACCGTCTGGATACAGGAATTTTTTAAAGCATTTTTCAACACTGTGACATACAGCCATTTTCAACATGTGCGCAGGCGCAATGGAGGGCGCTGGTCGTTGTGTCTGCAACACAAACTCCGCGTTCTTCAACGTTTTAGGCACAAAAGCACGCAGAAAACACTGCTGGCCTGGGCCCGCCAGCGTGCCTGTGTTTGCGCGCAACTGCAAAACCTCACACGGCCAGCTGTCCGCCGATGGATTCTTTGGCAGAAATTCCCCGGCCAGCCATAGGAGCTGCGCATTTGGCAGAATTTCACCGGCCAGCCATAGGCGCTGCGCAAAAACGAGCTCTCTGCCGGCGAAGCTTGTAAATTCTCATTTGCCGCGGAGCGCAACCCCAAAATAATATAATATAAAACCCACGGCAACCTGTCTACCCAATTTGCATCCGTCAGTGGAGGAGATGGACACAACAGCAACACTTCAGTTTATTACCTCCGCCAAGGAGGCAATGCTTTTACTACTGAACCACTAATCCTATCACTATCAGATTGATTGTCATTGATTAATTGTGTGTTTATTGCACTGTCCCTGTCAAATAAGCAAATAATCATGGTGAATCCAATTGCTAGTCATATGTTTACATGCTCAAGGAATCTGAAAACGTACACACAAACACTGTATGGGGGGAATTGTGGCGCTTGGCAGAGGTCTGCGCTCTCCGAGTGCTTTTCTAGTTGGTCCATGGAACACCCTTATTACGCGAAGCCATTTTTGATAGAGAATAAATGAAAATAGCACAGCAATACACTGAAAATAAACCGCCAACAGTGGTTGCGTGCTGAGTAAAGGCGGTCGTGAAGATTCTTTTTTTTTTTTTTCAAAAACTTTATTGAGAAGGTAGTGAAGATTTGGTAGATGAGGAGGAGGAGAGGGGCGGTTACAACCTGACCAATCAGCGCTGGTTACGACCTGACCAATCAGCAGCGACCAGTCTGTTAACGTCACAACACGGCACAGCTCAGCACTGCTGTACCCTGCCCTGGAGCGGGGCTGAGAATCGCGGCTGTTAAACCGTGTTGGGGCTTGTGGAAAAGTGTACAAAGCGTGCTGAGCCGTCCCGTGTCGCGCTAAAGCGTGCTAGTGGAAAAGGCCCTCTAGTGCCTTACTCCTCTCGCCAATGACGGTGGGTGGGACATACAGTACATGGCGACTAGCAGGACAGATGTAAATTCTCTTGGTATGTAAAAGGGACGGCACTTGATCATAAACTCTACCACTGGAGAACAGTGTTTATGCACAACAGTCGCATCTCAGCACCAAGTGTCACTGATGTAAAAACACACGCCTCCCCCGCAGGTCTTCCCTCCTTCCATGAACATCCTATCATCACAATAGCATATTAGCCCTGCTAACTGAATGGCAGAGTCTGGTATATTGTCATTTAACTACATTTCCATAAAGATAAAAAACACATCAGTTCCGCACATCACGTTGCGTAGTTCTCAGGAGCTGTATGTGGTCTATTTTGTTGTTGAATGAGCGTACATTGACCAGAATGAGGGAATCAGCTGTGCTATGGGAAACCTATTCCCATAGCACATATTCTTGTTCTGATTTTTCTTCATTTGATCCCCTTATTTTTCTCCACTAAAAGTGCATGTGTAGCAAAATTGGTAGACACATAAAATTTTACAGTCTGGCGAGAAATTCTCCACACTACTCAGAGACCAAAAATCAAGACACTGCCTCTTTAGGTGGCGCTGTAATGAACAGTTTTACGTTTTTGCAAATATTTCAAGAATGGCTGGGTCCAGAGTCAAACTTGTTTCATCATTACATTGTAGCGCTGCCACATATGTTATTGCATTGACCTTTATGGATAATATGTTAAATACATAAAGGGTGTACCTAGTTATCATCAATGATGAGGTGCAATCTTAAAAAAAAAATCAAATAAAAAAAAAATCATTGTTTGTGCCCTTTTCCTAGCTAAGTTTCACAATCTGGTTGCTTTTATTTATGTTGGGAAAAAAAAAACAAGCTGTCAAAATGTCAGCAGGTCATGGGATGGGCAATCAGCTGATTTCCAGCAGCTGGTGGCAGGATAAAAGGAAGGTGGAAGACGCGGGCGAGGGGAGAGGAGAGACGAAAGGAGAGAGGGGCTATTTCCCAGACGACTGTAGGAACCAGAGGAGTTGCCTGACCACTGGGAGGCTACGGGAGACCTGCGGGAGTCGGCTTTTCCACTCCAGTGTTGGCCCTGCGATGGACTGGCGATCTGTCCAGGGTGGACTCTGCCTCTTGCCCAAAGATGCTGGGATAGGCTCCAGCACCCCCGCGACCCAAAAAGGATTAAGCGGCAGAAGATGGATGGATGGATGAACATGTAGTTGGCTTTGCACAGGAAGCAGGATGCTGGGAGTAGCAGGAACCCATGGCGCACCTGGACTGAGGGGCGACAGGGCTGCAGACCGGTGAAAGCGTTCCTATTTTTTTCTTTTTTCATTTATGAACTGCACTTTTCCTGAGCTCAGGGGTTTTATTTTGTGTTGACTGAAAAACAGTGACGTCCTGTTATTTTTGGGGGGTTATTATTTGGTCTCTTTTCTTTTTCTTTTTTTTGTGCTGGTGAAGATTGGGACACTGCCACGGACGGTTTAACGCCGGTATTTTGGTAATAAAAAAAAGGACTGAATATTGTATAGGAAATGTGTGTTTAGTTTAAAACAGTTTGGGGTGTGGATAATTTGTAAGCAAATTATTTGTTGTGTAATTATTATTGGCTCACCTGGAGTTTCAATAACAACCCACTAAAAATCATATTAGCCTGTCTATAGTGAAATCATTTCAAACCCGTTTTTTGGTAATAGTCCCTATTTAATAGCAGAGTGTTACAACATTTTCTGAAATCTTCCACAACTTTTCTTCGCTGGTCTTATGCTCTAAAAATGAAGTTTTCTGCACTATGTTTTCAGAAATGTGCAAGTGAAATCAAAATGAACTCCTCTTAGGACATTCATCCAAATAGTTTGAAATTAAGTAGAGATCATCTGCAGATTTTGATGAGGAAGAATTGTCGCAATAACCCAAAAATATCAGTCCATTTTCATTTTATAGGCCAATCAAGTTGAACAGTTTCTCTTTGGCCTGTATTTTTGGATTTACCTTCTGATGTAATGATCCAAACTTGGTGAAACTTCACACTCATAATCACAACACTGTTCTTCAGCAAAACACCAAATTTTATGCAATTTTGTTAATGTTCCAAAACTCATGTTTATGAAATGACTCAGCCTTTGTATCTTGTCAATGGAACATTTTGTTAGTGTGTGAGAAAATCAATGTGTGACCCAAAGCAATCTTGTGGTGTTGTGTGCATTCACATGGCCACTGTTTGGTCCAGACCAAAAGACTATCGGCAGATAGTTTGGTTTGTTTGGTGCTGTCTGAACGTGTGTTCGAACTCTGATGCGCACTAAACAACCAAAGTCTGGTCCTCCTGAAAATGGGAAGGTCTTGGTTCACTTGCAAAGTCTGGTGCGCTTTGCTTGCAGTGTGAATGCAAACTGACTATCCAGGGGACTAAAGGGTGTACGTCAGTGCTCCTCAGCGTTTGTGTAACCATAGCAACACGTAGTCTCAGAAGAGGAAGTGGTGTTTTTCTGTAGCACATTTTGGGTAGAAAATAACAATAAAGACAACCGCTCAAATCCAAGAAATGTTTTACCGGAGAAAGCCGAGGAGAAAAGTTAAATGTCTCGTTTGTGGAGGGCAAAAAACCCAGCTGAAGGGAACAGATTTCTGTTTTCCGTCCTGGCCAATCGGTGAGCTGGATTTTTGGATTTTTTCTTCTTTGCTGAGATTTTTTCTTCCTGGTCAGTGGTGGTTTTGGCTACAGGACCCCAAACGAGCAGTTGTAACTGGGTGACATTGTCCAGGCAGTTTGGTCCACTGCAGTGTGAATGCAAACCAAACAAAAGTGTGAAAATTCTCGGCATTCCCCAACCAATCGAAATGAGACCCCGGGGCTATCCTGGTGCGAATGGGGTCTAAGGTGATCATCTGCCATGTTGGAGACCGGGGTTCAAATGCTCTTGGTTAAGTGTCATGCTTGTGAGGTGCAACATACCTCCTTTGTGCATTTGAAAACAATGTGTAACACACATCAAGTTGCCTCACTTGTGCATTTTGATGTGTCGGCATCTCTTTGAAAACTTGGTCATTTCTACACATACTGGTTATCTTATCTATTTTTGTTTATTGTATTAACTCCGTTTTAAATTTTTATCTCTTTTATTGATATTAACTTTTTTACTTAGTGTTAGCTCAGTAAATACAACAGCTCATATTGGCTCACAGGTGAATCAGACCCCGATCAGGGCTGTTCACTGGGTTAGGCTAACCTGTCTGTTTTAGTTAGCCACTTCTGGCCTGGAAAGCTATGGCTTCCTCTCTGACCTGTGTCAGCCGTGTTTACCTCTCTAAGAAGGTTTCTGAGTTGGAACTGAGACTCTCTAACCTCTATAAGATTCGGGAGGCTGAAAATCACCTGGACACGATCATTTTTGGACGGACATTGGCACCAGTGACTGACTCGCAGCTAGCTGAGACGGCTACTTACCTGGGTGAAATTGACATATCACCATCCACCTCCACCCCTGCTCCGGTCACCTCAGTTGTCTATGACTCCAGCACCAAACACTGGCTTCAGCTTGGAGCTAAACCCAAAGCCCCAGGTGGTTCTTCACAGCCTCAATGTGCGCCCTGGACCATGGTTGGGCCCAATAGTAAATGTCAGGGACTGACCAGATATGGCCATGCCTCCTCCCTTCCCCTTTTGCTGGAAAACAGATTCAACATCCTTTCCCTGGAAGATTTTCCCCACCTGGACATTGATCTTCCTCCCATGGCTGCCCCTCCTCCTTCAGCAGCGGCCTAAGCCCGCAAGCCCTGGATCAAAACTACCTTAGGTGTGCCAAACGTTATAGCAGCTCCAAAAAGAAGAGAACGCAACCCCCCGCATCACCCCCATACCGGCACCTTGCTGCCACAGCAGCAACAACAACGGCAAAACTACCCACCATTTCAGAAGCCACTGACAAAGTCCCCCCAGATGATGCTGGTAATTGGTGATTCAATAATGAGGAATGTCAGAAGCAGGTGCTGTTACAAATTTTTTTTCCTGGGGCTAAAGTGTCAGACATTGAGGCTCTTACCCCTGACCTATTAAATGAATACCCCCACACTAAAACTGTTATTGTGCATGTCAGATGTAACAACATCCCAGATGAAGCATCTGCGATCCTAAAGAGAGTCTTCAGGAGCTTTCTGTCCACTCTTAAGAACTGTGGCAGACGTGTGTTTATTTCTGGACCGCTTGGTCCTTTTAGATGAGATTGCAATTATTTTAGCAGAACTCTTAGCCTTAATACCTGGTTGTGTTCAACATGTCCTACTTTTAACATTGGTTTTATAGACAATTTCAACCTGTTCTGGAACCACCCATCATTTATGAGGCCATATGGCACCCATCCAAATAGACTCGGTGCATGTGTTTTAAGGGACAATCTGTTTTATTCCATTCAGCATTTTTTAGTACAGTGACTGAAAGCTGGTGTGTTAACTCACCCCAAAGTACATGGGTCTGCCAACCAGCCCTTCTTTGCTTCCACTTCTCATATTAATCCTATTAATCCAAATAATTCTCGCTGTTTAGATCAGTCTTCAATTCATAACCCCATAGAGATTGTCTGTCTCCCGTTGCCCAAAACATTATAACCCAAGACAAATACAACATAACTTAATAAAGATTAAAACCACTAATTTGCCACAGTTAAATAAAATAATAAAATGCAGACTGCTGAATATAAGATCTGTCAGATAAAGCGACCTTAATTAATGATATGATCATGGATTACAATATAAATATATTCTGTCTCACAGAAACATGGCTACGCCCCGATGATTTTGTTAGTATCAGTGAGGCCACCCCTCCAGCTATGGTAATATTCATATTCCTAGAAACACTGGCCGAGGTGGTGATGTCGGGGTAATATATGAATCCACATTACCAATGAACCCTCAACCTAAGCTAGACTCAAACTGTAACTCTTTTGAATGCTTAATCTTTAGCTTAGCACATCCATCCTGGAGGTCAGAGCGGCCTATCGCCCTCCCAGTGCTTCTTTTGCTGAATTTATGTCTGAATTCTCTGAGTTCTTAACAACCTTAGCTCTCAGTTCAGACAAGATTATCATAGCTGGTGATTTTAATATTCATATAGATGTTGATAATGATAGTCATATGCCACATTTCCACTATATAGTTCTGCTCTACTCTTTTCTTTTCTTTTCTTTTTTACTTGTTTCTCCCACGGCTGCACCTCCATCAAAACCGCGGAAAGCCGAGTATTGCTGGGGGTGGGCGGGATCGAGGTGGCGCTACACTCTGCTGACGTAGTAAAGGACGCGACCGACTCCTCCACAACAAAGAAAAAAATAGCGGATTACGAGCGGAGGATTTCCACGGTGGTCACTATTCTTCTGTGGGTTTTTAACACAATGAATATCTTTAACGAGACAAGAGAATTTTACAGGAGAAGACGACGTGGATTGAGACAACACACGTTGGAGCAGGAGAGGAGAATAGCGGTTGCCCAGGAGGAATCTGAAGCAGCTGCATATGAAGCAGAGATCATTCAGAGATCATTTCATTTGTTCAGTGTTCATGTGCATACATATGTCAAACGTGTTTTTTAAATAAAATGTTGTGCACTTTTAAACTACGTCACCTCTGTTGTTCAAAACGGTTAGATGTTAACAGACGGTTAATTAAATGCTGAAACACCGGGGTAATTTAAAATAATGCAGAAGCTTAATCCTAAACCCCTTTAACTTACCAAATAATTTATAATATTATAAAAAAGCCAATCCAAATCTAGACCCATTTTGTGTATTGTGTAATAATGATACACTGATGATAAACTGACTTCCCAAAAAAAGCAGCAGCTAGACAATGCACTTTTGGTTTGATGGAATTGCCAATTGACCTTGGAATTATATGTGGAAACTTGTTATACTTCCAGTTAACTTTAACTTACAAAATAATTAAAAATATTATAAAAAAGCCAATCCAAATCTAGGCCCATTTTTTGTATTGTGTATCATTTGAGTATCATTGTACAATCTATTGTTCTTTATAAGGGTTATCTGTTCAGTGGTGGCTAATTACACACTAAAACAACGTAGAAAATGACTGCAAAGAAAATGCTGCAGCTAGACAACTCACTTTTGGTTTGATGGAATTGCCAATTGACCTTGGAATTATATGTGGAAACTTGTTATACTTCCAGTTAACTTTAACTTACCAAATAATTTATAATATTATAAAAAAGCCAATCCAAATCTAGGCCCATTGTGTATCATTTGAGTATCATTTTTCCCATCTATTGTTATTTATAAGGGTTATCTGTTCAGTGGTGGCTAATTACACACTAAAACAATGTAGAAATGACTCAAAAAAAAAATGCTGCAGCTAGACAACTCACTTTTGGTTTGATGGAATTGCCAATGAACCTAGAAATTTTATGATGAAACTTTTTTTAATCCTACTAAATACTGTGACATTGTCACACTGCCCAACACCAAATTATAATTTTCTTTTTCAAACCAAAGATCACTATGGATCTATTGAATCACAATAGCATAGGTTTATCATATTCATGTCAACGTTTACAACATCGAAAATGTTATATTTGGGTTTACATGTATGGGTATTTTCGCTTTATATTATACTAGACTGCTTATAATTTATTGGAATTCTCAGAATTTGGAATGCCGATATAACATTCAGTTCACATGTACTTACCTTTTACCTAATTCGACTTTCACCTTTATCAGTGTCTACTGCTGAATGTAAATTACACCTGTGCAACTGCTTACAATTTTACTTAAAAACTGTACCCAATGTAGAGCAATGGATACAACAGTGGTAATATTTATTAAATTTAACAATAACAATTACATTACCATTAAAAATCTTGACACCTTTATGGCTGAACAGCAGGATTAGGGTCATATGAGGCAATGGAATGTGTATGTAATTATTCGCCTTTATCATCCAGTGTTATAATATACAAACCACACTTTTATCCAAAAGACTAACATTTTATTACATTACAAATATTCCCAAAACATGTTAACAAATGGGGAGCTTTCAGTACTTCGACCAGACTGCCAAAATGGTTTAGGAAGGATCCGTGGAAGGAAGACATCTCTGTCAGCTCATCCCTTCTTAATGCGGCTTCCTGCTGCTGGGCTAACTGCAGGTGTCTTTCGCGCTGTTCATGCTGCCGTTGATGCTGTTCGAGCATCCTTTCATGGATCCGCATCTCCTCAGCATGATTCTGGGCCATCAGTGATGCAAGGTCTGCAATGTTGCTGCTTTTCAGCTTGCCTATATGAAAGACAGAAGTCATTGTATTTAGATAACACCGGATCAAAACATGTCAGAAAAAATATTATGGAATTAAACTGTTGAAAGCCTGTGGTAGGATGCTTTGTTGCTGTATTTAAGCTCAACTGTCATGTTGTTGCCCCTCAGTAGAGTGGACTATATGCAACTTCTGTGGTGATGTGGTTAGGCCCTCCTTCATTTCAAAAAGGATTAATTGTAAAAAGTATTTTGATTTAATGGGTTATTTTTAAAAGAATTTCTTTGTACTGTGGCCTCATAAATCAGAATGGGTTAATAGTGTTAGCTGACTTGAAGAATTTCGATCAAGCATTTTGATTTGAAGTCGGTACATGTGCTCCTTTTTTTTTTGTGAAAATACAACAGTGTTTCCACCACCAACACACCTATAACACTGGGCCACTGTGGCTATGAACACCCCTGAATCTAGTATTTTTATAAACATAGAAAGACATTTTAAATTCCTTATTATGCATCTATAGAAAATAACAATCACATATAAAAACAACCGGGTGTTAATTTTCAGTTTGTTGTGCCTTACCAGCACTTGACCGGGAGATGCCGGATAGTGATGGAGCTGGCAGTCCAGTGAGGCGGACCCCAAGGGATTTGAAAACTGTGTATAGAAGGAAAAAACACACAATAAAGCTCACAAACAAAGTGCAACATGTACCGCAAACACAAAACTTTTTAACCAGAATACAATAAGCTTACGTCAGCGTTTTGTTCACGTGAATACTGAAATAAAAGCGCGATTCAGCAGCTTGATGCGAAGTAACAACAAGGTACAGAGGTAGCTAGCTATTAGCGGGCTAGCCATCACCACAATTGCCCACAATCAAACAACTTTCTTTATTGCTTAAATAAAGTGCGCTTTTGACCGAAACGCAAGAAGACGGACAATAACAAAACAACACTCACCGTCACCGTTTTCCAATTGCGTGGCCGTGTCGAGTCCAAATTCTCTGCCATTGATAGCAGGCCGGACACTTCCTGGTATATTTTTTCATTGTGAGTTGCCCCACCAACTCGCTCTGGATGTAGTCATCGGCTACGAGGGACAGAAAAGTCCGCACCTCCTCGTTTGTTCATGGAATAAACTTGCGCGTGGACATCGTTATATGAGAACACAATTGTGAATCCAGTCACTGCGGTTACTCGCTGAAATTACAAATGGCGGTCGTGTAGCTTCAACAGAAAACAAAACGGACGCGTTTTGTGACGTTACGCCCTGACCAATCAGCGTTTAGCAGTCGATTGACGTCAAATCACACCTCGCTTTTCGCTCGGCTGTACCCTGCCTCTGAACAGGCACGAAAATTGTAACGGTTAAACCGTGAGGACTTGGGTGGAAATGGCGAAAAACCGAACCAAGTAAAAAAAAGTAAAGCCCAGGTGATACTGGTGGAAATGGAGCTTTAGTGTAGCATTTCTCTCCCTCTTAAATTCAACTGGTTTTTCTCAGTGTGTTAGTAAACCAACTCATAATCACACCCTTGACCTGGTCTTGGCCTACGGTGTAGAAATTGATGAGCTGCTTGTCATCCCTCAAAATCCTACACTGACTGATCACTATTTGACAACGTTCAAATTTGTGCTATCCGATTTCACAGCATCAAGCAGAAATATAGTTACCAGATACTTATTGTATCTGATAGTGTCGTGGCTTGCTTTAAAGAATTAATCCCTTCAGCACTTACTCTATTACCATGTCTCAGTATAGCAGACAGCACTGACTACTTGAATCCATTAGAATTAGACCTTTTAGTTGGTAGTACTGCAGCCTCACTGCAGTCAACACTTGACTCCATAGCCCCTCTTAAAAAGGAAACTATTAAAAATAGGGGACTAGCTCCATGGTACAACTCCCATACCTGTAAGTTAAAACAGAAAGTTAGATCCTCTGAAAGGCTCTGGCGTGCAAATAAGAGAGAAGAAGCTTGTTCAGCCTGGAATGCCAGCCTTACCCACTATAAGAAATCTCCCCGTAGTGCTAGGCGACAGTACTATTCATCCTTGATGGAAGAAAATAAAAAACAAAACAAAACAGATTTCTCTTTAACACTGTGGCTCAGCTAACCGAGCCAAAATGCCATAGATCCCTACATCCCTCCAACTCTTAGTGCAGATGACTTTTTGATTTTTTTTATGATAAAATTGTCAGTATTAGGAAAAAATATTCCAAAAAATAGCCCCCTAAAAATGCCAAGCCTCTACTTAACGCTGCTGTGCCCACAGGCTCAGAACTCCACTTTTCTAAATTTTCTTGTATTAATCATTCTGATCTAGCCCTAATAATGTCAGCCTCTAAACCAACTACCTGTCTTTTAGACCCAGTCCCTGCTAGACTAGTGAAGGAATTGCTATCTCTTATTAGTCCTCTCTTTTGAACATAATTAATATGTCCCTATTGACAGGACATGTACCGCAGTCATTTAAAGTGGCAGTAATTAAACCTCTACTTAAAAAAAAACCTTTGCTTGATTCTGGGATTTTGGCCAATTGTAGGCCAATATCTAACCTCCCCTACTTTTCCAAGATCCTCGAAAAAGTAGTCGCCAATCAACTATGCACCTTTTTAGAAAAATTCTATATTTGAGAAATTTCAGTCAGGTTTTAGGAAACATCACAGCACAGAGACAGTCTTAGTGAAAGCTACTGATGACATCCTTATGGCATTTGACAAAGGACTTGTCTCCGTCCTTGTTTTATTGGACCTCAGCGCTGCCTTTGATACCATTGACCGCCATATTGAGACTTTAACAACAAATTGGCTTGAATGGAAGAACGCTAAGATGGTTCCAGTCTATCAGACCATTCCCAGTTTGTTCATGTCCATTACAAGTCCTCTATTCAGACCACGGTTAGCTATGGGGTTCCGCAGGGATCAGTACATGGACCAGTATTTTTTACATTATACATGATGCCTTTGGGAGACATTATGAGGAAGCATTCTATTCATTTTCATTGTTATGCTGACGACACTCAGTTGTATTTATCCATCAATCCAGATGATCCCAGCCAGTTGGGTTTACTCCAGGAGTGTCTTAAGGATATCAAAACCTGGATGAATTACAACTTTCTATTGCTGAATACAGATAAAACTGAAGTTATTGTTCTTGGCCCCAGACATGCTAGAAGTACTCTTTTTAGCAAGATAACAACACTAGATGGCATTGCACTGGCTTCTACGTCTTCTGTTAGGAATCTTTGAGTTGTCTTTGACCAAGATGTGTCTTTCAACTCTCATATACAGCAAACCATTAAGACCGCCTTCTTCCATCTGTGTAATATTTCTAAAATTAGGTCCATTCTGTCTCATAAAGCCTTTATCACCTCTAGACTTGACTATTGTAACTCACTTTTATCAGGTTGCCCAAATAAGTCCATAAAGTTTCTCCAACTCATTCAAAATGCAGCTGCACGTATCCTTATGAGAACAGGGAGAAGAGATCACATTACTCAATTTTTAGCTTCTTTACATTGGCTCCCAATAAAATATAGAATTTAATTCAAGATATTGCTCTTAAGCTATAAATCTCTTAATGTTATGGCTCCTTCTTACCTGCAAGAACTCTTAGTTCCCCATCATCCAACCAGAGCTCTGCGCTCCCAAAAATCCAAACTACTAGTGGTCCCCAAGGTATATAGAAGTAGATTGGGAGGTAGAGCTTTCAGCTATCAAGCTTCCTTCCTGTGGAACCATCTTTTCAGTTCAGTTCAGGAGGCAGACACTTTCTCTTTATTCAAGAGCAAGTTGAAATCTTTTCTCTTTGATAAGGCCTTTAGTTAAAAATTCTGCCCCTGCCAGGCCTTTACTTGCATGTGCAGCCTGGCCAGGCCTGGTACTGGACTGTTTGGCTTTGAATGTTGCATTTGTATGTTTGTTTTGAATGTAGCTACTCAAACCAGCCGGTCGAGGCGGATGGCCGTCCTCTATGAGCTATGGTTCCACCCAAGGTTTTCTTGCCTGTTAAAGGGAAGTTTTTCCTCACCTGTGTTGCCACAGTGCTTGCTCTTAGGGGTCTCAGCTGGGTTCTATAAACTAAGAGTGTGGCCTAAACCCACTCTTTTCTGTAAAGTGCCTTGAGACGACCTGTGTTGTGATTTGGCGCTATATGAATAAAATTGAATTGAATTTTACAGCAACTCTATGTAAGATTTTCACCTCAAACTGTTTACAGAATTGAATATCACTTTCCTCATAGCCTAAGTAGGCCCACATTGCCTACAACAGCTCTTTTTTGTTGGGATTACTGGAAGGGGTGGGCAGCAGCTGTGAATCACAGAGCACAATTTTAGCCACCAACAACAAAGCACACTGTGGTCAGCTGTTAGCTGACCACTGTGGTCAGCTACTAATGTGTAGCACATCTTAGGTTTTAAATGCTGCTGATAAACAATGCAAGCCACTTGTGCCTATATTGTTTATGAAAAGTCTATCGGCCTTTGTGGGACATTTTGTTACCCAAAGCAATCATGTGTTGTCGGGGAAAAGATGATCATCTGTTATGCCAGAGACGATGTTCAGATGCTCTTGGCAAAGTGTCATTCTTCTAAAGTGCAACATACCTCTTCTGTACATGTGAAAATAATGTGTAGCACATATTAAGTTTTAATGTTGTTATCCTGCTAGTGGGAATTCTTTCAAACATTTATTATTTGAGAATGAATGAGCACTTAAACAGTTGTGTTGTGGTTAAGGTAATAGCTTGGTATGTTGGAGGTCCCAGATTAGAATCTTGCCAGGGAAGTCTAATTCTGCTAAGTACAGCATGCCTCTCTTGTGCATTTTAAAGCAATTCTCTGTAAGAATTTCACCTCAAAATAATGTTTACAAAATTATGGCTGTCGGGACTGTGGGACCAGGACCAAGAAAGTTACGTAGTGTTGCTTTCATAACTGTGTAGCACATCATAGGTTTTAAATGGTGTTGCTAAACAATAGGGGGAAAGGTAGTTAGGCCCCCACTGGCAATGTCCAACCGGAGATTTGAACCCACAACCTCCGACTCCAGAGTCCAGCACTCTGCCTGTGTCACCAAGAGGGTCGACCTACCACTTGGCAAAGTGGACCGACCACTTGGCAAGCCAAATAGGAATGCTTTTATTGACTCTGCTACAAATACAAGGCCTTGGAGTCTATATCTACTAAGAACCCAATGAGCACCACTTGCAGCTATATTCATGTCTGTATTGTAACGTTGGGGCTGTGAGGAAGGGGCGGGTATTCTCCCAGCATGCTTTGCGCCACGAAGAATTCAAAGACTGTTATCCGTGTGTTTTAAGTGTTATTGCTGTGCCATTATAACTGTATAATGAGACCAGTTATGATAGTGTTGTTTTCCCTATATGTGACAAATCATGTGTCTGTGTCACGATGAATGAGATGCGGGGCTGTGTAAATGATCTCCCCTCCGTTCTGTGTAATGAGTGTGTGAAGAATAAAGCCTGTTGTGTCACAACAGTGGGATAATGAAGAGATTGAAGCGAGAATCAGGATGGCAATTCGGCAGCTCGAGTGGCTCATCTCTCAAATGGAGATGGACAACAGAGCTGACACACGGACCCCCGGAGCTGCTTGCCGTGACGAATGGAGCAGCAGACCAGATGAGGCAAGCAGGCCCCGCCTTCCACCTATCTCAAGGCAGTGCGGGCCAAACAGAGCAAACCTGCCCCGCTTCCCACCTTTTTCAAGGCAGGATGGGCTGGCAATTCCACTGCGACCGGGGGCGGCAATTGACCAAGAGGCGACCGTCCCACTGACCCTCCAATGGGCCAAACTTCCCCGCTTTGGTGACCAAACCCTGCTGGATGACTACCTGGTTCAGGTCGAACTGGCTGCTGCGCTGAATGGCTGGACCCAAAGAGACCGCCATGCAGGTCGCGCTGGCCCTGGAGGGCGGAGCTCTCTGTGCGCTGTCTGACCTCTGGCCTGGGGAAAGTCACAGCTGGCCAGCACTACAAGGAGTGCTCCAGAGGCAGTTTGGGAGAGTGACCCACGGTGATCACACCCGGGAACAGCTGGCCAACCGCCGGCGAGGCAGCTGAGAGAGCCTGGGAGCTGACGCAGCGGACATATGGCTGCTGACACAGTGTAGCTACCTGGAGTTTGAGCCGGGGGGAATGGAGAAGCTCGCCCAACAGAACTTCATCCGGGGGCTCCAACCGGCCCGGGTCCAGGAACACATCCAGATTCACGCCGTGAGCAGCTGGGAGATGGCCGTGCAGAAATGCAGTGGGTGGGGCCGATTTCCAGAGCTTTCCAGGCCACAGCTGAGAGCAAGGAGGAGGAGGAGGAACTGTGCCAGATCAGTGGCGTGGCCAGCGAGAAGATGACAACGGCAGCGCGAGGAGGGATGCTTCCACTGCAGGGAGCAAGGACACATTGCACGTTACTGCCTGGCACCCACCCCGCAATGAACTGCCCCTCGCCAGTGTTAAATTAGAGCAAGGTGGTATGGACGGGGACCGGCTGCCTCCTACAGCCATTTCTCCTGATGGACTATCACCATGTTTGGGCCGAACTGGACACTCACTAGGGATGTTCCTGCAGTGCAGCTTGGACAGCACGCCAATCCGACCCCTGAGTGACACCGGTTGTATCATCTCCCTGGTCTGACCTGGAGTGCTGCCCGGTATGGATAAAGCCGGACAGCAGGGGTGGGAACTCACCGGGTGCTGCATCACCACAGCCACCGGTGACTGCGTCAGACTGGGAGGGCGGCAAGCTCTTGTGGTGGGGGTGGCCGGTCAGAACACAAACCACCCATTCTGGCTGGTTGACATCCAAGACTCCTGCATCATTAGACTAGATCTGATCTCAGCATGGGGCGCAACGATCAACACCGCCAACTCGTCTCTCCTGCTGGGGGCTTGGACCATCACACTCTGCAGCGGGAGCCAGACGAGGAACCCGGGGGCCTGCATGATCAAGGGGCCACCAGAACAGACCGAAACGGGTGGATCACCGCCAGAACTGAACACAGCAACACCACCAGTGCGAGCAGAAGAAGCGCCATCACTGTTAGAGACAGCAAGGACAGAGAAAGCAAGGACAGAGACAGCGGGGGTAGGGTGGGGATGCGGTGACAGCAGAGAGGGTCACTGCATCAGCAGAAACACCTCAGGCAGTCAAGAAATTGTTCCAGCGGAGCTGCAGCGAATTAGAATTGGGACAGAGATGCCAGCTGCGGGAGCTGTTGGACTGCTATATTGACATCTTCACTGCCAAGGATGAGAAGTGCACCCGAACCAGCTTGTTGCAGCATCAGAGGGACACCGCTGAGACCAGGCCAATCCGGCTTCAGCTCCTCCCCCACCATCTGCCTTTTTCAAGGTGGGTGGTGGTATAAGAAAAAATACAGGAAATGCTGGAGGCGGATGTTATTGAGCCCTCCAGCAGCCTCTTGGTGGCGCCGGTGGTTCTGGTTAAGAAGAAGGATGGTTCGTGGTGGTTGTGTGTGGATTACCGGTGCCTGAATGACATCACCAGTAAGGACTCCTACCTTCTGCCCCGCATCGATGACACACTGGATTACATCACCGGCTCCAGCTGGTTCAGCTCGCTGGATCTCCGCAGCGGCTGTTGGCAGGTAGAGCTGTTACCGGAGGCCTGCCAGAAAACAGCCTTCACTGGGCAGGGACTGTGGCAGTTCAAGGTGATGCCATTTGGACTTTGCAATGCCCCGACCACCTTTGAACATGTGATGGAGCGAATGCTGGCTCATGTGCCCCGGAGCCTCCGCATCATTTATCTGGATGACCTGCTGGTTCATGCAGGTGACTTTGATGGTGCCCTGTACAACCTCCGGGAAGTATTAGACACCGTCTGCGGGGCCGGGCTGCGGCTGCACCCGTGGAAATGCCACTTGTTTTGGTGAGAAACCACCTTCCTGGGCCACGTCGTCAGTGCTGTGGGAGTCGCCACGGAGCCAGAGAAGGTGGCAGCAGTAAAAAAACTGGCTGGTGCCGCGGGACGTAGAAGAGTGATGGAGTTTTCTCAGACTGTGAGGTTTGTGAAGGATTTCACCACCATCACAAGCCCGCTGCATCAGCTGACACAGAAGGGCCGCTCGTTCGAGAGGAGTGCTCGAGTTGGTCCACAAGTTGGGTTGTGGGGGGGGGACAACTTTGGGGTTAGACAAAGACTCTGCAGCATCTCTGGGCCCGGTTCTACTGGCCGGGGTGTCATCAGGATGTAGAGCTCCATGTCCATCGCTGTGACACGTGCATGGCTCAGAAAGGGCCGACTCAGCAATCCCAAGCCCCCTTGCAGGAGTACCAGGTGGGGGCACCCATGGAGCGGGTGGGAGTGGATATTCTGGGCCCTTTCCCGACCACGAATCGGGGGAACCACTACATGCTGGTCGCAATGGATTACTTCACAAAATGGGTACAGGCGTATGCGATCCCTGATCAGAGCACCACCACCACAGCATCAAAGCTGATGGACGAGATATTTTGTCAGTTCGGCGTGCCGGAGGAGCTGCACAGCAATCAGGAACGGAACTTCAAGGCAGAGGTCTTCGGAGGTCTGCTGGTGACTGGGCATCCGGAAGACCCGAACCACCCCACTACATCCACAGAACGACGGCCTGACCAAACGTTTCAACCAGACTCTGACCACTCAGCTCGCCATCCTAGTAGACCAGTGACAGCAAGATTGGGACCTGCATCTGTCCTTGGTTCTGTGGGCGTACCGGGCGGCAGCTAAGGAATCCACCCTGTGAACCCCTGCAGCGCTGATGTTTGGACGCGAGCTGCGCACACCGGTGGATTTGATGTTCGGCTTTCCCCCAGAGCCGGAGGTGGAGGGCAAACTGGGGTTGGAGTATTTGTTTTGCTTGAGAGAACGTCTTCACATGGTGCACAAACTGGCTCGGGAGGCCCTGGCAGCTGCGGGAAGTTAACAGAAGTGAGCGTACGACTCCCACTGCCAGGGGAGGGACTTGCACCGGGGGATCAAGTCTGGGTTTTCTGCCCAGAGTGTGAAAAGGGACTATCACCAAAGCTGGCAAGCCACTGATCAGGACTGTGCGTGGTGCTACAGAGACTGTTGGATGTAGTGTACAGGGTGAGGCTATAGAAGAGGAACTGGGTCGTGGTGCTTCACCGTGTCTGCCTAGCCCCGTACCAGCCAGCTGCCCCATGCATGGCTGAGCCAGAGGCTTCATCCCGACCGGATACCCCGGTCAAGACAGGAATGGACACTAATGGGCCTGTGTGTGCTGGTTGCTGACAACGGCAGCCCCACTGATGCGTAGATGGATTTGTATTGGATTTTTGAGTTGGACTTTATTATTCTGGGTACAGAAACCTGTCAGGGGGGAGGGGTGCAGTGTAACGTTGGGGCTGCAAGGAAGGGATGGGGATTCTCCAAGCATGCTTTGCACCGCTGAGGATTCAAAGACTGTTAGCTGTGTGTTCTAAATGTTATTGCTGTGCCATTATAACTATGTAATAAGACCAGTGGTGATAGTGTTGTTTTTCCTATGTATCATGTAATCATGTGTCTGTGTCAGCATGAGTGAGATGAGGGGCTGCGTTAATGACCTCCCCTCTGTTCTGTGTCATGAGTGTGGGAAGAATAAAGCCTGTTGCGTCACAATCATCTCATTATTATTTGTGTGAACCTTTGCAACGTCACAGTATTTTATTTGTTTCACATTTGGCAATGTTCATGCAAAAATGCAAGATAGATGATAACCATCATCATAACCATATCAGTCACTGTAGCCAAGCAGATAGCCAAATTATAAGCTCCATCATCCTTCTTAATAATCCACTTCAAAATAGGAATGAAACAGGTCAGCTGGAAGGTTAGACTGACTAATAACATCTCTTTACACTAAAGTGGCCAGGCCAGCCATCCCTCAACTGTAATCATTCTCTGTGGAAGCCTCATCTTTCATGGGTGTGACTTGGCCTTCATTCGGACACCATGTGTACCGTGTGTGTGTGTGTGTGTGTGTGTGTGTGTGTGTGTGTGTGTATGAAGGAAAGAAGAGAGTGAAACACCAGAGACTTGCTACACAAGTGATGGATTTAGAAGAAGACATGAATAGATGAGGCACGAATGGAGGTCCCTGAGTGTGAGAGAAATGACACCTCATTATTCAGGTATGTGTCTTTGTGTGTGTGTGTGTGTGGGGGGGGGGGGGGTGTAGGGATACCAGATGTCTCATGAATTGAACAGAGACAAACATGAATTGCCACAGCCCCCCACCCCACCCCCAAATGTTGTTTGATGGTCTGCATAACATCTGCAGCTACTCAGTTTTGTATCCTCTGTAATGTGTCGCCCTATGGAAACTTTAAATAAAAGGCTGCTGCTGTGCCATATGCAGAGGTGATCCAGGTTTGTATGATACCCTGGGCAGACAGCCCCCCCCTATGATTATAATATAAATAAAATAATTAAACAATTAATGCAACACAAATGGAATAGAAAGTTCTTCTTCTGTTGTACACAAATCCTTCAAGCATATAGAAAACACTTAAAAGAATCAGTCTGCCAATTACACCACTACAACACTGCAATTCACATTGAATGAAAACAGACTGAACTGTACAACTGCAATCTAAAGACTGACCTTTGTTTTCCTTGATGCAAATCTTATCTGCTTTTGGCCATTTGATTATCTTTTGAGTTATTTGTAATTATTCCTTAGTCTGCGTTTGGTTTTGTTATTTACTTTGTGACTGACAGCCACGCTTCCCTCACCTGTCTACTCTTGATAGCTGATTCCAATCTGTCATTGCCTCTCCCTGCTCAGGTTTACACACATCACTACACATGCACACACACATACTGTACATGCACACTCTCATTCACACCTGCACTCATTCAGCTCAACACACGCCCACTCATTCCACTCGCACACACACACTTACTCACACCGGCAATCACTTGGGTCATTATGTCTTGTATTATTTAAGCTCTGTCTTCCCATTTGTGTTTTCCAGATTATTGTTGCATAGCCATCTGCATTGTCTACTGCATTGTCCCGCTGAGTTGTTTTTTCTGGCATTATCGCCATGGACTGCACTGTCCCCGGCTCAGTGAGTACTGTTTTGTTTCCCCTGGCTTCCAGTTATGTCTGGAGCACCTTGGGTCTTCTTTGTTACTTCCCCCCACTGGCAGTTACGTCTGCAGCGTCTTGGTTACTCTCCGTATGTACTCACCTGGAGCTGAGGGGCGTCCGGCGCGTAATCCCAGTGATTCCTCATTGTACATGACCACCTGTTTCTTTGTTTGTACTGTTTTTCATGTTTTGTTCAATAAATAAACACAACATCCTCCTGCATTTGGGTTTCAGTCTCTCCTGCCTCAAAAAGGCAGTAATTCATGACATAATACATATCAAAAAGTACAGAAATAAAACACAATAGGAAAATGGCAAACAGAACCTTTATACAGGGAACAGATAATGATCAATACAAGGATAACGGAAGGAGGTATGGAACTCTCAAGAAATAATATGGCAGATAAATTTGAATACACAGGAAAGTCATGAAACTGAGTTTGGGGGGAAATCCAAACTCAGTACATGACAGAGCCCCCCCCCCCCCCCCCCCCCCCAGGTGTGGAAAGCAGACACCCAACGTAACATCAAAAGAAAAAAGAAATAACCTGCACCCCCCTCCCCAATCAGGAACTACCACAATCAACCCAGGGCGGGTGGTGGGGGAACAGGCCAGGAGGGAACAAAAATCAACCCTGCTCAGGACCCACACTGGAAAAAATAGACAATTAGACTGCAAGTCCAGAAGTTAGATGGCTCGGGAGATGAAGAAACAACAGCCAAAGTGGCGACAAAGTGAAATGAAAAACGGAGTTCTTAAATATGATTCAAAACTCATAATACAACAAGTAACAGGTGTGAGTTCACCTGAGCGAGCAAAAGGAAATAATGAGTAATCAAGAGAACAGCTGAGATGTGAGGGAGGAGCGGCTGAATGGTAATGACAGGTGAGGGAGGGGCACCTGGCAGCTTGACAGGCGGCAGGGCACACCCACGCAAGGCTGACAAACTCTGACAGCTGTCAACAGAGAGAAGGAAAACAGAAAAACAAAATAAAATAACATCGTAAATAATACATATCAAAAACTACAGAAATAAAACACAATAGGAAAATGGAAAACAGAACCTAAATTCAGGGAACAGAAAATGATCAATACAAGGATAACGGAAGACGGTATGGAACTCACAAGAAAAAAAATGGCAGATAGATATGAATACACAGGAAAGTCATGAAACTGAGTTTGGGGGAAAATCCAAACTCAGTACATGACATTAGGCATTGTTTGCCTACGTATCAAAATCCCTCTAAAACGCTGGCATATCGTGTATCCATAACAAGTTGGACATATACGGAATGTATGAGTAACTTATACAGTATAGAACGTTTCGATAACTTATAAATAACTTAAACCAATGAATGCTTAGCTTGTTGCTGGTGTTCACAACTTATGCGCAATGATAGTGTAACTTATGCATAACTTATGCATAGCTTTTCCTAACTTATCTATAGCGTGGTCATGCCAAACTCCTGTCGCCTCCCAATCCATGAATCCTAGGTGTGCGAGAGATCATCTCTGTTCAACTGAGATGGTTCTCCCCTCCAAAGACCATCGCACGGTGGGGGGTGTGAGCAACCGGGCAGAGCTGTCAAATCTGTCAGGTCTGTCACACCTAAAACAGCTGATGTGACACATCACGGATGTCAGATGACAGTTGCTACAACCTGGCTTAACAGTTAGGACAAAGGCACGAGAACTGATGGCGATAGCAGTTTATTTACAAAAAAATTAAAAAAGACAATGCACGGAGTGTGCTTTCACTGGTGTTGACCCTAAAACAGCAGAGAGCCGCAGCCAAGGGAGAGCAAAGTGGGATTTATCATCCAACAACAGCTGATAGAAAACAGCTGAGCTCTGTGCGTTGGGTGATCTCATCAGCTGATTGGATCCACCTCCTCTGCTGTTCTGACATTTTGGCATATCTAGCAGAACAGCACTGGACAGCTAATGGTACAGACTGCAGTCAAAGGTTGAAAACATGGCAAGGAAGGCTAAACAGCAATTTGGATCTTCATAATATCTTGTAGCTTGAAAGGTTACACTTATGTTGGCTCTGACAGTCCCCAACAGTTCCCATTACATGGACTACGTGTATGTGTATGTGTATGTGCTGCAGGCAGCAGCTGAGCTAATCAGAAGAGAGAGCAGGTCAATCATGTCAGCTCTTAATTAGTAAAGTTGTCACCCAGTCTACACAGACTTTGGGTGTCTTGAAAAGTGCTATTTAAATCTAAAGTATTATTATTATTATAATACTATGATTTATTTCTTTTTCTATCTTTATTTCAGATAGATTAAAAGTAAAGATTAAAAGAAAGGAACAGAATAATACAACAAAGGGGAAAAAAAAACATCTTACAAGGTCAAATTAAACAATAACTCCTCTGATCATACAGTTCAACATAAGTTGTCCGAAATGGGTGATGGCTGAAGCCGCAGCTTATATTGCCCACCCATATTCCATCCGAGAATTCAAAAGAAAAACAACAAGAGCGATTACAATTCAGAACAAAGCTAAGACAAAACGTGATGATAAACTAAGCAACAACACGACACAACACAGATGGATATGACAATCCTTATGTGATTTTACATGTCATCTTGTATATACAGTATGTTCAGGTTCAGATTCAGGTTACTTTATTTGTACCCGTAGGTAGATTTCTTGTGCAGTCAGGTGACATCCATATTTACAAACCACTATTACATTCAACATAAACACAAACACAGGCACACATGAAGCTGACTATAAACATGATAAAAATACTCAAGGCTCCATCAATCAGGACATAAGACAAAGAGATGAGAGGAAAAACAGAGAGATCAGAGAGAAGGGTCATATTTAAAAGTTAAAGACTAGTCAAAGAGATTAAAAACGCAAGTCTAAAATCCAATAAAAGATTTAGAACCCAAATAAAAAACCTACAAAAATAAGTAAATATAAAATAAAATTAATAAATAGGTAACTAAATTATGTGCAATATATTGTTACAACTTGTTCAACTCTTTGACAGCAGCAGGAACAAAGCTGTTTTGGTGGCGCTGGGTTTTACTTTTTGGGACAGGAAACCTCCGTCTGAAGGGAAGAAGCTGAAAGTGGAAGTGCAAAGGGTGGGAGCCATCATTTAAAATGGAGGTAGCAATCCTCTGTACTTGTCTGGTGTACAGGGATGTCAGGCTCAGCTGTGACTCACCAAGCAAACGACTGGACCATCTAACTACCTGATCCAAGGATTTCCTCTGTACCATGACGCTAAAGAAAAGGATAAAACAGATTCAATAAAAGCTTGATAAAACATTATCATTATGGTTCGGTCAATTTGGAAGCGTGCAAGTTTCCTTAAACAATGCAAATGTTGCTGACCCTTTTTGCACACCCTTTCACAGTTCTCTTCAAGGTTTAAATTACTATCAATAATTGTCCCAAGATATTTGTAGGATTGTACACATTCAGCGGTCTGGCCTTTTAGTACAGTGACTTCGTGCCTGGGAGTTTTCCTCCTAAAGTCAATAATCATATCTTCAGTTTTTGTCGTATTCAGCTGCAGGTAGGAATCCTCACACCAGTGAACAAAATCATCAACTACTGGGCCGTGGCCACTCTCACCGTCCTGGAGGAGACTGACATGTTTGGAGTATTTCTTCCTTTAGTTTTTGTTTAAATTGTCCAAGCGTTGTACATGATTTTAATTTAGGTCCAAAAGCATTCCACAATCTGACTCCTTGCACTGAGACACAGTGTTGCTTGGTGGTAGTTCTCACTGAAGGTTTTTGAAATATTCATGTTCCTCTGAAATGATTTTGTTTCTCCCTTATTTGGAACAACTTTTGGATATTTGCGGGCAATGACAGATTCTTCACTTTAAACATTATTACTGCAGTTTTAAAGTCAACCAGATCTTTCAACTTGAGAGCTTTTAATTTAAGAAAAAGTGGGTTTGTTGGTTCCCTGTAAGCAGCTTTTTTTATTATTCTAATAGCTCTCTTCTGAAGCATAACGATTGGATATATGTTTGTTTTATATGTATTTCCCCATACTCCAGTACAATATGTCATGTATGGGAGTATTAATGAATGATACAAAGTATATAATGTGGGTTGATTCAGCAAATATTTCACTCTGTGTAGTATTGCAATTGATTTAGATTTTTTACCTTTAATATAATTAATATGTGACTTCCAACACAGTTTATTATCTACTATTACTCCAAGAAATGTAGTTTCGGATACCCTTTCAATCTCTACACCATTTACACTGAGTTTAGATACTAAGTTGTTGTGATGGTTGTTAAAAACTATAAATTTTGTCTTACTTAAATTGAGCGTTAATTTGTTTGAATCAAACCACAGTTTAAGCTTTCTTAATTCCTTTCCGAGTGTATCCAAAAGTTGTTCCAAATTGCTTCCACTGTATAATAAATTAGTGTCATCGGCAAACAATATTAAATTCATTTTTTTCCGAAACTTTACATATATCATTTATATACAGTACATATTGAATAACAGTGGCCCCAAAACTGAACCCTGTGGGACTCCACAAATAACCTTCAGTAACTGAGTTTTTGTTACCATCACATACATACTGATATATATTATTTAAGTAACTACATAACCAGGACAGTGATACCCCCAATACCACAATTTTGCAGTTTCTTTATAAATAAATTATGATCCACTGTATCAAATGCTTTTTTTAAGATCCAGGAATACCCCAACTTAACTCCTTTTTATTTTCAATGGCAGTTGATATTTTTTCTATAAATTCCATTAGAGCAAATGCAGTTGTCCTCTTGTGTCTGAACCCATATTGCTGCTTATAATTTATTTTTAAATAAAATAATCCTAATCAATATTGAATCAGAACGGTTTGAAATGTTTCACTCTGCCTGTAATGAATACTGTGATTGCTTATTGAATTATCTTGCAAAAAGACATTAACTTCTTCAAAAAACCACTTTACTGAAATAATTTTCTATTTACAGTAAACAAGAAACATTCTGATTTAGCTTTGTTACAGCTTGCAAAGTGAACTGTTAAAAACCACAATCAAAACAATTCAATTCATCAGCTCCTTTTTCAGTTATTTAACAAATTAAATTATGTGATCAGGTAACATGAAGCACATCGGAAATAATAATGTCATGTGATATAATCTTTCAAAGAAGTCAACTTTGTCATTCATGTACAGTAGAATGAAATTATGTTTCTCCTATCTACAATGTTGATCACATCTAGAATCAGAGGGGGCACTGCCATGCAAGGTGCCGCCACAAACAACTTCTTTTCCCCATTCTATTGCTCTGAGCACCAAGCTAGAAGGCGGGAAGTACCATTTTTATATGGTCTTTGGTATGACCCGGCTGGGCCTTGAAACCCCAACCTCCCATTGTGAGGCAGATGCTCTATCAACTAGTCCACCACTCCAGTTAATAACCGAATGTCATGGTTTTAGGAGTCATTAGTATTTTAACATTCAAACCACTTCATTTAACTGTTTAACAAAACTTACTTTTAATGTTGTTTTTTCCTGCTTTGCTCCACTTCAGATGTTCGCCATTGGAGTTGGTTGACGAAGGGGTGTAGTGTAATCTGCTGGATTCTGTGAGCTGCAGACAGGGGCCGAAAATCATTCTCCACCCTTGCAGACATGTTGACTTTAGGCACGTTCACGGTAAGTGACTGAGGGTTCAGGGCTGCCCAAAACTGAAATCAGGAAGTGGCTGACTGCTCACTTGAGACTTTTTGAGCCCTTAAATGAGCCCTTCCTCTAAGTCAGCATGCTATGCTGACTTAAGGTAAGGGATTTACCCTACAGTTAAAAGCGCCATGCAGGGGTTTCTCAAGGGAAAGCTCCTGATTGGTCACATGTTCATCACTGACCACCCTTTCACCCCTGCTCACTCCACCAAAAAAAGAAAAAATACTGCCTTGACAAGAGTTTAAGATCTTTGCCAAAATAAAAATATGTCACATAAAGACTTTGACTTTAGGCTGCTTTACACACCATTTAAGCAATTTAATTACATTTTGGTTAATTATGCAGGTTTAAAAAAGATCATTTGCAGTTGTAATCAATTAAATCGTCTTAAGTGGCTGCAGCACATTTAATTAAGTTCATTCCTGAAGAAAGTAACAAGTGTGAAATAAAAATCTGAGACCCACAATAGCTGATCACATGTTTTCATGTAACACAAATTATAAGTATGGTTAAAACAAATAGGTTCAAAAGATAGCTTTTTATTAAAATGGTAATACTGAAAATGAAATGACATAATTTGATACCCTTTATTTCAATAAGAAAATACTGTATTACAATTATAGATGTTGTCGCGTGAATTGCCTATAAAAATATATTTGTCATAAGGTACAGGAATTATTTATTTTATTTAATAGTGGGTGTGAAAGGGGGCGGAGTTAAACCTTCACTTCTACACCCGCTAAATTAAATAAAAGCACTCGTAAAAGGGGCACCAGTCCTAACGGACAATAATATTAACTTTAATTTTATTTAATTTTGTACCCTCAATTACTTAATGAATCAGTCTCAAAGTTTCATTGAGTTCTTGTCCTGCCGTGATTAGGAAACATGTATATGCAAAAGAAAAACGCTTCAACTTCTCTCATTAACCCTTTTATTAAACTCATTCAGGTTACATGGCATGGCGTTCAAATGATGAATAAACAGATTCAGATGATAACAGCATAATATATCACATCAACTGATATTGGATTCCTGAACATAAAATCTAGCGTTACACCTCTGTAGAACCAAGGAGGAACCAGACTTATGTTTCAACGGTAAATGAGGCTGAAAACAACGCAATTTTATGGGGAAAATTCATAAGCTAATTATCTAAAAATGACTTCTGAATTAATCTACAAAAATTTAAGGGCAGTTACTTAAAAATGACTAAGAGTTTTCCTTCAGTTTATAGCTCTATCCTGTGGCTGAGAGATTAATTGAGCCCTGAAAAACGGACCATATTCAACTGTAATTTAATTGTTAGGACATCACGTTTTAACCCAGGAGATAAGAAAAGTAGGAGCTTCACTCACACAACAGCTGTAGGTCCACGTTTCCGCGGATCGGTACCGCTGGGTTTTGAAGTTAGGACGTCGGAGGAAGCGGCTGCTGTCCTCACAGCCGTGGAGGTGATAACTCAGCTGGGGGCCCTTCAAGGAGACAATGGCAGCCGTGGATGGTTTGTCTCAGGGCGGCGTGAAAAGTCCTTGGAAAAGAGTCCAAATTTGAGGTCTCTTGTAGCGGGATAGACCAAAAAAACTGAAGGAAAATCTTCTCAGTCTCTGTTCACTTTAACTTAGGCAAATTAAAGGTCCACTTTAATGGTATGAAAAGTCATGAAAAAAAAATGAAAAACATTTACTAGAATAAGAATGGCTTCTGAGGTGAAGGAAAAAAGTTTGAGAATTTGATTCTCTGAAAAACCGAGCTCTAAAGAAAAATGGTTTCTCCTCAGTAACCAGAAAGACTTGACAAACTTCACAAAGAACAGAATAAAACTTCACAAGGCCTTGAAACGGTGGAATGAAATCTTCTTCTGAGATCTAGATTACTATTCTGCTTCTTTAATCTTAATTTAGTTCCTAATCTTTCTCCAAATCTGTTTCTTTTTTCTTTCTGTGTTTCTAATTCTTAATTCTATCACCGTTCTCTATCTTGCTGTTCTTGTTACTAATCTTTACTTTACTTCTTGCTAATCTTGCTCTTACTTCTCTTTGTCTGTCCTTTTTGCTCTCTAAAACTCAAATCTAACTTCTCTTTTTTAAAGTTACCTCGCCGGGTCGTAAAACTGATGATGTCAATCACAAGACTGACCAATCGACTTTTTTAGAAGCAGTTTGAAATGGCTGCCATCCAATGTGAGAACATTTCTTTGTTTGAGAGCAGCCAATCAAACAAAGACACCATCCCATGAAATTGCAGAGGAAAAATCAACATTCAGTCAGTTCTTATGAAATTAGGTGCTCAATATAAAATCTAACTAAATTAAATGACTTGGCTAATATTTGGTGATCATGCATTTATACCATTACTCCAATATTACATTTGTTTGAATAACACTCATGAATATAACATTTCTTATACATAATTATAATACATGCATTCACATTTAGATCAAAATGCAGCAAACCATGCAACAAACCATGGTTGGTGATAAAAGAAGGATGATTTTCAGTGTCCTTAGGATCCAGAGGATAAGCTGAAAGAAACTTAATGTTTAGAGCAAATTAAAAGTCATCTTACATACTGAAAACACATTTCATAGGTATCCACTAGGAGGTACTGTTGAGCTGTAGATGATTTCCTTTAGGTCCATGGTATTTACAGGAAACCTGGATAGTATCGTGGGGCTATAAACCCGTCAGATTAAGCGGTTTATGACTCTTAAGAACATTGGTTTCCTGTGAAAAGGTACGTTATCAAATGCAGTGTTCACGTTGAGAGGTCTGGTCTCCTGAGTTTTATGTTCCTTTGAGCCTTTAAAAGCAAATTCTGATCCTTACAATCTCTGCAAGAGGCAACTGTTTACATTGGGGTCCTGGGAAAGCAAGCATCTTTGGTCAGGCCTGGAAGAGGCCTGCATGAGTCGACATAAAAGCCAGTGATATTCCTGAAAAGGCAGAAAAGTGGTATTCCTGTGTAATGAATAAAGTGAAATTCCTATAAAATGAAGAGAAGTGATCTTCTGTCTTGGTTTGAGGAGACGGTGATGCTACAATGTAGATGGGCAAAATTGAAGGTGAATGCAATAATTTAAATCAGAATTGGGATTTTAGTTTAAGAAATTATACAAAAACCTCTAAAGACCCTGAAACACACACAGCCTTGAACTTTCAGGATCTGTCCATTACCAGCTTTTTAGCACACCCGGTCAAAAGCAATTGAAATAAAGACTTGTATCATTATATCGCCATATTTTCTTGACTTTTAATTTGCCAGAATTTTGAGAAAAGGCTTTTTTTTTCCAAATAAACACAAATTTAACTCACTATTATACCCTCAATGGAACTGCGAAAAAAGATAATGTGTAATAACTAGGCTGGGCCAGTAGAGGTTGCACCGAGGCATCTGCACCTTAGTGCTTTCTTTTAATTTTTGTGATCTCTTGTATACACTATTTTTTTCCTTAATCCTTTTAATAAAGTAAATTAAGAAAAAACAACTTTTAGTGTTGCCAAAGCAACAAAGTGTGTCTCATTTCTACCATTTTGAGCCACTTCATCATAGACTTGAACACTCGAGCATTACTGATGGCTGCAGCCTAAGTCTACAAGGGTTTATGGCTTGAGGGTTTGAAATTCGGCCATATACTCTTGGAGGACGCCAGTGTCATGCCTGTAGAGGATGCCAATTTGCCACAAATGAACTGAGCGCAAGTAAAGATTAATCCTCCCTCCTCCATTTTCATGATGCCCCCAAGAGAATGCCACCCTGGACAACCGCTCATGTGTCCCATATAAGATAAGATAAGCCTTTATCATTCCCACAATGGGGAAATTCCAGGATTGCAGCAGCACAGGGATAACAACACTCAGAGCAATAATTAAAAAAGATAAGATAATAAGAACAAGTGAATATACATATGAAGAGTTCATTTGCAAAAACCGATAAACACCACTTCCAAGAAAATTTCCCTCTGTACAACAAACAGCTGTTCACATTACCTACTTATAGAAGTTCAAATTGTTTTTTTCTAAAAATCCGCTATATCTGCTGTTACATACACTACGAAGTTCATGTTTTGTTTTTTTCAAAAGCCGATAAATGCCGGGACCCTGTTTTTACATTACCAGATAACTCCACACATGGAATAATCAGCGCTTGGTATTTGGGCGACGTGACTCAATGGTGCAGTGAGGATCAGCCAATCGCGTGTCTAGATACTGAAACCAGCCAATCATGTATCTATCTGGTGCGGCAGCATTCTGCAGAGACCACTACTTGGGTCTGGTCATATTGTGTGATTTCCCTGCAGTTTTTTTTTTACAATTTTGTTGCATTTTATGTCAAATATGGATAGTTTTGATGAACCAGTGATGTGTTCACCAGACAAACTAGCACGGTTTTCAGGACATGTCTGTTTTTGCAAAAGTATGTGTTGTGGATTTCAGTTTTTGCGGCAAGAAGTACTCAAAAAATGCCAAAAAATAACAATGAGTTGATGTTCAATTTCTGGCTTTATTATATCTGAGATACTCATTTCAAGTGACCATGTCTTAGAAGCTGAATTGGAAATACTAACACATATAAACCAACAGATGAAAAGTTGTTTTTCTCATTATTAAAACAGTTGGACTTATCTGTTTTTGCAAACAAACTCTTCATATATACACAGATATATACACAGTGCGGGAGCATTGTAGCTAGATGGAATACACAGCATAAGAGTCTATTAGGGTACCCTGTAGTATATGAATATGTACCCATCCATCCATCCATCCATCCATGCAGTATATTTCATATTTGAATCAGCCGTGTTGCCACCCTCAGTAATGATTGATATTGCCTAGTTGTACAATGGAGGGGACCATTTATTGTGCAGTGTTGTTACGTTTTGTGCATTCAATATGACCTCTATGAGCAGTCCTGGTTAGGTTATAAAGTCTGACAGCCGCAGGTAGAAAGGACCTGCGGAATCTCTCAGTTGCGCACCAAGGATGGTACTGCCTACTGCTAAATGAGCTCCTCAGTGCGTTCAGAGTGTCCTGCATGGGGTGGGATTTGGACTCCAGCATAGATGACAGCTTAGCCACCATCCTTCTCTCTTCTATCTCCTCCACTGGGTCGAGGCGCCGCCCCAGGACAGAGCTCGCTTCTTTGATCAGTCTGTTCAGTCTCTTCCTTTCGGCTGCCATGATGCTGTTGCCCCAGCAGACCACTCCAAATGTGATGGCTGATGCCACCACCGAGTCGTAGAAGGTCTTCAGGAGTGCCCCTTATACACCAAAAGACCTGAGCCTCCTCAGGAGGAACAGCCTGCACTGTCCATTCTTGTAGAGTGCGTTGGCGTTGTGTGACCAGTCTAGTTTATTGTTCAGGTGAATACCGAAGTACTTGTAGGATGTCACCATCTCAATGTCTGTTCCCTGTATGTTTACTGGTGCTGTGGGGGGTTGTCCTCGCCTGTGGCAGTCCACCACCAGTTCCTTAGTTTTCCTCGCATTGATCTGGAGGCAGTTCCGATGGCGCCAGTCCACAAAGTCCTGGATAAGTCCTCTGTACTCCGCATCATCTCTATCAGAGATGAGGCCAACGATCACAGAGTTGTCAGAGAACTTCTGTAGGTGGCAATGTGGTGTGTTGTGCGTCTGCAGTATAAAGGGTGAACAGGAAGGGAGCCAAAACTGTTTCCTGGGGGGCCCCCATACTGCAGATGATAGTGTCAGACACACAATCCTGGGTCCTCACAAACTGTGGCCGGTTTGTGAGGTAGTCTAGGATCCATGATGACAGGTGCTGGTCCACCCCTGTGTACAGTAGCTTGTCCTTCAGGATCACCAGTTGGATGGTGTTGAAAGCACTGGAGAAATAAAAGAACATGATCCTCACAGTGCTCCCAGGCTTCTCCAGGTGGGAAAGGAAACGGTGTAGGAGGAAGATCACTGCATCATCCACCCCGATGCCATGCTGGTCGGCAAACTGCAGTGGATCCATCACTGGTCCCACCAGATGGTGGAGGTGGGCAAGGAGCAGCCTCTCCAGGGTCTTCATCAGGTGTGATGTGAGGGCCACTGGTCTGTAGCTGTTCAGGTCCTTGGGGTGGGAAGTCTTTGGTACGGGTACCACACAGGATTTTTTTCCACAGCTGTGGTACCCTCCCCAGCTTCAGGCTCAGGTTGAAGATGTGCTCCACAATCCCACACAGCTGGTCTGCGCAGGACTTGAGGAGCTTCAAGTTGATGCAGTCCGGATCTGAGGCCTTCCTCGCCTTGATCGTCCTCAGCTCCGCCCTCACCTGGGTCTTAGTGAGGGCGAGGTTGGGGCAGGGGAGCTGTGTGCTGGGAGTGGGGGGTGTTAAGGGGAGGCCATGGACAGCAGGACTAGATGACGGTAGAGGCAGTAGTGGTTGATGGGCAGGTGGAGAGGAGGGCGGTTGGTCAAACCTGTTAAAAAATAGGTTCAGGTTGATCACCTACTCCCTGCCCCCCTTGGCCTGGGAGAAGGTATTCTGGAGCCCAGAAATGGTTTTGAGGCTTCTCCATACCCCGCTGATGTCACTCTGTTGCAGCTTGTCCTCCACCTTCTTCCTGTAGCTGTCCTTGCCCTCTCCAGTCTTCCTCCTTAGCTCCCTCTGTACGGACTTCAGCTCCTCCCTGTTCCCGGACCTGAAAATCCTTTTCTTTTCTTTCAGTAGAGACTTTATCTCAGCGTTGATCCAGGGTTTTTTTATTTGAGAAACACCGTATGGTCTTGGTGGGTACGGAGCTGTCCACACAGAAGTTGATGTAGTCTGTGATGGTGTGTGTAAGGCTGTCGATGTCCTTACCATGTGGATCGTAGAGCTGCTCCCATGCAGTGGATTCAAAACAGTCCTTTAGAGTGTCCATCGCCTCCTCAGACCATACTTTCACTGTGCGGGTAACAGGAGGTTGTCTGTGTACTAGGAGTTTGTATACAGGCAGGTGAACCAGGTTGTGATCTGATCTCCCGAGCGGGGGAAGTGGCACTGAGGTGTATGCCTCCTTAGCGTTTGCATAAAATAAGTCCAGTGTTTTATTGTCTCTGGTGTGGCACGTGACATACTGGGTGAACGAGGGCAGAATGGAGGACAGTGAAGTATGGTTAAAATCACTCGAGATGAGGAGGAGAGCATTTGGGTGCTCAATGTATCAAAAGCCGCCACCAGCTATATGAACGGTGTATCTTCATTGTGTACAAATTTCACCTGTACATGATCTTTTTCTCTTTTACTTCAAAGAGGACACCTTGAGTTGTTTTGTCTGAGTCCACTATAAAGAGTGCTCTCCCTTGCCTCTGTGTGGGTGCGTGTGTGTGTGTGTGTATGTGTGTGTGTGTGTGTGTGTGTGTATTATTTAAAGGTGAAGCAGATGTGAAACCATCTGGGTATGTCAAACATTTTTACATCATCTACCAAGCTGTTCAGAATCTCAACAAGTAAGATTTCAATACCCAGGTTGAATAATTAAGGTTGGACACTATAAGACTGAAGAAAAGAAATGAAGAAAAACATGGAAAGAGTGTGTTTCAAAAAGTTGAAAATTGTGGGGGAAAAAGGTAAAAAAAACAAAACAAAAAAAAGGCTAAACTTTCATATTTCACGTAACTAGTCTAGTCTTTATTAAGACCCCCATTAACAAAAAGCTGCAGCTATTCCTCCTGTACCCCCTTCTTCTGCAGCATTGTCTTTTTAATTTCTTGCGGAAAGTACATTGTTAAAAAAAAGCATGGATGTCCCTGGAAAAGATATAGTGAAGGCAGCACATGTTGCTCTAAAATCTAAATTTTGCATTAATGTGTTATGGTTTTGGGTGAACACCACACTGTTTTGTTTTGGTTCTACTCCTTGTCTGTTACACAACACCTCATCGAGTAATCAGACACAGCTGCTGCTTCTCCCATGCCCAGGTGGTTGATGAATCTCTGTCTTTTTAAGACAGACTCAGTTGGTAGATCAATGCCCAACTATTACGCTGAAGAACTCCTTCCTCCGTGACTTCAGATCAGTAAGTATCTTAGCCTCTCCATCCTTGTCCAAGTAACTTTATCTTTAGGACTGTCAGATCTCACCAGTACCTGCCACCCTGCCCAAGACTGTGCTTACCCAGCTTCTCCTTTCCTCAAGCCATGTCTCCTCTGACCTCCCAAGTAAGAACTCAGAACATTATAAAATCCTGTAGCCTCTGTGCTTCCGGATCTCCTCCTTCTTGTGTTCCCCTCTGTGAACCCTCCTCGCTGGTTTGTGGCCTACTAGTGGAAACCAAGTAATCTTGCATATGCAGCCCCTTGAATCCAAGAACCTCTGGCTCCCTCACTAAAATCCTCTGATCTGGAACTCCTTGGCTCTCCCTTCATGGAACCACTTGCCATCTGGGCCTCTAGGTCCAGATGACAAGTCTTTCCTTTGTAAGAAATTAATTAATTAATTAATTAATAATCCAAGTTCCTTTGGATTATTAATTAGTTAAACCCAGGACAGAATATGAGCAAAGTTTAGAGGTAAATGCATACAGTATCACTTTCACAGTTAACACAAAACGGTAATTATATTTAATCAAATCTGAGCCATATTCAGTATATTTGTTTCAATTCCAGTAAATGTATTCAGTTAAATAAAATCTTTCAATGGGATAAATGTATTATACCAAGGTCTTAGCATAATTTATACTTTTTGTGTTGACTAAAGTAACAAATGACAAGTTGCAATTTGAAAATTAACATTAACTAATGCCAGAGATGATGAAAATATAACTTTCACCACTAATATCTACAAGGATATTTGCTGCCATACCGAAAGGCCTCTGCCAGTGATCTCTTCCTCTGGGTCAGGGGTCTTGGTCTGTCGGGGGTGTGGAATTTTGCTCCTCCTCTCCATTTCTGTAGCTGTCTTTTGGATGATTTTTCATATGCTTGTATCAATTAGTTGTGTTACCACTGTATTTCACAGCCTTTTTACAAATTGTACAGCTTGTCGTTGTTTCATTTTCGGCCTGGAAATATAGCCACATGGCACTCCTTTTTCTCTCTGCCATTCTTCTGCTCCATCTCTGTGCTGTGTGTGCTATGTGCAACACCGGCAGCCAGTGGCTGCTGCTTACTAGCTTGTTTACCTGGTGCTGCTGAGTCACGTGATAGTACAAGAGGGAGGAGGAGGGAGGAGGTAAAACCACAAGAAGAAGAGGAGCAGTGTGCCTGCTCCGTGTTGTGACGGGAGCAGCAATACAAACACAGAGTATTGATCTAATTACACTGGTATTGATCAATATCAATACCAATGTTGGTATTAATATTATCAATATTTGGATTGATCCGCCCACCACTACTGCCCTATATAATGTACCTTAAACTCACACAGCACAAGGACAGCATGCAAATTCCATAAAGAAGTGTAGCATCAACGTCTCCTCAGGCCAATCCAGGACATCACTTTTCTTCATTTTACAGGAATTTCACTTTTCTTCATTTTAAAGCAACTCTCACTCAAGGTCTGGGGTCTCAACTCTAAGAATGCTGTGTCTTCAACAGGACCCCAGTGTAAACCATTTCAGTTTTGTAGAGAAACTTGATAAGGATTTGCTTTTAAAGGCTTAAGTGGACCATAAAACTCGTGAAGTCCAGATCCCAGAATGGACAGTTCATGCTGATAGTATCCACTGTACAGGAACTGATGCTCTTAAAAAGTCATAAACTTTTTAAGCGGGAAGATATATTGCCTTCTTCCTCCTTTAGACGGTTTCCAGAGCCCTATATGCCCCCTCTCACATGACAGAGACCTAAAAATTATCTACAGCTCAACAGTACCTCCTAGTGGACATCTACGGAATATGTTTCATTGTGTAATCTGACTGTAATTCTGACTAAACATTAAGCTTTTCTTCCAGCTATCATCTCCCCGGGATTCTAAGAACACTGTGAAAATCATCACCCTTTTGATCACTGACCAGAGTTTGCAGTAATTTATTAATCCTTGATTTAAATGTGAGTGCATGTATTAGGAATGTTTACTGTCATGAGTATTATTCAAATGAATGTTAATATTATTAGTAATGGTATAAATGCATGATCACTGAATATTAGCCGAGTCACTTAATTTAGTTAGATTTTACATTGAGCACATAATTTCACAAGAACTGAATGTGTATCAATCTCTGTACGCTACCATCATGATGACCAATCACTAGGCTGCCTTCCACTGGATAATGCCCCTTTTCATTTGATTGGCTGTTGCCAAACAAAGAGATGTTCCCTCATTGGACAAAAGCCCATTCAAACCCCTCTTTATGAAAGATGATTTGCCTGTCTTGCAGTGTCCCTGTTTTTATGACCCAGCAGCGCGCTTCAGTTAAATGCATGAGAGCCGTCCTGTATGTTGAGAAAAAATGTTAGAAGAAAGAAAGAAGAAGTGAGAAGAAATTAGAGAAAAAATCTAGATTGGAAAAAGAACAAAAAGTTTTTGTTTTTACTTCTTCAGAGTTCTTTGTAGTTCCTTGCAATTTTCTTTTGTCTAAATTGTTCCATGAATTTAAAGAACTCTTTTGTGCGTGTGAACCTTGTCAAATCCTGCGTTAGTTTTCCTTGTTTTTCTGGTTAACTGAGGAGAAACCATTCTTTTCTTACGCGCTCGCCTTAAAGAGAGTCAACCTCTCGAAGTTCTTTTTTTCCTTCACCTCAGAAGCCATTCTTATCCTAGTTGAATGGGGGTTTTTTTCTTTGATTTTTCTGACTTTTCATGCAGTTAAAGTGGACTTTTAATTTTCCTATTTTAAAGAGAACTGAGATTTTTTTTTTTTTTTTTGGACATTCTTTTCCGGTCTCATCCATGTCTGAGCTCGTGGGTGAAACTGACTAAAACATTCTTCCTTCAGTCTTTGGGTTTTGTTCCTCGGGCTGGAGACCTATTAAATTCGGACTGGTTGCCAAAGGACCCCACGCCTGCTCTAAGACAGCCTTCACTGCTGCCTGTTCACTGTCCAAATTGTGAGCCCCCGGCCAAGTCTACTTTTCTTATGGTTGTGAACATCAGAAAGCATAATGGCAGTCGCTTTCTCCCCGGTTCCCTACCTTAAAAACCCCAGCTGGCACCGACCTGCTGAACACGTGGACCCACAGCGGTTAGTGAGACTCCCATTTTCCTATCTGCTGGGTTTAAATGTGATGTCCTAAAATTTCATTTACAGTTGAACATAACCAGTATTTCATGGTACAATTAGTCCCTCAGCTGTAGGACAAAGCTATAAACTGAGGAAAAAAATTCTTATTCATTTTTAAGTAACCTCCTTTCATTTTTGTAGATTAATTCAGAAGTTCATTTTTAGATAATTAGCTTATGGAATTTTTCCCATAAAATTGTGTTCTGGTTTTGTTAGATATTTCAGCCTTCCATTGCATTACAGTTGAAACATAAAATCTGGTTTCCCCTTGGTTCCACAAAGGTTTAACTCTAGATTTCATGCTCAGAAATCCACTAACAGTTGATGTGATATTAGACACCTGTTTATCTATCATTTGAACCTGTTTATCCATCATTTGAATGCCATATCATGTAACCTGAATGAGGTTAATAAAAGTGTAAATGAGAGAAGTTGAAGGGTTTTCCTTTCGCATGTTTCCTAGATCATGGCAGGAAAAGAACTCCATTGAATTTTGAGACTGATTCATTAAGTAATTGAAGGTATGGAATTTAATTAATTGAAATTAATTTATCAACAAGTTGTTCTTTTAGAACTGGTACCCCCTTTTTACGAGTGCTTTCCTATTTTATTTAGTGAGTGTAGGGGTGACAATTTAACTCTGTCCCCTCGCACACCCACTATTAAATAAAATAAATAATTCCTGTGTGGCAACCCCCACAACAGACTGGGACAGACAGCTCGCTACTTCTGGTTTTTTCCGCTGCATGCTGTGATGTAATCTGCCTTTCATGAATTGTTTCACTGCTGTGATGCTAATGTGCCATTCATGCATTGTGTTCATGCATCCTGTCCTGTCTGTGCCTCTCATATGCTAATGCCCATATCGACTGCTGTGAATGTCTTTGATGTATTGTCTGAGTTGGGTATATATGCTGCACTGTTCTGTAAATCTGTCTCTCATTCTCTTCAACTACTGCTGCTGACACACCCTGTGTCCCTTTGCTGAGAGCCTCCGGGCTTGCCCATTGGGCGAGCCTCGTGACGGCGGTATGATTTAATAAACCTGCATAAAACCTCACAACGCTGCCTTTATTTTATCATCCGCTTCACCTGTACCTTATTACACTATATCTTATTAAATATCGCTACAGAAGGGTTCCCACCACTGCCAGCCTGGGGATTTGCACCTGGAACCTTCTACCTGTGAAGTAACAGAGCTAACCATTATACCACAATTAGGCATGAAAAACTGATGTGCTTTAGAGGTGAGTAGAAATGAGTTCTATTAACTCAAGTAATTTTTTTGAGAAAACTGTGTTTGTTATAAATAAAATCTTATACTTTAGCTCAAGTACATGTGGCTGAGGAATTGATTTCACTGAATTAATTAGAGCAAAGTTTTTCAAATGTTTATTTATTCAGGCTCAGCTGATATTTGCTTGAATACTATTTCTACATATGGTTTTTTTGTACCATATAAGGGTGCTTTCACACCTAAATTCATTTACTTTGCTCTGAATCAATTGATAAGTTTGCTACTTTGTATCATTTTATTCTTGGTTCAGTTCCCTTTCACACTGGTGTAGGGTGAATTGCCTATAAAAATATTTGTCATAAGGTACAGGAATTATTTATTTTATTTAATAGTGGGTGTGAAAGGGGGCGGAGTTAAACCATCACTTCTACACCTGCTAAATTAAATAAAAGCACTCGTAAAAGGGGCACCAGTCCTAACGGACAATAATATTAACTTTAATTTTAATTAACTTTGTACCTTAAATTACTTAATGAATCAGTCTCAAAGTTTCAGTGAGTTTTTGTCCTGCCGTGATTAGGAAACCTGTATATGTGAAAGGAAAACGCTTCAACTGCTCTCATTCACTCTTTTATTAAACTCATTCAGGTTACATGACATGGCGTTCAAATGATGAATAAACAGATTCAGATGATAACAGCGTAATATATCACATCAACTGATATTGGGTTCCTGAACATAAAATCCAGCATTACACCTCTGCAGAACCAAGGAGAAACTAGACTTATGTTTCAACGGTAAATGAGGCTGGAATGTTTTAACAAAACAACGCAATTTTATGGGGAAAATTCATAAGCTAATTATCTAAAAATGACTCCTGAATTAATCTACAAAAATTTAAGGGCAGTTACTTAAAAATGACTAAGAGTTTTCCTTCAGTTTATAGCTTTATCCTGTGGCTGAGAGACTAATTGAGCCCTGAAATACGGGCCATATTCAATTGTAATTTAATTGTTAGGACATCACATTTTAACCCAGCAGATAGGAGAAAATAAGAGTTTCACTCACACAACAGCCGTAGGTCCACATTTCCGCGGGTCGGTCCCGCTGGGTTTTGAAGTTAGGACGTTGGAGGAAGCGGCTGCTATCCTCACAAGCCGTGGAGGTGATAACTCAGCTGGGGGGCCCTTCAAGCAGACAGTTGCAGCCGTGGATGATTTGTCTCAGGGCGGCGTGAAAAGTCCTTGGAAAAGAATCCCAATTTTGAGGTCTCTTGTAGCGGGATAGACCAAAAAAAAACTGAAGGAAAATCTTCTCAGTCTCTGTTCACTTTAAACTAGGCAAATTAAAGGTCCACTTTAATGGCGTGAAAAGTCATAAAAAAATATTAGAAAAACATTTACTAGGATAAGAATGGCTTCTGAGGTGAAGGAAAAAGTTTGAGAATTTGATTCTCTAAAAGGAACGAGCTCTAAAGAAAAATGGTTTCTCCTCAGTGACCAGAATATAACGAAAGACTTGACAAACACACAGAGAATAAAATAAAACTTCACAGGGCCTTGAAACGGTGGAATAAAATCTTCTTCTGAGATCTAGATTACTATTCTGCTTCTTTAATCTTAATTTAGTTCCTAATCCTTCTCAAAATCTCTTTCTTTCTTCTTTCTGTGTTTCTAATTCTTAATCTTATCACCGCTTTCTATTTTGCTTCTTTCTAATCTTCCTGCCTGTTGTCTCTTACTTTTTTCTACCCTTTTTCTTAACTTTGCTGATCTCTGACTTCTTTCTTTTAAAGTTACCTCGCCGGGTCGTAAAACTGATGATGTCAGTCGTAAGACCGACCAATCGACCTTTTCAGAAGCAGTTTGAAATGGCTGCTATCCAATGTGAGAACACTTCTTTGTTTGAGAGCAGCCAATCAAATGAAGACACCATCCCATGAAATTTCAGAGGGAAAATCAACACTCAGTCAGTTCTTATGAAATAAATGCTCAATATAAAATCTAACTAAATTAAATGACTTGGCTAATATTTTGGTGATCATGCATTTATATCACTACTCCAATATGTGTTTGAATAACACTCATGAATATAACATTTCTTATACATAATTATAATACATGCATTCACATTTAGATCAACTTGCAGCAAAACATGCAGCAAACCATGGTTGGTGATAAAAGAGGGATGATTTTCAGTGTCCTTAGGATCCAGAGGATAAGCTGAAAGAAACTTAATATTTAGAACAAATTAAAAGTCATCCTACATACTGAAAACACATTCCGTAGGTATCCGCTAGGAGGTACTGTTGAGCTGTAGATGATTTCCTTTAGTATCTGGGCGAAGGTACCTGGACAGCATCGGCTATAAACCCGTCAGATTATAAACCCGTCAGATTAAGTGGTTTATGACTCTTTTAAGAACATTGGTTTCCTGTGAAAAGGTACGTTATCAAATGCAGTGTTCACGTTGAGAGGTCTGGTCTCCTGAGTTTTATGTTCCTTTGAGCCTTTAAAAGCAAATTCTGATCCTTACAATCTCTGCAAGATGCAACTGTTTACATTGGGGTCCTGGGAAAGCAAGCATCTTTGGTCAGGCCCGGAAGAGGCCTGGCATGAGTCGACATAAAAGCCAGTGATATTCCTGAAAAGGCAGAAAAGTGATATTCCTGTGTAATGAATAAAATGAAATTCCTGTAAACTGAAGAGAAGTGATCTTCTGTCTTGGTTTGAGGAGACAGTGATGCTACACTGGCAAAAAATCAAGTGGACCAAACTGCGTCATGTTAAATCCCGCGGGACTTGCATCAGTTCTTGTTGACTTGTTCTTATTGGTCAGATTTTTTTGCCACGAGAACAGGTATGCTAAAGGATGACTACTGTTTATTTATATATTTCTGGGGAGAAAATAATACAAATTGTAGTGTATTCTTTGGAGGGGTTTTCAGCTCCCTGGTTATCGTTTATTACATTACGTGCATATACCGCTTTCAGCAAATCATACAGTTTGAAAATGAAGCACGGCTACGAATGGAAAATGACATGTTAACATTCATTAATCTTCCAGAACCATGAAATTCTTAAAGATCCATCAGGTATGTACAGTGGCATAAAATGCTTTACCTTCTGCTGCTGATCCTGTTTTAGTACGGTCCCTTTCTCACCTGCAGGACTGCACCAGAGTTCGCCAGTTGATTCAAATCAAGTCCACCTCTTTCAGGTGGTCTCGATACGGTTGGTTTTGTGCGCACCTGAGTGCGATTGCCGTGTTGTCACCAGACAAAACGAACCGCACTAACAGTGAAAATGAACTTGAGTTTGATTGAAACAAACTAAAGCCTGTAGGTGTGAATGCACCCTAAAGGTGCATTCAGACCAAAAGCAAATGGGCGACTTTTTTGTGAGGCGCGATTACATTTTAACTCAATGTAAACACGCAAATAGACATGAATTCACCGTCTGAGTTGCAGACAGGCAAAGTTGCCTTTACAACTTCTGCAGCTGTGTTCAACCTGCTGTGGAAATCCCCAAAACACGTCACGCTTAGGTTTACATTATCTGACGGGGTCTCAACTGAAAAAATGGTCCCTGCCTCCAAAATTTCACCTGGATTATGGGTTGTTTACGTTGCTAGCCATGGGAAAAACACTCCGACACTCTGATTCAGTTGCAGAGTTCCCGGTCCATCTGTCTCCAGGTAAATGTCAGTCTCATTTTCAAACTAGTTTACTCTCCAGTGTTAATACTTTTACTCCGGTAATGGCAGAATCTCAAGGCTATTACTAGCTAGAACTATCCCTCAGATGTGAACGAGCGACTGCATGAGATTCGTATGTGCTCGCCTCTTTTCATTGACACTCTATGCATTCACACCGTGCAAAAAATTCGCTTTGCATTTGGTATGAATGTATCTTAAGAGCCATTTCATTCATGAACGACACATCATTAGTGTGCATTTGGGTCCATGCAGGACATCTTAATTTATGGGACAGCCAAAAGAAAAGGTCAAAATGCTGTATCATCACGCACATTGGGGGGATCTGGTCACCCTATCCTCACTGTGTATATACAGTGGTGGGAACCATTGTTTGCCCCTTCCTGATTTCTCATTTTTTTGTATGTTTGTCACACTTAAATGTTTCAGACCATCAAACAAATTTAAATATTAGACAAAAATAACACAAGTGAACACAAAAGGCAATTTTTAAATGAAGGTGTTTATGATTAAGGGACAAAAAAATCCAAGCCTACATGGCCCTGTGTGAAAAAGTGATTGGCCCCTAAACTGAATAACTGGTTGGACCACCCTTAGCAGCAACAACTACAGTCAAGTGTTTGTGATTACTAACAATGAGTCTTTTACAGTGCTGTGGAGGAATTTTGGCCCACTAATCTTTGCAGAATTGTTGTAATTCAGCCACATTGGATGGTTTTCAAGCATGAACTGCCTTTTTAAGGTCATGCCACAGCATTTCAATCAGATTCGGACTTTGACTAGGCCACTCCAAAGTTGTCTTTTTTTTTTCCTTAAGCTATTAAGAGGTGGACTTGCTGGTGTGTTTTGGATCATTTTCCTGCTGCAGAACTCAAGTGCACTTCAGCTTGAGGTCACGAACAGATGACCGGACTTTCTCCTTCAATAGTTTTTGGTAGGCAGCACAATTCATGTTTTCATTTACCACAGCAAATCTTCCAGGTCCTGAAGCAGCAAAACAGCCCCAGACCATCACACTACCACCACCATATTGTAACGTCGGGGCCGTGTTAAGGGAGGCAGGGATTTCCCAGCATGCTTTGCCATCTGAAAACGTTACTGTGTGTGTGTTATTACTGAGTTATTATACTGCTGTGTCATAACTGCGTTATAATGACCCAGCAGTGTTTATAGGCAGGATTAGGGCAAGATGTATCATGTGTTGTATAACCATGATTGAAACGGAGGTCTGGGAGAATGACCTCCCCTCCTGTCTGTGCTCAGGGGTGTTGGGATTGGGTGTGTTGAATAAAGCCTGCTCGTTGCAACCATCTATTCCTCTTCTTTGTGTGAACCTCGCCAACGTCGCACTGGTGTCAGGAGTGGGGATGGAACAAAAGGGTGGCCAGGACCCAGGCGGAGGTCCAGCGGCTGGGGCAGTTCATCGCTCGGCTGGGAATGGAGCCCAGAGCTGACACGCCGATCCCCGGAATGGCTTGCTGCGATGGACGGACCAGCGTACCCCGCCTTCCGCCTTTTTCAAGGCAGAGCGGGCCAAGCAGGGCTAGGGCTGCACGGTGGCACAATGGTTAGCACTGTGGCAGCACAGTTTACCCTCGGCCGGGGGATCGCGGGGATCGTGAGATCGTGGGTTCGATCCCTGCCCCCGGCCAACAGTGATCTGTGTGGAGTTTGCATGTTCTCCCCGTGTTGAGTGGGTTTACTCCGGGATTTCTCCGGTTTCCTCCCACATGCCAAAAACATGCAGGTTAGGGATACGGGGCGCTTGCACACGCAGCGACCGGCAGCTGGTGGTGTCACCAGACTGCAAAACAAATCTACCTACGGGTACAAAATAAGAAATTAAAAAAAAAAAAAAAAAAAAAGCAGAGCAAACCAGCCCCACTTCCCGCCCTTTTCAGGGCAGGACGGGCTGGCGATTCCAGGGCTATCAGGAGCAGAGATCGACCGGGAGGCGACCGTCCCATCCATCCGGCAGTGGGCCAAGATTCTCCGCTACAACAGCGAGAACCTGTTGGATGACCACCTGGCCCAGGTCGAGTTGGCTGCCGTGCTGAACGACTGGTCACCGGAGGAAACTGCCGTGCTGACAGCGAGGGGGAGGAGGAGGAGTTACGGCAGACCACGGCGGCGCGTCCATGGAGGAGACGGCCGCGGTGATGCGAGGAAAGGTGCTTCCGCTGCGGAGAGCCAGGGCACATTGCACGGTACTGCCCCGCGCCCACCCCGCAAGAAACTGGCCCCTCGCCGACGTTAAATTAGAGCGAGGTGGCATGGACGGGGAAAGGCCGCCTCCCGCAGATTCTTCCTCCGGCGGTGACGTCACAGAGGCCCTTGGCGCGCAGCAGCAGTGGAGCGAGCAGGACAGATCCGGTCTTTTCCCGGGCTCGGCAGGGGCTGGCCAACGGCCGCCTGGGAGGTCCTGGCAGCGGTGGGAGTTGTGACTCCTGCTGCCAGGGGAGGGACTGTCCATAGTCCTACCGCCGCCCGCAGATGCTTCCCCTGGTGGCGACGTCACAGAGGCCCTCGGCGCACAGCAGCAGCAGAGCGAGCAGGACAGATCTGATCTTTTCCCGGGTTCGGCAGGAGCTGGATGCCTGGACGCGGGCCAGCGGCCACCTGGGAGGTCCTGGCAGCGGTGGGAGTCGTGACTCCCGCTGCCAGGGGAGGGACTGTGCGTAGTCCTACTGAAGCTGTTGGATGTGCTGGTCGTCGGCATCGAAGCCGCCCCCAAAACCTGGATTGATTCGCGTTGGACTTTCTGGGGACAGAAACCGGTCCAGGGGGGAGCAGTGTAATGTCGGGGCCGTGTTAAGGGGGCAGGGATTTCCCAGCATGCTTTGCCATCTGAAAACGTTACTGTGTGTTATTACTGAGTTATTATACTGCTGTGTTATTATACTGCTGTGTTATTATAACTGCGTTATAATGACCCAGCAGTGTTTATAGGCAGGATTAGGGCAAGATGTATCATGTGTTGTATAACCATGATTGAAACGGAGGTCTGGGAGAATGACCTCCCCTCCTGTCTGTGCTCAGGGGTGTTTGGGGTTGGGTGTGTTGAATAAAGCCTGTTCATCGCTACCATCTGCTACTCTTCTTTGTGTGAACCTCGCCTACGTCATAATATTTTACTGTTGGTATGTGTTGTGTCCATAAAAAGGAAGAGGTGAGGTGACAGTTTACACTCTTTATTGAAGCTAACAGGAACCAAACAGGCCCCTTCCGCCATGGCCTGATATATTCCCTGTGATGCCACCACAGGAAAGGTGGGGCATCACCTCCCACTACACCCAGGGCACCACCATATTGGTACACCTAACTATGTACATAATATTAATATCTAACCCCCCCCCCCCCCGAAGAAAACAACAAGCACACTAACTGGGCCCTCCAAAAATTTACAACCCGACTCACACTCTAAATATCAGAATATACAACACAAATATACAAAGTTATTCATGAACACAACACAGACCCTGCGAATTACTCCGCCATTTCAATCATTACAGTCTTTAAACATAAAAGACCACGTTAAAAAATTAACCCCTAAGTAATTATATACATTCCTAAAACACTTCAAACAATAAACACTTACAAATAATATGTACATTAACATAATGGCGGTCCCAACCCCCCCCCCCCCCCCCCCCCACACACACACACACACCAGCACTCCCACCCCACAACATGGGCACTGCAAACACATACAGTGCTGGGGAAAATTTACATTTCACACATTACTCTTTGTTTTTAGCAATTCACACATCTCCGTTCTTCCTTTCACCACACACGCGCACACACACAGGGGAGATTAAACAAAGGTTACATGGTTTCAAAACTTAGAGAATAGCAACAACATTAACATAATATAGCTTAACACAACATACCGCTAACCCCCCCTTTAAAAGTCCTACCAAGGACCCCCTGGAGGCCCACCTCTGGAATGTCCGTCTGGTCGCTCTCTCCCAGAGCATCTCTGCTGTTTCCTTTCTTGAGACAGGCTGTGTTAGTGTGTCTTCTCCCCCATACGCCACAACTCGTTTGGGTGCCTCCTGGATCCATCAGACAATTCTAAATAACCATCCTCGTGGGCCATCACCACCTGCAACCGTCCCTGGTCATCCCATTGATCCCATGTTCTGCGGACTCCTCCAAGCCGAGACTCAACCCTGGGGCGGACCTCGTCGCTGTAGTTAGGGGAGTTCTCTCTGGCTTTCTAGGTCGCACCATGTCGTGACTGGGCTTTTCTTCGGTGTTGGAGAGTCCCGCCGACCCGGTCCAAGCGCAGCCTTGGATCTCGCTCACAGGGGCGTCTGGGAATCGCACCACTCGGTCTCGCCCCGCTCTCTTTCATTTTTAGTGCTGAATCAGCCACAGCAGCGCCCGGTTCTATGGTAGTACTCAGCCGGACTCTGGAACTACAAGGTGTCTGCACGTTGGCTCCACTCGCCACTGCAGGTGTCCGTCCATGCTGTTTGGGTCCCTCATCCAGGGTACCACGAACTCTGGCACTGGAGCCTCCCTGCAGTGGTGCTCTATAGTGCTGGTCCAGCCCGTCTTCACTTTTCCCGGGTAAATCCAAATCGCACACTTCATTGTCATCTCCCACAAAGAAGGGACGGCCCCATAGCCCACAGCCAGACCACTCCTCCTCGACACTGTAGGCTATTGAGAACCCGAGCCCATAAAACAGGTCACAGTGCATCAGGTTCGACTCTTCGGTGGACACCATGAACTCAACGGCACACATTACTGCTGACCTGTATCTCACTGACAGTATTAGTGAGCCCACGATATCAAAAGGGTTGTTACCGTAGCCATAGCAGATCGTGTCTGATTCGCTCACCCTGTAGTGTGGGAAAAAATTCTTCACTGTGGACCAGTTCAGGATGGAGACCACGAATCCCGTATCCAGCATCAGCGGCACCTCAACCCCGTCCAATTCGAAGTTACAATAAACACGTCCATCTGTGCTTGATGAGACCGTGTGGACCACTGTAGGCTCCCTTGTGGATGAGCCCCCTTCTGGTCTCCGGTCCCCCTGCTCAAAGTTTTTGCAGGCCCTAGTAAAGTGGTGGAACAGACCACACTTTCCACAGCGCTTCCCTCTTGCTGGACAATCTCTTGCCTTGTAGCTGTGCCTGGCAGACCCACAGCCATAACACCTTGGCGTCCCTGGGGCGGACCTAATTCTCACGGTGGTCGCATATTCCTCATCACTTTTGCAGTCTTCGCCATCCAGATCCGTGGCCAGCACCTTCCATTGTTTCTCGTTCCTCCGCAGCTCTTCATCTTTGCTGAGATTTTGGGCCAGCTTCTCCTCTGCCTCGTACTGCTGCACTAATTCCATGGCGGGCTCATGTAAGGATATGTGCCCTCGTGGAGGAACTAAGAACATGCTCTGCCAGTTGGTCGCGGATCATTTCTTCCTCTAAGACGCCAAATTGGCGCACTCCTGCCAGCTGCAGTAAGTCTGTTCCAAACTGTTGCACTGACTCACCTGGCCGCTGGCGTCGCTGTCAAAACTGAATTCTCTTCATGGTGTTGTTTTCCGGGATGCGAAAATATCCTGCCATAAGCTTCACCACATCGTCAAAAGTGTCACCACCTCCTAGTGTACTCAGGATCCTCTGGCCCTCCATTCCAAGGTTGTGGACCAAACTCGCCTTTGCACGCAGCTTTTCGAGCATGCCGAGGTCCAGAGCGATGAGATGGTTTTCAAAGTCTGCACACCACCTGGCCCAGGGAATGGGCGGCTCTTCCAGAGCCTCCAGGAACGGCGGAAAGGCGGTAGCAGCTCACTCCATACCTTTTGTCCTTGTTGCCAAATGTTGTGTCCATAAAAAGGGAGGAGGCGAGGTGACAGTTTACACTGTTTTTTGAAGCTAGTAGGAACCAAACAGGAGTCGCTCCGCACAGGTCAAGGGTTCACAGCAAAAGAGGCAGAGTCCCTTCCGCCATGGCCTCTTATACTCCCCGTGACGCCACCACCAGAAAGGTGGAGCGTCACCTCCCACTACACCCAGGGCACTGCCATGTTGGTACACCTAACTATATACCTAATATTAATATCTAACATTCTGATGTTCCTTTTCTGAAATGCTGTATTACTTTTATGCCAGATGTAATGGGACACACACCTTCCAAAAAGTTAAGCTTTTGTCTCGTCAGTTCACAGAGTATTTTCACAAAAGTCTTGGGGATCATCAAGATGTTTTCTGGCAAAACTGAGACGAGCCTTTATATTCTTTTATGCTCAGCAGTGGTTTTCCTCTTGGAACTCTGCTACCCAGGCAATTTTTGACCAGTCTTCTTTCTTATGGTGGAGTCATGAACACTGACCTTAACAAAACAGCCCCAGACCATCACACTACCACCACCATAGTTTACTGTTGGTATGATGTTCCTTTTCTGAAATGCTGTTACTTTTACGCCAGATATAATGGGACACACACCTTCCAAAAAGTTTAACTTTTGTCTCGTCAATCCACAGAGTATTTTCCCAAAAGTCTTGGGGATCATTAAGATGTTTTCTGGCAAAACTGAGACGAGCCTTTATATTCTTTTATGCTCAGCAGTGGTTTTCGTCTTGGAACTCTGCCATGCAGCCCATTTTTGCCCAGTGTCTTTCTTATGGTGGAGTCATGAACACTGACCTTAACTGAGACAAATGAGGCCTGCAGTTCTTTGGATATTGTTGTGGGGTCTTTTGTGACCTCTTGGATGAGTCGTTGTTGTGCTCTTGGGGTAGTTTTGGTCGACCGGCCGCTCCTGGGAAAGTTCACTACTGTTCCATGTTTTCACCATTTGTGGATAATGCCTCTCACTGTGGTTCGCTGGAGTCCCAAAGCTTTTGAAAAGGCTAGAAAATTGAACTCAGCTTTCCAAAGATATGATAAACTACAGTTAATTTATGTTTTAACATGGGGCAATCACTTTTTCACACAGGGCCATGTAGGTTTGGATTTTTTTATACCCTTCATAATAAACACCTTCAATTAAAAACTGCATTTTGTGTTTACTTCTATTATCTTTGTCTAATATTTGAATTTGTTTGATCACTTTTTCACACCACTGCATGCTGTATATTGGTATATACAGTATGTTGGCTACTGTCCTGCTGTTTGCTGCTGGAGAGGTCAGTGTTAAAGGCACCTGCCCATGGGATCAATAAAGTTCTACCTAATATAGCATACACACTATTGACATAAGTGGTCGGCAGTCAAGGCTGAACTTATTAACACCACATTCGCCTAGCCCTAGCCCTAGCTTAGCGACAGCAGTAGCAATGTAAGCTTAGTAATAGTTTAATACATTTCTAAGAGGAAAAACTCACCAAAGATGGTTGGAAAGTCATCAACTACTCATTATGTTCACTGGCTGCATATTCCACTTAGTCACTGCTCACCACACACAATTATAACTTTTAATTTCTGAGCAGTCTTTCTCTTCTACTCTTCTGGTCTGACTGTTCAACACCCAGCTACCGTGTCTAAACAGGTGGGAACTAACTTCCTCCTTCCAATCGGATTCCAGTATTTCAAACTTTTAACCAATACAGTTTAAATGAACTTGATGGACAACTAAATGAACCAAATATTTCATTTTCAAAATACCTGTGAGCTAAAGTATAGTATAGCTATATTCCAGATTTTAAACATTTTATTATAGTTTAGGGACTGGCTAAGGCATGTTTCAACTTGTGCATTGTTTGTTAGCTAAGTTCATATTATTCAAATGATAGCTGATGCTATAAAAGAAGTAGAAAAATAAAGTTTACACACAATTACTACTTGTTTGATAACTTACCTTACTGTTCTTGACACAACGAGATCCTTGATTTGCAAGCAAATCTGGGCTGCACGGTGGCGCAGTGGTTAGCAATGCGGCAGCACAGTTTACCCTTGGCCGGGGCATCGTGGGGATCGTGGGTTCGATCCCAGCCCCCGACCAACAGTGATCTGTGTGGAGTTTGCATGTTCTCCCCGTGTATGCGTGGGTTTACCCCGGGATTTCTCCGGTTTCCTCCCACATGCCAAAAACATGCAGGTTAGGTTAATTGGAGACTCTAAAGTGGCCCTTGGTGTGAATGGTTAAAAAGGGATGGTGCCGTATTGTGGCTGCTTCATCCATCCAGGTGGTGGATGACCCTTAATTTCTGTAAAGCGTCTTTGAGTGTCTATGATAAAGCGCTATATAAATCTGATGCATTGATTGATTGATTGAAATAGGTCGACACAAGTGTTTGTCTGCAGCCCAGGGTGGGAGAAGGTCCACTGGCTTCTACTGCACATGCAGATTCAAAGAGTTCAAAGATTTTTTTTTTTATCAATACTTCTATACATACAGGACATACAGGAGAATTGAAATGCTCTTTCTCTCTCAGTGGTGTGTGCCATATATAAGAAAAGAAGGAATAAAGATGAAAAAACAACAGCAGTCTATGCAGAGTAATGCTACTCATAGTGCAAATAAAGATAAAAGATAAAACCCCACAATCATATGTACAGAAAAAAGTAGAGCCATAATACCGATAATTGCAAGTTCAGTGCGGTAGTGTAGGTGGAGACAGTGACAGATTAAACTGCATATAATCAATACTGCAATAACAGACAGTGGCAGGTATGGCATTTGTGCAAATGGTTGCAGTAAGGTGCAGAGACATACAGCAGGAGAGGTATTATTGTTGGTGTGCCAGTCTCTCTGTGCAAACAACTGAGGTAGGTTTTTTTTTAATTTATTGTATTTAACCTTTATTAATACAAGGTAGTTCCACTGAGAGGCAACCTCTCTTTTTCAAGGACGCCCTGTTCACACTCACACAGTTAAACATTCACACCTGGAAGCTGCCCAGTACAACCACAGACTGACCTGTGGCCACTGAGCAGCTCCACTGGAGCAATTGAGGTTAAGGGCCTTGCTCAAGGGCACCACATTGGGGTTAACAAGGGAGGGGCAAACACTGCTGTTATGTCCCACTCAGATCTAATTCTGCTAGTCAAGGGATCAAACCTGTGACCCTCTGCTCACCAGTCCACATCCCTAACCATTAGGCCACCACTACCCTTTTATCTATGAATGTAACAGCACATACTAATTGTGCAGCAGTCAAGTTTTATGTAATGTTTTTTTTTTAAATTATCAGCTTTGATGTGCAGCTGCTCAGTCTTATAATTTGGTGTACAGTGAAAAAAGTTAGTTGTTCATTATTACATTTAAGATAATATATGTCAAACTTTATTGATCACCACGGTGGAAATTGAGGTTAAAAAAGTTTAAGTTTTAATAGTAGAATAAAAAAGTCTTAATTTATTTTCTTACTAACTAATATTACAGCACAACATTAGCTACAGGATTTCTTGAGTACTTGAAGTAGCTGTAATTATATATGTAGAAATTCATGTCAGATTTGTGGCTATCCAAGTAATGAACCAAAACTTTTTTTTTCACCCTCTGTAAGGACTTCCTCCATCATGAGTTGAATAAGCACAGATGGGTGTTTGGACAGTGTTATCATGATGCAGCTGAGAAGAGCTCCACCAAACAGTGACTGGGGAGAGGATCAACAGCTTCTGAAGCCCTCACTGATGTGATGGACCAGTGGGGGTCAAGGACAGAACATCAATATCTGACCTTTAGATGAGTATGATGCAAAATTTTACATGTAAAAAGTCAAAAGTACAATTAATATGATGGTGTTCTCATAGAACTTATTCATATTCTGCAGGGTAATTTAACAAACTGTAATGATGTTTATACCATCTAGCTGCAATGTTCCTGCATTGTGTATACGTCTGTGTCCATATGTATATTCATTTACTGCTTCGGCTAACCAGTTGTTATTTTATTTACTATTGCTCCGAGTGCTGCTATCCCTTTGCTGCTGTAATCCTGGAATTTCCCCATTGTGGACCTAATAAAGGCTTATCTTATCTTATCTTAAAAACCACATTCTGATGATGTCAGCAGAAGCTTCTCCTTAACCCCATCTGTGTATGAGGCCTGGACTCCATTAGAGCTCAGGACCACAACCATCAGAGGAACCATCCAGTGAGGAAGACAGTTAGCAGCACATCAATTTAAGTTTTCTTATCAAAACATTTTACACACAGTAATGTATAAAGTCAAATCCTTTATTTTGAATTTTTGTTTGTTTGTTTAGGAGATTTTTTAACTGTTTTTGAAATGTCAAGGAGTGTTTTTTTTTTTAAATATTTAGTGCTTGCTACTGGATAACCATGAAAACTGGTACTACCTGTCTCATGGGTCGGGCCGTCAGCGACTCAACCGGAAACCCCACCCTTCTGAGGGCATGGAGGGTGAAACTGGGCATCCTGGCAGAACTAAAAACAATATCTGTCACAGGTCTGTGGTGGACCACTCCCAGTTACACAGGGTGAGACTGGACATCTTGTCAGATAAGCACATTTGTCGCAAGGTCTGTGGTGGACTTTTGCCAGTCGGTGCATCGTGACATTCACTACACAAAGAGCAGAGATTCAATTCAATTCAATTCAATTCAACTTTATTTATATAGTGCCATTTCACAACAACAGTCATCTCATAGCACTATCAACTGTAGGGGGGACCCCCACAGTTGCAGAAAGACCCCAGCAATCAGGCGATCCCCTGTGAGCAAGCACTTGGTGACGGTGGAGAGGAAAAACTCCCTTTTAACAGGAAGAAACCTCCAGCAGAACCAGGCTCAGGGAGGGGCAGTCATCTGCTGCGACTGGCTGGGGGGTGAGGGGACAGAGAAGAAGAAAAGAACAGACATGTAGAGAGCAAACAGCACGATGGGGACTCAATCTACGGGAGAGAACAAACAAATGTTAATGACCAGCAAAAAAAAAATATTTCATAGAGAGTGAGGAAAGGAGTGAGGCCCAGTGCATTACTGGAGGTCCCCCGGCTGACTAAACCTATTAGCAGCATAACTAAGGGAGGGTTCAGAAACACATGATCCCTCCCTAATTGTAGGCTATATCAAAAAGGTAGGTTTTAGCCCTATTCTTAAAAACAGAGATCGAGTCTGACTCCCGAATCCAGATTGGCAGCTGATTCCACAGGAGAGGAGCTTGATAACTGAAGGCTTTGCCTCCCATTGTACTTTTGGAGATTCTAGGTATTACAAGTAAACCTGCATTTTGGGAGCGTAGTGCTCTGTTAGGATGATACGGTAGTATCAGATCTTTTAAATAAAAAGGAGCCTGATTGTTTAGAGCTTTGTAAGTAAGAAGAAGGATTTTAAACTTAATTCTAAACTCTATGGGAAGCCAATGAAGGAAGGCCAGAACCGGAGAGATATGATCTCTCTTTCTAGTACCTGTTAAAACTCTTGCTGCAGCATTTTGGATCAGCTGAAGACTTTTTAAAGATGTTTTAGGACAGCCTGATAATAAAGAATTACAATAATCTAATCTCGAGCTAACAAAAGCGTGGATCAGCTTCTCAGTATCACTCTGAGACAAGATGCTCCTAATCTTGGCAATATTACGCAAATGATAGAAGGCAGTCTTAGAAACAAATTTAATATGTGAATTGAAGGACAAATCCTGATCAAAAATAACTCCAAGGTTCCTCACAGAGCTATTAAGAGAAAGAGTAACTGCATCCAAACTGAAAGTTTGATTTGGAAAGGAATTTCTAAGGTTTTTTGGACCAACAAGAATGACTTCAGTCTTATCTGAATTTAATAGCAGGAAATTACAAGTCATCCAAGCTTTGATTTCCTTAAGACAGGCTTCTAACTTGGCTAATTGATTAGTATCATCTGGCTTCATTGACAAGTATAATTGTGTGTCATCTGCATAACAGTGAAAATGTATACAGTGCTTTCTAATAATGTTGCCTAACGGAAGCATATATAAACTAAAAAGAGTAGGGCCAAGCACAGATCCCTGTGGAACTCCATGACTAAGCTTTGAGCTGAGAGAAAACTCATCATTTACATGAACAAACTGGAACCTATCAGATAAATAAGATCTAAACCACTGCAACGACGTTCCATTAAGTCCAACATAGTGTTCTAATCTATCAAGTAGAATATTATGATCAATAGTATCAAAAGCTGCACTAAGATCTAAAAGGACAAGTACAGAAACTAGTCCATTATCAGATGCAATGAGGAGGTCGTTAGTGACCTTCGCTAAGGCTGTTTCAGTACTATGATGGATTCTAAACCCAGATTGAAACTCCTCAAGTAAACCATTTCCCTGCAGGTGGTCAAATAATTGCGTAGCAACAACTCTTTCTAAGATTTTTGAAATGAAAGGGAGATTAGAGATTGGTCTATAGTTAGCTAAAGCTCCTGGATCTAGCGTTGGCTTTTTGAGTAAGGGTTTAATTACAGCCGTTTTAAAAGCCTGCGGTACATGGCCTAAAGTTAATGAAGAATTGATTATATGAAGAATAAAGCTACCAATAAGTGGGAAGACTTCTTTAAATAACCTGGTAGGAATAGGGTCTAAAAGACAAGTTGAAGGTTTGAATGAGGAAACTATTTTGTCTAACTCACAAAGGTCGATTGGAGTAAACTCATCAAGACAGACATCAATAGAAGGAGTTGTAGTAGTTACAGTATTTAAGTTAACTGTGGGAAGAATCTGATTGATTTTATCTCTGATGGATGAAATTTTATTATTAAAAAAGTTCATAAAGTCCTGACTAGTACGCTCTAAGGGGATGCTAGGATTGACAGAGTCCTGACTCTTTGTCAACCTGGCTACAGTACTGAAAAGAAACCTGGGATTATTCTTGTTCTCTTCTATTAATGCAGAGTAATAACTCGTTCTAGCTTTTCTAAGAGATTTTTTATAAATTAAAAGATGATTTCTCCAAGCTAAATAGATTTCATCTAAATTAGTAGAGCGCCATTTTCTTTCTAATTGACGAGTCTTCTGTTTTAAGCTACGAGTTTCTGTGTTGAACCAAGGAGTTAAAAATCTTTGATTAGACTTTTTCTTTTTTAAGGGGGCCACCAAGTCAAGAGCCTGATGCAGAGAAGCTGAAACACTATCCACCATGTTATCAATTACAGAAGGAGCAAGCTGTCTATAGCTTATTTCCGTTGTGTTGACACATGGCATAGAGGAAACAATCTACATAAATTTGGAAACAGCATCATCTGAGAGGCATCTACTGTGATAATATTTTTCTTTAGGAGCCAAATAGTCAGAAATAGTAAAATCAAAGGTTAACAGACAATGGTCTGACAGTACAGGGTTATGAGGAGACACTACAAGATTTTCTATTTCTATGCCATATGTCAGAACAAGGTCCAATGTATGGTGGAGGTAATGAGTAGAATTTCCTACTTTCTGAGAAAACCCAATCGAGTCTAATATTGAATTAAAAGCCACATTAAGGCAGTCACTATCTACATCCACATGTATATTAAAGTCCCCTACTATAATTATTCTATCAGATTTCAGCACTAAATCAGCTAAGAAATCAACAAATTCGGATAAAAATTCTGAATAGGTTGATGGGGGACGATAAACTATGGCAAATAAAATTGGGTTTAACCTGGAATTGCTAAAGTGCCCAACACTGAGGACCAGGCCCTCAAAGGAATTATAACATGTTTTTTGCTTTACATTAACTAGTAATTTGGAATGGTAAATTGATGCTACTCCTCCTCCACGACCAGAACTTCTGGGATTTTGACAGTTTAAATAACCAGAGGGAGTTGATTCATTTAAACCAACATAATCCTCTTGCCCTAACCAAGTCTCTGTAAGGGAAATTAAATCAATCTGATGATCAATTAACAGATCATGGACTAACAGAGACTTGGGAGTTAGAGACCTAATATTTAATAAACCACATTTAATTTTTAAATTATGAGGAGGAACAGAGGCCAAATCATTCAATTTAGAGGCTTTATGTTTAATTTGAGTTTTACCAATATTTTGCTTTATCACTTTGGGATGCTTATACATTATATTTTTATTTACTTTGGAGGGAGCAGACAATGATTCTCTGAGGGGGAAGTCAGGGGCTAAGTTGAGGGGTGGCGGATGAAGAGGAGCTGCAGAGAGGCGTGTAAGACTGTGACTCTGCTTCCTGGTCCCAACTCTGAGTAGTCATGGTTTTGGAAATTTGGATAAAAAAGATGCCAGATTGTTAGATAAATGAGAAGCACCATCCAAAGTGGGATGAATGCTGTCTCGTCTCATAAGACCAGGTTTTCCCCAAAATGAGCTCCAATTGTCAATGTAGCCCACGTCATTTTTAGGACACCACACAGACAGCCAGCGGTTCAAGGATGACGAGCGACTAAACATGTCATCACTGGTCAGATTGGGGAGGGGTCCAGAGAATACTACAGTGGCACACATCGTTTTTGCAAACTCACACACCGATTCTATATTAAGTTTCGTGACTTCCGACTGCCGTAGACGGATGTCATTAATGCCGGCGTGAATAACAATTGTGGAGTATTTACAGTTACTTTTAGCCAGAAGAGTCCTAACTTCTGACGAAGGCTGCAGTGCATAGTCGAAACATGTAAAGAAGGTAAAAACATCTCCTTTCTATTTTTGTCTTTAATAAGAACAAAAGGTAAATAAAAGAAACAGTCATTGTCGCCCCCGACAGACTGCGATGATGAGTGAGTAACCTCGTCAAACCAATCATATTTATGAATTATTTTGCCAAAAGTAGATGCAACAGATATTTGTTTTTCTTTTTTGAATCACTTCTCAAGACTATAGTCAAAATTTGGCAGCTAAAGTGTCTTAGGCTTTTCATTTTTATTAAAACCACAACCTGCCTGTGCACTTGGTGTTCCAAAAATGTGGAATTAGAAAAAATGTTGTTCCTCTTCTTTAATCAGGTCCAATCCTGCTGCAGGAATGAATACAACACAGCCATCCATCCATCTTCTATGGCTTTTCTAAGGGTTCAGGTTGTGGAGGCAGCAGTTTAATCAGAGAATACCAGACCTCCCTCTCCCCAGCAACCTCCTCCAGGTCTTCAGAGAGGACACTAAGATGTTCCCAGACCAGCTGGGAGACATAGTCTCTCTAACGTGTCCTGGGTCTGCCCCGGGGTCTCCTCCCTCCTCCCACAACACACACATAAAAAGTAATTTCATTTCTGTACCTGCTCTTTCCTTCACCTGCAGTATATTGTCATTCACATTATGTAGACCAAGCAAACTCATTGCAGCACTGCTGTGGTCCTAAAACTGTCTAGTAGTTCACATCCTGTCATGTTTTAATGCTGTTAGTCTGTGATGACACTTTCTTAGAGACTGTCCTTTTTCCCATCAACAGTTTGTACCTGACTGTAGTAAAAAAGGTCAACACTGACTATGGGGACAACAAAAGCTTTCCAGAGTGTGTCCAAATCCTGACTTAATTAACTTCTCTATTGCTCTGCCAGATCTGCTCCATGGACCCTGCATCTGGACCGTTTGTTTTAATAAAGATTTTCCCCCAAATAAATTCCTGTTTCTTATATGTTGACTCACTTGATTTGAGGTTGATTTCTTTTACATTCTCCTCATGCACCTCCAAAAGTTGAATATTGTGCTGAATTTAGTTTTAGAAATAACTCCAATCTAAAAAGTAAACTTTCATATTTTACAATAATGCCATATAAATTTAGTTATTTCAAGATTTGTTTTGTTTGGAATTTGGATGAATATTTCTGAGCTATTTGATAATGATCTGAATGGTGATATGCCAATTTTTGGAGATGCAGTACTGTCTTTACACAATATTATTTGAAAAAGGATTGTCATTCCACAATAAATTAATTCCAGCTTCACTAAGGATTATTGATTACAATGTTATGTATATACTGTATATACACTACCGTTCAAAAGTTTGGGGTCACCCAGACAATTATTTTGTGTTTTCCATGAACAATCACACTTACTTTCCACCATAAATAATGATTTGTATTTGAAATAATAATTTTTTCCTTCAAACTTTGCTTTCATCAAAGAATCCTCCATTTGCAGCAATTACAGCATTGCAGACCCAACATGATTGCACAAGGGTTTTCTAATCATCCATTAGCTTTCTGACGCAATGAGCAAACACATTGTACCATTAGAACACTGGAGTGATAGTTGCTAGAAATGGGCCTCTATACACCTATGTAGATATTGCACCAAAAACCAGACATTTGCAGCTAGAATAGTCATTTACCACATTAACAGTGTATAGAGTGTATTTCTGATTAGATTAAAGTTATCTTCACTGAAAAAAAGTGCTTTTCTTTCAAAAATAAGGAAATTTCTAAGTGACCCCAAACTTTTGAACGGTAGTGTATATATATATATATATATAATATACTGTATGTACAGTGTATTTTAGGTTCTTGTTTCACTACGTTGTACAAAGGTTGAAAATACTTTAGTTTTGCAGAGGTGAGGTAAACCATTACTTTGTGAATCTGTCACACTGAATAAACAATATATTTCATCTTCTACAGGTAACTGAAAGGACACAAATGAATTCAGTCATCCAACATTTCACAACATTTATTTATATACTTTTAAACAGTAAAAACAAAACACAACCTAAAATGAACTTGAACTGACATAACTGCTGGAGCTTAATACTATGATGACTGGGTGAGCACGCTCCCCCTCCCTTTCTGTGGGAGGTCCTTCTTCTGTTTCCCCTGGCTTCGCAGGTCATCAACGCACCTGCGTGAGTGGACGCACCTGCTGCCTCTTCTCTAAAAGGATTAGTTGATGAATGCTTCTGTGCTAGGCCACTGGGTACTGCAGCCTGAAGTAAGGTTAAGAAGTGTATTGTTTGGAACTCAGCCTAATCCTCCCTGTCCTCAGGTTGCTGCCATCTCAGCATTGTGTCTCAGGGATAACAGTGCGCTCACCTGCCTCCTCATCTTCAGCCAAGGCTGCCTTCTCCACCCGGTCAGACTCCCCCCAGCTCCTCTCCTCTCCACTTTCTAAGCCAGCCTTGCCCTGCTGGCTCCTCCCCCTTCCTTGCTGGGTTCCTCTGCCGGGCTCTCTGCTCATCTGTTGTAAGATTAACCCCTGCTCTTATCCCTTATCCCCATTCTCACTGTTCATTCTAACCAGCTCTCGTCTCTCTCCCCCTACAGGCTGTGTGTTCCCTTGGCGTGCACCGCTTTCTATACAGCTGTGCCTGTTTTCAGTGAAGTTGTGTTTAATGCTTTACTCCGTGTCTGAGTGTCTTCTCTGGTGTTAGTTGGCTTGTACATGAGCTTCTCACTTTCAGTCATGACAGAACGGTCCAGCCATGACCGAAGCTCAGCAGGCGCTGCATTAGTGGAGCACTCTGCTCTTTACCGATTAGACGCCACAGAGCGGCAGGTGGCTGTGCTCACCGAGCAGCTGCAATTACTCAGCAGCTTACCACAGTTACTGATCACCACTGCCAAATGTCTCGTTCAGGTTCTTCCTCTCTACCTGCCGTCCCAGCAGCCGCTACCGTCTGCCATACCATCTCCGTTCCTTCACCTGCCCCGTACGCGGGGAAGGTGGGGTGATGTAAGGGGTCTTTGCTCCATGTGTGTCTCTATCTGCAGCAGGTGGGTGGGGAGTAACCGGACAACACTTCAAAGATCCATTTTATGACCCTCCTGCTCCGAGACCGGGCTCTTAATTGGGCTCAGTCCATTCTTAGTAACACCGAGGGTCGCAGCTATACCTTTGAATGGTTTGTTTAAGAATTTTCTTGGGCTTTTGATCATTCACAAAGCGAGGGGGATATCATGAGCCGCCTAATGTTACTCCGACAGTGAAATCGGTCTGCGGCAGATTTCTCTGTGGAGTTGCGGGTCATCGCGGCAGACTCCGGATGGAATGATGTTGCCTGATGCAGCATCTTCCTCCTGGGTCTGTCAACCTCCATGATTATCTGGCGGTTGATGCGACCCCCTTCTCTCTGGATGAGTTCATCGAGCAGGCCGTTAGTTTAGACAACTGGTACCACGAGCGCACGAAGGAGCAGAAGGCCTTCTTCAGTCTGCCCATCTTGCACACACCCCCTCTGGCTACTAGCTCAGTCAAGCCCGACTCCTCCGCCAAAGCTACGGTGCTAGGTCGAGCCCGTTTGACTCCACAGGAGCACCAGCGACGGAGGAGAGCTGGCGCGTGCATGTATTGGGCTCTTTGGAGTATAAACTGCCTACCTGCCCTATGAAACCAAAAGACGTGGCCCGTCAGTAGCCGTGGGGTGTCTGGCAAGCAGTTATTTCCACTATTCCCTCCAGTAACTGGATAAGAGCCGGGAGCGAAAAGTTACCGAGAAGAACGTCTCGGCGTTAATTGATTCAGGGGCCGAACAGAACTTTACTTCATTGTCACTCGTACGAGAGATAGGCATACAGACTATTAAATTGCCTGCTTCGTTAAACGTTGTGGCTCTGCCCGGATGTAGCCTAGCTTCCATTATTGAGCACATGGATCCAGTCTCCGTCCTTCTTTCCGGGAACCACCGGGAGTCTGTCTTGTTCTTCATGATCGCTAGTTCATACTCCCAGGTGGTCCTGGGTTACTCTTGGCTCCAGAAGCACAACCCCATTATCATCTGGGCACAGAACTCAATTTCCTCCTGGAGTCCCTTTTGTCTATCCTCCTGCCTCAGTTCAGCCACCTGTTCACAGTCACTTCCCATCTTCTCCCCCCGGTGGAGCCGCTGGAACTCAGCCTCATACCCGAGGTCTACCATGTCCTTGGGGAGGTCTTTAGCCAGTCTAGAGCGCTCTCCTTACCACCACACTGCTCTTACGACTACGCTATTGACCTCCTCCCGTGTGCGCGGTTGCCGTCCAGTAGGCTCTACAGTCTTTCTGGGCCAGAAAGAGATTTGATGGAAAGTTACATTAATGACTCCCTGAATGCCAGACTCATTCAGCCCTCTTTGGCTCCTGTTGGGGTGGAGTTTTTCTTTGTCAGGAAGAAGGACGGATCCCTGCATCCATGCATCGATTACAGCGAGCTTAATGCAATAACTGTCAAGGATACATATCCTTTGCCCCTAATCAATTCCGCGTTCGGGCTCCTTCAGCACGCACAGGTGTTTACTAAGCTCGACTTGCGCAACGCATACCATCTGGTCCACATACGCGAAGGGGACGAATGGAAGACGGCGTTCAAAAGACATCTGGGGCACTTTGAATACCCAGAGATGTTGTTTGGGCTAACTAATGCTCCCGCTGTCTTCCAGCGTATGATCAACAACGTCCTAGGCGACATGGTCAATCAGTTCGTTTATGTCTATCTCGATGACATTTTGATTTTCTCCCGCACGCTGGAGGAACACGCAGTCCACATCCGGGCTGTGTTACAATGGCTCTTGGAGAACCAGCTCTTTGTGAAGGTTGAAAAGTGCAAGTTTTCCACCCGCTCCACTACCTTCCTGGACTTTATTGTTGCAGCATCCAGCATCTGATCAGAAGCTCCACCCATCCGCATATTTCTCTCGGTGGTTAATGCCGGCCGGGAGGAACTACAACATAGGAGACTGAGAGCTGCTAGCCATTAAATTAGCTCTCAAGAAGTGGAGGCACAGGCTGGAGGGAGCCATTCACCCTATCATTGTGTGGACCGACCACAAAAATCTAGAGTATTTAAGGTCGGCCCGCAGGTTTAACTCCAGGCAGGCCCACTGGGCTTTATTCTTCCTCAAATTCAATCTCACTATCACCTATTGCCCCAGGTCTCGTAACATCAAGCCTGATGCTCTCTCCTGCCAGTTCGCCTCCGACCTGTCATCCTCCTCTGCCCCTCCTGAGCCCATAGTGCCCCCTTTTTGTATTTTTGGTGCCCTCTTGTGGGAGATTGAGCAGAGGGTCTGGCAGGCCCAATCCACTGAGCCCTGATGATCATCTGTTTGTTCCATCCAGTCTACACACTGATGTCATCCGGTGGGGGCACAGGAGCCATTTTGGCCCGGGATCACCCGTACTATCAGTCTGGTGCAGCAAGTGTTCTGGTAGCCAACGCTGCGGACGGACATCCGGGACTACGTCAAGGCCTGCCAAGTGCGCGTAATGAACAAATCGGACTCTTCACCTCCTGCCGGTCTCCTGCATCCCCTGCCAGTTCCCAGTTGCCCTTGGTCACACATTGCAATGGACTTCGTCACGGGCCTTCCTCCCTCGCAGGGCAACATGGTCATCCTCACTATCATTGCCCGCTTCTCTAAAGCCATCCACTTGGTGCCCCTTCCCAGGTTGCCCTCTGCTTCCAAAACTGCCAACCTGCTCACCACCCATGTTATCCACGATCACAGCATTCTTTTGGACACTGTCTGACTGGGGTCCCCAATTCACCTCCCAAGTATGGAAGTCCTTCTGTCGTTCCCTGGGCACCACATTCAGTCTCACCTCCGGTTACCACCATCAGAGCAACGGGTAGGCTGAGCATGCTAACCAATCCCTGGAGGCCGCTCTGAGATGTGTGGCTTCCTGCAACCCACCCACCTGGAGCACCCATCTGACCTGGCTGGAGTATGCCAACAACTCCGCTGTCTCCTCAGCCACCGGGTTAACACCTTTCAAGGCATCTATACATTATACTCCCCCCCTGCTGCCTATGGTGGGGAGGGACGTGGCCATGCCATCCGTGGGGGCCCATGCCTTCCGCTGCTGCCACCCGTGGCGGTCCACCCAGGCTGCCCTTCTCTGTTTGGTCGAATGGAGTTGCCAGTATGCGGACTGCAGGCGGGTCCTGGTGCCCAAATATGCGGTGGATCAGTGCGTGTGGTTGTTGGCAGATCTGGTCCCTGTGAAGACGGAGTCTAAAAAGCTTCCTTGTGGTCCCTTTCCCATCTCTAGGATCATTAATGACGTGATGGTCCACCTGAAACTACTGCCAACACTCCAGATCCACCCCACATTCCACGTTTCTAAGATCAAGCCCCTCTCGGCCAGCCCTCTCTGTCCCCCCGAAGCCGCTGCCTCCTCCTCGGATCCTCGATGGCTAGGCCACCTATACCGTCCAGAGGATTGTGGATGTTTGCCGCTCGGGCTTACTGTATTTGGTCCACTGGAAAGGCTAAGGACCGGAGGAGAGATCATGGATCTCTGGTTCCTATTTCCTTGACAAGGGGATGGTCCGAGCCTTTCACCGGGCTCATCCCAACAAGCCTGGTGGGTCACCAGGAGGCACCCCTTGAGTGGGGGCCACTGTGATGTTCGGGTGGGCGCGCTGCCCCTCCCTTTCTGTGGGAGGTCCTTCTTCTATTTCCCGGGATCCGCAGGTCATCAACGCATCTGCATGAGTGGACGTACCTGCTGCCTCTTCTCTGCCAGGGCTTAAAAGGATTAGTTGGGGAATGCTTCTGCACTGGACCATTGGGCACTGCTGCCTGAAGTAAGGTTAAGAAGTGTATTGTTTGGAACTCAGCCTAATCCCCCCTTTCCTCCTCTCTCCCCAGGTTGTTGCCATCTCAGCGGTGTGTCTCCGGTATTACAGTGCACTCACCTGCCTCCTCATCATCTTCAACCAAGGCTGCCTTCTCTATCTGGTCAGACTTCCCCAAGCTCCTCTCCTCTTCACTTTCTCTGCCAGCCTTGCCCTGCTGGCTCCTCCCCCTTCCTCGCTGGGTTCCTCTGTCGGGACCTCTCTGCTTATTTGTAGTAAAATAAACCCCTGCTCTAATCCTTTATCCCCATTCTCACTCCTCATTCTAACCAGCTCTCGTTTCTCTCCTCCTACAGGCTGTGTGTTCCCTCGGCGTGCACTGCTTTCTCTACAGCTGTGTGTGTTTTCAATGAAGTTGTGTTTAACGCTTTACTCCGTGTCTTCTCTGGTGTTAGTTGCCTTGCACGTGAGCCTCTCACTTTGTCATGACAAATAGCAGCAACCAATTTTTTTATTTGGGTACGCATAGCTAAAATGGATGAACATAAACAGACCATAAACGTGTGATTCAACACATTTACAAAAACCAAACAACAACTAACAGCAGTTAAGGTCCTTACAATCTGATCTAAAGTGTTGTCATAATTACGCCGTCAAAACTAGAGAGCTGTCCGGTTCAATCACTGCTGTGCTACAACTGCATTACTGTCAACACTATATAATACAGTAGTTATTTAAAAAATGTTTACCGGAGATGCGCATCAGAGAGGATTATTTTAAATTCATGATTCTATACCACGAGAGTCCTCGTTTGACACGCTGTCTGGCTCATAATAACCAAAGATCTGAGATTTTAACACTTAGTCTCCAGGAAGTACGGTTTATCTCTCTACCTGGCAGCTGGTACGAGATTATAGTGATTTAACAGTGAATGCAACACCTACATCTCTTACACCATTAAGGAACAACTCTGATAAATTAGCATATGGATAGAGTCAGACAGTGGAAAAATTAAACAACAAAGAGGAAACACTGAATGTGGAAGGCACATCTATTTATCCATGATTTTCATCCTGTATTGCCAATTCCTCCCATAAACAGTAAACACGTTTAAATCTCACCACAGGGATAGTTTTGACTGAGCATGCATGTGCAAGAAAAGTTTTTGAACAAATGTGAAGGTTACAGACTTTTATTGCCCTCTGCAGGCTAATACAAATGACTCACTGAAAGAGGAAGAACTTCTCCTAAAATAGTTATTTGAACAGTAAATACCAGTTTAGTAAATTATGGTCCAATTTATTTTGAGGAATTTTATAACATTGAAATATTAAGTGGAAATCATTTATTCAGTGGAGAGTGAAGACTCTAAGGTGTGATCAAAGACTTGACAGGCATGCACACACCAACACACATGCATGCACGCGTGCGCACACACACACACTATGCCTTTATGTCTCTCCAACTCACATCAGCTTGCCAGCTTTGTCTTCAGCATGTCCCACCGTATGCCCCACCATCTGTGGATGATGTCCCCTCCCTTTCTTTCACCCTTTTTACTGTCCCTAACTTGCTATCTGCTTCTGAGGACAGTGTGAACAGCAAATTTCTTCCTCAGTGCACCGCACTGGGTCTCAGGTGAGCCTCATCTCCGTCTGTGGGCTTGGCAATCAGATATGAGCTCTCCCTTCCCTTTCCTCAGTTAGGCTCTCCATCTCACACTGGAAATGTGTTAATTGCTTCTGGACACTGATCAGTGTGTTCATTAAATAGGCCTTTTTTCCACCACAACAGATGCTCCTTCATGGTGTAGCAATGGTTTCCTTTCTGCCATTTCAAAGCAAAGAATACTATCTAGAAGGCTGAGAACCCCACACAAGCAGTTGCTTCACTCTTATTTGACGTCTTTTGAAAAAATAAACAACAACCCATACTTAATACTGTTTCTGAGGTGAAAACACCTTATTTGGTCTGTACAATATATTTACCTAAAATTAGCACTGTTGTTATCACTTCTGATCACCTCTTCATTTTACAAGCTATACAGATGTCTGTTGTCACTTTGGCTCCTTCATTGAAACTGCTAAACTGAATTTAAGGTGTGCCTTTGTGCGTGTCAGGTTTCAGAATCAGTCAGTGCCAAGAACTGACGCCCAGGTTATGAGACTGATCAAATAATCAAAATTAATTCATTAATTAAAATTTAGATTAGTAATTACCAAATTCTTAAGTTGTGTTACTTATTTAGTTGTCACCTCACAAAACAGTAAGTGGTGCCCCCTAGTGTTAGAATGAGGTAACAATAATTATTAATAGTTCAGGTTCAGGTTCAGGTTACTTTATTTGTACCTGTAGGTAGATTTGTTTTGCAGTCAGGTGACATCCATATTTACAAACCACAATGATAAAAGTGCTCAAGGCTCCACCAATCAGGACGTAGGACAAAGAGATAAGAGAAAAAACAAAGAGATAAGAGAGAAGGGTCATATTAAAAAGTTAAAGACAACAGTTAACAGTTATTAATAATTATGTTATTAATTATTAATAATCACAGTCATATAATTATAGCCTTAATGCTGTATACCCAATGTTGCAACCTGTATAAGGGTACATATCTAATGTTGCCCCTTTGATGCCACATTATTTAATGGTGTCACCGTGTGACACAGATTATGTGATCCTGTTGGTCTCACTGAACAGTGACCTACAGGTTATACAGGGTCGGTTTGCTACTGAGTGAAGTGATCACATTGAGAATCAGTATCTCCAAGTGAAAGTCCATGGTCTTAATCTGGAAAAAGGGTGGATTTCCTCTCTGGGTTGGGAATGAGCTCCTGTCCCAAGTGGAGTTTATTTATCTTGGGGACTTCTTCACGACTGAGGGGAAAGTGCGACATTGGCAGACAGATTGGAGCTGCATCTGCAGTGATGCAGATTTGCTGGTCTGTTGTAGTGAAGAGGGAGTTGAGCTCCAAGGCAAAGCTGGCGATTTACGGTGAATCTACATTCCTCCACAAGCCAATGGTCATGAACTTTGAGTAATGACTGAAAAGATCATGGATACGAGCGGCTGAAATGAGCTTTCTCCATAGAGTGGCTGGATTCACCCTTAGAGACAGGAAGAGGAGCTCCTCCACATCAAAAGGAGCCAGTTGAGTTGGTGTGGGCATCCGATCAGGATGCCCCTTGAATGCCTTACATGTGATGTATGTGTTCCACTGGAAGGCAACCCTGAGATAGACCCAGAACATGCTGGAGAGCCTATGTTTCCCAGCTGCCTGGAAATACCTTTTTATCCTCTCTGAATAGTTGGAGGAGATGGCTGGGGAGACAAAAGGCTGGGCTTCTCTGTTTAAACAGCTGAATCCATGACCCGAGAAGCAGTAGAAGATGGATGGATGATTCTCTTTTTCCTGTGTGTATCCATTACAAAAATACCGCATCCTGCTCAACATCTTGCATATGGACCCCACAATGCTAGAAAGAAACCTGATAGGAAGATTCACTCAGTACAAAAAATTGTGAACTTGTGGAGGTAAAAGATCAGGCGAGATGCGACGAGCTGGAAGGGTGCAAAGTTTTATTTCCTCCAACATCATGAGACACACATCGTAGCTCAGTGAGCTACTGTGCTGCTGAGACCGTCACACAAGCTCTTTTATACAGTGATACAGACAGAGGGAATGCATGGCACATTAGCATATCAGTCAATACCCGTGATTAGCATGACCAACTGGTACCCAGATGTCTTCTCCCTCATCCGGGGATGTATAAACAACAGTCCATTGTTCTGGTTGCCCCCAGGGGCTCTCTGTATGTGAATTGTCCTCTGTATATAAATTGTCCTCTGCTTTCTCCAGACCTGCTGAGTGTGAGAAATGTCCATGCAGAGTGTGGTGGGTCACTACAAACTAACCAAAAACCATTCAAAGAGATTTCAATTATACCCAGTGCCATTAAAGAAACATTCTTGGCCCATTGTTAATATTCTACAGTACTTGTGTCAGGGAAATCCCTGATTTAAAGGTTGGCACTAGACTGGCAGCACCCCTTGTACAGTTCATCCATGGAGTATTCACAGCACTTCACTATTTTCACTTTTTGTTATGTCACAGCTTTATTCCAAAATGGATTAAATGCATTTTTCCTCAAAATTCTACTCACAATGACCCATAATAATAAAGTGCTAAAAGTTTTAGACATTTTGACAAATTTATTAAAAATAAAGAACAAAAATGTAACATGTACATCTGTCTGGGCTGCACGGTGGCACAGTGGTTTAGCACTGTGGCAGCACAGTTTTACCCTGCGCCGGGGGATCGCGGGGATCATGAGATTGTGGGTTCAATCCCAGCCCCCGACCAACAGTGAGCTGTGTGGAGTTTGCATGTTCTCCCCATGTTGCGTGGGTTTACTCCGGGATTCCTCCGGTTTCCTCCTGCATACCAAAAACATGTAGGTTTAGGGCGCTCGCGCACGCAGCAACCAGCAGCCAGTGCCTTGTCACCAGACTGCAAACCAAATCTACCTACGGGTACAAATAAGTAACAAAAAAAAAAAAAAAGTCTTAACAGCGTTTGCTCAATACTTTGTTGAAGCACCTGTGGCACCATTTATAGGCTCGAGTCTTTTTAAGCATGATGCTATAAGCTTGGGACACCTATTTTTGGGAAATTTCTCTCATTATTCTTTGCAGGATCTCTCAAGCTCCGTCAGGTTGGATGAGGAGTATCAGTACACCGCCATTTTCAGATCTCTCCAGAGATGTTCAGTCAGGTTCAAGTCTGGGCTCTGGCTGGGACACTCAAAGACATTCACAGAGCTTTCTCATAGTCACTACTTTCTTATCTCGACTGTGTGCTTAGGGTTGTTGTCCTGTTGGAAGATGAACCTTCGCCCCATTCTGAGGTCTAGAGCACGCTGAAGCAGGTTTTCATCAAGGATGTCGCTCTACATTGCTACATTAACCTTTCCCTCGAACTTAGCTCATCTCCCAGTTCCTGCAGCTGAAAGCCATTCCCACAGCATGATGCTGCCACCACCATTCTTCATTGTAGGGATGGTATTGGCCAGGTAATGAGTGGTGCCTAGTTTCCTCCAGGTATGATTCTTGCCATTAAGGCCAAAGAGTTCAATCTTTGTTTCATCAGACCAGAGAATTTTGTTTCTCGTGGTCTGAGAGTCCATTAAGTGCATTTTTGCAAACTCCAGGCAGGCTATCACACACCTTTTATTGAGGAATGGCCACTCTACCATACTGGCCTGAATGGTGGAGTGCTGCAGAGATGGTTGTCCTTTTGGAAAGTTTTCCTCTCTCAACAGAGAGATGCTGGAGCTCTGTCAGAGTGACCATTGGGTTCTTTGTCACCTCCCTGACTAAGTCCCTTCTTCCCTGATTGCTCAGTTTGGCCAGGTGGCCAGCTCTAGTAATCGTCCTGGTGGTTCCAAACTTCTTCTCTTTACGGATGGTAGAGTCCACTGTGTTCATTGGTGCGTCACTGCTTCAGAAAATTTTCTGCACCGTTCCCCAGATCTGTGCATCAATACAATCCTGTCTCAGAAGACTACAGACAATTCCTTGGACTTCATGGCATGGTTTGTGCTCTGACATGCACTATCAACTGTGGGATCTTATATAGACAGGTGTGTGCCTTTCCAAATCATGTTTAATAAACCAAATTTATGACAGATGGACTCCACTAATGTAGAAACATCAAGAATGATCAGTGGAAACACGATGCACTTGAGCTCAATTTTGAGTGTCATGGCAAAGGCTGTAAATACTTATGTATGTACATGTTATTTTTTTTTCTTTATTTTTAATAAATTTGCTAAAATTAAAAAAAGATTCACTTTGTCAGTATGGGGTATTGTGAGTAGAATCTTGGAGAATGATTTAATCATTTTTGGAATAAGGCTGTAACGTAACAAAATGTGCACGTGGTGAATGCTGTAGGTGTAGGTGGAGTCAGAATGAACTCACCTATATAAGCACAGGTGGTAGTAGTAATTACAGATATACCAATACAGCTTTTTCAATGCTCAATCCCATCCAATATTTCAAAACTTGAGTATGTGCCGATACCAATACAAAACCGATATGCAGCTTGTGGCCTGAATAAATTCAGTGTACTCCTTTTCATGGAAATTCTGCAAGTGTTTAATGTTGGAGATGTTAAAGTTATAAAATTACACTCTTTCAGCTGAACTTTTCAGAGTTTTTTTTATAGATACATTTTGTCATTTATTAAGCATATAAATTCACATTTATCTCTATTTTCATTAAAAAAAAATCAGAATATATTAAGCTGCAACATGTACAGCAGGGAAAATAAGTATTGAACACATCAACATTTTTTCTCATTAAACATATTTCTGATGAAGCCATTGACCTGAGATTTTCACCAGATATCAGTAACAACCCAAGTAATCCACACATACAAAGAAATCAGGGCAACTGTGTTCACAAAACAAGTTATATTTAATAAAGTGGAATGACACAGGGAATAAGCATTGAACACATGAAGAAAAAAAGAGGTGCAAAAAGGCATAGAAAGCCAATGTGATGATCAGGTGAGTGTGCTCCCCCTCCCCTCCTGCGCTTTTTCCCTCTGCCTGTTTCCTGGCTCCGGAGCTGATCACGCTCACCTACGTGATTGTGCGCACCTGCTGCTTCCTCATCTGCCAGCTATAAAGGAGCCAGTCTGAATATGGGGATGATTTGTCTAAAATACACTTTATGACCTTGCTGCTCAAAGACTGGGCATTTAGTTGGGCCCAGTCTATATTGATCAGTCCGGAGGGGCCCAATTATTTGCTCATCTGGTTTGTTAAGGAGTTTTCTCAGGCCTTTGACCAAACAGCAAGTAAGGGGAATATTGTGAGTCATCTAATGGCGCTTCAACGGGGAAATCGGTCGGTAGCCAATTTCTTGGTCAAGTTCAGGGTCGTCGCGACGGAGTCCGGCTGGAATGACGTTGCGCTACGCAGCACCGTCCTCCAGAGTCTCAATTTCAACCTCTGTGACGACCTGGCAATCCGCGCCAACCCCTCCTCTCTGGATGAATTAATTGAGGAGGCCATCGACCTGGCCAACTGGTACCGTAAGCGCGCAAAGGAGTAGAAGGCTTCTGCCTCCTCATCTATGTCGCGGTCGTTTCCCCCGCCCTCTCACTCCGATAATTCAGCTTCCCCTCTGGAGCCAATGTTCCTGGGCTGGGCTCATTTGTCTCTGGAGAAGCGCCAACGCCAGAGGAAGGCGGGTGCTTGCATGTACTGTGACTCCACAGAACACATGCTGCCAAAGTGTTCCATTCGGTCTTAAAGATCTGGTCCGTCAGTTACTGTGGGGGGTCTGGCGAATGGATCTTCTACTTGTTCCTCCGGTAATTTTTTGCTGCCAGCCCTCATCCAGTTACTGGGGGCTGAGTTCAGAATCTCAGCGTTAATTGATTCAGGAGCTGAGCAAAATTTTATTTCACAGGGATTAGTTCAAAAACTAAAAATTCCCACTAGGGCCATTCTGTCTCCATTAAACATCACGGCCCTTTCCGGCTCTAGGCTAGCCGCAGTCACAAACCGAACCAACCCAGTGTCCGTCCTGCTTTCCGGTAATCATCATGAGCTCCTCTCTTTTTTCATTTTGCCCAGCTCATCCACCCTCGTGGTCCTGGGATATACATGGCTCCGCCAACACAACACAATAATTAATTGGGCCCAAAAATTCCATTTCCTCTTGGAGCCCATTTTGCCTTTCATCTTGTCTCTGCTTGGCCACGTGTTCGCCTACTCTCCCCATTCCTCCCCTCCAGGCGAGCCGCTGGACCTCAGTCTCATGCCCAAGGCCTATCATTACCTGGGGGGGAGGTCTTTAGCAAGTCTAAGACCTTCTCTTTGCCTCTCTCACTGATCTCTCAGGAGCGTGACTGCTGTCCAGTCAGCTCTACAGTTTGTCTGGGCCAGAGAGGGAGGAGATAGAGAGATATATTAAAGACTCTCTGAATGTCGGTCTCATTCGTCCCTCCTCCGCACCTGTCAGCGTAGGGTTTTTCTTTGTGGGAAAAAAAGACGGGTCTTTGTGGCTCTGCATAGACTACCATGAATTGAACACCATCACCGTTACAGATAAATATCCCCTTCTGCTCATTAACTCAGCCTTCAAGCTTCTGCAACGTGCGCATGTGTTCACAAAACTCGATCTCTGGAACGCGTATCATCTGGTCCGAATACATGAGGGTGATGAATGGAAGATGGTGTTTAAAACACACTTGGAGTAATTCGAGTACCTTGTGATGCTCTTTGGCCTGACAAACACTCCCGGTGTCTTCCAGCACATGATTAATGATGTTCTCCGGGATATGCTGAATCAGTTTGTTTTTGTCTACCTAGATGACATTTTTATTTTTTCCCACATACTGGAGGAGCACACAGTCCATGTCCAGGCAGTGTTACAACACCTACTCGAGAATCAACTCTACGTGAAGGCCGAGAAGTGTTAGTTTTCCTCTCGTTCCAGTTCCTTCCTGGGGTTCATTGTAGCTGAGGGCGAGATAAGGGCTGACCCGGCGAAGGTCAAGGCGGTCCTTGATTGACCAACCCCAGAGTCCAGGAAGCAACTCCGCTGCTTCCTGGGCTTCACTAATGTTTATCGCCGCTTCATACACAATTATAGTAAAGTGGCCCTGCCTTTGACCCAGTTAACCTCTTCTAAGGTCTCATTCAAGTGGTCTGAAGCAGCAGAGTGGGCCTTCTCAGAGCTTAAGGCCCTTTTCTCCCAGACTCCCATCCTGGCTCAGGTCGACCATCAATCACAGTTTGTAGCTGAGGTAGACACATCAGAATTGGGGGTGGGTGCAGTCCTCTCCCAACACTCGGTCTCCGACCAGAAGTTACACCGATGCATCTATTTCTCTTGGTGGCTGACCCCTGCTGAGAGGAATTACAATGTTGGAGACCGTGAGCTGCTGGCCATCAAACTGGCTCTGAAGGAATGGAGGCACTGGCTAGCGGGAACCACCCAACCCATCATTGTCTCAACAGATCATAAAAACTTAGAGTATTTAAGATCTGCCAGAAGGTTAAATTCTAGACAGGCCCGTTGGGCTCTGTTTTTTCTTAGGTTCAATCTGTGCATTACTTACTGCCCTGGTTCACGCAATATTAAACCTGATGCTCTCTCTCACCAGTTCTCCTCTGATCATTCTCCTTCCAGTTTCTTTTACTACTTCTTCTTCTCCTGAGCCTATCCTGCCTTTGTCCTGCGTTGTTGAGGCCCTCTCTTGAGAAATCGAGCAGAGGGCCTGGCAGGCTCAGTCGTCTGAACCCATCCTTGAGGGAGGCTCGGCTAACCGGCTGTATGTCCCCTCCAGTCTCCATAGTGACGTCATACAATGGGGGCACACCAGTTTCTTCGCTTGTCACCCCGGCATCTCACCAACTGTTGAAATGCTGCAACGGGTATTTTGGTGGCCGACTCTTCGTACGGCCGTTCGGGACTTTGTTAAAGCCTGCCAAGTCTGCACCACCAATAAATCTAACCCCTCATCTCAAGCCAACCTCCTTCATCCCCTACCTGTTTCTAGTTGTCCCTGGTCTCATGTAGCCCTGGACTTTGTTACAGGTCTCCCTTCATCTCAAGGTAACACAGTCATACTCACCATTGTCGACCACTTTTCCAAGGCCATTCATCTGGTTCCTCTGCCCAAGTTACCCTCAGCCACAGAGACTGCTAACCTTCTTACCCTTCATGTCATCTGCCTTCATGGTATTCCTACTGACATTGTTTCTGACCAGGGTCTGCAGTTTACATCCCAGGTGTGGAAGGCCTTTTGTCGTTCCCTTGGCACCACCATCAGTCTCACCTCTGGATACCATCCTCAGAGCAATGGTCAGGTCGAGTGTGCCAACCAGTCCCTGAAGGCCACCCTGCGATGCGTGGCTTCCTGTAACCCCACTACCTGGAACTTTCATCTGACTTGGGCGGAAAACGCACTTGACACTGCTGTCTCATCTGCCACCGAACTGACACCCTTCGAGGCCTCTGTTGGTTACACCCCGCCTCTTCTCCCTATGGTGGAGAGGGAGGTAGCTGTGTCGTCTGTGGAGACCTATGCTCACTGCTGTCATCGGCTATGGAGATTGACCCGGGCCGCCCTTCTCTGCTCAGTCGAGCAGAACAGTCTATATGCCAACCGCAGACGTGCACCGGAACCCAAATACACTGTCAGCCAGAAGGTGTGGTTGTCAGCCGAACAGGTGCCTCTGAAGACTGAATCCAGGAAACTATCACCACGCTTTCTGGGTCCATTTCCCATCTCTAAAATCATTAATGATTTCACTGTTTGGCTCAAGCTTCCTTCATCACTCTGCATTCACCCAGCCTTTCATGTTTCCCGGATAAAACCCCTCTCCGCCAGACCCCTCTGTCCTCCCCCGAAGTCTCCTCCTCCTCCAGGGGTCATTGATGACCATACCACCTACGCCATTCAGAGGAGATCGGATTTCATCTTTGGGGCCAGGGATTACAATATCTGGTTCACTGGAGGGGTTATGGACCAGAGGAGAGGTCGTGGATTCCTGCTTCATACGTTCATGACAGGGGATGGTTCGGGTTTTCCACCAGGTGCATCCCAACAAGTCCAGAGGGATGCCAGGAGGCGCCCTTTTTTGGGGGTGGCTGGGGGGGGGGTGGCACTGTGATGATCAGGTGAGTGTGCTCCCCCTCCCCTCTCGTGTTTTTTCCCTCTGCCTGTTTCCCGGCTCCGGAACAGATCACGCTCACCTGCGTGATTGTGCGCATTTGCTGCTTCCTCATCTGCCAGCTATAAAGGTGCCAGTCTGCGAGTGCTTCTCTGCTGGAACATTGGGTATTGCTGCCTCAACTATAGGCTAAACTATTAAGTGCTTGAGTTTACCTGTTTGCTGACCGTGTTTCTCCTCTTCCTTCCAGGTTGCTGCCATCGCAGCTGTGTGTCTCTCCAGGGCTGTGCAAGCTCACCTGCCCTTCCACATCTTGTCTGGTCAGCCCTTTCTTCCACCATCTCGTCTGGTCGACTCCTACTCCACCCGGTCAGCCTACAGCTCATTTCTCTCTTCTCAATTTATCAGTACTTCTCCCCATTTTCTCCTACTAATCATTTCACTTCTCTTCCTCTTGATTACAGGCTGTGTGCCCCTCCAGCATGTCCTTAGCTTTTGTTCCCAAATTTATCGTGTTGTCGTTTTTGGTTGTTATGGTAATAAACTGTGTTAACTTTTAAATTAAAATTAAATCACCCTTTATTGTCATTCAACCATAAAACCAATCATGTACAGTAGAACAAAATTGTGTTTTTCCTATCTACAGTGTTAATCACACACACCCCATATGTAGAATCAGAGGGCTGCTGCCATGCAAGGCGCTGCCACAGATTTCCCTCCTCCATTCCATTATTGCTGAGCACCAAGCTGGATGGCAGGAAGTTCCGCTTTTACATGGTCTTCAGCATGACCCGGCCGGGATTTGAACCCCTGCCTCCCGGGTGTGGGGCGGATGCTCTGCCAACTGAGCCACCACTCCAGTTGGATTGAATTGTTGGAGTTGAATTGTTTCCCCTGAGTCGGAGTGCTCTTCTGGAGCAGTCCGCCCCCCATTTGAGCCTCTGGCTATTCAATCATGACAGCCAAGAAAACAGCTGAAATCCATCAGAATTTAGGAAGCCACCTCATCCCCCATCAGTGCAAATTAATTTCAGCTGGTTAAGTCCTGACTGATAGCCTTTAAAAAGGTCTGTGAATATCCGATTGCCACACCACAAAGAACTCATGGTGGGCAGAAGCAAAGAACTCTCGCTAGACCATTGCAACCTTACTGTTGTACAACATAATGATGGTATTGGTTACAGGTGCATTTCTAAACTGCTGAATGTTCCAGTGAGCACTTTTGGAGCCATCATTCGGAAGTGAAAAGAACATCATTTTACCATAAACCAGCCACAACCATGAGCTCTTCGCAAGATTTCTGACAGAATAGTCAAAAGAATTTTCAGAAGAGTTATCCAAGAGCCAAAGACCACTTGTGGAGAGCTCCAGAAAGACCTGGAGTTAACAGGTACTGCTGTTTCAAAGAAAACAATAAGTAAAGCATTCAGCTGACATGGGCTCTATGCCCACTGACCTCACAAGACTCCATTGGTGAAGAAAAAGCATGTTGAAGCTTATTTAAAGTGTTCTGTATAACATTTGGGCAAGCCAGTAAAATACTGGGAGAATATAGTCTGGTCAGATGAGACCAAAATCGAACTTTTTGGATGCCACAATACACAGCATGTTTGGAGGAGTAATGGCACTGTACATCAGCTCAAAAACGCCATACCAACAGTGAAGTTTAAAGGTTGGAGCATCATGGTGTGGGGCTGTTTTTCAACACATGGTACAGGCAGACTTCATATAATTGAAGGTAAGAGGAATGGACAAATGTACAGAGACATCCTTGATAAGAACCTCTTGCCATCTGCCAAGATGCTGAAGATGAAATGAGGGTGGACATTTCAGAAAGATAATGATCCCAAACACACAGCCAAGGAAACACTCAACTGGCTCCAGAGACAAATAAAGCTACTAGAATTGCCCAGTCAGTCACCTGACCTGAGTCCAATTGAAAACCTATAGACCAAACTGAAGATCAGAGTTCAAAGAAAACCTTCAAGATTTGAAGACAGTTTGTATGGAAGAATTGGCTAAAATTACTCCTGAGCAATGCCTGTGCCTAGTTTCTCCATACAGGAGGTGTCTGGAAGCTCTTTTTTACCAACAAAAGCTTTTCTACTAAATATTAAATGAATTGTACCGAGTGTGTTCAATACTTATTCCCTGTGCCATTCCACTTTATTAAATATAACTGGATTTGAGAACATATTTGCCTTGATTTCTTTGTATGTATGGATTACTTGGGTTGTTGTGGATATTTGGTGAAAATCTCCGGTCAATGGCTTCATCAGAAACATGCTTAATGAGAAAAATGTTGACATGTTCACTACTTACAATCGGAGACTCAACAGAATGATCAAGCTCTGGAGTGGGCATGACGTCCAATGAACCGGCGAGATACAGACAAACACACAAGACTTAAATACCAAGAAACATAAATGAACAGAGTGAACACAGCTGTGTGAGTGTCCTGAGTGCTGCATGTACAGTGGGGTAAAAAAGTATTTAGTCAACCACCAATTGTGCAAGTTCTCCCACTTAAAAGATGAGAGAGGTCTCCAATTTTCGTCATAGGTATACCTCAACTATGAGAGACAAAATAAGAAAAAAAAAATCCAGAAAATCACATTGAAGGATTTTTAATAAATTAATTGGTAAATTCCTCGGTAAAATAAGTATTTGGTCAATAACAAAAGTTCATCTTTATACTTTGTTATATACCCTTTGTTGGCAATGACAGAGGTCAAACGTTTTATGTAAGTTTTCACAAGGTTTTCACACACTGTTGCTGGTATTTTGGCCCATTCCTCCATGCAGATCTCCTCTAGAGCAGTGATGTTTTGGGGCTGTCGCTGGGCAACACAGACTTTCAACTCCCTCCAAAGATTTTCTGTGGGGTTGAGATCTGGAGACTGGCTAGGCCACTCCAGGACCTTGAAATGCTTCTTACGAAGCCACTCCTTCGTTGCCCGGGTGGTGTGTTTGGGATCATTGTCATGCTGAAAGACCCAGCCACGTTTCATCTTCAATGCCCTTGCTGGTGGAAGGAGGTTTTAACTCAAAATCTCACGATACATGGCCCCATTCATTCTTTCCTTTACACCAGGGGTGTCCAATCATGTCCCATGAAGGGCCAAGACCCTGCGGGTTTTCTGTTCTACTCAGTCTCTTCAGCAGGTGTTTTCACTTATCAGCAATCAGTGGGAAGAAATTCAGTGGAATCTGCTGCTGAAGCCACTGGTTGGAGGTAAAGCCTGCAGGGTCTTGGCCCTCCATGGCACATGATTGGACACCTCTGCTTTACACGGATCAGTCGTCCTGGTCCCTTTGCAGAAAAACAGCCCCAAAGTATGATGTTTCCACCCCCATGCTTCACAGTAGGTATGGTGTTCTTTATCCTCCAAACACGACAAGTTGAGTTTTTACCAAAAAGTTCTATTTTGCTTTCATCTGACCATATGACATTCTCCCAATCCTCTTCTGGATCATCCAAATGCTCTCTAGCAAACTTCAGACGGGCCTGGACATGTACTGGCTTAAGCAGGGGGATACGTCTGGCACTGCAGGATTTGAATCCCTGGCGGCGTAGTGTGTTACTGATGTTATCCTTTGTTACTTTGGTCCCAGCTCTCTGCAGGTCATTCACTAGGTCCCCCCATGTGGTTCTGGGATTTTTCTCACCATTCTCGTGATCATTTTGACCCCACGGGGTGAGATCTTGCGTGGAGCCCCAGATTATCAGTGGTCTTGTATGTCTTCCATTTTCTAATAATTACTCCCACAGTTGATTTCTTCACACCAAGCTGCTTACCTATCGCGGATTCAGTCTTCCCAGCCTGGTGCAGGTCTACAATTTTGTTTCTGGTGTCCTTTGACAGCTCTTTGGTCTTGGCCATAGTGGAGTTTGGAGTCTGACTGTTTGAGGTTGTGGACAGGTGTCTTTTATACTGATAACGAGTTCAAACAGGTGCCATTGATACAGGTAACAAGTGGAGGACAGAGGAGCCTCTTAAAGAAGAAGTTACAGGTCTGTGAGAGCTAGAAATCTTGCTTGTTTGTAGGTGACCAAATACTTATTTTACTGAGGAATTTACCAATTATTTCATTAAAAATCCTTCAATGTGATTTTCTGGAATTTTTTTTTCTCATTTTGTCTCTCATAGTTGAGATATACCTATGATGAAAATTGGAGACCTCTCTCATCTTTTAAGTGGGAGAACTTGCACAATTGGTGGCTGAATAAATACTTTTTTGCCCCAGTGCATGTGTGTGTGTGTGTGTGTACGTGCATGAATGAGTGTGGAAAGGGCTGATGAGTGCAAGTGTGGGCGAATGTATGTGTGTGAGTGTGTTAGCAGAATAGAGTGGACATAGGCGTGTAAATGTATGCATGAGTGTGTGTGTGTGTGTGTGTGTGTGTGTGTGTGTGTGTGTGTGTGTGTGTGTGTGTGTACAGTATATGAGTGAGCAGAGAGGCAAACAAGGAATAATTGACAACAGCTGTCAACACTGACAGAAGGAGGAGGCGTAGCTGTCAGTTGACAGAGAGCGGGGCAACCCACAGGTGCCCAGAGTGCTGCCTGACAACAAATATAAGGAGAAAAGGCAGTCACAACGTCATGAAGCAGGGTTTGAAAAAAGTCAAAAACCCCTGCTCATGACACATTCTCCATGTCCTCCTTCATTACATCCATGAATCTTCTCTGTGGTCCTCCTCTTTTCCTTCTGCCTGGGGGCTCCATCTTCAACATCCTTTGTCCAATATATCTACTATCCCTCCTCTGCACATGTCCAAATCATCTCAGCTTTGCCTCTCTTACTTTGTCTACAAACTGCTCAACCTGAGCTGTGCCTCTGATATACTCATTTTTAATCTTGTCCCCCCAGTCACTCCCAATGAAAATCTTAGCATCTTCAACTCTGCCACATCAAGCTCTATCTCCTATCTTTTTGTCAGCACAACCATCTCCAAACCATACATCATAATGGGTCTCACTACCATCTTGTAAATTTTCCCTTTCACACTTGCTGCTACCTGTCTGTCACACATCACCCCTGACACTCATCTCCACCCACTCCACCCTGCCTGCACTCTCTTCTTCCAGTCTCTTGTGCATTTTCCATTGCTTTGGATGATTGAGCCCAGGTATTTAAACTCATTTACTTTCAATACCACATGAACTACTCCTACTCCTCTCCAGGTTCTCTTCCACCTGCTCCCTACTCTCACTACAGATCACAATGTCATCTGCAAACATCATGGTCCAGGGACACTCCTGCCTGACCTCATCTGTCAGCCTTTCCATTACCATGGCAAACAAAAATTGGCTCAGAGCCGATCCCTGATGTAACCCCACCCCCACCGTGAATCCATCCATCACTCCTACAGCACACTTCACCACCGTCTCACTGTTCTCATACATGTCCTGCACCACCCTCACATAATTCTCTGCCACTCCTGACTTTCTCATACAGTACTACACTTCTTCTCTTGGCACCCTATCATGTGCTTTCTCTAGACCCATAAAGACACAATGCAACTCCTTCTGACCTTCTCTATACTTCGCCATCAGCACAGAGCAAAGATTGGATCTGTAGTACTCTTTCTTGGCATGAAACCATACTGCTGCTCACTGATTGTCACCTCTCCTCTTAACCTGGCTTCAACAACTCTTTCCCATATCATCATAGTGTGGCTGATCAACTTTATACCTCTGTAGTTACTACAGCTCTGAGCATCAACTTTGTTCATGAAAATTTGTACCAAATTTGTACCAAAACACTTCTTCTCCACTCCTCAGGCATCTCTCTCCAAGATTGCATTAAAAAATCTGTTTAAAATGCCCACTGCCATCTCTCCTAAACATCTCCATACCTCCACAGATATGTGATTTGGACCAACCACCTCTCCATCCTTCATACTCTTCAAAGCTGCCCTGACTTCTGCCTTGCTAATCCTCGGGACTTCCTTATTTACTATCTTTCCTTCGTCCATCCTCCTCTCTCTCTCTCTCTCTCTCTCTCTCCCTCTCTCTCTCTCTCTCTCTGAGTGGGTGTGGTCGTGAGTGCGAGCTGAGAGCGTGTGACAGCGTGAGTGATTTATCTCAAATTTTTCTCTGTCTTTTTGTGTTAAAGGGTTTTTTTCTGCTAAATAATCTTAATTTTTGTTGTTTTCTGTAGCTGGGGTGGGGTAGGCGTTTTGGGAGGGGGGTTTCTGCTGCCAGCTCTGCTGGTCAGCATGGTTTTGGAGCGAGGCTCCGGTTTTGAGCAGCTTACACGCCGGCATGCTGTCAAACTGACACCGGCTGTCAGCTGCTCAGTGGAGGAGTGTAGTCTTGCTGTGGGAGAGCTGGTCGGTTATGAAAGCGTTAGATCAGCTTCGAGAATGAATAGTGCCGTGGTGATTTTCCTCGATAGTGTGGAAAAAGTTAACCGGGTAGTGGAGAGCGGGGTTGTGATTAAAGACACACTGGTTCCTGTTTTGTCTCTGGTGAATCCCGCGAAGAGAATTACCATCTCAAATGTCCCACCATTTTTAAAGAATGAGCTGTTAGAGAAGGAGCTGTCGAGACACGGGCAGCTTTTGTCCCCGATTAAGCACATCCCTCTCGGTTGTAAGTCCCCGCGTTTAAAGCATGTCATGTCTTTTAGGCGACAGGTGCTCATGATTCTAAAGAATAGCGAGGAAAGCCTCAACCTAGTATTTAAATACCGGATTGACGGCTTTGATTACACCATCCACGTCAACTCCGATAATATGAAGTGTTTCGGCTGCGGAATGGAGGGACATTTGATTCGATCATGCCCTCAGGGAGTGGGGGGTGATCACTCGGGGGAGGCCGCTAGTGCGGCCTCGGGGCCGTCTGGTGACGGAGCGGCTTTGCCGTACTCCGAGGCTGACGGCGCTGCCGCGCCGTCGGGCGTTTCGGCCAGAGCCGCGGGGCCGTCTGGCGGCGGCGCTTTGGCCGAGGCCGCGAGGCTGTCTGGCGGCGGGGCGGCTTCGCCGCCCTCCGCAGCCGGCCTGTCGATCATAACTGAAACAGCAACAAAAGTTAAAGCACATCGCGGGGCTGCTGCACAGACCAACATTGCAGACAAGGGTGAGATTACCAAGAGGGATCACGCTGAGGGTCAGACAGATGAGCCAAATGAGGCCCAGGTAGATGGTGGGACCAGAAAGATGAATATAAAAGCACAGCACAGGGTGAGCGAAAGACAGGAAGAAACAGCTACCAGGGTGGCTGAGTCAGTGTTGGAGGATGAGGATGACATCGAAATAGATGAAGAGTTATGTAAAATCTCCATCAAGCGGAAGAATTTGGAAACCAAACAGCAGAGGATCAAAGTAAAAAGGGATGTCAAAGACAGTTCTGAGGTTTCTCTATCTCAGCCAGATTCTTATGCTGGGTCTGAGATAGAGAGTGATGGTGAAAGCAGTGATGATGGGGCCAGTGGAGGCGGTTACCCCTTCACAAAAATACAGAAGTTTTTGCAGGACACTAAGGGGGTCAGAATGGTTAAAGTTGAAAGCTTCTTCCCCGATCTAAAACGTTTTGTTGACTCTGCTCGGGCCTACATGAAAAATAGGGGAGAGCTTGAGCAGGAAAGTTTCACTGATCAGGAGATCTACAGACTAAAAAAGCTTGTACTAAAAGTTAAGAACCAAATTGCCCAGGATGATTAGTCTTTTATCGCTCATTCTTTCTTTTCTGTTTTTGTATTGGTTTTACCCTTTTATATGCATGTGTAGTTTTAATTTTGGCACACTCAACATCAATGGAGCAAGAGAAATGTCTAAGCGAGCGAGTGTTTTTACTCTTGCAGAATGCAAGAAAATTAATGTTCTGTTTGTTCAGGAGACTCATAGTTCTGAGGACAATGCTGCTGACTGGAGGAGGGAATTTCGGGGTGAAATTATTCTTAGTCATAAAAACAGCAGTAGTGGTGGAGTGGGTATTTTATTTTCTCGAGATTTTATTCCACTTTCTTATGACATTGATGAGATAATTGCAGGCCACATTTTAAAAGTTTGAGCTGTTTTTGAGAATGTGAAAGTTGTTTTTATAAATGTGTATGCTCCAACCGTAGGCACAGAAAGATTGGCCTTTTTAAATATTTTAGATGACACGATCAAAAATTGCAGTAATGATGACTTTTTATTTGTGGGAGGTGATTTTAATTGTACAGAAAATCCTCTTATGGATAGGAATCACCCAGAGCCACATGCTGCATCCAAAAGAGTTTTAAAAGGTCTCATAGAAGCTCATGATCTGTGTGATGTGTGGAGGAATTTTCATGGCAAGGTTAGGCAGTACACGTGGAGCCATAGAAAGGACAATATTTTGTCCTTAGCTAGACTGGATAGGGTTTACAGTTTTAAGCACCATTTTAGCATTTTTAAAAGTGCTTTTATAGTCCCTGTTGGCTTCACAGATCATTCCCTGGTTCAGTGTTGTGTTTTTATCAAGAATATAAAGTGCAGTAGTGCATACTGGCATTTTAACACGTCACTTTTATCGGATAACAGTTTTAAAACTGCTTTTATGTTTTTTTGGAGTAATTTTAAATTAACAAAATCAAATTTTAGTTCTTTGCAGCAGTGGTGGGATGTAGGGAAGAGCCAAATAAAGAATCTGTGCCTACAGTATACTTGCAATGTCTCTGGAGACTTGGCCAGGTCTCTCAGGGACCTGGAGAGAGAAGTAGTGGAGCTGCAGTCTTTGGCAGGCTCCACAGGAGAAAGAGGACATTTTGAGGCCCTCAATGGCAAAAAGTCTGTTTTAACTGACCTACTGGGTGTGGCTGCCAGGGGCGCTGTGGTACGCAGTAGGTTCCAGAACACCGCACTAATGGACGCTCCATCTCATTTTTTCTTTGGTCTGGAGAGGAAGAATGGTCAGAGGAGGATGATCCACTCTCTCAGCTCCGAGGACGGGCGGCCGATCCATGAGTCTGTGGAGATCCGTCGCTTTGCAGTTGCTTTCTACAAGGATCTCTTTAAGAAAGAATTTGTTGAGAATCCACATGCACTGAGTCATTTTTTGACGGACTTGCCAAAGGTGATGGCTAGCGTGAATGCGGAGCTGGAGAGCGGGATCACTCTGCAAGAACTGGCAGTGGCTGTCCAGTCTCTTCAGTGTGGAAAAGCCCCAGGGATAGATGGCCTACCAGCGGAGTTCTACAAGGCGTTCTGGTCTGAGATCTGTGAGGACTTGCTGGAAGTACTGTCTGACAGTCTGCGGAAGGGTCACCTGCCCCTAAGTTGTAGGAGAGCAGTCCTCACCCTCCTTCCAAAAAAAGGCGACTTGAAAGACATTAAGAACTGGCGTCCGGTGGCCCTCCTCTGTACTGACTACAAAATTCTCTCCAAAGTGTTGGCTACCAGACTGAGGAAGGCGATGGAGCAGGTCATACATGTAGACCAGACCTACTGTGTACCTGGTAGGTTGGTTACAGACAACATTTTTTTAATTCGTGATGTTTTGGACCTCTCCAGCTCATTGGTCAAAGAACTTGGTCTTATTTCAATAGACCAAGAAAAGGCGTTTGACCGAGTTGAACATCCATACCTTTGGCAGACATTAGAGGCCTTTGGTTTCAGCTCAGGGTTCATCGCCATGATCCAGGCTTTGTATAGAGACATTGAGAGTATTCTTAAGATTAATGGTGGTTTGAGTGCTCCTTTCAAAGTTGAGAGGGGTGTCCGACAGGGCTGCCCCCTCTCAGGTATGCTGTACTCTCTTGCCATTGAGCCCCTCCTTTGTAAACTAAGGCAAGGCCTCACTGGTTTTAAAGTCCCCAACTCTGACTCTGTTTTTAAAGTGTCTGCCTATGCTGATGACGTTGTTGTTTTTACAAGAAATCAAAATGATGTAGACTACCTTTTAAGAACTGTCAATTTTTTTGGTGAGTGCTCCTCAGCGAGAGTGAATTGGGGTAAGAGTGAAGCTGTTGTGGTGGGGGGGAGACCACAAAAAATTGCCCTACCTGGTGGCCTCTCGTGGACACAAGGTGGTTTTAAATATCTTGGTGTGTTTTTAGGAAATCAGACTTTTACTGAGAAAAATTGGGAGTGTTTTTTAGAAAAAACTGAAGGAAGACTAAAAAAATGGAAATGGATTCTGCCAAACTTGTCCTTCAGAGGTCGTGTTTTAATCATCAACAATTTGATTGCTTCGATGCTGTGGCATCGACTGTCTTGTCTGGACCCTCCACCCAATTTGCTGGCCAGAGTGCAATCTATAGTCGTGGACTTTTTCTGGGACCGTCTTCACTGGGTTCCACAGAGTATCCTGTTTTTACCGAGGGAAGAAGGTGGTCAAGGGCTCATCCATCTGGCCAGCAGGGGGGCTGTCTTTCGCCTGCAGTTCATTCAGCAACTGCTGAGTGGCCCCCTTGACCTTGTGTGGAGACCTATTGCCAGGGCTGTCCTGGCTCGCTGTGGAGGGCTTGGACTAGAGGAGGCGCTGCTTTTAATGGATTTAAGGGGCCAAAAACTCCCAGAACTTCCCCAGTTTTACCAAAGTGCTTTTAAAATCTGGGGACTTTTTAAAAAGAACTCTCCCCAGGCTTCCTTGCCGCCTTTCTGGCTTTTAAAGGAACCACTTGTGTTCGGGACCCGTTTTGATGTGGGCAATGTTTTAGGACCTTCTGTTTTAAAAAAGTTTATTTTTGCAAAGGTTACAACGCTGGGACATTTGGTGAATTTATGTGGTCCTAACTTGGACAATGCTGTTGCCCTGTGCTCGGCTCTTGGCGTCTCTTCAGTCAGAGTTATAATGAACTTGTTGAAAGATTGGAGAGACTGCCTGTCCGCAGAAGAACACTCTGCTATTGTTTTACACTGCGAAAACTCTGTACAAACTGCTGATGAACCTTTTCCTTTTAGTATTTTATCTCCTGATTTTAAAGATGGCACTGGTGTGTTTTTAAACTCTGAGCACATTAACATTTGTGACTCTCCTGGTAAAAAAATGTATGGACTTTTGGTGAAAATTCTAAATGTGAATAAGTTAAAAGGTCGAGCTGATACACCATGGAGGAAACACTTGGGTCTGGGTCCAGAGGTGAGGCCTGCCTGGAGAGCACTCTATAAACCACCATTAACTAAGAAGGTTGGAGACCTACAATGGCGAGTTTTACATGGTGCTGTGGCTGTAAATGCTTTTATCTCTCTTTTAAACCCAAATGTTGTTGAGGTTTGTCCTTTTTGTCCTCAGAAAGAAACTGTGTGCCATTGTTTTCTGGACTGTAACAGACTGCAATTGTTGTTTGTTTTTTTTGGGGAAGCTGTTTTATCTGTTTGGAGAAGTCTTTTCCCTGCAGATTTTTATCTTGGGCTTTCCATATAGACAGAGGACTAAGAAAAAGAGGGAACTCTTAAATTTCATCCTGGGTCAGGCTAAAATGGCTATTTATGTTAGTAGGAAAAGAAAAATTGAGCAACTGCTGGATTGTAATGTAAAAGACATGCTGGTTGGCATGATTAAGGCTCGAATAATGATTGATTACAATTATTATCATCTGATGCAGAATGTTGAAACCTTTGAGGCTATGTGGTGCTTTAAGCACATCCTGTGTTGTGTTAAGGAGGGGAAAATTACCTATGGTATAATCCTGATGTAAGAAGCAAGTTTTTTGTTTTAGTTTTCCTTGTTTGGTTACTTGTGTCTTTGATTTCTTGTCAGTGAGACATTTTTCTTTTCCATTGCTTCTTTTAGTTGTTTTAGTTGTGTTTTTCTGTTGAATTTGTGACAATAAAGGTGTGTTGAAAAATCAAATCTCTCTATCTCTCTCTCTCTCTCTCTCTCTCTCTCGTGCGCATGCGTGGGCGTTTGTGGGAGCAGGGGTGTGGAGTGGTGTCGAGTGAGTACGTTAAACTTTGTATTTTCTAACTTTTTCTCTAGCTTGTGTGTTTGAGGTGTGTGTGTTTAATATAGTGGGTTGAGTGTGGGTGTGCTGGGGTGTGAGTGTTGGAGTGAGTGTGTCGGGGAACGGTAGCTTCTGCTGCCGGTTTTTCCCGGCCGGCATCATGCCGGTGATTGATGGTGGTGTGGAGTTTGAGCGCTTAACCCGGCGTCATGGCGTGAGAATCCTCCCGACAGTTCCCTGTTCTGTGGAGGAGGCCAGCCTCGCTGTAGGACAGGTGGTTGGGCATGGCAGCATAAAATCAGCATCGAGGATGAACAGCGCAATTGTGATCTTTCTGGATTCGACTGAAAAAGCTGATCAGGTGGTGGCACAGGGAGTGGTCATAGGTGACACTTTTACTCCCGTTTTACCGCTGGCGAACCCGTCTAGGAGGATCACCATCTCAAACGCTCCTCCTTTCGTTAAAAATGATCAGCTGATTAGAGAGTTGTCCCGTTTTGGCCAGGTTGTGTCCCCTATCAGAATGGTCTCTCTGGGTAGTAAATCACCCCTGCTGAAGCATGTTGTATGTCACAGGAGGCAGTGTTTCATGGTGTTGAAAGACAGCTCTGCTGAACTGAACGCGTCTTTTAATTTCAGGATTGACGGCTTTAGCTACTTGGTGTTTGCAACATCTGAAACCATGAAGTGTTTTGCGTGTGGCGCAGAAGGCCATCTTATTAGGTCATGTCCTGAAAAGGCGAACACAAAGAGCACTGGCGGTAAGAAAGGTGACACCGCTGTTTCTGGTGGTCCGGAGGGTAGCGCTACATGTGGTGCGGCGGATGCCGCTGCGGCGCCCGCTTCTGCTGGGGCGGTCGCAATTGCGGCCGCGTCCGCTTCTACTTCTGCGGGGGTGTCCGCGTCCGCGTCCGCGTCTGCTTGTGCTGGGGTGGCCGCGGCCGCCTCTGCTGAGGTAGCCGCAGCGGGCGCGGTAGTTGCCCCCCCAAACATTGATGGTGGGAAATTTCTGTCTGGCGGCAGCTCTGATCATTGTGACGAGCCTGTCACCCGGAGTAAAGAGGCGGAGGGTGTAAGTAAGAGTGCAGTTAAACGAAGGAACGTGGGTGAGCAGACTTTGCAGGCGGGGGAGGAGCGGTTTGAGGCTGTAGCGGACACACAGAGCAAACACTGCATGATGAACGTTGCAGTTCACGAAGAAATGCAGGAATGTAGTTTTGTTGAAGAGGATCCTTTTAAAGCTGCACAAAAAAGAAAAAGTGCTGAAAACTTGCAGAGCTCTGCTAAATCTAGTAGGGTTGGGAAGTTAGATTTACTGGATGAGAGCGTCTCTGACGAAAGTGGAGCTGAGTCTGAAATGATGCAGACGCAGGAGGAGCAAAGCTCCTATTGTTTTACCAAAATTAGGCAATTTCTCCAGGTGACCAAGGGGAGCAGAGCTGTGAAAGTGGAAAATTACTTTCCAGATCTGGAGTTATTTGTGGCATCAGCTCGCAAGCTGATGAAACTGAATGATGGGAATGAGACTTTTACTGATCAGGAAATATTTCGTTTAAAGAAACTGGTTGTCAAACTGAAATCACAAATTACTAACAGTCATGTTGACTCTTAGTTTGCTTCTTCCCTTTTATGCTATGTGTGTGTTTTTTTTACTGTACCTTATTTTTATCCTTTTTAATGCCCCACCTTAGAATTGGCACTCTTAATATAAACGGGGCCAGGGATGATGTAAAAAGGGCCTCTTTATACAAGCTTTTTAATTTAAAGGCACTTGACGTGCTGATGGTCCAGGAGACTCACAGCACTGTAGACATTGAGTGCCAGTGGAGAAAAGAGTGGGATGGCTGCATTTTTTTTAGCCACAAATCCAATAATAGTGGAGGGGTGGCTGTACTTTTCTCTCGGGGTTGTGTGCCTGTCTCTTATGAGGTAGAAGAGGTGGTGAAAGGACATGTACTCTTGCTAAAGGTACAGTTTGAAAACGTAAACTTGGTTCTTATAAACGTGTATGTGCCAACCCAGAGAGCAGAAAGGATCAGGGTCTTTAATATGCTATCAGATACGGTTAGATCCTGTAATCCAAATAGTTTTTTATTTCTGGGGGGTGATTTTAACTGTACATTAAACCACAGACTGGACAGGAACCATCAGGAACCTCACCCTGCTTCTGCCAATAGGCTGAGGGAACTAGTGAAGGCACATGAAATGGCCGATGTGTGGAGATCACATCATGGGGACCAGAGGCAGTACACCTGGAGCCATGCTAAAGATAACTTCTTATCTATGGCTAGGTTAGACCGTTTCTATGGTTTTAAACACCAAATGAGTGTTTTTAAAAATAGTTGTATCAGTCCTGTTGGTTTCACTGATCACTGCCTGCTGATTTGTTCTGTTTTCATTGAAAATGTAAAGTGTAAGAGTGCTTTTTGGCATTTTAATAATACACTTTTAAATGATGTGTTTTTTAAGGGAGTTTTTCATGATGTATGGAAGTCACACAGGGAACAAAAATCTTCTTTTAGTTCTCTCCAAATGTGGTGGGATTTTGGTAAGGCACAGATAAAACAATTCTGCCAACAGTACACTCAAAATGTCACTCGTAGCTTGACCCAATCCTTGAAAGTTCTGGAGACTGAGGTGGTAGAGCTAGAGGAGTTACTCAGTTCTACCGGAAAACAGGAGCACTTAGAGGCTCTTAAGTCAAAAAGGTCAGCCTTGGCTAGCTTGCTAGGGGTCACCGCACAGGGTGCTCTGGTCCGCTCACGCTACATGGATGTAGCTCTGATGGACTCGCCCTCCCAGTACTTTTTTGGACTGGAGGGGAAAAATGGACAGAGAAAGCTCATTCACTCCTTGTTGGGCGATGATGGGAGAACAATCTCCACAGCAGCAGAGATCAGGAAACAAGCTGCTAGCTTTTACAGTGAATTGTTTAGAGCAGAGTGGAGGGAGGACACGTCACTGGGCCAGGCTTTCCTTGATGGTCTTCCAGCGCTCTCAGAGGACCTTGTTGCCGGCTTGGATGCTCCACTGTCTCTGTCTGAGCTGCATATGGCGCTAATGAGCCTCCAGAATGGAAAATCACCAGGCATAGATGGTCTCTCTGTGGACTTTTTTAAGGAATTCTGGCCCCTGCTTGGTCCAGACCTGCTGGAGGTTCTCCAAGATAGCTTGGAAAGGGGGACCCTACCCACAACCTGCAGGAGGGCCATCATCACACTGTTGCCGAAAAAGGGGGACCTCCAGAGCCTAAAGAACTGGAGGCCAGTCTCTCTGCTCTGCACAGACTATAAGATTCTCTCAAAAGCTCTGGCCCGAAGACTGAGAAAGGTGATGAGCGAGCTCATTCATGTAGACCAGACTTACTGTGTGCCTGGCAGGCTGATTAGTGACAACGTCACTTTAATTCGGGATATTTTGGAGGTCTCTGGTTCATTGGCGGTAGAAACTGGTTTGATTTCAATTGACCAGGAAAAGGCGTTTGATCGGGTTGAACACCAATATTTATGGACAGTTTTAACAGCTTTTGGGTTCAGCCCAGGCTTCATAGCCAGGATACGGGTCTTGTACAGTGACATTGAGAGTGTGCTGAAGATAAATGGGGGCCTGTCTGCCCCTTTAAAAGTCCAGAGGGGGGTTCGGCAGGGCTGCCCTCTCTCAGGGATGCTGTACTCCCTCGCCATAGAGCCTTTGCTTCACTGCCTGAGAAGGGATCTATCAAGAGTTACTTTTCCTGGCTGTGACACCACGTTCAAGCTGTCGGCCTATGCAGATGATGTAGTCATTCTGCTAAATAAGCAGAGTGACATTGACGTTCTGGTTAGGAGTGTCAATCTTTTTGGCCAATTTTCCTCTGCAAAAATAAACTGGGGAAAAAGCGAGGCTCTGATGGTGGGGGAGAAACTAGAAAATCAGCTTACGCTGCCTGGTGGGTTGATTTGGAAAAAAGGAGGTTTTAAGTATCTTGGTGTCTTTATTGGAAATCAGCAGTTTGAGCAAAAAAATTGGGGTGGGGTCATAGAGAAAATTAACGGGAGACTAAACAAGTGGAAGTGGCTAATGCCAAGAATATCTTTTAGAGGAAGAGTGCTCATTTTAAATAATCTTGTTTCCTCATCCCTGTGGCACCGCCTCATGTGCATGGACCCCCCTGCTGGTTTGTTGTCCAAAATTCAGTCTGTTTTGGTGGACTTTTTTTGGGGGGGTGGACTCCACTGGGTTCCTCAAGCCCTGTTATTTCTTCCCAAAGAGGAGGGGGGCAAGGAGTGATTCATTTAGCTAGTAGAGGTGCTGCTTTTAGACTGACTTTCATACAGAGACTGCTGACGGGCCCCCAGGACCTGGTATGGAGGCCTTTAGCCTGTGTTATTTTACAGAGAGTCCTTGGGCTTGGGCTAGACCTCCCTGTGTTTTTAATGGATTTTAAGAACTCTAATGCACTGTCTTTACCCAGTTTTTACCGCAGTCTCTTTTCAGTGTGGACTCTTTTTAAAAAACAAAGAGGGCCATGCGATTCCCTCTACTGGTTGTTGAGGGAGCCGCTGGTTTTTCGTGGTCGCCTTGGTGTCCTGCCGGGAGTTGGAAGGACCTTCCTTGATAGGCTGTGTTCCAGGAACGTTCTCACTCTGAAGCAAGTGGTGGAACTGGCTGGTCCTGGCCTCAACAACGCCTCAGCTTTAGCAGCTCATCTTGGTGTCAGGTCGAATCGTTTCATCGATGGTCTTCTTGCACACTGGAAACAGGAGCTTCATGGACTTGAGCACTCCCTACTCTTGGACTTTAGCAATGGCACGCTGCAGCCGGAAAGCACGGACCCCTTTCCCTCTCTCACGCTCTATATGGACTTTGACGTCGCTCCTTGCTCCTTACTGGCATTCTGTGCTCCCACTGGTGTGGACTTTGGAGGAGCCAGTGGTAAGGCACTCTACAGACTGGTGGTGATGGCACTCAACAAGGACCGATTGAACACCTGTGTGGACACTCCTTGGAGAGCCTATTTTAAACTAGGAAAAGGGCATCGGCCTGCCTGGAGGGCTCTTTATAAAGCCCCTCTCCCTAAGAGGCATGGAGACTTACAGTGGAGGGTCCTGCATGGTATTATAGCAGTCAATGCTTTTGTTTCTGTGATTAACAGCAGTGTCAGTGATCAGTGTGTTTTTTGTTCCTCTAGGGAGACTGTTTTTCATTGTTTTATTGAATGTCAGCACCTGAGTGGCCTCTTTGAACTTCTCACAGAACTTTTTCATATTTTTAAGGAAGTTTTCTCTAAGCAGGTTTTCATTTGTGGTTTTATGTACAATCGTCGTTTTAAGCAGAAGTGTCAACTACTGAACTTTGTTTTAGGGCAGGCAAAGTTGGCTATCTATGAAAGCCGGAGAAGAAAACTTGAGAATGTTGAGAGTGATGTTGATGTCAAAATTTTATTTGTGAGGCTACTTAAAGCCAGAATCAGGCTGGACTTTCAGTTTTTTATGGGGAATGGGGATGTGGAAGGTTTCAGGACCCTCTGGTCCCTGGAGAATGTCCTCTGTTCAGTTCATGATGGACAGCTTTTTTGGGGGCGTTTTTTGGGGGATTAATTTTCTGTGTAACATAGCATGATATAGAAATTGTATTGACTGATGGACAAGTGTGTTTATTAAAGATCTTTTAAAAATCAAAATCAAATCTCTCTCTCTCTCTCTCTCTCTCTCTCTCTCTCATTTTCTTCTCAATACACTCTCATCATTTGTTAGTACATTACCATTTCTGTCCTTGATCAGCCTCACCTGCTGTACATCCTTTCCAGCTCAATCTGTCTGTCTAGCCAGTCGATACTGTTATGTATGGTAAAATACTAGGTGAAGGATGAGGCAAGATGACTTGGCGAACACAGCTTTATTGGTGGAACTGAGAATTTGGTTACACGGCAGGCACCTGGCAGAGGGCACCGGTCAAAGAGGCTGCAATATGGATGCCCCCTGCCTTATATAGGAAGTGCATGTCACCACACTGCACTTCACAATAAAGGCACCATTTAGTATACATAAAATTTTCTCCCCCCTTTAGAAAAGTCCAAAACCACACACACAATAGAGACCCCCCAGTGTTGGATCCGAATCATACACTAAAATAACAAAAAAATAATGTATTAAGCTGGCCTAACACACTCACTCAAAACAACCTAGAACAGGGCTGGCGGGTGGACTGCCGCACAGCCCGTACGGCGGGGTGGATTATTCTGCCACCCGTACTTAAAGAAAAAGTCCTTTATTAAACTAAAATCACTCACAATGCTCCTAAACTAAAAGACAAACACATAAAATAACCCCATATCATAACATACATGCAAAAAATCACAACTATAAATAACCCATTATTTACAGCACAGTCTCTTGGGTGGCAAAGATAGAACCGGCATGGGGGGCCCAGGGCAGCCCTTCAGCAAGCATGCCCATTGAAGCAGCAAACCTCTGTGAGGATGGCTGGTCTTCTGGACGATGGAGCCCGACTCCTTCACTACCAACACCGACTCCCATCCAGCCTCGTCACCAGGAGCCTCTTCATGGACACGCCAAAGGTGATTGGTGTGCCTCGATGAGCTGTCGGACAACTGGAAGTATGCTGCGCCCAGCTTTGCCACTATGCGCAGTCACCCTCGATGTTTCGCTGGCTGTCGTTTGGCCCATCTTTGCTGTGGACATTCTTCACCCCGAACCTGAACCAAGTCCAAAACCCTCAGTGGGGCCCAGCTCAGCCTGACGTGGTGCTGCTGAGCAAATTGTAACGTCATGTTCGTCAGTCTGGCCCTGTCCTCTTCTTAAACTGTCGAAGCGGTCACCATCATAGCTGCAGACCCTCCATCCCCCTGCAACCAAGCTCCAGAGGCATCTGGGGCTAGCACATTGGTGTCATCCGCTGACGCAGGTGCCTCACCGCCACCCTCGGTGCCCCCCACTACAATGTCCCGAGCGTCGGCACTGAGACCATCCTGCGCCTAACCTGAGTGAAACTGGTCCTGCTTGACCACCATGGTGTCCATTAGCTCTTCAACCCACACAGTGTTCTCTTCAACCACAGGAACCAGAGGGTTCTATCAGCCACTACCCGACCATTTGTTCCCGGCATCGTCTTTAATGGTAAAACCCAGTCCGTAAAACACATCACAGCCCCATAATGTTATCGCCTTTCTCTGTCACATGGAACGTGAAGTCAACCATCTTCGCAGACTTGTACAGGACTGTTAACTCCAAAATCCCAACCATGCACAGCCTTCCACCTCCATAACCATACAACGGTACCGGGTTACCGTTAATCCTGTGGTGGGGGAAAAACTTCCTCACCATGGCCCAATTCAACAATGACCCCTTGGCTCCCGTGTTGAGCAGCAGCGGTATCTCCACGCCGTCTAGTTCCACTGTGCAATGTGTGTACCCGTTTGTGCTGGGGGACACCGTATGGATGGTCATTGGGTGTAGGGGGAGTGATTTTTTCCATGGGCTCTCCAATTCAGATACAAGGCACACTCTAGCATAATGGTACAAGCATTCACATCTGCTACAATGTTTCCCCTAGCCAGGCAGTCCTTAGCCTTATTGTGGTGCGTTGCAGACCCACAACCTTTACACAGGGGTTTTCCCGGGGCAGACCTTCAGCTGGCAGCACTGGCTTCTGTAGCGTTGTAATCCAAGCTATCCTCACTATCTGAGTCCGCAACATGTGCCGTGGCAGGTGGCTCCGGCGGCCGCTGTGACTGGCGCCAGGTTAGTTCCGAAGCTAGCTTTTCTGCGGCCTCCAGCTGGAGAGCTAGTTCGACAGCTCTGGCTAAGTCATTGGGCACCGTGAGTAGCCTAGCCCGCAATGTGGCACTGCACATGTGCTCCACAAGGTGGTCACGTACCATTTTATCTTCCAGCAGCCCAAAGCGACACTCGCTAGCTAGCTGCCTCAAGTCAGCGACAAACTGAAGAATAGGCTCACCTACCCACTGATTTGCTGCCAAAATCTGGGGTGTGGAAATGGTTTGCTAGCACCTCCACGGTGTCTTCAAAAGAGTCCAAAGCTCTGAGAGTGCGCAGGACTCACTGGCCCTCAATACCCAGGTTATGAACAAGAAGAGAATGTGCTCTTAACTTATCGAGCTTACTGAGGTCCAGCGCCATGATGTAGGTCGGGAAGGCCTCAAACCACATGGGCCAAGGCACTGGCGGTTCGCCCGGAAGCTCGAGAAAGGGGCAAAGTTGTGTGATACATGCCTCCATGAGTTAATCCTCGATTGCCAAATTTTATGTGTGGTCAAAATACCTGGGTGAAGGATGAGGCAAGATGACTTGGCGAACACAGCTTTATTGGTGGAACTGAGAATGCAGTTACACGGTAGGCCCCTGGCAGAGGGCACCGGTCAAAGAGGCTGCAATATGGATGCCTCCTGCTTTATATAGGGCAGTGCGGTGACGTGATGGGATGTGCGGGTCACCACACTGCACCTCACCATAAAGGCGCCGTTTATTATACATAAAAGATAAAACTCCTTTTCTCCTTCCTTAGTGTCCAGCCTCCCATACAACTCACTATATGCCTCATCCTTTGCCTTTGCCACCTCTCTTTGCCATGTGCCTAGACTCCAAATACTCCTGTCTACTTTCTTCATCTCCCTGACTATCCCACTTCTGCATAAGATGTAGTCCACCTGTGTGCACCTTCCTCCACTCTTGTAAGTCACCCTATGTTCCTCTCTCTTTTTGAAGTATGTGTTCACCACAGCCATTTCCATCCTTTTAGCAAAATCCAAAACCATCTGTCCTTCCACATTTCTCTCCTTAAGACCATACCTACCCAAGACCTCCTCATCACCTCTGTTCCCTTCACCTACATGTCCATTAAAGTCTGTTCCAATCACCACTCTCTTCCCCCTGGGAACACTCTCTACCACTTCATCCAGCTTACTCCAGAATGCCTCTTTCTCTTCTACCTGACATCCAACTTGTGGGACATACGCACTGACAGCTTTCAACGCCACACCTTGGACTTCTAGCTTCAAACTTATGATTCTGTCTGACTCCCTCTTTACCTCAATTTCCCCCACTGTATATATCAGCATAAAATTGTTAACAGCAGAAAGGTCATTATGTTAATTTTAATTCCAACAAACAGCAGCATTAATGCAACTGATCAAAATTTAGATCGATCATTAGAATAAATGCAATATGGACTTTAATATGAAAAAAAAACTACTAATTAAAATATATCATTATTAAAGTCAGTCACTGAAATACAAAGAACACTCTTCTTCTTCTTCTTTTAGATTTTATTGGCGGTTGGCAACCAGCTTACAGGTGCATTACCACCACTGGCTTGATCATCATCACTCTATATCTTTGTATAAGGAGTTCTGAACAACTCACTATGTGTGAAAAAAAATTATCCGTCCTTGGAGTGTGTCCTCAGCACTATATATCATATAGACACAACTTTGTACCTACAGAGAACAGTCTGAAATCTCTGAAAACATCACAGGAAAAAAATGTAAAATATGTGAGATTTTTTCCAGTTATTTTGAGTCTGATATGCAGCCCTAAGGCTGCTGCAGGTAACGAGCTAGAAAAACCAATAGCATGACAAAATTAAGTTCTCTACATAATGGTATTGTTTACCTTCATGTTTGCAACATGTAAAATCCATGTCAAAGGTGGAATTAATAATTAAGCTGAGGTTGTGACTGATTCTTTTGTCCTCTTTCCGACTGACTTGGTTGAAAAGTGCCACCTTAATATTAAACATTTTGTTGGTAATCGGTGTAACTTTTACAAATTTTAGATCCAGTGCAGATCATTTGACCCAGGCCAGCCCTGCGTTGAGCATGCCCTTGTCATATGCCAAACTGCTGCTTTGCTTGAGACGATTGTTTCACCTGAGTCAGCTACTTCACCTGATTTACTGTTTGTACCCAAATCTGCCCCACATAGCAAAATTGAACTGGCCCGGTTCTGGCCCACACAATGCACTTGGCCCACATGCTGCAAGGAATGACAGCTGTTTGATGGCCCAGATCTGGCTTGCAAGTGGCTGCATGTGGGCTGAATGTCAGTTATGCTATGTGGAGCTGTTCTGCAAGAGTGTACTATTGTTGGAGATATTTTTTTATAGTTTTATATTGCCTTATGATACAAATTTGACTCTTAGCTATAAGCATTTGGAGACTTAAAAATAGCTAATATGATCTTGTATTTAGTAACTCACTCCTTAAGACACACGTGTAATTTTAAGCTTGTGTTATGTGAAGTCCTTTTCAAGCTGTTCTTAAACTGATTGAAACTAATTTTAATTTACTTTGTCACTGAGGTGGTGGGGCCACCTGTAGGAGCTCACCTGGCGTACATCCTGGCTTCTGTGTGAGTTTGTTTTAAAAGTGGTGGCAATGACATCTCTGCATCAGAGGCTGATGGGCTCCAGGCATCACCAGCCCACCAAATGTTGCTGTTGAGCAGTGCACACACAGCCAGTACATCTACATTTTCAATAATATAATTTTTTCTTCACAATTAATGGATATTGTGCATTTATTATTTATGAGCAACAGCACTGTCAAACAGTCCATTTTTTTTCCTTTTGGCTGCTCCCTTTCATGGTTGCCACAGCATATCATCACCGGATATTGCAATGATTTTACGCCGGATGCCCTTCCTGATACAACCCTCCCCATTTACCCCGGCTTGGGACCAGCAGAGTGAGTGCACTGGCTTGTGCTCCCCCATGGCTGGGTAACCAGCTTTCCTACCCCCATTCTATTATGCTGAGCACCATGCTAGAAGGAAGGAAGTACCAATTTTATATGGTCTTAGGTATGACCTGGCCGGTTTTGAACCCACGACTTCCCTGGTTGTTGGGGTAGATGCTCCAAATATCTTGCAAAGTAATAATTTTTTTCTTAAATAATGCTGTTTTATTTCATATGGGGCTTTCCCCTTGATGCCTGTGTATAGTATCCTGCAGCTTAAAACTGTATGCGGATGTGCCAACCGTTTTCAGTGTTGCGCTCTCAGGCCGGATCAAGAGAGCCCCCACAACTAATCAAAAGTTACTAATGTATTTGACGTTCCTTGGTTTCTTTCCTTTGATTATCGTAGCTGCCAATCTGACATAAACCTAGTGAGCCACTACCAGTAGGCTTAAAATAAATCAAGTGGACAATTTATTAAACGTCTGTTAATCAGTTCCCCAGGTGGAACTCGTCAATGAGAGGAAGGAATAATAGAATTTGAAGCCCAGTTAATGGGGAAGGGAAGAGGGAACTGGGAAGATTGGGGTTTTAACTTAAATATGGGCAGAAATGAGTAAAAAAAAATTTAAAAAAAAAAAGAAAACTTCCACTTAACAAATTAAAACCCCACCAACACCCAGGCTGACTGTTGGCAAGATGGTAAATGCCAGTTCAGAGCTGGTTTTATTTTTCCCCTGAACAACCACTCGGCACTTGTGGAGCACACAAGCACCACAGCAAAGCAGCACGGTACTCACAAACTGGCTGCCATCGCTGTCCTCTGCCGGGACGCTATCTGCAGTTTATTTTCATTCATCATTTGTGAACATTCTTGACTTCAGGATCAACTGTTAACTGTGTACAAATTTGGTACACCATGGGTGGCTCACAGTCACTTCAATTTCTGTGTCACCCCCATTACAAACTGACACTGACAAGCTCAATCTCCTGCTGATGAGCACAGAGTCTCATTAGTGCATCCATGTCCAGGTAGAATATTATATATTATAGTGGTGTCTAGTGTCAAAAGAGCGCAGTAGTCATTAATGTCCTGATACCCAAAGGGTTGAATTTCTCTTTCTCTCCCCTCTTACCATACTTTTAAGTGATGTTCCCACTCTATATCACAGTGTCCATCACTACTGCATAATTATCTTTGAACCCCTCAGGACTGTCTGCTGGGTGAACAGGTAGGGCCATATCTTATCAAAGGTATATTATTAGATGGAAGTCTTAACTCTTTTTTTCTTAATTCTTTCCACGGACTCCAGTCTCCAGAGCTCACCTATACCTCAATTCCACACCCAGTGTCTCCATGCTGATGATAAATGGCCTGTTTTTGTCCTTTCATTTTTAGACATGAATTGAAGGTTATTTGTGCGATTGAGGAAGGAGGCCACAGCTATTGTACATCTACAGTTTTATTGTACATCTACAGTTGTGGATCCCTGGATAGGTGGTAGAAGATGGATGAAGATGTATGGCGTGTATGTGGGAGAGACACCCGGTGAATTTGGGAAGAGGTGCTTTGTCTAATTAAATCTGAACATGTAAGTATAACGTACAACCAGGAAGCAAAAATGGCTCAAGTGTCATTTTACCAACTGGAGTTCTTCACACTACCTTTGAACTGTCATTTGCAACCATAAAGATATTTACTCTCAGGGCAAAATGCCTGTTTAAATGACTTGGGTATGCCTCTTGACTTTTATTTTAAAGTTTTTGTTAAAAAACACTTCTGGCATCATTTTCATGCAGATTATATAAAAACATTAACAGTATTGAGTTATGAAATAGGACAAAGTGTTGGGGAATTGTTTTCAGGTGTATTGAAGAGTCAGTAGGTAAATTATGACAAGTACATTTGAACTACAGGCAAGCAGACGTCAACTTGAATCTCATACAACTAAAAGAAAATGAAAACAGCTGAATGGAATATATCGCTTTAACAATCTGTTTACATGCTGTAGAAAATCACTTAAAATGTTATCTGTGGCCATTCAACCTTCATCCCCAGATCTTACACAGTGGCGAGTTTTATGCTTTTTGGGTTTCGTTAAAGGTGTGGAAGTTGTGTTCAATGATGAGACTGAGCTTATTCCTCAGGTTCAGCTTTATTGCAGAACACAATCATCCAACATTCTCAAATCGAAAGAAGAGGCAGAATCATGTCACATCACATTCTTATACCTCCGGGGGATTAAGAACTCAAGTCACATGGTGCTTCTGCAAACATTTAATCACAATGCAAGTCTCTGAAGATTAACCATTGTCTCTTATTCTCCGATGTTCCGGGGATGCCCCCAGGGCCTCCTCTCTGAGACAAGGGTCCGACTTCACACCTCCTCGACATCTCCTGTCGGCCCCCGTCGATCCAGACTCTGTTCCTCCAGACGTGAAGCCCCAATCCACATAAGCCATACATTTGTGGGAGATATGCACCAGACATATGTGCCACACTCTTGTGGGAAATATAAACCAAACATATGTGCCACATGACCCCCCCCCCCCCCAAACGTCTGCATGGGACAAACATACTCGTAAATGCATAACATAAAAGACATTACCACATAACCAACAATCAAACCCCCAATCTCTTAGGGCTTAGCTTCCTGCCGAATCTGCTGTAAGCCGGCTTCGCTGCGTCTGCAGCGTCTCCTCGCACCTGGGGATTAGATTTGTTAGCACATCTCTGTGGGAGCTCTGGAGAATGCCTTCTCGGTGGCCTGCCATGGCGGGGGGCTTTCGCCAACTGCACGTGTTCATCAGCCAGGACAAAAGCGGGCTTGAGTCTGTTTATGCAAATTAGCTCCCTTCTGCCCCCCAAATCTAGCAAGAAATGCTTCTCATTTTTTTCCAGCACCCTGAACGGTCCATCATAAGGCAGACGCAGCCCTGGGCGTTGTGCATCATGTCTAACAAAAACAAACTCTGCGTTTTTTAAAGCCTCTGGCACAAAAACGCGTGGAAAGCTGTGATGCACTGGGCCAGGCAGCGTGTTTGATCCTGTGCCGCTCTGTAACAGCTGAGCGGGGGGACAATTTGGGCAGGGTTTTCTGGAAGAAATTCCCCTGGCAAACGGAGAGGTTGTGCGAAAACTAACTCAGCTGGGGAGGCCTGCAAATCCTCCTTAGGTGCAGAACGCAACCCCAATAAAACCCATGGCAGTTTGTCCACCCAATTTGTATCCGTGAGCGATGCTCTGAGGGCTGCTTTCAATGACCTATGAAAGCGTTCACATAAACCGTTGGCCTGCGGGTTATACGCGGTAGTGCGGTGTACCTTCACCCCTAAGCTGCGGGCCATAGACGACCACAGTTCGGAAACAAATTGAGGGCCTCTGTCGGACGTTATGTCCGACGGAACTCCAAAACGCGCGACCCAAGTTGTTAAAAAAGCGTGCGCAACCTCTTCCGCTATTGTTGACGCCAGAGGTACCGCTTCCGGCCAACGCGTGGTGCGGTCCACCATCGTCAAAAGGTGCATGTGCCCTTGAGACGAGGGAAGCGGGCCCACCAGATCAACATGCACATGATCAAAACGCTTAGCCGGGATGTGAAAAGGCTCCAAAGGAGCCCTCGTGTGCTTGTGTATCTTAGCCCTCTGGCATGCTACACAAGCTGCTGCCCATTCCTTGACCTGTTTGCGCAACCCTGGCAAGACAAATTTCTCCCCCACCATCTTGACTGATGCGCGCACCCCCGGGTGCGCCAGCGAATGGACCGAGTCAAAAACACGGCGGCGCCATGCAGCTGGAACCACGGGACGAGGCCGTCCCGTGGAGACATCGCATATTAAGGGGGGCATACCTATTTGCTGCACCCTGTGCTCCAGCCTTAACCCTGTTGGTCCAGACTGGAGCGCACACACATCCGTGTCACCAACCTGCTCTGCAGCCATGTCTGCATAATCCAAACCTACGTGGACCGGGGGTGCGCGCGGTCCCGCGTCACTGCCCTGGCCCACAGCCACCGAGTCTGCCCCCACGTGGCCTGGCGTTGCCACAGCATGTGAGAGACAGTCTGCCACTACATTGTGTTTACCTGCGACATGCTGGATATCGGTGGTGAACTCCGATATTGCGGCTAGCTGTCTTTGCTGTCGGCCTGACCAAGGTTCTGAGATCTTGGCCATCGCAAACGTTAACAGTTTGTGGTCCACGAAAGTGGTGAAACGACGCCCTTCCAGCCAGAACTGGAAATGGCGGATGGCCAAGTGTAGGGCTAAAAGCTCCCTGTCAAACGCGCTGTATTTACGCTCGTTATCGCGCAAGGATTTGCTAAAGAACGCGAGCGGCTGCCAGGTCCCTGCCACACACTGTTCAATGACTGCCCCCACCGCTAGATCAGAAGCGTCAGTGGTGAGTGCCAAACGGGCTGTTGGAACAAGGTACGCTAACAAAATGGCGCTTGCAAGGGCTGATTTGACCTGGGAGAAAGCGCGCTCCCACTCTGGAGACCATTCGACCTTATTCGTGGGTTTTTGTTTTTTTAGTGCCGTGTACAGTGGCTGCATGAGCCGCGCTGCACTTGGAAGGAACCGGTTGTAAAAATTAACCACTCCTAGAAACTCTTGCAGCGCCTTTATCGTTTGAGGTCGGGGGAAATCTGTTATTGCGCGCACTTTCTCAGGCAGGGGAACCGCTCCTTCTGGCAAAACGCGATGCCCCAAAAAATCGATTTGCGCCACCCCAAACTGGCACTTCGCAGGGTTAATTATCAACCCGTGCTCTGCCAGTCTCCGAAAAACCGCTGTGAGGTGGGTTTCGTGTTCGTCTTCGGACGTGCTGGCTACCAATATGTCGTCTAAATAGACAAACACGAAAGGCAGGTCGCGTAAAACTGCATCCATCATGCGTTGGAAAGTTTGCGCGGCGCCCTTTAACCCAAACGGCATGCGCAAAAACTCAAAAAGCCCAAACGGAGTTATTACCGCGGTTTTGGGAATATCCTGCGCGCGCACGGGGACTTGATGGTAGCCGCGCACCAAGTCTATTTTAGAAAAAATGCGCGCCCCCGCCAAATGAACGGAAAAATCCTGGATGTGCGGAATGGGGTAGCGGTCGTGTGCCGAGACGTTGTTCAACCTGTGGAAATCGCCACAAGGTCGCCACGAGCCATCAGCCTTTGGGACCATGTGTAACGGTGAGGCCCAAGGGCTGTTCGAGCGTCTAATTATGCCCAGTTTTTCCAGGTTGGCAAATTCCTCGCGCGCTATTGCCAGTTTAGCTGAGTCCAAGCGCCGGGCTTTTGCAAAAACGGGCGGCCCAGTGGTGGTGATAAAATGCTCCACCCCGTGTTTGGCCACTGTCGCCGAAAACTTTGGGACTGTGAGTGCTGGAAAGTGAGTGAGCAGAGCATGAAACTTACCACCCGCAGCTGTGACGTTGGCGTGTGCAGTCGGCGGGGCCACCCGAGCTGTGCAGGGGATAGAATGAAAAGACAGTGCATTAACCAGACGTCTATTAGCAAGATCAACAAATAAACCATGTGAGCACAAAAAATCAGCCCCTAACATGTTAAAACTGACTGCCGCTACAATAAAGGTCCACTCAAATGAACGGCCCTGTAAGGACAGAAGCATGGTCCTCTCACCGAATGTCTTGACCACTGAGCCATTCGCTGCTGATACTGACACCCAGGGAGCTTTAGACGGCATCAGCCGTTCCGCGTAGGTAGGCGTGACGAAGCTCAGCTGGGAGCCTGTTTCCACGAGGAATTGTTTCCCGGAGTGTGCATCTGTCAGGTAAAGCAGCTTGTTTTCTTCTCCGAGGGACGCAGCTGCTACCGGCCCCTGGTCTTGGCGTTTCACTGATGCTTGAATCGGCACGGTGGGAGACATCTGTGTGCCCTCTCCGCAAAACGGCGGTGGTAGAAGCGCCGGGCGTCGCCCGCTCCCTGTCACTTGGTGCTGACTGCATCGTCCGCTCCGTGTCGCTTGACGCCTGTCGCCGCCGTAGTCGGTTCGTCTGGCGCCCCCACCACTGGCTCCAAACCATCTCCGGGCGCCGTCCTCTGCTCAGCTGCCGCGGCCGAAACCGCGCTCCGCTTGTGGGCGTCGATGAGTCGCTGCGCCTCCTTGCTGAGCCCATGGTAGTCCCACTTGGCCAATCGGGGTGAGTCTGCCAGGGTCACTCTCACTGCCGGCGGCAGAGTCCAGTGGAAAAGGTGGGCGAAAATAAATTCGCCATCCTCGGAGTCTTTCAGTCTCAGCATCTTCACCATCAGGTCCACCGGTCTGTCGTTCTCCGACTCCATCAACGCTAGGAGCCCCTCTGCTCGCTGTTGCACCGAGGGGGTGAAATGGCTGATCAGCGCCTCCTTCAATGCGCCGTACTTGTCGGTGTCCGGTGGGTGGTTAACCAGGTCTTCCACCCTCTGGACTGTGTGACTGTCCAGCTTCACTACCACATGGTAGAACCTCATTTCATCCTTTGAGATTCTCCGGAGGTTGAACTGCTCCTCAACCGCGCTAAACCAGGAGCGCGGGCTGTGCTGCCAGAAATCGGGCAGCCGGAGTGTGGAGGCAGCCATCAGGCTGGCCTCTGATGAGCTCCGCTCGGGAGAATTCTCCCTGCTCATTCTTTGTCGTGGGTCACCAGTGTGGAAGTTGTGTTCAATGATGAGACTGAGCTTATTCCTCAGGTTCGGCTTTATTGCAGAACACAATCATCCAACATTCTCAAATCGAAAGAAGAGGCAGAATCATGTCACATCACATTCTTATACCTCCGGGGGATTAAGAACTCAAGTCACATGGTGCTTCTGCAAACATTTAATCACAATGCAAGTCTCTGAAGATTCACCATTGTCTCTTATTCTCCGATGTTCCGGGGATCCCCCCAGGGCCTCTTCTCTGAGACAAGGGTCCGACTTCACACCTCCTCGACATCTCCTGTCGGCCCCCATCGATCCAGACTCTTTGTTCCTCCAGACGTGAAGCCCCAATCCACATAAGCCATACATTTGTGGGAGATATGCACCAGACATATGTGCCACACTCTTGTGGGAAATATGAACCAAACATATGTGCCACAAAGGGGTCATTGATTGCACTTTTTAATAGCTCACACATCTTAATGAAATGTTTGCGACATATTTTGTTCACATTTTCTGTAATGTTTTTTAATTCATCCATCCATCTTCTTCCTCTTCTAATTTGTTTATTTTTCCTGTCTTTTTATAACACTCTGATTAAAGGCCTGTCACTTTGAGAGCCACCCTTCACCATTTCAACTCCACCCTCCCTCTTACATCAGTTAGCCATTATAGCTGACTAGCTTCCAGCCTTCCAGTTTGGTTGAGCAGTGCTCTGGTTCACTCATCCACAGTCACTGGTGTATCTCACATCAGTGATGCCTATTAGGGTGAATAAGATCTGAAGAAAATAACAATATAAGCCACGCTTACAGCGAGTGTCCTGGTGACAGTGTTAGCTCGTAGCCTAATAGGATACCTTTCGCCACCACTTTGATCGACATGACAGACAGCTAGGCAGGCCAATAATAGAGCAGTGGGCGGGCCTCAAGGACTGCAATGGATTGGCTTTTTCAAAACTTGATGTATACAATTTACCCGGAAGAGTCAAAAAACGTTCTTGGGAGTTCCTCTGAGAGAAAAACGAGATAAAGGTAGTGTGCTTTTTTCAGATAGTTGACTTTTTGGAAAATTTGTGGCTAATTACATGACAGTTGACCAATTACAGATAAATACAAAACAAAGCTGCAGAAAATATTGCAATTATAAATAAAATTAAGCAGGTCCTAGATTACAAATCACTTCATATCTTGTATTGCTCATTAGTACTTCCACACCTGACCTATTGTATAGAGGTCTGGGGTAACAATTATAAAAGTACACTTAATTCATTGCTAATATTACAGAAAAAGGTCAGTCCGTGTTATACACAAAGTCGGGTATCTTGAACATACTAATATATTGTTTTTACATTCAAAGTTATTGAAATTGGGGCTGCACGGTGGCGCAGTGGTTAGCACTGCGGCAGCACAGTTTACCCTTGGCCGGGGGATCGTGGGTTCGATCCCAGCCCCCGACCAACAGTGATCTGTGTGGAGTTTGCATGTTCTCCCCGTGTATGTGTGGGTTTACCCCGGGATTTCTCCGGTTTCCTCCCACATGCCAAAAACATGCAGGTTAGGTTAATTGGAGACTCTAAAGTGGCCCTAGGTGTGAATGTGTGTGTGTGAATGGTTAAGGGATAGCGCCGTATCGTGGCTGCTTCATCCATCCAGGTGGTGGATGACCCTCAATTTCCCCTCTGGGGATCAATAAAGTATACTAAATCTAAAAAAAAAAATAAAAAAAAAATTACGGGATCTGGTTCATTATTATACAGCACAATTAATGTTTAAAGTCAGTAAAAACCTTTTGCCACACAATATACAAAATATTTTCAGTGAGAAAGAAGGGAAATATAATTTACGGGGAAATACAAAATTTAAAATGCACTTAGTAAGATCTACTAGGAAGGGTTTTTGTGTGTCTGTGTGTGGGGTGAAATTGTGGAATGGGTTGGAGGAGAAACACAGGCAATGTCCAAACATCCATATATTTAAATCAACATATAAAGAAATGATTTTTGAGCAATATAAAAATAAATGGCAGTAATATTACAATGTGTCTTCAATGAAAAAAGGTTGTTGTTATGTGTGTTATTGTGTTACGGTAATTGTGATGGTGATTGTGTTGTCTGTGTTTGTGTTGAACATACCAGAAGTATTTATTTATTATTGTTATAATTATTGTTGGATGTTGGTATTGTTGTCAATATGGACTGTTGTTGTTGTGTCATTTCTGTTGCATAATTTGACTATGGGGTGTATTATGGTGAATGTGGTTGAGGGATGAATGATGACTAAGAGTGATGTTGGAATTTGTTGGATATGGAAAAGGGGTGGAACTATATAAGCGCTGGCATCTTCCCACTCCTTTTGAACATTTTATTTTTGGCTTGATTTTTGTTTTAAATTCTTTTTTTTTCTTTTGTCAGAATGTTCAAATGAAATCAATCAATCAATCAATCAATCAATCAATTTGAAATAGTTAAAACACACAAACACACCAGTTTTTCAATCAATGACCCCTTTAAAAGTGGTCAGACGGTTCCAAAGGTGCCAATATGAGCACTCTGAGGGCAGTGCATTATCTCATAAGCCTCTGTTTTGTTTGAAGATCCCAATATTTTACTGAAGGAGAACAGTTTTCACCAGTGCACAAGTGCAGGTATCTTCAGGTTAAGGATGAAAGCTGGTGTCAATAGAAAAAAAAAACAAAAAAACACTACCCTAACACTGCGAATTACTAATGCTTATTTGGGTTGTGTAAGTAGACTATGGGTACTTTCATGCCGAACCTATTTAAAAAAAATCTTAAACTCCGGACTAGTTTGATTTGAATCAAAATATAGGACTGAAACTTCCCATGGACCACGATCTGGACCAATGAGCAAAAATTTGGTCCAGCAAAAATATGTGGTCTTGGTTTGGATCACACTGAACTTTGGTCTGGTTCATTTGTTGTGTGAAAGCGATTTTCAGAAAGGTTCAGACTTTTGGACCAAACACAGGAAATCATGGCAGCTGAAAAAAATAATTTAAAAATTGTTTTACAATGCATCTGGAAAGTATTCAAAGCACTTCACTTTTTTCACATTTTATGTTACAGCCTTATTCCAAAATGGATTAAATTAATTTTTTTTCTCAAAATTCTACACACAATACCCCATAAAGACAACATGAAAGCAGTTTTTTTTTTAATTTTTGCAAATCTATTAAAAATAAAAACCTAAGAAATCACATGTACATAAGTATTCACAGCCTTTACTCAATACTTTGCTGATGCACCTTTGGCAGCAATTACAGCCTCAAGACTTTTTGAATATGATGCCACAAGCTTGACACACCTATCTCTGGGTAGTTTCGCTCATTCCTCTTTGCAGCACCTCTCAAGCTCCATCAGGTTGGATGGGAAGCGTCAGTGCACAGCCATTTTCAGCTCTCTCCAAAGCTGTTCAATTGGATTCAAGTCTGGGCTCTGGCTGGGCCACTCAAGGACATTCACAGAGTTGTCCTGAAGCCACTCCTTTGATATCTTGGCTCTGTGCTTAGGGTCGTCGCCCTGCTGAAAGATGAACCGTCGCCCCTGTCTGAGGTCAAGAGCGCTCTGGAGCAGGTTTTCATCCAGGATGTCTCTGTACATTGCTGCATTCATCTTTACCCCTATCCTGACTAGTATCCCAGGTCCTGCCGTTGAAAATCATCCCCACAGCATGATGCTGCCACCACCATGCTTTACTTTAGGGATAGATAGATAGATAGATAGATAGATAGATAGATAGATAGATAGATAGATAGATGTACTTTATTGATCCCAAACTGCGAAATTATGATGGTATTGGCCTGGTGATGAGCGGTACCTGGTTTCCTCCAAACATGACGCCTGACATTCATGCCAAAGAGTTCAGTCTTTATCTCATCAGACCAGAGATTTTTGTCTGTGTAGAATTATGAGGAAAAAAAATATCCATTTTGGAATAAGGCTGTAACATAACAAAATGTGGAAAAAGTGAAGCGCTGCGAATACTTTCCGGATGCACTCTAAATGTAATGTGTTTTCATGAGGTTATTAATTCTTTCCAAAAAATCATATGTAAGTAGAACATTACCAGATATTTTTGAAGAGGTTGCAAGAGAGAATTTATGAAAATCTGTAAAAGCAATGTTACCTGAAGACCACCATTACTGATGAGGACAAGCTTCCTTTTTAATGAAGATCTGGATAATATTCTAGGTTCCCTAAACTACTTCACCTCTTTAGGTAATGGTGCCTCCCACAGCTCCAATTTAAGGGTGGATTCACACTACAGCGTTCGGACCGACTTTTACTGCCATTTTGAAAAATCAGAGAAATTAATCCAAACGTTGGTGAAATTACATATGTGAGCAGTTTTTTTTAATCCAGCGCACACCAGCTTTTGTGAACATTTACAGACTTGTACGAACTTTTGCTAGCATTTGCCAGCATTGCATTCAGCGGTGGCAAACTTTTGCCAACCTAGGCTATTGTATGTGTAGTTGCTGCAAACTTAGGTTAACTTAAGCAAACAAATAGCACAGATCAGCTGACATCAGTGTCAGGCGACGCTCATATAAAGATCAATGTTTGTGGAGGCTTCCTGCCGTTCTGGGCCTGCTTTTTTGGGTGGATTCAAACCACAATACTTGGACCAACTTTTACTGATGTTTTGGCAGACGTCTGGCTCTGCTGGCAAAAGTTGATAAATGTTAAGGATAATTGGTGTTTGTTGGCAAACGCTGGTGAAAGATGTATTCCTTCAAAGTTTTCAGTATGCTGAAAATTTGCCGACGTTTGGAAATACATGCTGTGAAAGTGAAAGTTTTGCTTAGTTTGTAAAAGCTCCTGAGCACTGAGCTGAGTTATGCAGAGCTCACCTAAGTTGGCCTAAGTTAAGCTCCACTGGCAAATGTTGACTGAAATGCCGGTGGAAGCAGATGTTTTTAGACCGAAACTCATTTTAGACATGCACAGACAAAAGAGAAATAGAGAGGAAGGGGGAATTTAAAAAAGAAAAAAAATATATATACATATAATCTCCCAAAAATGTGACATCCCAAAAGAAAAAAAAAATGTCCTCATTGAGAAATTTACTGTTCTTAATTTTCTGCTCCGTGCGTAATAATTCTCCAGGATTTATTGGTTCACTTCCATTGTGGGAATCAAACAGTGCTCATGTGGTGTCAAAAAGTAAATGACATTTAATGGGATTTTATTTTATTTTAATGGAGAGATTTGTAACAAAGTATAATCACCAGTCATTTTATTTTTGTGATGATACACTAAATAGTTGTTTTTTTTTATTCCATCCACATTCACATTTTAATTGCAGACTGAGTGTTGGAGTCTATAGGCATCAATGTATTATTTTTTTAGAGGAATGAATGAATGAATGAACAAGGGAAAAGGGCATAGAGAAGTAATTACATAGAAATATAAAATGAAAATAAATTCTGCAATGTATGCCCAAGGGAGATGTGTTCACTTCAAAAGCAGGTCCAGAATGGAAGGAAGCCTCCACAAACACTGGTCTTTATATAAACATCACCTGATGCTGATGTCAGCTGAACTACGCTGAGTATTTGTTTGCTTAAATTAACCTAAGTTGGCAACAGCTACACATACACTTTGCCTAAGTTGGCAAAAGTTTGCCAGCGCTGAATGCAATGCTGGCAAATGTGAGCAAAAGTTCGTAAAAGTTTGTGTGAGCTGAATTAAAATAAACCTGCTCACGAATGTAATTTCACCAACACTTGGACTAATTTCTCTGATTTTTCAAAATGTCTGTAAAAGTAGGTCCAAACGCTATAGTGTGAACCCAGCTTTAACTTAGGCTTACTTAGGTAAACTCTGCACTCACCTACTGTCTGGGTGTGTGGTACACAGGCTCCACATCCGAAAACAGGAAGGCTGTGCAGAGGGTCATCAACACAGCCCAAAAAATCATTGGCGGCCCTCTGACCTCCCTGGAGGACATCTCCAGATCCTCCTGTCTCAGAAGGATCAAGGCCATCACAGGAGAACCCTCAAATCCCACCCACCGTCTGTTTGACCTGCTTTCCTCTGGACGATGGTTCAGATCAATCAGGTGCCACACCTCTACACTGAACAGTTTCTTCCCCTGGGCCGTTCGGACTGCAAGCAGTCAGAGCATCTACCCTCTCCCTCTGAATGCTCACATGCACAGAACTGCGGACCTTTTTAATTATTACAATAACACACCTCTTGGTTCCAAGGTTGTCATAGCCAGGAGCGGCACTGGGGTTAAGCTCCCAGTGCTCATAAAATGCTCCTTACGGCGTGCGTCTCGAAAAGCCTCTAACAACTAAGTCCAACTCCTAGCCTGCCCGTGTGGTTTAGTCTCTAAGCCCAACAGAACTGCTTTTACTAATAGGAGAAGGGGCGAGGGCGGATCTCTGGTGCCTTAAAACCAGATGCTTCGGGTAGATGGTGGCTCGTCAACCTGGGAAGGTAGCCCATCTAGGGGAAGGTAAACCCTGATTTCAAACCTCCGCTGCCTTGCGGCATACCCGGTCACGGGAAAGGCTTCGGGAGTCAACCCTGAGGAAAAATCTGGAGTCGGAGCCCCTAAGGCAGTTCTCTGTTGTGCTCAACATCGTTCTGGCAGCTCCTGCGACGGCGCTGGTGCCAAACTATAGCAGCCCTGCTGTTCCTTTGGATTCATCAGTGACGTGGAGAGGGGGAACATGCTGAATGGGTATCATCTTGTCCTCCATATCTTCCTGCCCAGGCTTGAATCCTACCAACGCCCAACGCTGGAAGGTAGAACACCGGTGCGCATCGGCCTGTTCAGCCACAGGCGGTGCTGTTCCAGCAGAGTAGACGTTTAGGATTCTCTTCCATGGTCATCATAGACCGACGGAGGCCGACGAACACACCTCTTTGCATTCCGCACTTTCATGTACTGTATATTTACCCATCTGTGAAACCAATCCCATACCTATATATATTTTTCATAATCCTTGGGCCAGTTTATTCAATGGTGTGTTCAGCTGTGTGTTCTGCACTCCAAACTTTTATGTACATTGTACATTGTGCACCCTATATAAGTTTGTGTACTTTTTTAACATACAGTGGGGCAAAAAAGTATTTAGTCAGCCACCAATTGTGCAAGTTCTCCCACCAAAAAGATGAGAGAGGCCTCCAATTTTCGTCATAGGTATACCTCAACTATGAGAGACAAAATGAGAAAAAAAAAATCCAGAAAATCACATTGAAGGATTTTTAATGAATTAATTGGTAAATTCCTGGGTAAAATAAGTATTTGGTCAATAACAAAAGTTCATCTCAATACTTTGTTATATACCCTTTGTTGGCAATGACAGAGGTCAAACGTTTTCTGTAAGTTTTCACAAGGTTTTCACACTCTGTTGCTGGTATTTTGGCCCATTCCTCCATGCAGATCTCCTCTAGAGCAGTGTTGTTTTGGGGCTGTCGCTGGGCAACACAGACTTTCAACTCCCTCCAAAGATTTTCTATGGGGTTGAGATCTGGAGACTGGCTAGGCCACTCCAGAACCTTGAAATGCTTCTTACGAAGCCACTCCTTCGTTTCCCAGGCGGTGTGTTTGGGATCATTGTCATGCTGAAAGACCCAGCCACATTTCATCTTCAATGCCCTTGCTGATGGAAGGAGGTTTTCACTCAAAATCGCACGATACATGGCCCCATTCATTCTTTCCTTTACACGGATCAGTCGTCCTGGTCCCTTTGCAGAAAAACAGCCCCAAAGCATGATGTTTCCACCCCCATCCTTCACAGTAGGTATGGTGCTCTTTCCCCTCCAAACACGACAAGTTGAATTTTTACCAAAAAGTTCTATTTTGATTTCATCTGACCATATGACATTCTCCCAATCCTCTTCTGGATCATCCAAATGCTCTCTAGCAAACTTCAGACGGGCCTGGACATGTACTGGCTTAAGCAGGGGGACACGTCTGGCACTGCAGGATTTGAGTCCCTGGCGGCGTAGTGTGTTTCTGATGTAGCCTTTGTTACTTTGGTCCCAGCTCTCTGCAGGTCATTCACTAGGTCCCCCCGTGTGGTTCTGGGATTTTTGCTCACCGTTCTCGTGATCATTTTGACCCCACGGAGTGAGATCTTGCGTGGAGCCCCAGATCGAGGGAGATTATCAGTGGTCTTGTATGTCTTCCATTTTCTAATAATTGCTCCCACAGTTGATTTCTTCACACCAAGCTGCTTACCTGTTGCAGATTCAGTCTTCCCAGCCTGGTGCAGGTCTACAATTTTGTTTCTGGTGTCCTTTGACAGCTCTTTGGTCTTGGCCATAGTGGAGTTTGGAGTCTGACTGTTTGAGGTTGTGGACAGGTGTCTTTTATACTGATAACGAATTCAAACAGGTGCCATTAATACAGGTAACGAGTGGAGGACAGAGGAGCCTCTTAAAGAAGAAGTTACGTGTCTGAGAGAGCCAGAAATCTTGCTTGTTTGTAGGTGATCAAATACTTATTTTCCACCATAATTTGCAAATAAATTCTTTAAAAATCAGAAAATGTGATTTTCTGGATTTTTTTCCCCTCATTTTGTCTCTCATATTTGAGGTATACCTATGATGAAAATTGGAGACCTCTCTCATCTTTTAAGTGGGAGAACTTGCACAATTGGTGGCTGACTAAATACTTTTTTGCCCCACTGTATATGGACATATGGACATTTAACATCAATGTTAAAAATACTGGGAGATTCATGTAATACAACTCAACAATTAAAATGAATTAAAGATTTTTTGTTTTTCAAATTTTCTCTAAAATGTAATTCTAAACAAATAGGAAATAAATAAGACACCCCCCACCCCCACCCCCATTGTTTTTAGGACACCCCTGCATTCATTCCCACTTACAATGGCTAAAATAAATTTAAAAAAAATGCAAATAAAAACAAAAACAAAGTTAGACATAGATACGTGAACATTTCTTAATAAAGAACTGAATATTTAAAGGGGTGTCCAAATTTTTTTGCATGACTGTATGTGCTCTAAAAATATCTAAAAATTCCCAAGAAACACTTGCATGGCATGTGACATTCGGCCCAAAATCTGCACACAGGCAGGCCATAGCAGCCCGTACGGCCGGTTGTGACCCAGGCTTAACTACCATACTGTATTCTGTGTTTGTTACACAAACACTGCAATGACAACAGGTCACAGGTGAATTATGTAAAAATGTTTGGTTAACTTTGATAAGGAGCAGTGTGAAGCCAAACCTAACTGGACCAAATGTAGACAAATTAACAAAAAAGATGAACCTTTATCCAGACATTGATTTTAGGTGTGAAATTGCCATACATATGTTCTACAATGACCTTATTTTGCATGTTACAAGTCAGTTGTTCTGATAAACAGAGATAAAAGCTCACAGCTTTAAATTAAACATAATGTGTATGTAACTACGAGAGGGACTGGAAAGCATGTAGGCTGACTATTAAGGAGTTAAGCTCGTAGGTGCTGAGCCAGTAGTATTTGTGCTTCAGTGGCCAAGGAACAAGAGGACAGAGCAAACCTGTGAGTGAGAGAACTGTCAAGAGTGCAACAAATGTGGTACAATAAACCACATTTGGTCAAATTTGTCCACTGCATCATGGTCAGCCTATGAACTTTTCAGCCCCCCCCCCTCCCGCCTATGTTACAACCAGTTTTGCAGTAAAACCCATAATTCTATATATGCAAATAGTTTTGCAATAATACTAATGTCATTAGGTTTTATTGCAAAACTGGTTGTAACAGCAATTAGTTGTTGGTAATCAAAGCATATCAGATAGTAGAATACCACTGGCCCTTAAGTTGGGAAAGAAAACCACAGACAACAAGGGTACTGTGTTCACAGTAAAACATGAAAATAAAGACACTATGCAGTGTAAGCATGTGTGGAAGCAACAAAAGCAATAGCTGCAAATTGCCACTATAACAAGTAATTTTGGTGATTATGCTTACCTGAGCCATCATTTTAGTGATATTACCCAAGGGTTCTGCACATCAAAACAGTGCTGATTAGAGTCAGAATGCTAATCATTAACATGGCAATGATGCTACTCTATAGAACAATACTAGCACCATTGCCTCAGAGTTACAAGTCAGTGGTACAAATTTCCAAATTTCCAAATTTCAAACTGTCCCTCTATAGTGTCCTCTTATCGACCACCTTCTGGGCTTTAGAAAGTTAAGTCAATTAAATATATTTTTATCACTACATTGAAATTGAATAGATCCTGGGAGCATATCCTTTGAGGGTATAATCACAATCACAGTGGTGACCATGGTCCATTCTTGTTGTTTAAATGATCCACCAGTGTCCTAAAAATATATGAACATACTAATTAAATCCATTAATTGGAACAGCCCAGTGAGATTCATAACAATAAAATGGTTTGACTTGAGTGCTGGATATTCATTATACACCCTGTGTATGTAATATACAGTATATTATGAAGTGAACATTAAGTGATATTGTAAAGCCCTGATTTCTACCATTTTAAATGGAATTAACATTCTACACATTTTACCTAGGGATGAGACGATACCACTTTTTCAAGTCTGATACTGTGAATTTGAATATCGGCCAATACCGATCCAAACCTGAAACCTTTTCTCTTATTTAAAACAACAATACAAAACATACTTTGGTAATGACTGGTTGCATTTTACACACATATGCAGTAAAAACAGAACTCCAAAAGAATATATTACAAATTGGACTAAGTTCAGCAATGCTGCTGCTTTTTTAAATTTTAAACTTTGCAACATTGGCAGCATTTCACTGGTCAGCACTATGTAAACATGCATTCTGAAGTTTTAAGTGCAAGTTTATGCAAAACTTTAAAAATGAGTATTTAAATAAACATTCAGATGATATTCAAAGTGCCACTTTATGCATGAGGTAAAAAAATGCTGTAGATCTGAAAATAAATGAACTAAAATGTTTAAGTTGTATTTCTGTCATCCATTATTACCTCCACCAAGGGAGGATGGAGGTAATGTTTTTGGGAGCGTTGGTTGGTTTGTCTTTAGGTTGGTTTGTCTGTTTGTTGGTCTGTTTGTCTGTTACCAATAAACAGTAACTCAAAAAGTTATTAATCGATTTTGATGAAATTTTCAGGAAAGGTGTGTAATGGCACAGCGAGCAGATGATTAGATTTTGGTGGTAATTCAGATAACGAAGTGGATGCAGGAATTTTTTTGAATATTACTTTATATTTTAATGTGGCACTCTTCATGTACTGCCCCTTTAAGACGTGTCCACTCAGTTACGTGCATGGTCACATCATAGGGCCGTGCGCCTTGGCAACCCGGAAGCCAAACACTGCAGAGAAAGGATTATGGGGCGTGTCCACCAAACTCATTTTTCCTGCTGTGGGTGACTATTTTTGTCATTCTCTATGTAGTCCAGCATTTACAGTGCTGACCACCCTCGGTGCTGAAACGCTTTGAGGGGTGCTCAGGGTTGAAAAAAGTTCAACTTGTCAGACCTTTCTAAGCAGCCATTACCACACTGTTGTGTAATATTTTCAAATAATTACACTGGTCAACACCAAATTTATTGTCTAAGTTTTTTTTTAGCTGATTTAGGACAATTTTGATGTGCTGAATCCAAAAATTGCATTGGTTTTACTCAATCAGGTCAACTTTTTGAACTATTGCCACATGTTGTTTTTTTACATTTTTGTTTACATGTACGGGTATTTTTGTTTTATATGATCCAAAATTATTTTTTATTTCTTGAAATTTCTCGAACTCTGAAGAGTTTGCATGTGCCAATTTATGACATGATGTCATAAATTGTCATGATGGCTGATTACTATTGGACTCTGAAGAGAGACATCCCTGCTGCTGAGCATCCTAGAGTTTCGAATAAACAGAAGTTGATGCTCTGAATTTTGAACAATGATTTTTTTTTAACTTATTTTGTACCCGTAGGTTAGATTTGTTTTGCAGTCTGGTGACAAGCCACCAGCTGCCGGTCGCTGCGTGCGCAAGCGCCCCTTATCCCTAACCTGCATGTTTTTGGCATGTGGGAGGAAACCGGAGAAATCCCGGAGTAAACCCATGCAACACGGGGAGAACATGCAAACTCCACACAGATCACTGTTGGCCGGAGGCAGGGATCAAACCCACGATCTCATGATCCCCGCGATCCCCCGGTCGAGGGTAAACTGTGCTGCCGCAGTGCTAACCACTGCGCCACCGTGCAGCGGTGATGATGATGTAACATTCAATTTGCATGTACTTACCTTTATCAATGTCTACTATTCAATTTGCAGTAATCGAAGTTTGTAACATTTATATAATCTCTATTCAGATCAATAGAGATTAGTACAATTTCGGGGGATGTCAATAAGTTGACATGTACAGTTGCTGCGCTGTGCCACTGGGGGCGCGTGACCCATCCATTTAATCTGGGCAGTTAAAGGGTTAAGCTATTTTAGCTATTTGCACTATTTATGCTACTTCTACTTTTCCTGCTTTATGTTATTTCTACTTTTATGCTAATGTTTTTAAAAACTAAGCTAAGTTAGCCATTGAGCAATCTTTTTTTTTAATAAATTAAGGCTGCATTTGGCATTTTTAAACTGACTTCTACAACCTTAAGCTATTTTATACTTTTATGCTCATGTTTTCATGATTAAGCTTTTTTAGCCTTTCAGCTGGCATTTTTTTTCCCAGTTTTTAAGCTTATATTTAGCAAAATTATGCTAAATTCAGGCAACATGAAGCTACGTCTAGATATATACTTTTCAAGCTATGTTATACCAGCAAATTTCTACATTTTTAAGCATTTCAGGAATGCATTCTGCATTTTGAAGTGTTTCAAGAATGCATTTTCAGCTAACAGCATTCACACCACATTTCTGCTAGGAAAGGCAATTTTTTTCTAGTTATAGCAGTCTTGTGTGAATGCTGTGAAGCATTCACACACTGCTATCCACTCACTTTTCTTGTATATAAACTTTTCAAAATTTTAGACTCTAACTCGTTCTGCAGTTTTTGTGCTAGATACTTGATTTTGGTATCAAAACGTTCAGCTTTTAGTGAAAATGTATGCTTCCATTTTTCTTCTTCTGAACTTTTATACATTTTGTAAAAATTACAATTTTTCAGCTTTTTAAATCCCATTCATTCCTAAGGGAAACTTCTGCAAATTCTGCTTTTTTCTGCTTCTGCTTTTATGCTTAATAACTTCTGCAATTTTGAAGTTACAGAAACCATTCTGCCTTTATTTTGTTTCTGCAAGTGTCAGCTACTTAACTTCCATTCAGCTTTTCAATAACCTTTATGGTTTTTGAAATATTTGCATCTAAAGTCAGGTAGGTTTTACAGCAAAAATCACCATTTATCATTGAAGTCAATGGAATGGGCTGCTGGCAGCTTAGAGTGCGGGACATCATCACTAGAGTGCAAAACCTTTTGAAAATATTTCTGGATAATTCGTGATTGTTGCCATAATTTTTGCTCTACTGACTTCATTTTTTCCAAAAACGTAGCCACAGATGTCCTGACGCTCACAAACTTTTCGTCTAAGCCATAACTTTTGTAGTTTTATCTTCAGAAGCCCTGAAGAGGAGAAAAGACAGTGAATCCTGCCATACCTTTGAATGGGACAGAGAAATATTGATCCAAAATTTTTCTTGGTTTTTATCTCGCGAGTGTGAGCCCAGTTTTGCGTTTCAGAACATAAAATTTACATCACTGCATAGCTCAGAGTCTCAGGATTCTCACGGTGCCAAAATTACATCTGTCAGTCTTTCGGTTTCTGTTCTATTCACGGTTGTTTGAGGGGTGGACTTCAAGGTTTTGCCTACATTATTAATGATCCTCTGACCGGATGAATCCGGATTTATCCAGAACTTTCTCACCCCAACTGCTGTGTGTGTTGCTATGGTAACCCAGCACATGTGCTGAGACCACTGCATAAATCTGCATAAATTGTTTTATTTATAATTCAACAACCAGTTGCCATAATGACATAACATTTTCTGAGGTTCATCACAGAGTATGGATGACCCTAAATGTTACTCAGGTTTACCAATCCGATACTGCTGTTGCCATGGAAACACCATCCTCGCCATCAACTCTGTGATTTTGGTTGGAGAGTTACGAAAATTGTGGAGTCACAAAATTTGGAACATATTGTTGTGTATGTAAATAGGCTGTAATAGTAAGATGGCGGCCGGGTTGGACGTGAGATAGACTGGGGTGGTTAACTACCGGTTTCCGATGGTGACGCCACTCCTAGTATAAAGGAGGTGGGCGAAAGAGGCAAATCCTCTTTCGTCATGGGAGCCACCTGGCCTGCAGGCGAGTGCTGTAAGCCTATATACATATGTGATGAGTATTCTAATAAATCTCCGTTAACTGAGTCAGTTGTGTATTTGTCATTGCCCAACTATGGACGTAACATTTGGCGACGAGGTAAAAGAGGTAATGGAAAGATCTGTTACCATTTTTGGAGGCCCTGGGCAGGCCGCCCATGCCCTGGCTTTGCTGGTTTGCTGCTTTTACCAACTACCTCGTAGTTTTGAACCTCAGCGAGCGTGAGAGGCTTTGCGCAAGGGCTGTGTTGGTCCATAATTTGGGCACTGAGGGGCAGAGAATACTGGAGAACCTTGGGGGGCGGGGGTGATAGCTTTGATGGCATTGTGGAGTTAATGGCGCGCTACTTTCGTGCGCTGGAAAGCGTCACAGTCCGGTGCATACAATTTCGACAGCACCGCCAGCGGTCGGGAGAGCCGGTGAAGAAATTCATAGAGGATCTCCGGGAGTTGGTGAAGGGATGTGGATTTGGACTCCTGGAAGATGAGATGATTCGGGACCAGCTGACAGAGCACATCCACTGCACGGCGGCCTGGCCCAGACTTCTAGCATGCCCAGGAAGGTTGACATTGGCTGCAGCTATCGAGCTCGCCCAACAGTTTGAGGCAACAGAGACCATTGCGAGAGACCTTACTGAAGGGGCTTCTCTGGACGAGGGTGAGTCTTGCACTAAGGCACTGTTTTTGGACCCTGGTGATGGTGATGACGGAGAGGACGAGTATGCCTCCGTAGTTAAAGTAAGGTCCGCCGGACTTCCGGTTATGGCGGCCACCTAGAAGGACACGTATCGCTCTGCTCTGCTTCTGGAGATAAAGATTCGGCAAATAACTCTCTCATTTGGAACAGAATTTTTCCCAGCGTTTGGGCGAGGATATGCCGGTGAGGCCTAAGGCTGGGAAATCAGGTGGGGGGAAAACTGAACCGCCGAAGCAGTCGAAATTAACGGACTTTCACGTCTGTGGCGCAGCAGGGAAAGCTGCGGATATGGTGGATGAAACTAGCGGTGGTGCGGTAATTGCTGATGATGGTGGCACAGGTGCAGTGCTGGCTGCCATTAGCTCAATGAGAGCGGACTTTTCCGCTGGACTTGATGGGATTATGGCAGCGTTGGATGTAATGAGAAAGGAGTTGGGTGACTGCGTGGAGCGAGTGACGCAGGCGGAGCTTCGTGTTTTCAGTGCGGAGGATGAAATCAGCGGACTTCAATTAAAGGTGCGCACTTTGGAAAAAAAAAATAAAAGTCTGGAAAATAATGTCCTGGACTTGGAGTCCCGGTCGAGACGGAACAACCTGAGGCTGGTGGGTCTACCGGAGGGAGCCGAGGGTCGTGATTTATGCTCCTTTTTGGAGGAGTGGATCCCGGAGGCGTTGAACAACGCGGAGCTAAATTCATCAGTCGTCTTGGAAAGTGCCCACCGAATTGGCCCACCGAGAGGTAACAAGGGACCACCGAGGACGTTAATTATGAAGTTCCTCAGCTACAGAGACAGGATGATGATCTCCAACACGGTGCGGGCCAAAGGAGAAATTAAATACCAAGATCAACAGGTGCGGTTCTACCCAGATTTGGCCTCAGGAATCCAACAATTAAGGAAGCAGTTTGACCCCATCCGTAAAGATCTGTGCAACCTTGGGATTCGTCATGGAGTGATTCACCCTGCAAGACTTCTGGTCACATATGAGGCCAGAACACACATCTTCAAGACCCCTGAGGAGGCGCAGGAGCTCATCAAGAAGATCCAGGAAGAGACTGGTGGGAGCTAAGCATGAACTGAATATAGGGTAGAATATTTGAGCATTTACATAGGCATTTAACTGATTTGAAGCATATAGCAAGATTACAAAATATAGATTGTATTACATATAAAAAAAATGTACAAAATTGCTATAAAATTTTGGAGTTAAATTGGAAAATTACAGAAGAGAGTTAATGTTACGTTATTAAAAGCAGTAGAGTTAGGGTGATTGGGAGGATGAAGAAGGAGTAGCTTTGGCTGATCCTCGTGGGTGTGGAGCGGCCGATGGCTATATCGGGAGACGGAATTTTTCTTTTGATTTTGGGGGGATCGCCACAGATGTGGGAAGGGGGGATTTGTTTGTGTGTAGTTTGTAGGGTGAAAGTTCAACCACTCATTTTTTTGCTTCTCTGTTTGAGCATGTTTACACTGCAAGGTAATCCTAAACCCCCTATTGATCATAAACCAAAGCGTTAATCTTAATTTAACTTCCTGGAATTGCAGAGGTCTACAAAATTTAAAAAAACTTAAACAAGTTATGAATAAAATAAAAGACATGGGTTCAAAAATTGTGTTTTTACAAGAAACTCATCTAATAGAGGAGGATGTAAAAAGAATTAGGAGTAGATGGCAAGGAAGTGTTTTCACCTCATCATTTTCATCCCGAGCCAGGGGAGTTATGACTCTCATACATAAATCAGTCCCATTTCAAGTGAAAAATGTAATTGGAGACAAATTTGGAAGATATGTAATCATTCAAGGATCTTTGCTATTAGAAAATATAAATTTGGTGAACTTATATGGTCCCAATATAGATGATCAAAAGTTCTTTGCTAATTTGTTTCTTATCTTATCATCACTTACAGGGCAACATATAATAGCAGGGGATTTTAATTGTACATTGAATCCCGGTATAGATAGATCAACAGGACTGGACTGTACGCACAATGGATGTAGGATGACCATTAATCATTTTATGAAAGAATTGAAATTGCTAGATATATGGAGAGAAATGAAACCACAAGTTAAAGCCTACTCTTGTTATTCCAATACTTACAAGACATTCTCACGTATTGATTATTTTTTGATCTCCACAGAATTAAGGTCCAAGATTCAAAACTGTTTTTATGATAACATCGTGATCTCTGATCATGCACCCTGCTGTCTAATATATGTAGATAAGAAATTGACAAAGGAACCAGGTAGATGGCAATTTCAGCATAAATGGCTTCAGGATGAGGAATTTGTTAAGTACATAGAAAAACAGATAGATGAGTTCTTTGACATCAGTACAACACAAACATCAGCATGTGTAAAGTGGGAGGCTTTCAAAGCTTTTATTAGGGGACATATTATTAGTTATACAGGTTCAAAATCTAAGAAGACTCGAGAGGAGAGAGTCCAATTGGAACATAAAATAAAAATTCTTCAAGAAAGAGTGTATGCAGGAAGTGATCCAAGGTTGGAGAACGAATTACTGATTTTGAGAGCTGAATACGACAAAAAATCAGCGAATAGAGCTGCCTCGAGTCTTCTAAGATTGAAACAATCTTTTTATGAACAAGGTGAAAAATCAGGAAAGTTATTGGCATGGCAGATTAAACAATTAGAATTTAAAACACCAATTACCAGTATTACAAGTAACGGACAGGTAGTTATAGATCCTTTAGAAATTAATAGAGCCTTTAGAGATTACTATGAAAAATTATATGATACCAAAAATGAATCTGACTTAACAAAACTACATGGGTTTTTGAATGAACTATTTATACCGTGTATTCCAAATGAAAATAGGGAGATACTGGAGTCTAAAATTAGTCAAGAAGAAGTTGGACTAGCCATGGATAATATGAAATCAGGAAAAAGTGCAGGACCAGATGGTCTTCCAGTTGACCTTTATAAAAAATTCAAGAATAAATTAATAAAACCTTTTTTGGAAATGGTTTTAGAAGCATTTCAAAATAGTAATTTACCATCATACATGAATAATGCCTTAATTATACTGTTGCCAAAACCAGGTAAACCCTCTAATAAATGTGAAAATATGAGACCAATAAGCCTATTAAATGCCGACCTTAAGATAATCTGTAAAATTTTAGCAAGACGAATACAAGAAATTTTACCAAATATTATTAATCGAGATCAGAATGGCTTTATAAAGGGAAGACAAGGCTTCCATAATGTAAGAAGACTATTTAATATTATTTATTCTAATAAAGAAGCACCGGATACAGCTCTCCTATCACTGGATGCCGAAAAGGCCTTTGATAGAGTCGAATGGCCCTTTCTTTTTGAAGTCTTACAAAGGTTTGGACTTGGAAGTAATTTCATAAAATGGGTTCAGATAATATATAATAATGCTACAGCAGAAATCCTAACAAATAACAATATTTCAAAATCAATAAAAATCAATAGAGGATGTCGACAAGGCTGTCCACTTTCACCTTTACTGTTTACTATGGCAATTGAACCTTTAGCGATGGCGATACGTCTACAGTCACAAATATATGGAATTAAAGTTGGACCAACAGAACATAAAATCTCCCTGTATGCCGATGACATAATTTTGTTTATATCGAATCTTAAAAAATCAATTCCGACCTTGTTGAATTTAATAAAGAATTTTGGGGAAATATCAGGATATAAAATAAATAAAACTAAATCTTCAATATTAATGCTAAATGAGACCCAGAGAAATTACCCAGCCCCTGAGGTAAATCAATTCAATGTTGTAAATCAGTTTAAATATTTAGGAATCCAAATTGTGCCTAAGCTAGAATCATTCGCCAGTGTCAATTATGAAGCCTTAATGACAGATATTAATGAGTTACTTCAGAGATGGATGTCACTACCAATGTCGATGATCGGGAGAATCAATATACTTAAAAGTAATATCTTACCTAAAATACTTTATTTATTTCAATACATTCCCTTACTACCACCTTTAGATTTATTCTCAAGAATAAAAAAAAAGTTAGTGGAATTTATATGGAACAATAGGAGGGCTAGATTACGTCTGTCTTTATTATATTTACCATTTGATCGTGGAGGTCTGAAATGTCCAAATTTTATGTTGTATTATTGGTCGGCACAACTGAGGTCTATGACATATTATTTTTCATCAAATGATCTCCCTCACTGGACTGAAATGGAATCATACAATTTATCTTTACCTCTTCCCATATTCATATATTCAGACTCGGCAAAAAAAAATTACAGAAACAAGTTAAAAATCCATTTGTAAAACATATGATTAAAATATGGTGTGAAACTAAAAAATATTTAAAAGAACCACACTTACTGTCACAATTTAGTCCAATATGGGGTAATCAATATTTTAAACCAGGGAGAGCGGATGCTGTGTTTAAAGTATGGAGTTTAAAAGGGATCCAAAAAATTCAAGATTTATATTTGTCATGTTCAGAAAACATAATGTCTTTTGAAGAGCTGAGGATCAAATTTAATCTTAATAGAACACATTTTTTTAAATATCTTCAACTTAGGAACTTTATTCGATCAAACCAAAATAATGCTCTCACTCGACCTATTTATTCATCCTTGGAAAAAATGTTGATGAAAGATAGTAAAAGAAAGGGTATTATTTCAGAGTTTTATAACTCATTGACACTATCCTCAAGTGAAAACTCACAGAAAAGATTAAACTACTGGAAAGAAGATCTGCAAACTGAAATTTCAGAGGAACAATGGGAATTGGCTTGTACAGAAGCTCAAACCAAATCAATAAATGTATGTCTTAAATTGATACATTTTAAATGGTTAATGCGGATGTATGTTACACCGGTGGAGTTAAATAGATATAACAAAAACATACCAGATACATGCACAAAATGCATGGAAAGTAAAGGAACCCTATTTCATTGTTTATGGGAATGTAGAATAATTAGAATGTTTTGGGAAGAGGTGAGGGTAACAATTGAAAAAATAATTTCAAAACAAATCATATTGAATCCTAAATTGTTTTTGTTGGGTCTGTACCCAAAAAAGCATAACTTTAATAAAAGTGAAAGAACATTCATAGACCTCAGTTTGCTTAATGCCAAAAAATGTATTGCACTACTGTGGAAAAAGACTCATAGACCAGATGTGACTCAGTGGTTAAGACAGATGTTAACAAACCTTCCATTAGAAAGAATAACATACATACTGAAATCAAAGGAAAGTGTGTTTGAGAATATATGGAGACCTTTTATTGATTATGTAAAAAATTTAAACATTACTCTTGAAGAAGAAGGTGAATGATGTGTGTGGACCTTGTAAATTCCAAACTGGTGAACATAATATGTATACTTATGTAATGGATTGTCTAGACTAAACAGAGGAGCATTGTTGAAGATTTCATTTTGTTGGTGGTTGTTGGTGTTTTTAGTGCATTTTTTTTGTAGTACTTTAGTGTTAGTGTTTGATTGTTTGTGTCATGTTTGTTAAAAAAAAAGGTTCAATAAAGATATTGTGGAAAAAAAAAAGTAAGGTCCGCCCCAGGTATACCACATTGTTATGGTTGTGGGTCCCCTGTTCACCGCTATAAGTCCAGTGTGTGCCCGGCGAAAGGAAAGTGTTGTGGCAAGTGTGGTTTGCTGAACCACTTTGCCAGGGTGTGCGCAAACTTTGAACGCAGGGACCGTAGAGGACAACCAGGTGCTGCACAGAAGACTCCAATAATAGTGCACATGGTATCCCTGGAAACTACGGGGAGGATCGGGTGCAATGTCATGCTCGATGACGTTGAGGTTCCACTACTGGTAGACACTGGAGCAGTTATCTCCGTTTTAAACCTGGCGACCATGAAAACTTTGTTTCCCAACAACAGATAAGACAGCAGGAAAGAGACTATTATGTCTATGGATGGAACAAACTGGCAGTCTTGGGATTTGTGGAGATGGAGGCCCGGTATAAGTCTGTTGTTGTGCTCCAGGCCCGCATTCACATCACCGCTGTGGGGGTTAATATCATGGGGTGTAATCCCTTCTACAGCCTGGGTTTCTCCATCGCCAACGTGTCGGGTGAGGAGTGGTCGGGATGCAGACTGTGGAGCCGAGCGACTCCGTTGGTGGATGGTGGAGAGGTTTTGGAATCAGACTGGCTGGACACAAATGCAAAGGGAGAGCATGTTCGGCACCGCGCGCCGCTGCCTCGAGATGGATCCACTGCCGGTTCTTCTGCTACCCTGGATGAGGGTGCAAGGTGGCATGATGGGACCCCAGGGGCGGCCTTTAAGGACAAGGTGCCCACGCCGGATGCTGAAGGGGCGAGACCAGAGAGCGTGTGGATAAATCGCTCGAGACGACGGTCTACAATGGATGGCACAAACCGGACCCGTGAGCTGTCCAGATCAGTGGTGGAGGCCAGTCACAACCAGGGTGATCCAAGTAAGAAGAAAAGGGCTTCCCTGTAGGTTGGAGACATGTTTCAGCCCAGGGTTGAGGCCCGGATGAGAGGGTTCACATGCACGACGTGATGACCAGAGGTGGTTCCGGGTGGAGGCTGCTCGGAGTGATGGGTATCTGCGCTTGTCTGACTAGACCTGGAGGCATCCAAACGAGCTGTGTTGGACGTTGGAGGAGAAGAGGCGGCACAGCAGGAGCCCCAAGGTCAAGAGACGGGAGCGGTCGGAGGAGGACCCGTCAAAGGACTGAGGGTGTTGTTTTGTCTTTATTTTGCTATTTTATCATTTGTATGTGTTTTTACCCTGGTCCTGATGTGTTTGATTTGCTACTGGTGTGGTACCCCGGTCTAGTTCAAACCCCCCCCCCAAAAAAAAACAAACGAAAGAAGAACAGAGAGATGTGATAAGTAATGTGATTTGGGGGATTAATGATATCTATGAGTGAAATTTTAGTGGTCTATATTGTAAATGTAAGATTTTATTGGCTCAATGGAAGTGGGTTAACAATTTATAGAATTGACATATGCTAAGATTTGATTTACTGTTAAGCTGGTTTTAAATTCCCGAGTTTGGATGGTAGGGTGCGTTTATCCTGTTTAATTGACTATTTATGCAAATTTATATACCCAACGTTGATTGTTGTATAATGTACACATTGTGGGGTGGGTGTTGGGGGGGCACCAGTAGTCTGTATGTATTGTAATTTTGTCTGTCCTTTTATGTGGAGCTATTTTGGGGTTTGTTTTAGTTTAAAACACGGCTTTATTTTTCTTTACATGTTTGGCGGCAGAATAATCTGCCCAGCCATGTGGGGATGCTGGCAGTCTACCCCCCCCCCCCCCCAGCCTTAGTTGTATGCATGAATAGGAGGTTTATTTGTTTCTGTGATTATTTTGCTTCAGCATGTGAGTCGGGAAGAAAATTTGGGTAGACTATCTGTGCGCTTGGCATTTTTTTGAAGGGGGGGGGGTGTTGTGTATGTAAATAGGCTGTAGTAGTAAGATGGCGGCCGGGTTGGACGTGGGATACACTGGGGTGGTTAACTACCGGTTTCCGGTGGTGACGCCACCCCTAGTATAGAGGAGGTGGGCAGAAGAGGCAAATCCTCTTTCGTTGTGGGAGCCACCTGGCCTGCAGGCGAGTGCCGTAAGCCTATATACATATGTGACGAGTATTCTAATAAAGCTCTGTTAACTGAGTCAGTTGTGCATTCGTCATTGCCCAATTATAGATGAAACACATATGTCAAGTTGACTGCCCTCTGTAGTCCGATATGTGTCTTGAAGATGTACCTACTATTTTACTCTTTCTATGGCGATGGCCTCATTTTGATGCTTCGCCATTTTCCACGTTACAGCTGTATCTCAGACAGGGAATTTCCGATTTGCCCTAAAAAAATTTTGTGATGGATAGTGATTGGACCCTTGACAGAACTACAAAGTTACTTTTTATCTTGGGGTTCTGAATTTTTCTTTAAAAAATGCTAATGTTGCCGGGAAATAATACACACTGAACAACAAATGTATTTTATGGGTTTTATCTGATATATAGAAAATAAAGAGCAGCACGCTTCAGAATGAAAAGATTTACAAGAATTTTTAAATGTAAATAAAATAAAATGAAATGTACAAAATGTCTCTTTGTATATAACTCTCACGTTTGTGTTACAGTCTGTACTGCCTCAAACACACAGGAGGCGGATCTTAAACAAAATGGTGGGTTACTAACAAAGAAAAATACAATCTGATAAAATGCTCAGTAAACTAATGACCCCAAATAAGTCCGTACAAACGGTAGTGGTGATACTGGAAATGAGAAAGGTACATAATAGCTTTAGTACACCACAGACCTTAAGTTCACACTCCAAATATGCTCAAAACTTAACAAGAAAAGCTTTTCACTTACAACATACACACGACCCCACACCAGCGCGTGATCACTGACTGATCTTCACAGGACACCCGAGTCTCCCTGGTTTGATTGACAGTATAAAATGTTTCAGTACTCGTCACCGTGTAAAACAAAAAAACACATCATAACATTGTGACCAGAGTAGCAAACAACACACTTTTACATTTACACTCATGCTTACATCGTACATAGCCTGATATTTTAACTATATCCTCTTGGATAGGCACTATGTTCAGCCACGGTATACCATGCTAGTCAGGCAGCAAATCTGTAGGTCAATCTACGTCTTATCTGTTACTAGGCCGACTTTATTACATCCTCCTCGGCATAATTCACCGTGTTCGTTAAGAGTAACAATATATTTTAACTGCATTGGTGAACTTACAACGTTTCTTTATGAAGATTATTCCTCATCTTGCTTGCTTTTCAAATCCGGTCTCCTGAACCGTTTTCCCAACCGAAAAAAAACCCAGATATTCAAAATCGTCTACCTGGCATATCCCGCCCACACCCTGAAGTCACTTCCTGTTGAGTCAAGTTCAAATCAAAATATTTAAATGCAAATCAAATCAACAAAGATCCATAAATATGACCCGGTTACACTAATTTTTTCCCATTATGGCGACTGCGGTTTTCCCATTAAAATCAATGCAAATTAAGATTCTCATAGAAACTAGTGTAAATAATCCCACTGAGTATAAGGATTAAAAGATGGCCTTCTGCTAGGACTCATTAACAGAACAAGTACATAGTAAAGAACTGTTTCTATGATGACCGGCATGCGTTGACAGCGTGCTCGCCATACAAAATGTGACAGTTACAGCTCAGACAAATCTTGTGGGATTTGGACCAAAATTTGCACAATAGATTCTAATCCCACTCTTTAACACATCTAAATATTAATATTCAAGAAATATTCACAGTGCCCCCTAGTGGTGACATGAGGTACAGCATAAAACTGTTTGAATTTTCACTCAAAGACCAGTAGCCACAATGACATGAAATTTTCAGAGGTTTATCACAGTACACTGGATGACCCTCAATGGAAGTCAAATTTCTCCTGTTATCACCGCTATTGCCATGGTAAGACATTTGCCGCCATTCAATCCATTTTTTACATTCAAGGGTTACGAAAGTCATGGCTTCATGAAAATTGGAACATAAGTCATGTGGACGGCCCTGTATAGTCCTATATAGGTCTTGAACATGTATCTGTTACAAAACTGTTTCCATGGCAATGGACTACTTTTGATGCTTCGCCATAAAATATGTGACAGTTGTATCTCAGATACCCAATTTCCTATTTGAACCAAATATTTTGTTCTTGTCAATAATCCTGCTGCCAATGATAATATGCACATTGATTTTCCCTCGGGTTTCAAATTTTTCATAAAAAATTACAAACTTTCTCTCCCCTATTATATTCAGTGGGTTTTCCTTTGAAAACAATGTATTCTCGGCTTTTAGGCATTAAGCTATTTTAGCTATTTGCACTATTTATGCTTCTGTTTCTATTTCTATGTTTATGCTAATGTTTTTAAAAACTAGGCTAAGTTAGCAATTGGGCTATCTTTTCTCAATGAATTAAGGCTGCATTTAGCATTTTTAAGCTGACTTCCAAAACCTTAAGCCATTTTATACTTTTATGCTAATGTTTTTTTTTTTATGATTATGCTGATTTACCCTCTCAGCTGGCATTTTTTTTTAATTTTTAAAGCTTATATTTAGCAAAATTACACTAAATTCAGGTAACATGAAGCTACGTCTACATACTGTATATACTCTTCAAGCTATGCTGCGCCAGCATATTTCTGCATTTTTAAGCATTTCAGGAATGCATTCTGCATTTTGAAGCATTTCAGGAATGCATTTTCTTTGCTCCTGTTCATCTGGTTTTTACTTTCACCTTTGTTCTTTTAGTTTTACTTTTAGTGTATTCTAGCAGTAAAACAGCAGCTGCTGTTGCACAACACACTTCCTTCTGTTCAGTTCTTGAAAGAATTCAGCATACTCCTTTACCATGATACTTTTGCAAGTGTTTTATCAAGTTGGTGGCGTTAAAATAAATGCTGGTACCACATATTGAGGCAAGTCCCACACACAGGCTCCAGTGAGGTGACACTCGTTGCTTCTGTTTACAGGAGCCACGCATGGCGGGGCTGAGAACATGATCGCGCCTTCATTTTAATATTATTAATGTGTTGTATTGGTACATTAACCCAGCCACAGGCGGTGCCAAGCCTGGGTAAAGAGGGAGGGTTTTGTCACTTTGCCAAATCAAACATGCAGATCAAGACAAATAAGACTTTCATACCGGATCGGTCGAGGCCTTGGTTAGTACTGACCATCACCTGTGTTGTTAACTGACAGGGTGTCGGTGGAAATTGGGCTACTGTTGGTCAAAGACTGAGGCGGAGGAGAGGGTTAAGGCATGTTAGGAGGGAGAGACAGAAAAGGAAAGATACATGTGTGAAGGTGAGAGTAGGGACATTAAACGTAGGGACTATGACTAGTAAAGGCAGAGAATTGGCTGATATGATGGAGAGAAGAAAGGTAGATACACTGTGTGTCCAAGAAACCAGATGGAAGGGAAGCAAGGCTAGAAACACTGGAGGTGGATTTAAACTGTTCTACCATGGTGTAGATAGGAAGAGAAATGGAGTATGAGCAGTCTTGAAGGAAGAGTATGTGAAGAGTGTTCAGGAGGTAAAGAGGGACTCAGACAGAATCATGAGTTTGAAGGTAGTAGTCCAAGGTGTGATGTTGAATGTTGTCAGTGTGTATGCCCCACAAGCTGGATGTCAGGTAGAAGAGAAAGAGGAAAGCTGGAGTCAATTGGATGAAGTGGTAGAGAGTGTTCCCAGCGGGGAGAGAGTGGTGACTGGAGCGGACTTTAATGGACATGTACAGTAAGTGAAGGGAACAGAGGTGATGAAGAGGTCCTGGGTAGGTATGGTCTTAAGGAGAGAAATGTGGAAGGACAGATAGTTTTGGATTTTGCTAAAAGGATGGAAATGGCTGTGGTGAATACATACACTACCGTTCAAAAGTTTGGGGTCACCCAGACAATTATTTTGTGTTTTCCATGAAAAGTCACACTTATTTACCACCATGAGTTGTAAAATGAATAGAAAATATAGTCAAGACATTGACAAGGTTAGAAATAATGATTTGTATTTGAAATACACAGTGGCGGTATTTGGTACCTTGGTGGTTCCAAGGTTGTCATAGCCAGGAGCGGTACTGGGGTTAAGCTCCCAGTGCTCATAAAATGCTCCTTACGGCGTGCGTCTCGAAAAGCCTCTGACAACTAAGTCCAACTCCTAGCCTGCCCGTGTGGTTTAGTCTCTAAGCCCGGCAGAACTGCTTTTACTAATAGGAGAAGGGGCGAGGGCGGATCTCTGGTGCCTTAAAACCAGATGCTTCGGGTAGATGATGGCTCGTCAACCTGGGAAGGTAGCCCATCTAGGGGAAGGTAAACCCTGATTTCAAACCTCTGCTGCCTTGCGGCACACCCGGTCATGGGAAAGACTTCGGGAGTCAACCCTGAGGAAAAATCCGGAGTCGGAGCCCCTAAGGCAGTTCTCTGTTGTGCTCAACATCATTCTGGCAGCTCCTGCGACGGCGCTGGTGCCAAACTATAGCAGCCCTGCTGTTCCTTTGGATTCATCAGTGACGTGGAGAGGGGGGACATGCTGCATGGGTAACATCTTGTCCTCCATATCTTCCTGCCCAGGCTTGAATCCTACCAACGCCCAACTCTGGAAGGTAGAACACCGGTGTGCATCGGCCTGTTCAGCAACAGGCAGTGCTGTTCCAGCAGAGTAGACGTTTAGGATTCTCTTCCATGGTCATCATAGACCGACGGAGGCCGACGACGACACAGTGGCGCAGTGGTTAGCACTGTGGCAGCACAGTTTACCCTTGGCCGGGGGATCGTGGGATCGTGGGTTCAATCCCAGCCCCCGACCAACAGTGATCTGTGTGGAGTTTGCATGTTCTCCCCGTGTATGTGTGGGTTTACCTTGGGATTTCTCCGGTTTCCTCCCACATGCCAAAAACATGCAGGTTAGGTTAATTGGAGACTCTAAAGTGGCCCTAGGTGTGAATGTGTGTGTGAATGGTTAAGGGATAGCGCCAAATCGTGGCTGCTTCATCCATCCTGGTGGTGGATGACCCTCAATTTCCCCTCTGGGGATCAATAAAGTATACTAAAATCTAAAAAAAAAAAATATTTTTTTTTTCCAGATACTCAACCTGCTCAAAGGAAGGTCAGTTTTATAGCTTCTCTAACCAGCTAAACTGTTTTCAGCTGTGCTAACATGATTGCACAAGGGTTTTCTAATCATCCATTAGCCTTCTGACGCAATGAGCAAACACATTGTACCATTAGAACACTGGAGTGATAGTTGCTGGAAATGGGCCTCTATACACCTATGTAGATATTGCACCAAAAACCAGACATTTGCAGCTAGAATAGTCATTTACCACATTAGCAATGTATATTAGATATTAGAGTGCATTTCTGATTAGTTTAAAGTTATCTTCATTGAAAAAAACAGTGCTTTTCTTTCAAAAATAAGGAAATTTCTAAGTGACCCCAAACTTTTGAACGGTAGTGTATGTCAAGAAGAGAGAAGAACATAGGATGACTTACAAGAGTGGAGGAAGATGCACACAGGTGGAAAACATCTTGTGCAGAAGGAGAAATCTGAAAGAGATAGGAGACTGCAAGGTGGTGGAAGGGGAAAATGTAGCTAGACAGTATCAGATGGTAGTCTGTAGGATGACTTTGCAAAGCAAGAAGAGGAAGAGAATGAAGGCAGAACCAAAGATTAAGTGGGGGAAGTTACAGATGGAAGAAGGTCTCACAGAGTTGAGGAAGGAGTTGACACGGGCTCTGGGTGGTAAGGAAGAATTACCAGATGACTGGGAAAGTAAAACAAAAGTATTGAGGGAAATGAGTAGAACAGTATGTGGTATATCCAGTGGACAGAGAAAGAAAGACAAGAAGACTTTGTGGTGGAATGGGGAGGTACAGGAAAGTATTAAAAAGAAGAGGATAGCAAAGAAAAAGAGGGAGCTTTTCAAAAAAGTTGCACTAAAATTTGCAACATTTTTAGAGGATTTTTGCACTGAAAGTTGTGTGAGGAAGTCCGGATTTTAAAGTAGCCGCTTTTTTCCATAGTTTACAGTGATGCTATTCCATGTAACACCTCAAGAAAAGCACAGAATTGCCAAACATTTCCTGTTGAACAGTGATTTATTTAGAGTTAAATGCTCAGTAAAATTAACAAAAAAAAAACCCCAACAACGTTGTATTCTTGCTGAGAACTTAAATTAAAAAGTTAAATAAAAGAATTAGCCATTACAACAACTAAATTGCATTGAATGCATGTAAAAGTATGGAGAAAATTATGGCAGCACCTTCGTCAAGGGGAAGCAGAAGATCAGAAGCATGGCAAGGCAGGATAGATCAACATTACTGAGCTCAGATAGGATACAGGCTGTGTGCAGGTTAACACGACCAGACAGTGACAGGAGGACATCCAATTTAATGGCTCTTACTGATTGGCAATAGGTGGTCTCTCAGGCTGCAGGGAGAGTGCCTAATCAGAGGGAGAGAGGGAGGCAGGGATACAGAGCAACCAGGAACCATTACAGCATTCCCCTCTCAACGGACGCCTCCTAGCATCACTCGAGGCTTGTCAGGATGTTGCTAGTGGAAAGAGTTGATTAGGGAGTTATCCATAATGAATGACCCGGGGATCCATGATTTCTCCTCAGGTCCATAGCCCTTCCAGTCGATCAGGTACTGTATGCTGTGACCTTGGCGACAAGTGTCGATGATGCAATTGACTGCATAGACCAATCCTCCATTAGCCATCTTCGGTGGTGATGGAGGTTTGGATGGAGGGCAGAGGGAGCTGGCAAACACAGCCTTGACCTGGAAGACATGGAAGACTGGATTTATATGGAGGCAGGGGGGGAGGCAGAGCCGGACAGAGGCAGGGTTAACTAGGGCAGAGACAGTGAATGGACCAACAAAGCGGGGAGCCAACATTTTACAATCTGTCTTGAGTGGAAAGTTCGTAGTTGAGAGCCATACCTTGTCTCCTACCGTGTGTGTGTGTGTGGGGGGGGGGTGCAGGTGTCCACCTCTGACTGGCCAATTTGATGTTCTCCTTCTTGGAGCAGAGTAATGCCGCCTTTGTGACCCTCCAGAAAAGTCAGCATCTGGCCATGTGATTGTCGACACTAGGCACAACGATCTCCTCCTCCATGATTTAAAGGAGAAGAGGATTATAGCTCAGTGACGCTTTGAAAGGGGACAACCCAGTGGCGGCGGAGGTAGTGGTGTTGTGGGCGTTCTCCACCCAGGAGAGGTGAGTGCTCCATGACATGGGGTCAGATGTGTTGACCCAACACATCTGTAAGAAAGCCTCCAGCTTCTGGTTGGTCTGTTCACACTGCCCATTAAACTGAGGGTGGTAGCCAGAGGATAGACTTACCGTGGTCCCTGATGGCCTTGCGCCAAACTTGCGACACAAACTGGGGACCACAGTCTGAGACGATGTCATCTGGTATGCTGTGCAGCCTGATGACGTGGTTGATGAGTAAGTTTTTGGTCTCCAAGGCAGATGGCAACTTACGTAATGGAATAAAATGTGCAGCCTTGAAGAACCTGTTCATGATAATCAGGATGACGGTGTGGCCATTAGAAGGTGGCAATCCAGTGATGAACTCCAGTGCTATATTTGACCAGGGGTGACTGGGGATGGGGAAGGGATGAAGCAATCCACTGGAGGGGGGGGGCAGTGAGGGACTTGCCTGCGGAGCACTGTGGGCAAGCCTTAATGTACTCCCATATGTCACGCTCCATGGTCGGCCACCAAAAGATGTGCTAAAGGGAGGTGAGGGTTCTGGCCACCCCCGGGTGGCAAGAGAGCTTCACTGTGTGCAGCCAGTGAATGACCTCCCCCTTTACCACTGCAGGAACAAACATCTGGCCCTGTGCCCCCCTCCCCCAGGGTCTGGGTCGGTGGCTTGGGCCTCTCACCTTCTGCTCGATCCCCCATGTGAGGGCTCCCATGACGGCAGAGTTTGGGATGATGGTATTCTCCTTATTGGTCACTGGGTCAGGAACGAACTGTCTAGAGAAGACATTAGGTTTAACGTTCTTAGAACCAGGTCTGTAGGTTAGAGTGAAACAGAATCACCCAAAGAACAGTGTCCACCAAGCCTGGCGTGAGTTCAGACGTTGAGCAATTCTGATGTATTCAAGGTTCTTGTGGTCTGTCCAGACTAAAAACAGCTGAGATGAACCCTCCAGCCAGTGCCACCACTCCTCCAGCGCCAGTTTGACAGCCAGCAGCTCTTGGTCACCAATAGCATTATTTCCCTCAGCTGGGGAAAGGTGCAGAGAGAAAAACACACAAGGGCGGATCTTATGATCGGTAACCAAGCGCTGGGAAAGGACAGCCCCAACCCCGATGTCTGAGGCAACCACCTCAACAATAAACTGGCATTCAGGGTCGGGCTGTGTCAGGATGGGTGCCTTTGTAAATTTTGCCTTAAACTGTGTAAAAGCTGTGTTGGCCTGAACAGACCAGGCAAATGGGACTTTGGTGGAAGTCAGGCAGGTTAACAGGGAGGCAATGGTACTGTAATTGCGGATCAAACATTGACTTATTTAAGGACTGGATGGAAAAAATGTTTGCAAAACTAACCCATAAAGTTATGTTCATCTGTGGGGATTTCAATATAGATCTTATGAATTCAAAACAACATAGTTTGACAGAAGAATTTATCAACACAATGTACAGTATAGGCTTACATCCAACAATCACCAGACCTAGCAGAATCATGTCACACAGTGCCACACTAATAGATAACATATTCACAAACATTATGGAAAATAATATCATGAGTAGGCTTTTATTGAATGATATCAGTGACCACCTGCCGATTTTTGTTGTCTATCAGTGTGATTATAGGAAGAAAAAGTATACCAAAAAAATCGTCAGTCCACAGATTATTTTCCCAAGAGTTTTGGGGATCATCAAGATGTTTTTTGCCAAATGTGAGATGAGGCTTTTTGTTCAGAACTGGTTTTGGCCTTGGAATCTCCCATGGATGCCATTTTTGCTCAGGCTTTCTTATTGTAGAATCATGGAGCAGTGTCCAAACTGAGACAAGTGAGGCCTGCAGTGCTTTAGATGTTCTGTACCCCCCCCCCCCCCCATTTGTTCTTGAATTTCTTTAGATCATGGCATGATGTGTTGCTTTTGAGATGTTTTTGCCTACTTCACTTTGTCAGACAGGTTCTGTATAAGTGATTTCAGTTGTGGACTGTGTATTTTACAACAAGGCCTTCAGTGGTGATCTATGATTTACGTGCCATTCATACCAAACACCATAAAAATAGCCTATAGGACTGTCCACACAAAGCGTGCTAAAGATAACTTTAACTATAAAATTATAGTTTTAAAAATCTTTACTTTTTCATTGTAGAGCTCAGTTTCCCTGCACATTTGTTCTTTGAGCTCTAGATCCACTCTTGTTTCTCGGATGCGTACCCCTGGACGTACAGAAGACATCTGATTGGTTAAAGCAACAGGACATGTTTAACAGTTAATTTAACCTACAGAGCCATACTGTTAATTTGTGAAGGCCCAAGGCAGATTTACTTGACCCTGGTAACACAGATGGCTGAAATATGATTGGACAAAAAAACTCTAACATGCATTACACTACTGGAAGGAGTACAACCAAGAGAAAAGCTACAAAATAAAGAGAATCGACTATTGGGAATAATTTAATACATCCTCATGGAACAAATATGTTGTAAAGGTTGTAAATAAAACTCTGATAGTGTTTAGGTCAGCAGAGAAGACTTTGCTGGCCCTGAGGGTCCACCACTGAGTGATTTCTTTATTCAACAGGTCTGGCAGTAATCTGACCTGGCTGTGGCTAGTGAAACTGAACTAAAAAAAGTGGTTAATCACAGTTAATTCATGATGTAGCAAGGGGGGGGGGGGGGCATTTACTTTTTCCATATAGGGCCAGGTAGGTTTGGATAGCTTTTTTCCTTTAATAAGTGAAATCATTTAAAAACTACATTTTAGATTTACTTGGCTTATCTTCGTTTAATATTAAAATTTGTTTTATGATCTGAAACATTTAAGTGTGACAAATACGCCAAAATATAAGAAATCAGGAAGGGGGCAAATACTTTTTCACCACACTGTATGTGGACCAGTATCTCAGAGAAAACTTTCCAACACCTTGCTGAATCCACACCATGAAACGTTAAAGCAGTTCTGAAGGCAACAGGGTTTCAACTCAGTAATTGTGAAGTCTACCTATTAAAGTGGTCAGTGAATGTACATGCACAGTGTGCAACATTTTCCTGCAGCAGAAGAATATGTCACACTGGCGCCATCTTCTGCTAAGATGTCAGTAGTTACTGTACATTTGTGTCATATACAGAAGGGAATGTTTATTGTTGGTTCAAGTCATTTTTATTCATGTTCCACAGTACAGAGGCAGATGTCATGAGCTAATGTTGGCATTTACTTTCCATACATGTGTTTGTGGGGCAGCTTGGTGGTGCAGTGGTTAGCACTGTGGCAGCACAGCAAGATGGTCACAGGTGTGATCCCATCCTTGGCCACTGGTGACCTTTCTGTGTGGAGTTCACATGTTCTCCCCGTGTCTGCGTGGGTTTTCTCTGGATACTCCAGTTTCCTCCCACAGTCAAATGACATGCATGTTAGGTTAACTGGCATCAACTGGGGATAAATTATGTTTAAGTATGTAAGTGGGAGTGTCTATCGGTGTTGGCCCTGTGTAACGGCCGAGGAGAGGTTAAAAAAACTCACCTTGCAAGTTCTTTAAAACTAGGTGAAGAGCCACAGGAGGAATCAGAAGGAAATTTTTAAATTAATTCAAACAAGGGAATTATATAAAATATATGCAACTGCCCACTTAAATAAAAAAGCTAAATCTAAAACCTAAGAAGTAAAACCGTTCCTGTTCTCACATCTTTTCCTCCGTAACCTTCCGAATGCAGCTAGGGCAGTCCTTGCCAACTCAACGCTGCTGGCCACACAGAACTACCGGGCGCTGGCAAAAGAAGCAGACCAGATTATCCTGGCGACCAGAACCTTTGTGGTGAACACAGCGGCGCTGGAGCCCACGGAGACGACTGCTGATGGCGAGGAGCCTTCCATGGTGGCCGGCGCAGAGGCCAAGAAGCACCGAAAGGGCGTGGTCTGTTTCTACCACTGCCGTTTCAGAGAAGATGCACAGCAATGCATGCCACTATACCAATACAGGCGGTCAGGAAACCCCAGGACCGGCAGTCATTAGCAGCTGCGGCTGCCAGTGACAAAAACAAGCTGCTCTACATGACGGACTCACGTTCTGGGAGACGGTTCCTTGTGGACTGTGGCTGCCAAAAGAGCCTCATCCTGCCGTCCAACGCAGACCGGTTGGCTGGGAGTAGCAGCCCTGAGCTGGCAGCTGCCAACGGCTCAGACATTAAAACTTTTGGTGAGAAGACACTGACCATATGTTTGCACGGTCGCAACTACCAATGGTCCTTCATCATAGCAGCACGTAACTACCCCATCTTAGGCGCAGGTTTTCTGTGTGTGCACGGACTATTAGTTGATGTTGCCAACAGACGTCTGATAATGTTCTGTTTTTTTATTCTCTGCCCTGTACAGCTCGAGGAGCCAGGTCCACATCACTCACCAACATCACGGATCCAGGGGGTAAGTTCCAAGAACTACTCACCCAGTTTTCAGCACTTACGGTTCCAACGTTTTCGGTGGCCATCACTAAGCACGGGGTCGAACACTTTATCCCCACCACGGGGCCGCCCGTTCTCGCGTGCCCTTGCCACCTGGACACAGCTAAACTAGCCAGTGTGCGTGAGGCGTTCGCCAATTTGGAGAGATTAGGCATTGTCAGGTGCTCCAATAGCTTGTGGGCATCCCCGCTGCACATGGTGCCTAAAGCTGATGGGTCGTGGTGACCATGTGGCGACTTCCGCCGGTTAAGCAATGCTACAGCACACGATCGCTACCCCATTCCCCATATTCAGGATTTTTCCATCCACCTCACCGGAGCACGCATTTTTTCCAAGGTGGACCTGGTCCGCAGGTACCACCAGGTCCCGGTGCACGCGGAAGACAAACTCAAAAGTGCAGTGATTACCCCATTCGGCCTTTTCTAATTTTTATGCATGCCGTTCGGGTTAAAAGGCAAAGCGCAGACCTTCCAACGCATGATGGACGCTGTGCTGTGCGATCTGCCATTTGTCTCCATCTACCTTGATGACATCCTGGTGGCCAGCGCATCCGAGGACGAACACGTCGCCCACCTCAGGACAGTTTTCCAGAGGATGGAGAGCACGGGTTAATAATCAACCCAGCAAAGTGTCAGTTCGGAGCTACGACAATTGACTTTTTGGGCCACTGCATATCACCGGAGGGTGCGATCCTGTTACCGGACAAGGTGCGCGCGGTAGCAAATTTTCCACGTCCTCAGACCGTAAGGGCGCTCCAGGAGTTTTTAGGAATGGTGAACTTCTACAACTGTTTCCTCCCTCGCACAGCCCAGCTCACGCAGTCGTTGTATGCCATGCTTAAGAAACGCAAACCGTAGGACAGCATTGACTGGAATCCCGAGCAGGAGCAGGCGTTTGCGGATGCCAAGGATGCGCTTGTTAAGGCCACATTATTGGCATACCCAGACCTGTTGGCACAGATCGTGCCCACTACTGATGCATTGGATGTGGCCATAGGGGCCATCGTGGAGCAGTGTGTCGCAGGTTCTTGGCAGCCGCTCGCCTTTTTCAGCAGGTGTCTGCTCGACAATGAGCGTAAATACAGTGCGTTCGACAGGGAGCTGCTGGCTGTCGACCTGGCCATATGCCACTTCCAGTTCTGGTTAGAAGGGTGCAGTTTCACAGCGTTTGTGGACCACAAGCCGTTAACATACACCATGGCCAAGATTTCGGAACCATGATCAGCCCAGCAGCAAAGACAGCTAGCTGCGATCTTGGAGTTTACCACCAACATACAGCATGTGGCCGGTAAACTCAACGTGGTGGCGGACTGCCTCTCACGGACGCTTGTGGCCCCAGTCCACGTAGGGATAGATTACACTGCCATGGCCGCCAAGCAACCCAGCAATGCCGACGTTTGTGTGCTCCAGTTTGAACCAACAGGGTTAAGGCTGGAGAGCAGAGTCCTGCGAGCCGGGGGCCCGTCCCTACTCTGTGACATCTCCACAGGCCGTCCGCGCCTGGTCGTCCCACGCACAACATGAGAATGGTGGAGTGGTGAAAAATCCCCTGGAAAAGCCTGGGCGCATGCTGAAGGAAAGGCATTCCCAGACCTCTGTCATCTCCACTCCACACCAGTTCCCGGCACCCATTCCGGCTCCATTAGCTCCACGAAAACAGTGTCATCTAGCCCAGGATCACCGGAGGAAGCAGACTTCCTCTGTGACAGCTCATTCAGTTTCAGTTTTCAGTTTAGTTTATTCACACACACACACATCACACATTATCAACAGAGCAAATGAATTACAATATGAGTTATCAAAAGCATAATTAGCAGTATACATTAGGCTTTTCTTTTACATTGTTTTGAAGTGTGAATGGGTCATCCCAAATAAGCTATTTAAAGCTTTTAGTAGGGAGCCCAATTCTACAATGAAATAATGACAGAAGTCAGTCTAATGTCTTTGTGTGAAAGAACAAACAGACATATGACATAATCCCAGCATTTGTTTACACTGAAATAGTAGGTGAGTTCAAGATATATAGTCAAGTTATTAAATACTATTGGAGTGAATCAACATATAAAACAAAATTACAATGGTGTAACAACTCATCAGTAAGCAAGTTTGTGTAACAAATAGCAAATTAATTACACACGTGGACAAAATTGTTGGTACCCCTCTGTTAATGAAAGAAAAACCCACAATGGTCACAGAAATAACTTGAATCTGACAAAAGTGGTAATAAATAAAAATTCTATTAAAATTAACCAGTGAAAATCAGACAATGCTTTTGAATTGTGGTTCAACAGAATTATTTTAAAAAACAAACTCATGAAACAGGCCTGGACAAAAATGATGGTACCCTTAACTTAATATTTTGTTGCACAACCTTTTGAGGCAATCACCGCAATCAAACAAATTTCTGTAACTGTCAATGAGACTTCTGAACCTCTCAGCAGGTATTTTGGCCCACTCCTCATGAGCAAACTGCTCCAGTTGTCTCAGGTTTGAAGGGTGCCTTCTCCAGACGGCATGTTTCAGCTCCTTCCACAGATGTTCAATAGGATTTAGATCAGGGCTCATAGAAGGCCACTTTAGAATAGTCCAATATTTCACACTTAGCCATTCTTGGGTGTTGTTAGCTGTGTGTTTTGGGTCATTATCCTGTTGCAAGACCCATGACCTGCGACTGAGACCAAGTTGTCTGACACTGGGCAGCACATTTCTCTCTAGAATGCCTTGATAGTCTTGATATTTCATTGTACCCTGCACAGATTCAAGACACCCTGTGCCAGATGCAGCAAAGCAGCCCCAGAACATAACAGAACCTCCTCCATGTTTCACAGTAGGGACAGTGTTCTTTTCTTGGTATGCTTCATTTTTGCATCTGTGAACATAGAGCTGATGTGCCTTGCCAAAAAGTTCCAGTTTTGTCTCGTCTGTCCATAGGACATTCTCCCAGAAGCTTTGTGGCTTGTCAACATGCAGTTTGGCAAATTCCAGTCTGGCTTTTTTATGATTTATTTTCAACAGTGGTGTCCTCCTTGGTCATTTCCCATGAAGTCCACTTTGGCTCAAACAACGACGGATGGTGCGATCTGACACTGATGTACCTTGACCTTGGAGTTCACCATGAATGTGTTTAGAGGTTGTTCTGGGCTCTTTTGTTACCATTCGTATTATCCGTCTCCTCCTGAGGCCACGTCCAGAGAGGTTGGCTACAGTCCCGTGGATCTTAAATTTCTGAATAATATGTGCAACTGTAGTCACAGGAACATCAAGCTGCTTGGAGATGGTCTTATAGCCTTTACCTTTAACATGCTTGTCTATAATTTTCTTTCTAATCTCCTGAGACAACTCTCTCCTTTGCTTCCTCTGGTCCATGTTTAATGCGGTACACACCATGTCACCAAACAGCACAGTGACTACTTGTCACCCTTTAAATAGGCCGACTGACTGATTACAAGTTTGTAGACACCTGTGATGTTAATTAGAGGACACATCTTGGTTGAACATGTCCCTATGGTCACATTGTTTTCAATCATTTCTAGGGGTACCATCATTTTTGTCCAGGCCTGTTTCATGAGTTTGTTTTTTAAAATAATTCTGTTGAACCACAATTCAAAAGCATTGTCTGATTTTCATTGGTTAATTTTCATAGAATTGTTATTTATTACCACTTTTGTCAGATTCAAGTTATTTCTGTGACCATTGTGGGTTTTTCTTTCATTAACAGAGAAGTACCAACAATTTTGTCCACGTCTGTATGTTGCAGTGGTCAGTGTACAGCTGTAGCCAATAGTACAGGCTGGATATCCAAGTCTCTGCTTTGCTGGTCAAAGAGAGAAAAGAACTGGTTCAAAGTGTCCGGTAAAAGTACTGTCTTTGAGAACTGCAGCTGTAGGGTTCTCCTTGTAGCTAGTTAGTGTTTTTATCCTCTATCACATGCCTCTGGAGTTATTGCTATCAAAGTGGTCCTTTATGTGCCTCTTGAATTTGCGCTTGGCCTCTCTGATGCCTTTCCTCAGATTCCTTCGTGCACTTTTGTAGGCCTGTGGGTCCTTAGAAAGTAGTGAAGTCAGCCTATTATCACTTAAAGAACATAGTGAGGATTAAAGGTCTGATGTCTCAGCAGGATCTAGAAAACTTTTCCACGCATTTATCTTCAGTAAATTTGACTACTGCAATGCTGTCCTCACAGGTCTCCCTAAAAAGTCCATCAGACAGCTGCAGTTAGTTCAGAACGCTGCAGCTCAAGTCCTCACTAAGACCACACAGTAGATCATATACAGTAACTCCAGTCCTCAGGTCTTTACACTGGCTTCCTGTCTGTCAGAGAATAGATTTCAAAATACTCCTGTTGGTTTGTAAAGCTCTGAATAGTTTAGGGCCAAAAGAAATCTCAGATCTGCTGGTCCATTACGAACCACACAGACCCCTCAGATCATCAGGGTCAGGCCTACTATCTGTACCCAGAGTTGGAACAAAACATGGTGAGGCAGTGTTCAATTATGATGCTCCTCACATGTGGAACAAACTCCCAGAAAGCATCAGGGCAGCTGAAATTCTCAGCTGCTTTAAACTGAGGTTAAAAACTTTCCTCTTTGCCATGACCTTTCAGTAGAACAATTGTTAATCTTCTACAATGCACTGTAATTTTTGCACTTTTTCTGTCTTATTCTATTTTAGCTTGTTTTCATTTCTCTTTATCATGATCATGAGGTTTGTGAACAAAAAACACAAGACTGCGCTACTGAAACAAGGTAGGAAGCTAAAAGAAACAAACATTTACATTAACGAGCACCTCACGAAGGAAAACGCAGAAATAGCCAGGAAAGCAAGATACCTGAAAAAGCAGAAAAAGATTCAAAACACCTGGACATCAAACTGTAAAATATATATCAAATTAAACGGATCACCTGAAGAAGCCAAGGTCATTAACATCCGTAATATTATGGAACTGGACAATTATCAATGAATATTATGAACTGGAGTCACAGCAACAATTCAGACAACTGTAGGACACTGAAGGATTTTACTCATCTGCAAAAAACATTCAACAACATGAATCAAAAAATCAACAAACAGGGACAACAGGAACTGAAAGTTTTTGAATACACAGATCACAACCCACAGGACATAGAATATGACATAGACCCTGATAATAATTTATTTAGCTCCATTGATAATGACTGTAATTACTACACAGATGAACAGGTTAACACAATGGTCACATCTGATTTCAGTATTTCTATGATCCACTTCAACAGCAGGAGTCTCTATGCAAACTTTAATAACATTAAAGATTATTTACACCTGTTTAAAGAGCCCTTCAATATTGTGGCAATATCAGAGACGTGGCTCAGTGAAGAGAAAGGAGTGGATTTTACCATGGATGGCTATGAACTAAATTATATAAATAGAAAAGTGAAGAAAGGAGGAGGAGTTGCAATTTTTGTTGACAAGAGCTTGAAATACAAGGTTGTTGAAAATCTGTCAGTAACTGTGGATGATTTATTTGAATGTATTACAATAGAAATCTGTCTGGACAATGTGAAGAATGTAGTAGTGAGCTGTGTATATAGAACACCTGGATCAAACATTGACTTATTTACGGACTGGATGGAAAAAATGTATGCAAAACTAACTCATAAAGTTATGTTCATCTGTGGGGATTTCAATATAGATCTGATGAACTCAAAACAACATAGTTTGACAGAAGAATTTATCAACACAATGTACAGTATGGGTTTACATCCAACAATTACCGGACCTAGCAGAATAACGTCACACAGTGCCACACTAATAGATAACATATTCACAAACATTATGGAAAATAATATCAGGAGTGGGCTTTTATTGAATGATATCAGTGACCACCTGCCGATTTTTGTTGTCTATCAATGTGATTATAGGAAGAAAAAGTATACCAAAAATATTAAATATAAAAGAATAAGAACCGAAGAATCAATGCATTTACTGACAAAGGAATTATTAATACAAGATTGGAAGATAGTTTATGATGAAAATGACATAAATAGAGCATATGATAAATTTTTACAAATATTTCAATCATTGTACAATAAATACTGTCCTATAAAACAATACAGTGACAGACAACAAAAAAAAATATTCCTTGGGTCACCAAGGGGTTAATAAATGCATGTAAAAAGAAGAATACATTATATAAACAATTCATTAAATGCAGAATGGTGGAAGCTGAGATCAAATATAAAAGATACAAAAATAAGCTTACTACTATAATGAGGACCTGTAAGAAAGAATATTACAACAGAATACTAGAGGATAACAAAAATAACACAAAAGGAATATGGCAAGTACTCAATGGGATTATTAGTAATCGTCCTAAGAATGCAAATTATCCAGAATATTTTATCGAAAATGGCAATTTGATAAATAATGTGGAAGATGTGGTCAGTGGTTTCAATAAATTTTTTGTAAACGTTGGTCCTGAATTAGCAAAATCAATAGTGACACCAGAAACAAACTACAGTGGTTCTGTGAATGAAACAGAAGATAGAAATCCAAACACAATCTTTTTGGGTGCAGTTACTGAAAAGGAAATTATCGAGACTGTGAGTAAATTTAAGAACAAAAAATCAACGGACTGGAATGAAATTGACATGACAATAGTGAAAAAAGTAATTGAGGGAATTGTTAAGCCACTCACCCACATCTGTAACCTGTCATTTCAAACTGGTACATTTCCAGACAAAATGAAAATAGCAAAAGTAATACCTCTATACAAAACAGGAGACAGTCATCGCTTCACAAATTACAGGCCAGTCTCTTTACTCTCACAATTCTCCAAAATACTTGAAAAAATCTTCACTAAGAGACTGGATGATTTCACTGAAAAACACAACCTCCTTACAGATAGCCAGTATGGTTTTAGAGCAGATAAATCTACATCTTTGGCACTGATCGAACTTATAGAAGAAATTACTAGTTGTATAGATAAAAAAAATGTTGCTGTAGGAGTATTCATAGATTTAAAGAAAGCTTTTGACACCATTGACCACAGAATACTACTAAGGAAACTGGAAAGGTATGGGATAAGAGGGGTTGGACTGAGTTGGGTGGAAAGTTATTTAAGTAACAGACAACAATTTGTACAAATTGGAGAGCACAAATCACCCTTCATGGACATCACTTGTGGTGTGCCCCAGGGGTCAGTTTTGGGACCCAAACTCTTTATTTTATATATAAATGACATATGCCAAGTATCAAAAATTCTGAAATTTATTTTGTTTGCGGATGACACAAATATCCTCTGCACTGGTGAGAATTTGCAGCAGGTTTTAGAGGTGGTCACAACTGAAATGAAAAAAATAACGCAGTGGTTCAACAAAAATAAATTATCTCTAAATCTAAAAAAAACAAAGATTATGTTGTTTGGAAATTATAAAATAAATCATGAAATATTGGTAACGATAGATGATACCAGAATAGAAACAGTACAGGAAAATAAGTTCCTGGGGGTGACGCTTGACAATAAAATCTGCTGGAAACCTCACATCAGTCACATCCGGGCCAAATTAGCAAAATGTATAGGCATACTGGGGAAGACGAGACACTTCTTGGACTATAAATCATTGGTCTTATTGTACAATTCATTGTTTTTACCTTATCTTAACTACTGTGTAGAAGTCTGGGGAAACACCTACAAAACCAACCTACAGTCAATATGCACATTACAAAAAAGAGCTATAAGGATAATAAACAATGCAGGATATAGAGACCATACCAATTCGTTGTTCTTAAAGTCACATGTCATAAAGTTCATCGATTTAGTTAAATTTAAGACAGCACAAGTAATGTACAGGGCAATTAATAATCAACTACCAACTAATATACAAAAAATATTTAAAAAAAGAGACAATGATCATAATTTGAGGGGAGACTTAAACTTTACAAAACCCAAGATACGTACTACCAAGAAAAGTATGTGCATATCTGTATGTGGGGTGGATTTGTGGAACAGTCTAGAGCCGGAACTGAAACTATGTACAAACAGAAATCAATTCAAAAAGAGGTATAAGCATCATTTGCTGAAAGGGTATATGTTAGAAGGGTAGTAGTTATATGTACGATTCATTATGTTCACTCTGGGATATTATGGGACACTATGGAATGGTGGGTAGGACAGCACTGTGTATATCTGTGTTGTTTGAGGCTGGTTTTGTTGTATGGACATCATTGTATGTTAGAATGGATGGGTGTTAATGTTGATTTGTAAAAAATACAGTAAATTGTTTACTTGGGGTCTTAAAGGTGGTAATTTGTATAAAATTCGCATGGGTGTATCTATGGAAAAGAGGAGATGGAATTAATAAGTGTTCACTTCTTCCTTCTCCCTTTCGAACAGTGTATAATGTTACTTTATTGCATTTGCCATTTGCTTGTATTTGGTATATTTTTGTGTTCGAAATAAACTATCTATCTATCTATCTATCTATCTATCTTTAATTTACACACACAAAAACAAAATTTTGCACACCCTTGTCAGAGTAAATTAATCCTGATGAGTAATTTTTTATAAAAAAGTAAATGTGTTTTCACTGTTAAAGGTGCATTCACACCAAATGCGAACAGGTGAATTTTTCGCGTGGCACGATTACATTAAAAATCAATGTAAACATGCCAACAGACATGAATAGTGAGATGCAGACAGGTGAAGTTGTCTTTAAAACTTCTACAGCTGTGTTCAACCTGCTGTGGAAATTCCCAAAATAACGTCATGCTTAGGTTTACATGATCCGACTGGGGGCTCACCTGAAAATGTTGTCTCAACCCTACAAAGCTTCACAGATGATGGGTGTTTATGTTGCTAGCTCGCTAGCTTGCTAGGACGTCCGTGGCTGGAAACCCTATCATCAAGCCCATCCTGACAAGCCCAAGGGACCACCAGGAAGTGCTCCTTCAGGGGGGAGCACTGTCATGGCTGTGAGCGCTCGCTCCCTCCTTCCCGTTGTTTCCCTCCTCAGGTCATCAACACATCTGGGTGAGGAGACGCACCTGCTGCCTTTCATCAGCCAGCGTTTATAAGGAGCATCTCTTAAGTGTGCTGATGCTGGTTCGTCTGGGTATATTGCTGTAGCAGAGTACAATCGAAGCAAGCATTATTTCCCTTAGGTGTTGTTTCCATACTCACCTGTCTCTCTTCTCCTTTCCAGGTTGCTGCCATCGTGCGGGTGTGTTTTCCGGGGACTGCTTGCGCTCACTGCCCCATCATCACTGCTCAGCTGCAATCATTCTCCACCCGGTCAGGCACCAACAACTCCACGTACTTCACCCTGCTGGTTCGTCTCTTCCCTCGTTCGGGGTCCTGCCGGTTCTCCCTATTATCCCACGTAAATGGCAGTTTTGCTCGCCCATTTCCCCATCTCTATTTCTCCACGCACAGCTCTCGTTCTCTCTCCACAGGCTGCTTCCTCTGGCGAGTGACTTTTTCCATAAGCTGTACCTTATCATGATATTTAATAAACTTCTCAAACGTGTGTTTGTGTCTTTGATTGTCCTTCTGTTGCTGCATCGTGCACATGAGCTGTCTATAATTGGTAATCATGACATTGTTTCAAAATAAAGTTAATATTTGGGGGAATAGAAAAGACCTAACTGGGTTAGGCGAATAGTGAATAAGTCCTTCTGGGAAGGCCACCAATAGGGTGTGTCCAAAACTTGACTTAGACATCAGGCCCATTCAGGGAACTGGGGAAAAAAAGAGAAGTCTTATTAATTTAAGCTGGTCTGGGACTGTGGAGCTACAGCTGGAGTTCGGACAGTAGTTGACAAAGGCTGTTTTGTACCAGTCAAGGGTCCAAATCTTTTCTTCCAGGACAGCAATTTTAGTGTTGTTAAACTAGGAAGACCAGTCGGGGACTGGCTGCTCTAGTACAGTGGGGAAAAAAAGTATTTAGTTAGCCACCAATTGTGCAAGTTCTCCCACTTAAAAGATGAGAGAGGTCGCCAATTTTCATCACAGGTATACCTCAACTATGAGAGACAAAATGAGGAAAAAAAAAATCCAGAAAATCACATTGAAGGATTTTTAATGAATTAATTGGTAAATTCCTCGGTAAAATAAGTATTTGGTCAATAACAAAAGTTCATCTCAATACTTTGTTATATACCCTTTGTTGGCAATGACAGAGGTCAAACGTTTTCTGTAAGTCTTCACAAGGTTTTCACACACTGTTGCTGGTATTTTGGCCCATTCCTCCATGCAGATCTCCTCTAGAGCAGTGATGTTTTGGGGCTGTCGCTGGGCAACACGGACTTTCAACTCCCTCCAAAGATTTTCTATGGGGTTGAGATCTGGAGACTGGCTAGGCCACTCCAGGACCTTGAAATGCTTCTTACGAAGCCACTCCTTCGTTGCCCGGGCGGTGTGTTTGGGATCATTGTCATGCTGAAAGATCCAGCCACGTTTCATCTTCAATGCCCTTGCTGATGGAAGGAGGTTTTCACTCAAAATCTCACGATACATGGCCCCATTCATTCTTTCCTTTACACGGATCAGTTGTCCTGGTCCCTTTGCAGAAAAACAGCCCCAAAGTATGATGTTTTCACCCCCATGCTTCACAGTAGGTATGGTGTTCTTTCTCCTCCAAACACGACAAGTTGAGTTTTTACCAAAAAGTTCTATTTTGGTTTCATCTGACCATATGACATTCTCCCAATCCTCTTCTGGATCATCCAAATGCTCTCTAGCAAACTTCAGACGGGCCTGGACATGTACTGGCTTAAGCAGGGGGACACGTCTGGCACTGCAGGATTTGAGTCCCTGGCGGCGTAGTGTGTTACTGATGTAGCATTTGTTACTTTGGTCCCAGCTCTCTGCAGGTCATTCACTAGGTCCCCCCGTGTGGTTCTGGGATTTTTGCTCACCGTTCTCATGATCATTTTGACCTCACGGGGTGAGATGTTGCGTGGAGCCCCAGATCGAGGGAGATTATCAGTGGTCTTGTCTGTCTTCCATTTTCTAATAATTGCTCCCACAGTTGATTTCTTCACACCAAGCTGCTTACCTATTGCAGATTCAGTCTTCCCAGCCTGGTGCAGGTCTACAATTTCGTTTCTGGTGTCCTTTGACAGCTCTTTGGTCTTGGCCATAGTGCAGTTTGGAGTCTGACTGTTTGAGGTTGTGGACAGGTGTCTTTTATACTGATAACGAGTTCAAACAGGTGCCATTAATACAGGTAACGAGTGGAGAACAGAGGAGCCTCTTAAAGAAGAAGTTACAGGTCTGTGAGAGCCAGAAATCTTGCTTGTTTGTAGGTGACCAAATACTTATTTTACCAAGGAATTTACCAATTAATTCATTAAAAATCCTTCAATGTGATTTGCTGGATTTTTTTTTTCTCATTTTGTCTCTCATAGTTGAGGTATACCTATGATGAAAATTGGAGACCTCTCTCATCTTTTAAGTGAGAGAACTTGCACAATTGGTGGCTGACTAAATACTTTTTTGCCCCACTGTATATACAGAGTAGACCTCCGGTAAATAAAAAGGACTGTGACCAGCCAGATTAGATACTGTCACACCGGGTGTGAGCTCCTTTGAGGTCAATCAAATAGTTAAATATTGACCAAACCTGCCTGGGGTAGGTAACTCTGAAGTAGGCCAACGCTGTTCTTATTCTTATTTTTTTGTTTGTTTGTTTGTTTTCTTTGAAATTTTTATTAGTATGATATATTTCATAAAAGGAGACTATGTTTCATGCTTGTAATAATTATACCGGTCATGCTTTACACATTTTCTACTTGGCATATGTGCTACACACAGTGAGTTAGTGGGGTTTTTTTGTTTGTTTTTTTGAATAAGCTACACTGTGACAACTGCCTTAGGATATAGTATGGCCAAAGTATTCCAAGATTCTCCAAATGGCTGAAACCAAAGTAATTTGAACCAACATAGTTCGTTGTTGATTCAAGCACGTTGTAAGTTAGACGCTGAAGAGTTGAACGATGCATGTTACTGTGCTGGTTCAAGGCTAAATTTCATCATAGTTTGGGAAATGCACCCCTGGCTGGTAGAGATAAACACCAGCAAGTGGCACAGACTATTCTACAGTTTCAGTTCTTTGTGATCGTAAGCCAGATGCAGCATGTCAAGCAAGGACTCTTTTGTGTTAAGAACACAATGTGTTATGTGATATGAGGTGACGGAATATGACATCAACCTACAGTGGTGTGAAAAAGTGTTTACCTCCTCCCTGATTTCTCCTCCGCACTGTGTATATATATTTATATATTTATGTGTACATATGTATATTCACTGCTCTAATTTTCTTATCTTCTAAATTATTGCTCTGAGTGTTGCTATCCCTGTGCTGTTGCAATCCTGGAATTTCCCCATTTTGGGACTAATAAAGGCTTATCTTAAACTTAAATGTTTCAAATCATCAAACAAATTTAAATATTAGACAGAAATAACACAAGTAAACACAAAATGCAGTTTTTAAATAAAGGTGTTTATTATTAAGGGTAAAAAAAAAAAAATCCAAATCTTCATGGCCCTGTGTGAAAAAGTGATTGCACCCCCCGCCCCTACCCACCCCCTTCCCCGTTAAAACATAAGTTGACTGTGATTTATCACATCTTTGGAAAGTTGAGTTCAATTTCTCTAGCCACACCAAGGCCTGATTACTGCCACACCTGTTCTCAAACAAGAAATCACTTAAATAGGACCTGCCTGACAAAGTGAAGTAGACCAAAAGATCCTCAAAAGCTAGACATCATGCTGCTATCCAAAGAAATTCAGGAACAAATGAGAAACAAATTGAGATCTATCAGTCTGGAAAATGTTATTAAGCCATTTCTAAACCTTTGGGACTCCTGTGAACCACAGTGAGAGCCATTATCCACAAACGATGAAAACAGAACAGTGGTGAACCTTCCCAGGAGTGGCCGACCGACCAAAATTACCACAAGAGCGCAGCAACGACTCATCCAAGAGGTCACAAAAGACCCCACAACAACATCCAAAGAACTGCAGGCCTCACTTGCCTCAGTTAAGGTCAGTGTTCATGACTCCACCATAAGAAAGAGACTGGGCAAAAATGGCCTGCATGGCACAATTCCAAGATGAAAACCACCGCTGAGCAAAAAGAAGATAAAGGCTTGTCTCAGTTTTGCCAGAAAAAAATCTTGATGATCCCCAAGACTTGTGGGAAAATACTCTGTGGACTGATGAGTAAAAAGTTGAACTTTTTGGAAGGTGTGTGTGTTATGTCTGAAAATAACAGAGAGTCAAGAGGAAGCTAGAAGGAACATTCTCTTTATTTCTAACAAGAACACATATTTATATTCCCAGCCGTAGCCCACCTGACATCACTCTGCCCCGCCCAGACCACGCTACGGCAACCCCTAAGGTACAATTCCACTACGGTATAGTGTGTCCCATTACATCCAGTGTAAAAGTAACACAGCATTTCAGAAAAGGAACATCATCCATCCATCCATCCATTTTCTTCCGCTTAATCCTTTTCGGGTCACGGAGGGGCTGGAGCCTATCCCAGCATCTTTGGGCGAGAGGCAGGGTACATCCTGGACAGATCGCCAGTCCATTGCAGGGCCAACACAGAAAGACAGACAACCATTCACTCTCACAGTCATACCCAAGGACAATTTAGATTCCCCAGTTTGATGCCAATTAACCTAACATCATATCAAAAGTAAAATATGGTGGTGGTAATGTGATGGTCTGGGACTGTTTTGCTGCTTCAGGACCTGGAAGACTTACTGTGGTAAATGGAACCATGAATTCTGCTGTCTACTAAAAAATCCTGAAGGAGAATATCCGGCCATCTGTTTGTGACCTCAAGCTGAAGGGCACTTGGGTTCTGCAACAGGACAATGATCCAAAACACACCAGCAAGTCCACCTCTGAATGGCTTAAGAAAAACAAAATGAAGACTTTGGAGTGGCCTAGTCAAAGTCCTGACCTGAATCCAATTGAGATGCTGTGGCATGACCTTCAAAAGGCAGTTCATGTTCGAAAACCCTCCAATGTGGCTGAATTACAACAATTCTGTAAAGATGAGTGGGCCAGAATTCCTCCACAGCACTGTAAAAGACTCATTGCCAGTTATCACAAACGCTTGATTGCAGTTGTTGCTGCTAAGGGTGGCCTAACCAGTAAGTAGGTTTAGGGGCAATCACTTTTTCCACACAGGGTCATGTAGAGTTGGATTTTTTTTTTTCCTTTAATAATAAACACCTCAATTTAAAAACTGCATTTTGTGTTTTCTTGTCTTATCTTTGTCTAATATTTAAATTTGTTTGATGATCTGAAACATTTAAGTGTGACAAACATACAAAAAAATGAGAAATCAGGAACAGAGCAAATACTTTTTCACGCCACTGCGTGCGATTGGCTGTGACATCCTTAATGGCCACCATAATCTTCTCATCCAACTGCTCAGATGCAAATATTATGATTGTTTGGGACCCATAAACATTTAAAGTGACACACTGGTGAAAAGAAGCCCAGACTTCCCTCTCCCCAGCCACCTGCTCCAGCTCTTCAAAGAGGATACCAAGGCATTCCCAGACCAGATGGGAGACATAGTCTCGTCAGAGAGTCCTGGGTCTGCCCCAGGGTCTCCTCCCAGTGAGACGTGCCCGAAACACCTCCAGTGGGAGGCATCGAGGAGGCATCCTTATCCCACCTCAACTATTATCTTTCGATATGGAGGAGCAGCAGTTCTACTCTGAGCCTCTCCCAGATGACTGAGCTCCTCACCCTATCTCTAAGGGTGAGTCCAGCAATCCTCCGGAGAAAGCTCATTTCAGCCGCTTGTATCTACCATCTCATTCTTTTGGTCGTTACCCAAAGCTCATGACCATACGTGAGGTTAGGAACCTAGATTGACCAGTAAATCAACAGCTTTGCCTTTGAGCTCAGGAGCTATATTATAGCCCAGGAGCTACGTATGTTGTCCGGGGCAATTTGCCTCTGGTAGGGTCACCCAAGATAAACTGGTTCTGGCTTAAGGGCCAGACTAAGAATGATCCAACAGACTCTCATGATGAATGCTAGAACAAGGATTCAGTGTACCCCTCCCGGTATGAGGTTGCCGGGGCCCCACCCTGGAGCCAGGCCTTGGGGAGGGGCTTGATGGCTAGCACCTGGTGGCCAAGTTTCTGCCCCTGGGAGCTGGCCAGGCTCAGCCCAAAGGAGTTACATTGGTCCACCCTCCAGTGGGCTCACCACCTGAAGGAGGGACCATGGGGGTCCAGTGTTATGTGGATCAGGTGGCAGAGACTTTGCCGGTGTGATCCCACACTTCCTAAACTGGCTTTTGGGATGTGGAATGTCCTCTTATTCACAGGTGAACCAATCAGGACAAATTTGCCAGCTTGCGGACTTCTGTGTGCTGGTGGGTGGAATGGGGGTGGGCTTAATTAGATCCTGGCATTTGAAGAATAGAATAGAATAGAATAGAATAGAATAGAATAGAATAGAATAGGCTTTATTGTCATTGTACAGTTGTACAGCACAACAAAATTGTGGGTGCTCCACCAGGCTGCTGCGCAATAAAGTAAGAGAGAAGAATTTGAGCTAAAACAGTTACAGAACACACGATTAACCATACGACTAAAGTAAAAGTAAGAGGGCAAAGGGGCAAAAGCAAAAGTTTTCACAAGGAAATGTAAGAATGAAAAGTTTCTTTTCTAAGGAAAAAAGGGCATAAAATACCATTTAAAACAAGGTAGATTTGTTTTTAAGGGGATTTACTGTATATCCACTACAGGGGTTTTTAAAAGTATTTTTTGTTAATATATTGTTGTTGAAGAATATTGACTTTCAATTTTTGCACCACAGCATTTTGTTGATATATTATTTTTGTAAATATTTGTTTTCATGCAAATACTATCTAGTACACCTTAAAGACGAAAAACAAGGTGGTGAGAGTGAAGGTGTTACCAGTTACTATCTTACTCAAGTAATTTCTTTGGTGACAGCTCTTGTACTTCAGTAATGTCATAAAGTAATTCTTCTTTTACTTGAGTACATGTTCTCAACTCCTCTAATCTGCCCATCTCTGGCTACAGAGCTGCAGATTGCAGAACCCTGCTGGAGCTACTGCAAGTTTTAGTGTAAATGCCACTTTCACCACTAGGTGTCAGAAATAGCCAGTCTATGAAAAATGCAGCAGCATTCCAAACACAGACCTGATTTCCAACCAAAGACGAGTCCCAACTCAGGCATTATTCACATTACCCCAAATCCCTTTAAGAAATGAATTCACTGCTTCACTCCTATTTAAACTGTATTTATGTTAATATCCTGGGAGTATCTGTTCTCACCTGGCACAAGAACACAATTTTAATTTTGACTACACAATGTGTGCCAAGGCACATTTTTTGCATTAGCATGCAATGGAAAGGCACATGTTGGTGGGAATAAATCTTACGTGAAGAGACAGCTTGCACACACACGCAAGCATTAGATATGATAGTGTTTAGTGGATTATTATTTTTTAAAAAGGGAATCCTTGTTATTTCACAAAAATGTAGCATGGCTTTGACAAATGCTATATTTTGGTGTGTTTTTTTTAATTGTTTCATTAATTAAGGGTATAGAGTGTACAGACCTTTGCTGGTAGTATTATAAATCTGTCCCTACATCCTACAACTTTTAAATTAAAAATGTTATTTGTCAGGGAGTGGCCACATTCTTGCATACTACTATAAACAGGAGCCATAGGAATTATAAAATGTGTGTTATGCTGGCACATACGTTCTAACCAGAAAGAGTAGTGGCATGCAGTTTTGTCTCCATCTTCTAGAAAAATTGCTTTTCTTGGCTGCTCTGTAAAACCTAATAGAAAATTCAAGCACTATTGTGCGCCACTTTTCGGTGTATTCCCCCGAGAAGTACCTCACTGACCCCGTGTTGCAAATAGAAAACACAGCTCCCAGGTCCATGGCTGCAGGCCCCCAGATTCATTTGCAGCTACCTTTCCTGTGCAGTGGGAAGTGTTCCGCTCATGTTAGGTCCATCATCCACCAGCTGGTAATTGCTGCAGATGCCAAGCTGTTAAGTAAGTTGGGTGAAACAACTGTTGAAGCAGATGGTGGCAAGCTTGTGTAATGGAGCCTTTTCTTAAAACAGAGTAGTTTATTTTCTGTTTTGCTTCAGTTTGGAAGAGCTTAAAATGCATATCACCAAAACATTTATACTTGAATTATTCAATACCATCAATCATTGCACAAGTTAGAGTGTCATTTTCTGTAAGACATTAATATCTAATTTAGGAGGGAAGATGTGTTTCATCTTTAATCCCAGTCTCTCACTCCTGTGTGCTGCTGCTCTCATTTTCTGCTAGTCTCAGGTCAAGGAGATTATGTCCTGCTGCACAGAAAACCTGATGAGCTACTCATTTTATCGTAGAAATCAATTATTCTCAAGGCATGTCCTCTGTGTTTAATCTATCAAACAGTGGCACTTCCAGAAATGTTTCATAGTGGTGGCTACATGGAGCCACTGAAAATCTTGTGGTGGCACATCAAAAGCCAAAACCCAAATCTAGGAATTTTGCCACCTGCAAGACAACGCGGGAACTTGCATGTTGACAGGAAGCATCGCCCTGTGCTTATGAAATCCTTTCTCACCCTGCTTACTCTCCCCACCTAGCACCATCTGACTTGCACCTCTTTCCAGCGATGAAGTCATGTTTGAAGGGTAAGCCCATCCAAGACGATGAAATACCATTTTCTGAGGATAAGTCGTGGTTTCTGATGCAGCTTGCAGACTTCTACAGGTAAGGCCTCCACAACTGCATAAAGTTATGCGAGACATGTGTTGACCCTTGGTGGTATCTGTGTAGAGAAAAACTAATAACTGTGACAAGTTAACCAATGACAGGTACTGTCATGAATTGCCCAGGCGGGGCAGGAAATGGAGACCCAAATGCTGACTGTGAGTTTCCAAACGTTTAATAATAAGAAAGACAAAATCCAAGCAGGGACAAAAACTTATGAGACAGGCTGTTAAGGCAGGATGCAAGAAGGTCGAATAACCTACAGGCTAAGACATGTGGAAACGCTAGAGTAACCACATAGAGAAGGCGTGGGACACTCACCAGGTTACAGAGAGAAGCGTGGGATACAATAGGATAACAATGAAAATGACGACCTGCCGAACTATGGGGCGGAGTCCCTTAAATAGAGCAAAGAGGAATTACACAAAGGATCAACAGGTGTGGATAACCAGAGCCAGGATAATGACTCAGAATGAGACCAACTGTGACAAGCCGTGAAACTAGCTAGGAGAGAAACAGAAGTAAACAAAGGCGACTGTCAAAATTAAAGTACAGACCAGAATGAATGATAAATCAAGATACAGGTAAAGAACAAAGAATGATGACAACCCACCAAGGCAAGGACAAGATAACAATAATAAACAACACAAGACTAATAAGTACCAATGTATAAAAAGGGGGACTGGAGGCAAAGGTGAGGGTAGGCTCATGTCCAAAAACAGGAAGATATAATTTGAAATACAAAAAGAACAAAAACACATAATATTAGTAAACAAGCTTATAATGACAAAACAGAGAGTAAGATAACAAGACCACAACTACAGACAAAATCATAATCATAATACAATGATAAACCTGAGGTAGGAATCGTACAGAAATAACCAGATTAACTGAGAGCGTGAGCACGGTCCCCCAACCGTGCTCTGCATCGTGACAGGTAGTCCATGACTACCTGTCATGACTCCTGGCATGGAGTCAGCAGTGTCCATTGAGCACCACAAAACAAAGAAGATAGGACCCGATCCGTGTTGTGCTATGAGCTGGAGAAATGGGCCCTTCTGGGAAGCTTCCTCAAGAGGCCGGAGTTCTGAAGGTAAACTGGTATTTAAGATAGTAGCAGGGGCAAAGATTCTTGTTTTTTGTGGTCAGAATCAATCCAAGTCAGCAGACAGATAAAGCTCCAAACAAATTGCATTTAGGAGTGGGTTTACTCCGGGGGCTCCAGTTTCCTCCCACAATCCAAAGACATGCATGTTAGGTTAATTGGCTGTTCTAAATTGTCCCTAGATATCTGTTGTTTCCTATAGGCCCTTAGAATAGAGGGTTAGTACTAGTGAAAGCGCTTTGAGTGGTCTTTGTGACTAGAAAAGCGCTATATAAGTGTAGGTTAGTTAGTTAGTTAGTTAGTTAGTTAGTTAGTTAAAGTAGAACTGAACTGAACGGCATTGAACGGCACTGGGTGATAGTACATACAGTTATAAAGATAATTTATCATTGGCACCCCCTCCACAAATCCCGGAATCTTGGAGAAAATCGCGATTTTGAATTTCCCGCCCTGAAAAATCAGACAAATCCGCCGAAGTGCAGCTGGAGTTCCGCGTGACGTCACGAGTGTGACACAGTCCTCCATGTTTACCATTGCGAGCACGTCGACACTGGTTGTTTTTGGTGCATTTTGTCGTGATAGTCGACTACAAAACACTTCCAACACCTGGGAAGATCTGTTCAGTGGCCAAGGAAAGCTGTCATGGCGACGAAAGAAAAGAAAGGGGGAGGAAAAGCGACCGGGAAGCGATGCGTTTCTAGATATGCAGTAATAAGTTGGAAAAATGCTGATGGTTTTTTTTCCCTTTCTTTTTTATTGTTAATTTTCCTTATCCTGACACCCTAAACATGCCAAAGTAAAGACTCACCATTCTGTATTCAATAAGCGACTCTCCTCCCCATCACTGCTGCGGTCTGAGTCGGTGCCGGAATCCCCCGAAAATTCTGGCTCTAATCTGTACGGTCCGATGCCTCCCTTGCTCTCTTCCTGTTCACTTGACACTCCTGCATCCTCCTCTGTCTTGTCACCGATCCTGAATGCCTCTTCACTCTGAAAACTCTGGTGTTCTTGACTGCTGGAACTGCTATCATCTGCCATTGTTGTTTTGATAAGGGTCACACTCGTGACATCACGCAGCGTCGTCTGCACTACTTCCGGTTTGTTTGGCACTGCCAGCCAGAGGCAAAAGTTTATCGGCTTATAGCTTGGCCATCGCACTGCCTAAAAATTTCTTTTATGTGTTGAAAAATACAATAGGTAATAAGGAATTAATCTGCTATTCTACTTTTTTGGCAAAAAGGTAAGTTCAGTTCTACTTTAAATCACAATCCCTCAAAATGATAGACGGCCTTGAAAATTTTCTCTCACTGCTAAAAAAAAAAATCCATCAATGACAAGGAAAATTGCTGGTTAACACAACCACTGATCCCTATTCTTTATTCATATCTCTATTCACTCTGTTTGTTTGCTTAAAAAGGATGAAGGAGTGCAGAACAAAGTGGTTTCACTAATTTAAAGTTATATTTTCATATCCTGACAATGAAGCAAAACTTTCCCAAAACACTGTCTACCTCATCAGCATGGCTGACAAGGAGCAGTGCTAAGGGGGCAGGCCTCAAGGGAAGGAAAGCTGAAGTGTTACAAAGAGTCGTGACGAATATTTACTGTAAGATAATAGAACGGAGAAGGAACAGATGCTAAGAGACGTAGGCACAAAAGGGAAAAAAAGCAAAAATAAGGTTACTCATACACCCACACTGCTTATACAGACAACTGCATGCATGTGAGTTTTATAGATTCCTACCTATTATATGCGCATTGAATTTTTAGTATTTAATAAGTGATGTCACTGCAAGCAACTACAGACCACGGGATCACTCTCATTAGTGGCAATTCAGTAGTTCACCCTCTGAAGAGGAGGAAAATATATGTGTGTTGTCACTAGGGGCCGCAGAATTATAGTCGTGAATCTGTTAGACATCGCAGTGACTGAGGGCAGAGCCCAACAGCAGAAGTTAGTCTGTGGTGTTAGAGCTGGGCAATATAGCAAAAAAAGCATCATCATATAATTTCTCTACATAGCAAAATAATATCAATATATACTGCACTATGTATTTCGTGCATTGAATGTCCTTTAACATGACATTTTTATTAGAAAAATATAAAAAATCTGATTAGATGCATATATTAAAGGCATGCATTAATATAGGCATATATTTCATACAATTATATATATGTGTGTGTGTGTGTGTGTGTGTGTGTGTGTGTGTGCATACACAGTGGTGTGAAAAAGTGTTTGCCCCCTTCCTGATTTCTCATTTTTTGTATGTTTGTCACACTTAAATGTTTCAAATCATCAAACAAATTTAAATATTAGACAAAGATAACAAGTAAACACAAAATGCAGTTTTTAAATGAAGGTGTTTATTATTAAGAGTTAGAAAAAAATCCAAACCTACATGGCCCTGTGTGAAGAAGTGATTGCCTAAAACATAAATTAATTGTGGTTTATCACATTTTTGGAAAGCTGAGTTCAATTTCTCTAGCCACACCAAGGCCTGATTACTGCCACACCTGTTCTCAATCAAGAAATCACTTAAACAGGAACTGTCTGACAAAGTGAAGTAGACCAAAAGATCCTCAAAAGCTAGACATCATACTGCAATCCAAAGAAATTCAGGAACAAATGAGAAACAAAGTAATTGAGATCTATCAGTCTGGAAAACATTTTAAAGCCATTTCTAAAGCTTTGAGACTCCAGCGAACCACAGTGAGAGCCATTATCCACAAAAAGCAAAAACATGGAACAGTGGTGAACCTTCCCAGGAGTGGCCAGCCGACCAACATTACCCCAAGAGCAGAGCGACGACTCATCAAAGAGGTCACAACAAAATCCAAAGAACTGCAGGCCTCACTTGCCTCAGTTAAGGTCAGTGTTCATGACTCCACCATAAGAAAGAGATTGGGCAAAAATGTCCTGCATGGCAGAGTTCCAAGACACAAACCACTGCTGACCAAAAAGAACATAAAGGCTCGTTTCAGTTTTGCCAGAAAACATCTTGATGATCACCAAGACTTTTGGGAAAATACTGTGTGGACTGACGAGACAAAAGTTGAATTTTTTGGAAGGTGTGTGTCCCATTACATCCAGCATAAAAAATAACACAGCTTTTCAGAAAAGGAACATCATACCAACAGTAAAATATGGTGGTGGTAGTGTGATGGTCTGGGACTGTTTTGCTGCTTCAGGACCTGGAAGGCTTGCTGTGGTAAATGGAACCATGAATTCTGCTGTCTACCAAAAAATCCTGAAGGAGAGTGTCTGGCTATCTGTTTGTGACCTCAAGCTGAAGCGCACTTGGGTTTTGCAGCAGGACAGTGATCCAAAACACACCAGCAAGTCCACCTCTGAATGGCTTAAGAAAAACAAAATAAAGACTTTGGAGTGGCCTAGTCAAAGTCCTGACCTGAATCCAAGTGAGATGCTGTGGCATGACCTTAAAAAGGCGGTTCATGTTCGAAAGCCCTCCAATGTGGCTGAATTACAACAATTCTGCAAAGATGAGTGGGCCAAAATTCCTCCACAGCACTGTAGAAGACTCATTGCCAGTTATCACAAACGCTTGATTGCAGTTTTTGCTGCTAAGGGTGGCCCAATCAGTTATTAGGTTTAGGGGGCAATCTCTTTTTCACACAGGGCCATGTAGGTTTGGATTTTTTTCCCTTAATAATAAACACCTTCATTTAAAAACTTCATTTCTTGTTTATTTGTGTTATCTTTGTCTAATATTTAAATTTGTTTGATGATCTGAAACATTTAAGTGTGACAAACATACAAAAAAATGAGAAATCAGGAATGGGGCAAATACACACACACACACACACACACACACACACACACACACACACACACACACACACACTGCATCCGGAAAGTATTCATAGCGCTTTATTTTTCCCACATTTTGCTATGTTACATCCTTATTGCAAAATGGATTAAATATTTGTTTTTCCTTAAAATTCTACACACAATACCCCATAATGACAACGTGAAAAAAAGCTTTTGAGATTTTTGCAAATTTATTAGAAATAAAAAAAAATAAGAAATCACATGTAAATAAGTATTGAAAGCCTTTTGCCATGAAGCTCAAAATTGAGCTCAGGTGCATCCTGTTTCCACTGATCATCCTTGAGATGTTTCTACAGCTTAATTGGAGTCCACCTGTGGTAAATTCAGTTGATTGGACATGATTTGGAAAGGCACACACCTGTCTACATAAGGTCCCACTGTTGACAGTGCATGCTAGAGCACAAACCAAGCATGAAATCAAAGGAATTGTATGTAGATGTCTGAGACAAGGTTGTCACAAGGCACAAATCTGGGAAAGGGTACAGAGAAATTTATGCTGCTTTGAAGGTCCCAATGAGCACAGCTTCATCCGTAAAAAGAAGAAGTTCGGAACCACCAGGACTCTTCCTAGAGCTGGCCGGCCATCTAAACTGAGCAATATAGGAAGAAGGGCCTTGGTCATGGAGGTGACCAAGAACCTGATGGTCACTCTGTCAGACCTCCAGCGTTGCTCTGTGAAGAGAGGAGAACCTTCCAGGAGGAGAACCATCTCTGCAGCAATCCACCAGTCAGGCCTATATGGTTGAGTAGCCAGATGGAAGCCACTCCTTAGTAAAAGGCACATGGCAGCCTGCCTGGAGATTGTCAAAAGGCACCTGAAGGACTCTCAGACCATGAGAAACAAAATTCTCTGGTCTGATGAGACAAAGATTGAACTCTTTGGCGTGAACGCCAGGCAACATGTATGGAGGAAATCAGGCACCACTCATAAGCACGCCAATGGTGGTGGCATCATCATGCTGTGGGGATGTTTTTCAGCGGCAGGAACTGGGAAACTAGGCAGGATAGAGGGAAAGATGAATGCAGCAATGTACAAAGACATCCTGGATGAAAACCTGCTCCAGAGCACTCTTGACCTCAGACTGGCACGACGGTTCATCTTTCAGCAGGACAACGATCCTACGCACACAGCCAAGATATCAAAGGAGTGGCTTCAGGACAACTCTGTGAATGTCCTTGAGTAGCCCAGCCAGAGCCCAGACTTGAATCCAATTGAACATCTCTGGAGAGATCTGAAAATTGCTGTGCACCGACGCTTCCCCTCCAACCTGATGGAGCTTGAGATGTGCTGCAAAGAAGAATGGGCGAAACTGCCCAAATATAGGTATGCAAGCTTGTGGCATCATATTCAAAAAGACTTGAGGCTGTAATTGTTGTCAATGGTGCATCAACAAAGTAATGAGCAAAGGCTGTGAATGCTTATGTATACGTGATTTCTTAGTTTTTTATTTTTAATAAATTTGCAAAAATTTTCCATTTTTTTTTTTTTCACATTCTCATTATGGGGTCTTGTGTGTAGAATTTTGAGGAAAAAAAAATATTTAATCCATTTTGCAATAAGGCTGTAACATAACAAAATGTGGAAAAAGTGAAGCGCTGTGAATACTTTCCGGATTTTTGGCCTTCTTGACCAGTGATGTGGTGTTTTTGGACCAGGAGAGGTCCTCAGAGATGTGCACCCCCAGGAACTTGGTGCTGCTCACCCTCTCCACAGCTGCGCCATCGAGGATCAGAAGGGGATGCTGTGTGTGTCCCCTACTAAAGTTGACCACAACCTCCTTGGTTTTTCCCATGGTCAGGAAGAGATAATGGTCTTTGCACCACTGGACCAGCTTGCTCACCTCATTTCTGTAGTTGGTCTCCTTGTTGTTGGTAATGAGGCCCACCACTATCGTGTCATCCGCAAACTTGATGATGTGGTTGGTGTTGTAGGCTGGTACATAGTCATGGGTCAGCAGGGTGAAGAGCAGCGGGCTGAGCACTCACCCTTGTGGGGCCCCTGTGCTCAGTGTGCTGGTCTAGGATGTGTTGCTGCTGATCCACACATTCTGTGACCTCCCTGTGAGAAAGTCCAGCACCCAGTTACAGAGAGATGTTTTGAGTCACAAGTATCTGAGTTTTTGTACTATGTGCTTGGGGATGATTGTGTTGAATGCTCAACTGAAGTCCAAGAACAGCATTCACACGTAGGAGTTCATTGAGTCCAGGTGGGTGAGGGCTGGATGAAGAGCAGCAGCGATGGCATCTTCTGTGAATCAACATGAAATGGACTGAAAAAGTACAAGTCCCCCACCCCCAAAATGGAAACCCTTATTAGATGTATGGGAAATTGATCTCATTTAAGGTACTGAAGAATTAAAGGTTCTGCACAAAGATGGAGTCAGTTTGATCAGAAATTTAGAAGCTGTCATGAACAGCTCTTTTCAAGGGCTATTGAAGGACACCAAATGCACACTGTAGTTTCTGCACATTTATTAACGTAAAAACAGACACCAATGTTAATATACAAAAACTAAACTGTAAAGTGCTGGGCACTGACATACAAATACAAACACAGTAAATGCTGGAGGAGAGCAGGGCTTAGCATCCAGCGGGACATGAAGCCGGAATGCTGAGCAAAGGGGGCGGAATCCAGTCAGAGCACACCCAGAGGCAGTGGGCTCACGGCTGGAAAAAAGGGAAAAACGTACCTGGGCAGAGCACACCTACTCTCCTCAACAGCGAAACCCCAACACACTCAGGACACACAGCACTGCTCCTGAGAATGGGCATACGTGGAAGGACACGACAAACCCCAGAGGTTTGCTGTGCCCTTATATGCAATACATGTCCACATGTCCACAGGTGTGGATCCATGAGTAACAGAATGAATAGCAACTCTGCAGCTCTGAGCAGTTTGACAGCCGGAAGCTCCACAGTGCTATCAAAATAAAACACAACAGGAAACTATAAAGATGCAATCACAACAGAACTCAAAATGTACATAATCATACTAAAGATGCAAAATGACAAATATAAAAACAGGAACAAAATACAACAGGCATGAAAACAAGGAACAGAAATACACTAAACTAGACTGGAAACTGGGCACGGCGCCCCCCCCCCCCGTGCCCCAGGATCATGACAGTGCCCCCCCAAGGTGTTGGGTCCCAGACACCCCAGGGCAACATCAAAAGAACAAAGGAAAAATGAACCCCCCCCACACAGAAGACCCCCCCCCCCTCCAAACAAGAGCGAACTAAAACAAAAAGTTAATTGTCCTTAGCAGGGATTCCACATCACATAGGCAAAGAGAGAATGAGACCTATGCATTTTCAGCAAAAGATCTCTCAGAAAAAAAACATCGCACCTATAGGAAGAAAAAAAAAACATATAGTATGAAACAAACCAGAAAAACAACCCACCCCGGGGTGGAGGAGGGGGAACCCAGGCATGGAAGAGCCAAGACAAAACAAACAACATAAACAAACCAAAAGAAAAAACTCAAGATCCACAACCTGGACACTGCAATGGCCCAGACTCCAGGGCCCTTGGACAGAGGCTAAGGCAGTTCGGGTGCCCTACCAGAGTCCCAAAACAACTGGAGCCTAGGGAAAAATGCGTCTGGTGGCTGCCCAGAGTACCAGAACCACCCGACTGGACGGCGAAACCCGTCAGGTGGCCTCCAAGAGTACATGAGCCACCGGTCCACCAAACACAATGTGCCCCCCCCCCCAGGTGGCAGCAGCTGGAACCCAGGCTCCCAGCAACTCACCTGGTCATCAGCATGGGGAAGGCGGAACCTGCACAGTGGTGGATTGGCCTCCAACAAAAGCTGCTGGCCAACAGTGGGGACTGGCAATGCTTGTGGTCGGCCAGTGAGGGGGCTAGATGAGGGAATAGGCTGTGCTGTGGGCACCTTCGGTGAGGACAAGGAGTCCCTGACAACCTCAGGCTAAGGCGCAGCACCCAGGGCAGACCTGGACTGTGGCAACGCACCCACAGTGGCCCCAGGCTGGGAAAGAGCACCCATCGTGGCCCAACCTGGGGTGTAGCGCCCAAGATACCCAGGCTGACTCACAAGAGCACCAAGCCAAGGAGGCGGTCAACCAACGGGACCCCAGGATGAGGCGCTGCACCCATGGTGGCCTTGGACTGAGGCATGACTGCACCCATGGAGGCTCCAGACTGGGGCGTAGCTGCACCCATGGAGGACCCAGACTGGAGCATAGCTGCACCCATGGAGGCCCCGGACTGGGGCATAGCTGCACCCATGGAGGCCCCAGGCTGGGGTGTAACAGCACCTGTGGAGACCTCAAATGGAAGGGGAGCAGCCCCCACAGAGACCTCAAACGGAGGGGGAGCAGCACTCACGGAGACCTCAAACGGAGGGGGAACAGCACCCACACAGACCTTGGGAGAAGGCTCACACATACAGAACACAGACACCGGGTCAGAGTCACTGGCAGCAGTGGAGCCCGGTGAGGAGAGCTCAGGCGCAGCGGACGGCTGCACCCAGCCCTCCCCATCAAGAGCCAGGCAAGATTTCTCTAAGACAGATAACGTGAAAACAAAAAAAGAGAACTTGCCTGAGCTTGAGTTTCACCGCCGTCCAGGACTCCTGCAATCCAGGCTGGGGTGTCTCAGCCTCCTCCGTCCAGGCGTCTCTACCCGGAACAGCCACCTCAGGGGAAGGAAAGGGAAAACACAAGGGAGAAAAATCACTGGCAGCAGTAGAGCCCGGTGAGGAGAGCTCAGGAACAGAGGACATCCGCAATCTTATTATTTTACTTTTTTTTCGATATAGGAAGGCGGGCGCATGGGCACACAGCGACCGGCAGTGGGTGAAAAGTTTGGCGTACTTTAATATGTTTTAATGTAATTCTATGTGCCATTCTTGTCCTTGAATGTATGTGGATAATATAACGAAGAGCTCTTTGGTTCCATCAGTATGGATTTTCTTCTTGTCATTGCACTGTGGTTCCTTTCTTACTGGCTTTTTGCCTGGGACGTCAGCGCTGTCACGCCGGTAAGAATGCAGTATTCCAGAGACATGTTACTGCAGCTAAACATGGATAATCCAGCATCTGTGATTGAGTTTGTGCCGCAACTGCCGGAATTTATTTTAAGAGACTTTTATGGACACAGCAATGAAAAGAGAGACAAGAGGAGGAAACACGGAAAGTGTGGAGGCTTAAAATTAAACCTGAGGAGATGTCAGCTTAACCGCATTCCTCTTCCTTCCATTCTTATGGGGAACGTACAATCCCTGAGAAATAAAGTGTATGAAATTGAAGGAAATGTCAGATATCAGAAGGATTTTAAGAACTGTTGTGTTATGGCTTACACGGAGATGTGGCTTACGGATCATGACCGGGACCCGGACCTGTGTATTGATGGCTTTGGAGCCCCACTTCACTTGGATTGGCAGGAAGAGGTAACAGGGAAACGTCAGAGAGGAGGAGTATGTTTGTATATTAATAAACAGTACTGTGTTGTTATGATTCTCCGTGTGCTTTTACGCAGCGCACGGACGAAGAAATGAAAAACCCTATTGCGGAAGTAGAATGTGCACTTTATTAACAAAAACACCAAAATAACAAGTCCAGCACTGGCCACGCTGATAACAGAGGGTTGAAATGATTAGCTTGAGGCCACCAGACTTACAGGGACGCCACCTGGATGTTCCGTAGCCTGAGGGAGGGAATGCCTAGTGCCGCAGAGCTGCTGTCGGCACAAGGAGAAAGGCCAACATGAACTTAAGGCTGGAATAATCCGGGGCTGTCCATGTAGTCCGGTGGATGAAGGTAAGAAGAAACAGCTGCTAACACAAAAGAGGTACACAGTTCTGTAGTGTTAGAGAAGATGGTAACGTCAGGATGAAGGTAAACGTAGGTAGTGATAACAAACATACATGGAGGAACACGCTGCCGTGTATGAAGCTGAATGCTCCGACGGTCTCTTCCTACTAACACAGCGTTTAAGTAATAATACTGCTGACGAGGGAAGAGACCGCCGGTGTGAGGAATCGTGGGCTGAACATAATTAACACCATGTGTGCGTGAGTAAGTGTATGAGCGTGTGAATGAGAATGAATGAAGTGTGTGCATGTATGTGTGTGAACACCCAATAATGAGACGCAGCTGATGGCACTGACAGGAGGAGGGGGCGTGCCCGAGCTGTCAGGGAGCGAAGGACCCAAAGAGCTCCCTTAAGCACCTGATGGAAAATAAATAGTGACACGGGCCAAAATAGCCACAGTACTCAGTCACTCAGCCACAGAACTGTCACTCAGTTCGTGACACTGTCTCATGAATTATCTGCTGTTTAGAGGGAGAAATAATAAACCCACTCGCAGGAGTACGTTGTGTGCATTTTATTGTGCAGAACAAAAATATAACAGTCCAAATAAACAAGAACAGGGAGCTGAGGGAGTACAGGGATACCTCAAGGACGCTCAATAGAACAGATGAGTAAAACATGGGGAAAATGTTCCATGGCTGCCAGAGCTGCAGAGGAGGAATGTATAAGTGCCCGGGAAAGGAGCCACCAGACGGAACTGGTCGGCAGGGCGAAACAGTCAGTACTCACGCAGCTGGAGCAGTCCGAGTTAATCCGTGAAGTCCACAGAACGAGGGAAACAAGGAGGAGAACTGACAGATGAAGCCTCCATTGGAAATACACCTCAATCACCTGGCAATGCACAACAGCGAACCCAATTCTTAAATACCAGAACACTAACAAGCTGAGTGCATGCTGGTGAGGAGAGAGAGAGAGAGAGTGTGGGAGAGCGTGAGTGAAAACAGGTGTGCGTGAAGCTGTCAGAGCGGCTGAGTGGATGTGTCAGTGTGTGTGTGTGAATGCAGGAGTAAGCATGAGAACCTGAGCATATGGATGGAAATGAATGTGTGTGTGTGTGTGTGTGTGTGTGTGTGTGTGTGTGTGTGTGTGTGTGTGTGTATGCAAGGAGTGCATGAGAGTGAGAATGAAAGTGGACATATAAGTGCGTGAGCGTGCACAAACAAGAAGGGGAAAATAACGAAAGGCAGCCAGCTAGTACAGACTGGCTGGAGAGAGGGGCGTGGCTGAGCTGTCAACAGCTGAGGAGAGCTTAGAGCCTCCCAGGAGGAGCCTAGAAACAGCTAGGGGGAAAAACACACTCCTGAGGGTACAACTGCCATCATGCCAAGGAGCTGGGCTGGCAGGTCCAGCCCAGTCCATGACAGTACTGTACATCTGTCACGGTCAGAGAGCGCATCTGTACACCAGATGTGGAACTTCTGTCCATATCACTACGCCCCTTTTAACTGCTCCGTGAGTTCCCCCAACTTTTCATAACGACTGTACACATTCACCCGAGGGCGGATTCTGCCTCCGCTTTCAGCACCGTCTTTGATGTAGTACAGCGGTTGCAGTCGATTTCCCCAGAGGCTCCAAATTTTATCCTTGGGGATTTTAACCATGTGTCTTTAAAGAAGACACTTAAAAACTTTTGGCAGTATGTCTCCTACCCAACTAGGTGGGAAAAGACATTGGACCTCTGCTACAGATCTACAGATCTACAGACAGATCTACAGACTATAAATCTCTTTCTCTTCCTCCTTTAGGCTCCTCAGATCACAACTTTGTACATTTGCTGCCCACATACAAAACTGCTCTCAAAAGAGAGAAGACGAAGACCGGGAACATAAAGGTCTGGACAGATGACTCAGAGCTCTGCCTCCAGGAATGTTTTAACTGTATGGAGTGGGAGGTGTTCAGACTGTCCTGCGGGGAGGATTTGGACTCTTTGGTGGATGTGACATGCTGTTACATGGCTTTTTGAAGGGATATGATTGTTCCATGTAAACCTGTCAAAATATATCCCAACAACAAGCCATGTTACTAAATCAGTTAAATCCTGCTTACAGAGGAAAGCACTTGCCTTTAAACAGGGGGTTGTTTCTGAGCTGCAGTTTGCCACAAAAGAGCTGAAGGCCGAAATTTTAAGAGCAAAACAGAATTATAAATCAGAATTGGAAAGCAAGATGGCAGCAAAGAAGCTTGGTTCAGCCTGGGCTAGTATGAAAACTATTGCAGGCCTTCAGAGCACAGAGCGCAGTAATCGTGTGTTTTTAGATGGTTTTAATTCAGACACAGAGCTGGCTAATGCTCTTAATTGTTTTTATGGTCATTTTGATTCTTTTGATTTTAGCACAGAAACCCAAGAACTGAAACAGAAACTCAAAGACAATCTGCACTTTAACATTGAGTTGCAGGATGTTAAAAAGGCATTCTGTGCTGTAAAAGTAAACAAAAGTCAGGGCCCTGATAATACATGTGGGCGCTTGGTAAAGTCCTGTGCACATGAACTGAGTCCTGTGTTTCACTATATTTTTAAAAAGTCCTTACAGTCACAACATGTGCCTAAGGTCTGGAAAGATGCTGTGATTGTCCCTGTTCCAAAATCCAGCTGTCCTAAAAAGGTAAATGATTTTAGACCAGTTGACTTGACTTCAATTTTAATGAAAATTTTTGAAAAACTGGTCAGATTTGAGGTCCTAAAGCAGACTGAGCATGCATTGGATCCTTTGCAGTTTGCATGCAGGCCTCACAGAGGAGTGGAGGATACCACTCTCACTCTGCTTACCATGCTTTTTAAACATCTGGATTTTAATGGGACACATGCCAGGCTTTTATTTGTGGACTTTTCTTCTGCTTTTAATACAATTCAACCTCACATTTTAGTTGAAAGGCTCCTACAACAATTTGATTTGAGTAATAATCTGGCGGGTTGGGATTCTGGATTTTTTAACCAACAGGACACAGAGAGTAAGGGTCAACGGTACATTGTCTGACCAAAAGTGTTCTTCTACTGGCTCTCCTCAGGGGTGTGTGTTGTCACCACTACTCTTCATCCTGTACACAAACATGTGTCAGAGCAGACATGACAACAGACACATTATAAAGTATGCTGATGATTCAGTTATTGCTAGTCTCCTTCAGGATGGTGAGAGCTGCCACTGCCCAGTAGTTGATGATTTTGTTCACCGGTGTGAGGATTCCTACCTGCAGCTGAATACAACAAAAACTAAAGATATGATTATTGACTTTAGGAGGAAAACTCCTAGTGTGGCATAGAGATTGAGTTCATATTTCCCCACAAATGTATGGCTGTATGTGTATTGGGGGCTTCACGTCTCGCGGGACAAAGAAGGTCTGGGTCTGCAGAGATCTACAAGAGATGACGAGGAGGTGCGAGTTTTGGCCTTTGTCTCAGAGAGGATGCCCCAGAAGGATTCCCGGAACATCGAGGGATAAGAGACGGACATCAAAGAGTTGCATTGTGACTGGGAATTAAATGCCATGTGATTGTATGTTTGCTGAAGCACCATGTGACTTAGGCAGTATAAGAGTGTGGTATTTCTTTGCTCAGCCTCTTTTCTTGTTTAGAGATTGCTAGAGAATGTGTTCTCATAATAAAGCTGACCCTGAGAAATAAACTCAGCCTCATCCTTGAATGCATTCTCTACACTGGTGACCCAACGACAAATTATGGGCGGGAACGACATTCCCGCACCGGACTCATCAGGAGCCAGCCAGGCTAACGCAGCTACCGCAGTCCAGCTGCCCGATTTCTGGCAGCATAGCCCGCGCTCCTGGTTCAACACTGTCGAGGCGCAGTTCCATCTTCGGGGAATTTCGGCAGATGCAACGAAGTTCTACCATGTAGTCGCAAAGCTGGACAGCCTCACAGTCCAGCGGGTAGAGAGCCTGACTAACCACCCACCAGACGACGACAAGTACGGCGCATTGAAAGCCGCACTCATCCGTGCTTTCACCCCCTCGCTGGGAGAGCGAGCAGAGAAGCTCCTGGTGTTGACTGAAGGCGAGGCAGACAGGCCTGCGGACCTGATGGCGAGGATGCTGAGCCTGAGAGGCGATGATGATGACGGCTTTCTCTTCGCCCATCTTTTCTTCAGGACACTACCGCCAGCGGTGAGAGTTACCCTGGCCGGTTCACAGCTGCTGACCAATCGAGATTACCACGAGCTGGGCCAGGAGGCACAGCGACTCGCCGATGCCCATAGACACCACACGGCCACGACGGCGGCAGCGGAGCTGAGCGCGACGCCCGGAGACGGCAGGGGGCCAGAGGCTGCAGCACCAGATTCGCTGATGTAAGCGAATCTGGGGGCTGCGAGCGGAAGCGCTCGCAGCCCCGGTCCACGTAGGTTTGGATTATGCAGCCATGGCCGCAGAGCAGGATAGCGACGTGGATGTGCGCGCGCTCCAGTCTGGACCAACAGGGTTAAGGCTGGAGCACAGGGTGCAGCAAATAGGTATGCCCCCTCTAATCTGCGATGTCTCCACGGGGCGGCCTCGCCCTGTGGTCCCAGCTGCGTGGCACCACCGCGTTTTTGACTCAATCTATTCCCTGGCGCACCCGGGGGTGCGCGCGTCGGCTAGAGGGAGAAGATATCACCCTGCTGAATGTATATGCACCACCAGGGGCTAAATGGAAATTTTATAAAAATGTATTTGACCTAATGATAACTAAAGCCCAAGGTTTAGTGATATGTGGTGGAGACTTCAATCTAAGACTGAATCCATACTGGGATGCAACAGGTAATTCTTCACATCAAAATAACACTCAAAATAGGAAAACTCGGATGCTACTAAAAGAAGTGGGAATCTGTGACGTATGGAGGGAATTCAACCCCAATGTAAAAGATTATACTTTTTATTCAACACCACATTCATCTTACTCAAGGATTGATTACTTTTTTATGTTTAATAGAGACATTGGAAGAGTAAAAACATGTAAAATAGGACTGATGGATCTCTCCGACCACAGTCCGATCTATATGGACTTAAACATCCAAAAATACACAAATAATACATTTTCCTGGAGGTTGAATTCAAATGTCCTGAAAGGACCACTGAAAGATGAATTGGAATCAGATATTTTCAGATATTTGGAAGAAAACGATAATGGAGAAGTATCCCCTTTAATACTGTGGGATGCGTGCAAAGCTGTAATAAGGGGAAAAATTATTGCAAAACTGGCAACCCAAAAGAAACTGAGACAAGAAAAACTAATCACACTAGAGTCAGAACTCAAGAACCTAGAAAAAGAACACAAAGACAACACTCATTCTAATGGCTCGCTCAAGATTAAAGAAATTAAAAATCAAATAAATGAGATCTACACAATAGAAATCCAGAAGAAACTTACATTTCTGAAACAAAAACACTATGGAGCAGGCAGTAAATCGGCAAAATTAATAGCCTATAAATTGAGGAAACAACAAACAGAAAGAGCAATCTACAAAATCAGAGACCCAGTATCAAAGGAAATAAAATTCAGAATTCAGGATATTCTTAAAAGCTTCGAGAATTACTACAAGAACTTATACTCCCACAAAAAACATAAAAACACATCCGAGACATTCCTAAACACATTAAACCTTCCCCAACTTACGGAATCACAAAATAAAACACTACTGTCAGAAATACAACCTAAAGAATTGGAAAAAGCAATTATGAAACTTAAAGCTAACAAATCCCCAGGAGCAGATGGCTATACAGCAGAATGGTACAAAACCTTTAAACAGCAACTATCTCCTCTCCTCCTGAAAACATTTAACTATGTCCTCCACACAGGGGAAATCCCCCCCTCCTGGAGAGAAGGGGTCATTGCAGTTATACCTAAACCTGAAAAGGATAAACTAGAATGCTCCAACTACAGACCAATCAGTGTATTAAATCAGGACTATAAGCTTTTTACCATTATCCTTGCCAAAAGGTTAGAAAACATACTGACAGACTTAATTCACTTAGACCAAACAGGTTTTATAAGACAAAGACAGACACAAGACAACATTTGACGCACTTTACACATAATTCATCATATAAAAAAAATATAACTTAAATGCAGTCATATTGGGATTAGATGCTGAAAAAACATTCGATTCGGTTGACTGGTCTTTCCTATATAGAATCTTATCCAGTTTCAATTTTCATAACAACTTCATTAGAACTATACAGGCATTATATAAAAAACCAACAGCTAAAATAAGGATTAACGGTAATTTATCATCATCTTTTGAGCTGGAAAGAGGATGTCGTCAAGGCTGCCCCCTGTCTCCACTGCTCTTTGCAATCTTCATAGAACCTCTGAGCCAATGGATAAGACAAAATCAAAAAATTCAGGGTATTACACTTGGTCAGAAGGAACATAAAATAGCACTCTTTGCTGATGACATTTTAATATACCTAGGGCAGCCAGACACTTCTTTACCAGAACTAATCTCAGTTTTTTCAGACTATGGAGATTTATCGGGGTACAAATTAAACATGCATAAAACCCAAGTTTTAACATTCAACTATGACCCAAATCATTATTCACTAAGTGAACTCAAAACTAACTGGGAGTTGGAATCTATGAAATATCTGGGGGTCAATATCCCGAAACAACTCGACAAAATTATAAGACTAAACTATGATCCACTGGCGACAAAAATAAAATCTGACCTAGCAAGAAGGAATATGATGCCATTCTTAGGTACTGCACAAAGAATTGAAGCAGTCAAAATGAATATACTTCCATGTCTTCTATACCTTTTCCAAACAATACCGGTAGAACCTCCCAAAAAAACATGGCAGGAGCTGGACAGAAGGATCTCAAGATTCATATGGCAGGGCAAGAGACCTAGAATCAGATATAGAACCCTACAGCTGAACAAAGACAAAGGTGGGCTCGCGCTGCCAAATATCAGGGACTATTTTATAGCTGCACAAATTAAAACTTTAGTAGAGATATGTAACCCAGTCTACACTGCACAATGGAAGGAGATGGAAGGCCAAATAACAAGTGACATCCCCCTACAGGCGATAATAGGGAACAATGCCTTACCTAAACTCTTGAATAACACTAACCCGTGGATAGAGACCCCGCTAAAATTTTGGTTTAAGATAGTCAGAGAGAATCAAGCTAAAGAGCCCTATCGACTTCTGCAATGGATTGCCTATGATCAAGACTTTACCCCCAATAAAACAGACACTAGATTTAAAGAGTGGAAAGAGAAAGGGCTGATAAAATATTACAATTTTTTTAAGGGGCAAACTTCAAGAAGTTTTGAAGATTTGAAAAAACAAGGTCTAATAAATCAAGATCTTTACAGGTTCTTTCAGCTTAGACACCACATAAACAATATACTTAAAAAGGAGGATTTGGAAAGGGCCCAGTCAGGTGTTCTGAAGGTCTTCTTAATGGCATATAAAGGGATCCCAGGGATCAGATACATTTCTAAAATATACCAAGGTCTTCAAGACTTAAAAGGAGACAACACATCATATATAAAAGAGAGATGGGAAAAAGAGGGGAATTTCACTTTACAACTGGAAATATGGGAACAGCTAAATAAACAGCAATGGAAAAGTACCTCATCCTTGCAGTGGAGAGAATTTGGATGGAAAAACTTGGTAACATTTTTCAGAACACCTGCACAAAACAAATTTACCCATAAGGGGTTGAACTATTGGCGCTTGTGTGGTGAAAAGACTGCAAATCATTTTCATGTGTTTTGGTCATGCCCAGTTATCCACCAATATTGGACCAATGTACAGACAATATTGGGGAAAATATTCAAAATAACAGTTCCCTTTTCTTTTGTAACTTTGTATTTGGGTTTACTACCGGACTCACTGGCAAGACGAGGAGATAAATACTTATTCAATGTTTTAATATTGGCAAATAAAAAAGCCCTAACTAAAAAATGGATGCTGAAGGACTGTCTTACACCTGAAGATTGGATTAATGTGATTCAAGACATTTACTCGATGGAAAAGTTGACATTCGCACTGAGACAGGACATGGATGAGTTCATGAACTTTTGGCAACCCTGGATCGCATATGTGTCTTCCATTAGATCTAATCTTTGACAAATACCATTTCAATAATGGTCCCGCTCTTTGTTCCAACGCTACTCAGATGGTCTTTTACTTTTAATTACTTAATCTTCTGTTTGTTTGTTTTTTGCTGTTCTGTTTGTTTGTTTATTCATTTTTTTTTATTTAATTCTCTTTAATTTCTCTTTTTCTTTCACTTTAAAAAAAAGGGGGGGGGGTGTTGTAATAACTATCCTACCAATGTTGTCAAATAGCAAAAAATAAGGGAACGTGTGATGAAAATGTAAACAATGCAATGCTGTAATGACCTGTATACCCTTTACAAAAACTTAAATAAAAAAAAAAATGGTGGGGGAGAAATTTGTTTGGCAGGGGTTGCGTAAACAGGTCAAGGAGTGGGCAGCAGCCTGCGTGGCGTGTCAGCGAGCCAAGATACACAAGCACACTAGAGCCCCTTTGGAGCCTTTTCACATCCCGGCTAAGCGTTTTGATCATGTGCATGTTGACCTGGTGGGCCCCCTTCCGTTGTCGCAGGGGTGTACACACCTTTTGACGATGGTAGATCGCACCACGCATTGGCCAGAAGTGGTCCCTTTGGCGTCAACTGCAGCGGCAGACATTGCATGCGCGTTTTTTACAGCTTGGGTCGCGATGGCCAGACCATTGAATGTGTGCAATCTTACAAATATCTTGGGACAATCATTGATAATAAATTAAACTTTGAAGAGAACTGTGAAAGGGTGTGCAAAAAGGGTCAGCAACATTTGCATTGTTTAAGGAAACTCGCACACTTTCATATTGACCGAATCGTAATGACAATGTTTTACCGGGCTTTTATTGAACTTGTTTTATCCTTTTCTTTGGTGTCATGGTTTGGTCAGATAAAACTGAAACAGAGGAAATCCTTAGACCAAGCAGTTAGATGGTCCAGTCGTTTGCTTGGTGAGTCACAGCTGAGCCTGACATCCCTGTACACCAGACAAGTACAGAGGATGGCTACCTCCATTTCAAATGATGACTCCCACCGTTCGCACTGCCACTTTCAGTCTCTTCCCTCCAGACAGAGGTTTGTTGTCCCAAAATGTAAAACCCAGCACTACAAAAACAGATTTTTTCCTGCTGTTGTCAAAGAGTTGAACAAGATGTAGCAATATATTGCACATAATTTGTTTATCTATTTATGAATTTTATTTTATATTTATTTTTGTAGGTTTTTTATTTGGGTTTTAAGTTTTTTATTGGGTTTTAGGCTTTTATTGAGTTTTTGGTCTCTTTGATTTAGATTTTAACGTTTTTACTATGACCCTTCTCTCTTATCTCTTCTCTTCTCTTCTTACCTTTTTTTCACTTATATCTTTTTTTTTTGTCTTACGTCCTGATTGGTGGAGCCTTGAGTACTTTAATCGTGTTTATAGTCAGCTTCATGTGTGCCTGTGTTTGTGTTCATGTTGAATGTAATTGTGTTTTGTAAATATGTGTCTCAAAGGATGTCACCTGACTGCAAAACAAATCTACCTACGGGTACAAATAAAGTAACCTGAACCTGAACCGATTCTCCGCACCCCGAGTCAGACAAGAATTCTCAAGAACTGTAGGTGCAAAAACAGAACTGAGTACTTGCCTGGACTTGAGCTCCACCCCCATCCAGGACTCCACCGAATCTGCTGCGGTGACCCCTGCAGCAGGCATGGTGGTGGAGTGATGGACGCAGCCCGTAGACCTCCAGGTGCGGTGACTGATGCAGGTGGCTCTTCCGGCGTGGTGGCTGGAACTAGAGGTCGTCTCACCACTGGCGCAAAGTCCTGTGTAGCTGAAACCCGGGGGCATTGTGTTGTCGGCACAGGTTTCAGGTCACGAGGAGTGCTCTTCTCCCGTCCAGAACATAGCTGCAGGGCTAGTACGGGGCTCTTCGGGACCGCAGGCTTCTCTGTCGCCTAGCGGCTCCACTCCAGGACTGGCGGGTACCCAGGGAAAGCAGGAGTAGCAGGTGAGGTAATGGTGTCAGCAGCACGCAGTGAGGACTCAGTGAGCTGCAGTTGCTGAGCCTCACCACCGCAAATTAGGCAAGATAACTCATTTTCAGGTAAGGGAGAATTAAAAAACACTTGCATGCATTCCCAGGGCACAGTGGTTGCTGCTGCTGTAAGCCCAGAGTCATTCCTCCCAGTGGCTGCAGCAGGTGTGGGCCCCTCTGAAGAAGATGGAGGAGCCGGCCCCGCAGACACGTCTCCGGTTGAATCAGCTGCTGTCGTGGGGGAGTCCCTCCTCCTTCTCCTGCGTGAAGCAGCTGGGTGGCGGTGAGAGGCTGGGCACATCTGATCCTGGGGATGTACAGTCGGCTCAGGAACAGACAGGGATGAGCTTTCTACCAGCTCACGGGGCATGTGTAGCAGGTTGGTCACCGAAATGAGGAGAGCTATAAGCTTCGGGCAGCTCCATAGATGAGGAAATACTTCCATGAGCTGAGCCGCCCCATCCCAGCATTGTAGCACCTCCTTGGGAGTGTGGCAGGAGTGAGCATCAGCGGCAGTTTCCTCCAACAGCTCAGCTGCCCAACACTCCTCCACATCCAGTCCGAAACTCCCGCAGTCTGTGCGGCCAGTCATGCCAACAGCGGACTAAAAATGGGAGAACAGAAAAAAGGGAAAAACAAAACAGCAGAAACACACAGTGGCCGGTGGGTGTCTGCCCTGGTTGTGTCCTTCTGTTGTGAACGGCCCTTTTCAAGGGCTATTGAAGGACACCAAATACACACTGTGGTTTCTGCACATTTATTAACGTAACTAAAGAAACGAATGTTAACATACAAAAATTAAACTGGAAAGTGCTGGGCACTGACATACAAATACAACCATGGTAAACGCTGGAGGAGAGCAGGGCTCAATGTCCAGGAGGACATGAAGCCGGAATGCCAAGCAAAGGGGGCGGAATACAGCCAGAGCACACCCAGTGGCAGCGGTGCTCACTGCTGGAAGAAAGGGAAAAACATGCCTGGACAGAGCACACCTACTCTCCTCAACAGCGGGACCCCAACACACTCAGGACACACAGCACTGCTCTTGAGGATGGGCATACGTGGAAGGACACGACAAACCCCAGAGGTTTGCTGTGCCCTTATATGCAGTACATAATTAAACACAGGTATGGATCCATGAGTAGCAGAATGAATAGCAGCTGCCGGAAGCTGCGCAGCGCAGTCAAAATAAAACACAACCTGAAACCATAAAGATACAAACACAACAGAACCCAAAATGTAAGATAAGATAAGATAAGATAAGATAAGATAAGCCTTTATTAGTCCCACAATGGGGAAATTCCAGGATTGCAACACCACAGGGATAGCAACAGTCAGAGCAACAATCAGAAGGCAAGAGAAAAAAAGAAACAAGAGCAGCAAGTATACATATGTACATATAAATATATCTACGTATATCTATATCTATCTATATATCTATCTATATAGTTATACTGTATATAGATATAGATATAGATATAGATAGATAGAGAGAGAGAGAGAGAGAGAGAGAGAGAGAGAGAGAGAGAGAGAGAGAGAGAGAGAGAGAGAGAGAGAGAGAGAGAGATTTTTTGATTTTTAAAAGATCTTTAATAAACACACTTGTCCATCAGTCAATACAATTTCTATATCATGCTATGTTACACAGAAAATTAATCCCCCAAAAAACGCCCCAAAAAAAGCTGTCCATCATGAACTGAACAGAGGACATTCTCCAGGGACCAGAGGGTCCTGAAACCTTCCACATCCCCATTCCCCATAAAAAACTGAAAGTCCAGCCTGATTCTGGCTTTAAGTAGCCTCACAAATAAAATTTTGACATCAACATCATTCTCAACATTTTCAAGTTTTCTTCTCCGGCTTACATAGATAGCCAACTTTGCCTGTCCTAAAACAAAGTTCAGTAGTTGACACTTCTGCTTAAAACGACGATTGTACATAAAACCACAAATGAAAACCTGCTTAGAGAAAACTTCCTTAAAAATATGAAAAAGTTTTGTGAGAAGTTCAAAGAGGCCACTCAGGCGCTGACATTCAATAAAACAATGAAAAACAGTCTCCCTAGAGGAACAAAAAACACACTGATCACTGACACTGCTGTTAATCACAGAAACAAAAGCATTGGCAGCTATAATACCATGCAGGACCCTCCACTGTAAGTCTCCATGTCTCTTAGGGAGAGGGGCTTTGTAAAGAGCCCTCCAGGCAGGCCGATGCCCTTTTCCTAGTTTAAAATAGGCTCTCCAAGGAGTGTCCACACAGGTGTTCAATCGGTCCTTGTTGAGTGCCATCACCACCAGTCTGTAGAGTGCCTTACCACTGGCTCCTCCAAAGTCCACACCAGTGGGAGCACAGAATGCCAGTAAGGAGCAAGGAGCGACGTCAAAGTCCATATAGAGCGTGAGAGAGGGAAAGGGGTCAGTGCTTTCTGGCTGCAGCGTGCCATTGCTAAAGTCCAAGAGTAGGGAGTGCTCAAGTCCATGAAGCTCCTGTTTCCAGTGTGCAAGAAGACCATCGATGAAACGATTTGACCTGACACCAAGATGAGCTGCTAAAGCTGAGGCGTTGTTGAGGCCAGGACCAGCCAGTTCCACCACTTGCTTCAGAGTGAGAATGTTCCTGGAACACAGCCTATCAAGGAAGGTCCTTCCAACTCCCGGCAGGACACCAAGGCGACCACCAAAAACCAGCGGCTCCCTCAACAACCAGTAGAGGGAATCGCATGGCCCTCTTTGTTTTTTAAAAAGAGTCCACACTGAAAAGAGACTGCGGTAAAAACTGGGTAAAGACAGTGCATTAGAGTTCTTAAAATCCATTAAAAACACAGGGAGGTCTAGCCCAAGCCCAAGGACTCTCTGTAAAATAACACAGGCCAAAGGCCTCCATACCAGGTCCTGGGGGCCCGTCAGCAGTCTCTGTATGAAAGTCAGTCTAAAAGCAGCACCTCTACTAGCTAAATGAATCACTCCTTGCCCCCCCTCCTCTTTGGGAAGAAATAACAGGGCTTGAGGAACCCAGTGGAGTCCACCCCCCCAAAAAAAGTCCACCAAAACAGACTGAATTTTGGACAACAAACCAGCAGGGGGGTCCATGCACATGAGGCGGTGCCACAGGGATGAGGAAACAAGATTATTTAAAATGAGCACTCTTCCTCTAAAAGATATTCTTGGCATTAGCCACTTCCACTTGTTTAGTCTCCCGTTAATCTTCTCTATGACCCCATCCCAATTTTTTTGCTCAAACTGCTGATTTCCAATAAAGACGCCAAGATACTTAAAACCTCCTTTTTTCCAAATCAACCCACCCGGCAGCGTAAGCTGATTTTCTAGTTTCTCCCCCACCATCAGAGCCTCGCTTTTTCCCCAGTTTATCTTTGCAGAGGAAAGTTGGCCAAAAAGATTGACACTCCTAACCAGAACGTCAATGTCACTCTGCTTGTTTAGCAGAATGACTACATCATCTGCATAGGCCGACAGCTTGAACGTGGTGTCACAGCCAGGAAAAGTAACTCCTGATAGATCCCTTCTCAGGCAGTGAAGCAAAGGCTCTATGGCGAGGGAGTACAGCATCCCTGAGAGAGGGCAGCCCTGCCGAACCCCCCTCTGGACTTTTAAAGGGGCAGACAGGCCCCCATTTATCTTCAGCACACTCTCAATGTCACTGTACAAGACCCGTATCCTGGCTATGAAGCCTGGGCTGAACCCAAAAGCTGTTAAAACTGTCCATAAATATTGGTGTTCAACCCGATCAAACGCCTTTTCCTGGTCAATTGAAATCAAACCAGTTTCTACCGCCAATGAACCAGAGACCTCCAAAATATCCCGAATTAAAGTGACGTTGTCACTAATCAGCCTGCCAGGCACACAGTAAGTCTGGTCTACATGAATGAGCTCGCTCATCACCTTTCTCAGTCTTCGGGCCAGAGCTTTTGAGAGAATCTTGTAGTCTGTGCAGAGCAGAGAGACTGGCCTCCAGTTCTTTAGGCTCTGGAGGTCCCCCTTTTTCGGCAACAGTGTGATGATGGCCCTCCTGCAGGTCGTGGGTAGGGTCCCCCTTTCCAAGCTATCTTGGAGAACCTCCAGCAGGTCTGGACCAAGCAGGGGCCAGAATTCCTTAAAAAAGTCCACAGAGAGACCATCTATGCCTGGTGATTTTCCATTCTGGAGGCTCATTAGCGCCGCATGCAGCTCAGACAGAGACAGTGGAGCATCCAAGCCGGCAACAAGGTCCTCTGAGAGCACTGGAAGACCATCAAGGAAAACCTGGCCCAGTGCCGTGTCCTCCCTCCACTCTGCTCTAAACAATTTACTGTAAAAGCTAGCAGCGTGTTTCCTGATCTCTGCTGCTGTGGAGATTGTTCTCCCGTCATCGCCCAACAAGGAGTGAATGAGCTTTCTCTGTCCATTTTTCCCCTCCAGTCCAAAAAAGTACTGGGAGGGCGAGTCCATCAGAGCTACATCCATGTAGCGTGAGCGGACCAGAGCACCCTGTGCGGTGACCCCTAGCAAGCTAGCCAAGGCTGACCTTTTTGACTTGAGAGCCTCTAAGTGCTCCTGTTTTCCTGTAGAACTGAGCAACTCCTCTAGTTCTACCACCTCAGTCTCCAGAACTTTCAAGGATTGGGTCAAGCTACGAGTGACATTTTGAGTGTACTGTTGGCAGAGTTCTTTTATCTGGGCCTTACCAAAATCCCACCACAATTGGAGAGAACTAAAAGAGGGTTTTTGTTCCCTGTGTGACTTCCAAACATCATGAAAAACCTCTTTAAAAAACACATCATTTAAAAGTGTATTGTTAAAATGCCAAAAAGCACTCTTACACTTTACATTTTCAATAAACACAGAACAAAACAGCAGGCAGTGATCAGTGAAACCAACAGGACAGATACAACTATTTTTAAAAACACTCATTTGATGTTTAAAACCATAAAAACGGTCTAACCTAGCCATAGATAAAAGGTTATCTTTGACATGGCTCCAGGTGTACTGCCTCTGGTCCCCATGATGTGATCTCCACACATCGGCCATTTCCTGTGTTTTCACCAGTTCTCTCAGCCTATTGGCAGAAGCAGGGTGAGGCTCCTGATGGTTCCTGTCTAGTCTGTGGTTTAATGTACAGTTAAAATCACCCCCCAGAAATAAAAAACTATTTGGATCACCGGACTTAACCGTATCCGAAAGCACGTCAAAGACCCTGATCCTCTCTGCTCTCTGTGTTGGCACATACACGTTTATAAAAACGAAGTTCACGTTTTCAAACTGTACCTTTAATAAGAGGAAATGACCTCTCACCACCTCTTCTACCTCATAAGAGACAGGCACACAACCCCTAGAGAAAAGTACAGCCACCCCCCCACTGCTACTGGATTTGTGGCTAAAAAAAATGCAGCCATCCCACTCTTTTCTCCAATGGCTCTCAATGTCCACAGTGCTGTGAGTCTCCTGGACCATCAGCACGTCAAGTTTCTTTAAATTAAAAAGCTTGTATAAAGAGGCCCTTTTTACATCATCCCTGGCCCCATTAATATTAAGAGTGCCAATTCTAAGGTGGGGCATTAAAAAGGATAAAAATAGGGTACAGTAAAAAAACACACACATAGCATAAAAGGGAAGAAACAAACTAAGAGTCAACATGACTGTTAGTAATTTGTGATTTCAGTTTGACAACCAGTTTCTTTAAACGAAAAATTTCCTGATCAGTAAAAGTCTCATTCCCATCATTCAGTTTCATCAGCTTGCGAGCTGATGCCACAAATAACTCCAGATCTGGAAAGTAATTTTCCACTTTCACAGCTCTGCTCCCCTTGGTCACCTGGAGAAATTGCCTAATTTTGGAAAAACAATAGGAGCTTTGCTCCTCCTGCGTCTGCGTCTGCATCATTTCAGACTCAGCTCCACTTTCGTCAGAGACGCTCTCATCTAGTAAATCTAACTTCCCAACCCTACTAGATTTAGCAGAGCTCTGTAAGTTTTCAGCACTTTTTCTTTTTTGTGCAGCTTTAAAAGGATCCTCTTCAGCAAAACTACATTCCTGCATTTCTTCATGAACTGCAACGTTTGTCATGCAGTGTTTGCTCTGTGTGTCCCCTACAGCCTCAAACCGCTCCTCCCCCGCCTGCAAAGTCTGTTCATTTACGTTCCTTCGTTTAACTGCACTTTTACTTACACCCTCCACCTGTTTACCCCGGGCGACAGGCTCGTCACAATGATCAGAGCTGCCGCCAGACAGAAATTCCCCACCATCACTGTTTGGGGGGGCAACTACCGCGCCCGCCGCGGCCACCCCAGCAGAGGCGGCCGCGGCCGCCCCAGCACAAGCAGACGCGGACGCGGACGCCCCCGCAGAAGTAGAAGCGGACGCCGCAGCGGCATCCGCCGCACCACATGTAGCGCTACCCTCCGGACCACCAGAAACAGCGGCGTCACCTTTCTTACCGCCAGTGCTCTTTGTGTTCGCCTTTTCAGGACATGACCTAATAAGATGGCCTTCTGCGCCACACGCAAAACACTTCATGGTTTCAGATGTTGCAAACACCAAGTAGCTAAAGCCGTCAATCCTGAAATTAAAAGACGCGTTCAGTTCAGCAGAGCTGTCTTTCAACACCATGAAACACTGCCTCCTATGACATACAACATGCTTCAGCAGGGGTGATTTACTACCCAGAGAGACCATTCTGATAGGGGACACAACCTGGCCAAAACGGGACAACTCTCTAATCAGCTGATCATTTTTAACGAAAGGAGGAGCGTTTGAGATGGTGATCCTCCTAGACGGGTTCGCCAGCGGTAAAACGGGAGTAAAAGTGTCACCTATGACCACTCCCTGTGCCACCACCTGATCAGCTTTCTCAGTCGAATCCAGAAAGATCACAATTGCGCTGTTCATCCTCGATGCTGATTTTATGCTGCCATGCCCAACCACCTGTCCTACAGCGAGGCTGGCCTCCTCCACAGAACAGGGAACTGTCGGGAGGATTCTCACACCATGACGCCGGGTTAAGCGCTCAAACTCCACACCACCATCAATCACCGGCATGATGCCGGCCGGGAAAAACCGGCAGCAGAAGCTACCGTTCCCCAACACACTCACTCCAACACTCACACCCCAGCACACACACACTCAACCCACTATATTAAACACACACACCTCAAACACACAAGATAGAGAAAAAGTTAGAAAATACAAAGTTTAAAGTACTCACTCGACACCACTCCACACCCCTGCTCCCACAAACGCCCACGCATGCGCACGAGAGAGAGAGAGAGAGAGAGAGAGAGACAGTGCGGAGCATTGTAGCTGGATGGAATAAAAACATGAGTATATAAACACAGTGCAGAGCATTGTAGCTAGATGGAATAAATATGTAGATATATAAACACACAGTGCAGAGCATTGTAGCTAGATGGAATAAATATGTAGATATATAAATACACCCAGTGCGGAGCATTGTAGCTAGATGGAATAAATATGTAAATATAGAAACACACACAGTGCGGAGCATTGTTGCTAGATGGGATGAAACAGCATAACCGTCTACTTAGTTATCCTACATGGTATGATTATGTACCCATACATATTCTCACTCTCCATAGCGACCGGTATTTTCCTAGTTGTATGCCGGAGGGGACCATTGTATAAGTCTATTGCGTCTTTTTCATTTAAAACTATTAGGATGTCATGTCTTTTTGCTATCTCTGCGAGCAGCCCTGCTTAGGTTGTACAGTCTGACAGCCGTTGGTAGGAAGGACATGCGAAACCTCTCGGTTGTGCACCTAGGATGATGTAGTCTGCTGCTAAATGAGCTCCTCAGTGCATTCAGTATGTCCTGCATAGGGTGGAACTCGGACTCCATCAGAGATGACAGTTTAGCCACCGTCCTTCTCTCTCCTATCTCCTCCACTGGGTCAAGGCGCTGCCCTAGGACAGAGCTAGCTTTCTTGATCAGTTTGTTCAGTCTCTTCCTATCGGCTGCCGTAATGCCACTGCCCCAGCAGACCACTCCAAAAGTGATGGCTGATGCCACCACCGTGTCATAGAATGTCTTCAGCAGCGCCCCTTGTACACCAAAAGACCTGAGTCTCCTCAGTAGGAACAGCCTGTGCTGTCCCTTCTTGTAGAGTGCATCGGTATTGTGTGACCAGTCTAGTTTATTGTTCAGATGAACACCCAGGTACTTATAGGATGTCACCATCTCAATGTCTTTTCCCTGTATATTTACTGGTGCTGTGAGGGGTTGTCCTTGCCTGCGGCAGTCCACCACCAGCTCCTTAGTTTTCCTCGCGTTGATCTGGAGGCAGTTCCTATGGCACCAGTCGACGAAGTCCTGGATAAGCCCTCTGTACTCAGCTTCATCTCCATTGGAGATGAGGCCAACGATCGCAGAGTCATCAGAGAACTTCTGTAGATGGCAGTGTGTTGTGTTGTGTGAGAAGTCCGCAGTATAAAGGGTGAACAGGAAGGGAGCCAAAACCGTTCCCTGGGGGGCCCCCGTGCTACCAATGATCGTGTCGGACACACAGTCCGGGGTTCTCACAAACTGAGGCCGGTTAGTGAGGTAGTCCAGGATCCATGATGACAGGTGCTGGTCCACCCCTGCGCACAGCAGCTTGTCCTTCAGGATCATCGGTTGGATGGTGTTGAAAGCACTGGAGAAGTCAGAGAACATGATCCTCACCGCATTCCCGGGCTTCTCCAGGTGGGACAGAGAATGGTGAAGGAGGAAGATCACCGCATCCTCCACCCCAATACCATGCTGGTAGGCGAACTGGAGTGGATCCACCGCTGGTCCCACCAGGGGAAGGAGGTGAGCAAGGAGCAGTCTCTCCAGGGTCTTCATCATGTGGGACGTCAAGGCCACTGGTCTGTAGCTGTTCAGGTCTTTGGGGTGGGAAGTCTTTGGTACAGGTACCACACAAGATGTTTTCCACAGCTGTGGTACCCTCCCCAGCTTCAGGCTCAGATTGAAGATGTACTCCACAATCTCACACAGCTGGTCTGCACAGGACTTGAGGAGCTTTGCGCTGATGCCGTCCGGTCCCGACGCCTTCCTCGCGTTGATCTTCCTCAGCTCCGTCCTCACCTGGGTCTTAGTCAGGTTGGGGGGCTGTGTGTTGGGAATGGGGGGATGTTGGTGGAGTGGGGAGTGGGCAGCAGGACTTGATGTCTTTAGAGGCAGCAGTGGTTGTTGTGCAGTCAGGGGGGAGGGCGGTTGGTCAAACCTATTGAAAAACAGATTCAGATTGTTCGCCCACTCCCTGCCCCCCGTGGCCTGGGGGGAGGTATTCTGGAGCCCAGAGATGGTTTTAAGGTTTCTCCAGACCCCGATGATGTCGCTCTGTTGCAGCTTGTCCTCCATCTTCTTCCTGAAGCTGTCCTTGCCTTCTCTGATCTTTCTCCTCAGCTCCCTCTGTACAGACTTCAGCATCTCCCTGTTCCCCGACCTGAAGATCCTCTTCTTCTCTCTGAGAAGTGTTTTTATCTCAGGGTTGATCCAGGGTTTGTTGTTTGAGCAACACCGTATGGTCTTGGTGGGAACAGTGTTGTCCACACAGAAGCTGATGTAGTCCGTGATGGTGTGAGTGAGGCCATCGATGTCCTCTCCATGTGGATCGCAGAGCTGCTCCCAGGTGGTGGTTTCAAAACAGCCCTTTAGAGTGTCCATTGCCTCCTCAGACCATAACTTCACTGTGCGCATGGCCGGAGGTTGTCTGTGCACTAGGGGTTTGTACACCGGCCGGAGATGAACCAAGTTGTGATCCAATCTCCTGAGTGGGGGGAGTTGTAATGAGGTGTGCGCCTCCTTAGTGTTTGCGTAGAATACGTCCAGTATTTTATTGTCTCTAGTGTGGAATGTGACATACTGGGTAAACGTAGGTAGAATGGGAGACAGTGAAACATGATTGAAATTGCCTGAGATGAGGAGAAGAGCATCTGGGTGTTCTGTCTGCAGCCTGCCGGTTACTGAATGGATGACGTCACGTGCTGTCCCAGCGTTCGCTGTCGGATTTGCATAAACAACAATGCAGATCACGTGTGAGTATTCCCTCGGGAGATTTGTAGGCCGCATGCTAACAGCTAGCAACTCAATGTCTTTGCTGCAGTGTCGTTGTTTAACAGTGATATGTCCCGGTCTGCACCAGTTGTTGTTAACATACATTATCACTCCACCGCCCCTTGCTTTGCCACTGTCTTGTGTTCGGTCTGCCCATATCGCGTGAAAACCCTCCAGCTCAATGTTAGCATCTGCTGCTAGTTCAGATAGCCACGTCTCGGTAAACAAAAGGAGAGAGCATTCCCGGTATATGCTATCATAGCGGGAGATAGCCGCTAGCTCATCTACCTTTCCCAGTAACGACCGTACATTCCCCATGACAACGGATGGAAAGGAGGGTCTGTACCTTATATTTCTTGTCTTCCGCCTTACTCCAGCCCGGCAACCACGGTGTTTTCGCCTCAGTTCTCCCGGTATGTCGAGTTTTTCCATTAGCACCGGGTGGCGGTTGAGTGCTAGCAGCTCTTCCCTGCTGTACCGTCTCCTGCTATAAACAGTGGCTCCGTCCACCGGCTCGGGAGACATTTGGGACGATCTGTGTGTCCGTGATATAAATGGAGTGAAAACCGGATCAAAAAGAGAGAGAAGGAAAAAAAAAGACTCAGAATTGAGCCGCTGTTGCAAAAGGCAGCCGACTCGTGTGGCGCCGGAAGTGAAGAATGAATGTGAAGAATGTACATAATAATACTACAGATGCATAATGACAAAAAATGAAAACAGGAACAAAATACAACAGACATGAAAACAAGGAACAAGCGGACAGAAAAACACTAAACTAGACCAGAAACTGAGCACGGCGTCCCTCCATGCCCCAGGTTCATGACAGAAGCTATAGTTGCAACAACATAAAATGTCAAATAAATGGACGAACAAGGCTGTAATCAGCTAAAACTTGAAGTGGATCTTCCATGTTGAGGTTAAAATTTCTGTTTTGAAAAATTATAAACAGCATTATGTCCTGATGGCTCAAAGGTTGGTATGACCTGCGCAAACAGTAATTATTACTACTATCGAGTACTACAGATAGTTGTTATTGCCACTGCTGCTGTACAGACAGCAGAAGCAGTACAGAAATCAGTGCACATTCAAGTTAAAAATTATCGTACACCAAGGTCCATGTGGTTTTCTTAGAATCGTGCGTATCTCAACCGCAGATTTCATCGATCAATCAGTCATTGATAAATGTGATGCCTGGAAAGGATTGTCATTTAAATACCATATCCCACACAGTCAAACAAAAGACATTAACAAATGAGAAACTTCTCTGAAATAGAAATTGACATTATTATAAGAGAAGTGAAAAATAATAAAGTAGTGGTGTGTGGCAACCTCAAAAGGGGCATTAAAGGCAAAAGAACCACAGTTTATGAGTGATCAGTGACCAGCTGATCTCCAGCTGAAGGTTTATATTTAAATCTGTACAGCTGTGATTTAATTGTGTATTTGGGTTATGTTGCCTATATAATCACAATTATTTATATTTATACTGAGGTAAATGAAGTGGTCAAACTTTTTTTGAAGGTCTCTTTTTCGTTGGTTTTTTTTGCCCATTTGAGTGTGATTTCTGTGTTCTCACTAGACGAAATGAAGCACAAAGAAAATGAACTTGAGTTTGATTTCAACAACAAAAAAAATACAAAACAAAATACATACGTACTTCCAAGACATGTTTTAGAAAAAATGTTTTTTTTTAAATTAACCTGCAATTTGCACTTTAAATGAGGTTTTTGTGCAAAATATATGGTTAATGTCTGTAATTTTACATTTCATATAAACGGAATCCAAGCATTTTCTAAAAACTAAGGTGTGCAGAGTATGGGAATTGAACTCCACATATTAATTTAAATCAGTCTGGCTGTGCCTTGTTTTTGGAGTCAAGTCTTTCATTTAGTGACTTCATGAGGAAGCCTGGAAAAGGCCAGGCTCAACACAGCTAGGAGGCTTCTTTTTTTCTTTTTCCTCTCTGTCTTTTGAGAATACCTTAAAGTGCTGAATTATGAAGTATGTGTGAGTTGACTCTGAAGGAAATTAACTGACAGGAATTCATGTGAATTTATGCTTGAGGTGCATCAGCACAAGATTTCAAGTACTTCATTCTGGTGGTGACACCCCCTGTAGAGAGGATTAACTCCAGTGGAATGGAATATTAAACAGCTATTTTAATGTGTGCGTGTGCGCGTGCACGCTCGTGTGTGTGCATGCAAGGGTGAAAAAGGGCTGCAGTAATTCAGCAATTTACTATCCCCTTGTGTGCATGTGTACCATGTTTTGGATCAAATAACTGACTATGTTTTCAGCTGTTGTAATACTTAGTGCTGGGATTAAAAAGCTGTGGCTCCCATGATGAGTGGCTCCCTGTAACTAAGAGAAAAATGTAATATATATATATATATATATATATATATATATCTCCAGAATTTATCAGAAAAATCTTATAAATTTTGTAAGCATTAACTCACAAGTTCATGAGACAAAACAAAATGAATATCATTAAAAAGTTTCAACTGTAAATGGGAAAATTACACAGATTATAAAAAAAGTCATAACTTTAAGCGAAAAGCTCCAAATTTAATCAAAAATCTTCAAATAACATACAGTAAATTTACAAGAAAAAGTCACATATTTAAGAAGAAAGCTAACAAAGCTATAAAGTTACAAAAATTACATGACAAAAATACATGAAAAGAAAATTCTGTAGAATTCTATAATACTGGGGGAAATGGCATAATAGCATGGTAAGTAACATAAAAATGGGGAAAATGGATGAAATAAGCTGGGTAAACAACGGCCAAAATGGATGCTGTCTGCTTGACTACCCTGGAGAAGTGTGGGCTGGAGAGGGTGACTGAGTTCATTGGTGTCTGAAGTTCAATACAGGGTACTTTGAGTTGTGTTGCCAGTCTTTCGAAAGTAGTTTTCTTCAGCTCCAAAAAAGCAGTAGATAAGTGCCCGGAGCTGGGTTGAAGGATGAAAATGGGAAGAAGTTGTTTACTGCTAGGGTGAGAAGTGTGTGTTCCCATCAGTTCCCCTACTGCAACTGGCGGGCAGTGTGTTTGGCATCACCGGGCAATCCGTGAATGCTCCACGCTCATACAGTATAAACACAGACGTATAGTTTAGAGTGACCTACGAACATGGGTTTAGTGGAGTCGGTGGAAATGGGAGGTGGGAAGCCGCTGACGCTGCTAAGAACTGTCTCATCCCAACCCCCAAAGTCTCCAGAATACTCAGCCACTGAGCACATGCTCTGTCAGAGGTTAAGGAAGCATTGCCTTCTCGGTCAGAATGGTCAGAAACATGGGACTGTCAACAATGGCCTTGCCCAAGTAAGAGACGTCTGTTATGTATCAAAAGAGCGAGACGTGAGCCATCCTATGCCGAGCAATGAACTGAACTTTATTGTCACAAGTAGAACTTATACACACTGGCCATAGCCCGCCTGACATCACCACCTTGTGCACCCAGCGCTGGCTATGGCAAGCATCAAAAGCCAAATTCCCACACAACAACCCCCCTTCACAAACTGTAGAGCCATATATAATAGTCTAAACCTCCCCCAAAATCAGCAAACCAAATACCCCCCCCCCCCCCCAAAAAAAAACAACAAAACAAAACACATAAGTAACACAGAAACCTCTTGCTTTTAATAATAAAACAAAACAAATGATTAACTGGGCACCTGGGTGGACTGCCAGCATGCCCGTGTGCCAAGGTGGATTATTCTGCCACCTACTGGTCAGCGTGTCCTAACTAACCAAGTCCTTGTCCTGGTACCTTGGTACCTTGGCCTCTGACGGTTTCTCGCCGAGTGCCTCACAGATGGAGGTCCTGCTACAGGCTCCGTCGGCCATACCCACGCGCCCCCCAGCATCCCATCAGTCAAGTCCCAACCAGTGTCCCTCTCGTCCGCTGGAGCCCCTGGATCCTGGGTCGGTAAAGATTTCCTGAGGTGGCTGGAATGCCATTGTGACCCGTCCGAGAGGCGGAACGTGTCCGGGCCCAACTGCTCCATGATTTGCAGTGGTCCCATCCAGAATGGCTGCAGCTTATGTGTGCTGTTGCGGGCCTGATCCTAACCCAGTCTGACACACCAAGTCCATGAGTCCTTGCCCTATGCTTCCTGTCGAAGCGCTGCTTCATCTTTTACTGTTGTTCGAGGACCCAACCAGAGGAAGGGTCAGGGGGGGCGCAGCCGATCCAGGGGCAGATGTAACTCGCAACACAGCATGAGCTTCACTGGGGAACACCCCGTCTTGGCATGAGCCATTGCCCTATAATGGAGGAGTGTGTTCTGAAGGGCATCAAAGAACAAGAAGCCATCCAACAGGTGTGCTCATAGTCCATTCTTTAGCGTCTTGTTGAAACGCTTCACACCCCCATTAGCTTGAGGATGATAGAACGCGGTTCTAATGTGCTCCAAGCCCCTTTCACCCCAAAACTCCTCAAACCCCCAGAGATGAACTGCAGCCCACAGTCCATCACAATGGCGCTTGGAAGCCCCCACCTAGCGAACAGTGAAGCGAGAAAACTGGTGACCATGTCAGTTTTGACCAAATTAGCGGGCAACATCTCCGGCCATTTTGAGAACAGATCATGAGCCACCAAAAGGAAATGGCTGTTTGCAGGGGCTGTGTGCAACTTGCCACAGATGTCCAGTTGGATGTGCTTCCAGGGGCCCTCCGGGTATTGTTGCGGTCGAAGTGGCGGGGGAAAGGGAGATGGTACGCCGGTTTTCCCACTCTCTGAACACAGTACACAGTTCTTTATCATAGTCTCAATGTCCTTGTCAATACCCGGCCACCAAACTGAATCCCTGCAGCCTTGTTTCACCTTAACAACCCCTAGATGGCCCTCATGGAGCATAGTCAAAATGCGAACCCTTGGTGACACCGGAACCACTGTGCAGTGTCCTCTCGCCATGCACATGTTGTTCCAGCAGCTCAGTTCATCCTTGACCCTGTGAAAAGGTGCCAGATCACCTTGCATCTTTGTGGGACACCCCCCCCCCCCCGATGAACGATCGCAGTTGAGACAAAGTTGGGTCCCACTCCGACTCCTCCTTGAGTTCCTGGGGGGATACCATGTTCTGGAGGGGTTCGTGCAGCGTGCTGATCAAGTCTGCCTCCAGGAGATCACAGTCATCAGGTTGCACGGTGTTAAGTGTGGCACGGGGCAGAAGGACCGCCACCACATTTTCCTTGCCTGGAGTGAAATGGGTAGTGAAGTTGTAGGCCCGCAGTCTTTCAGCCCAACTGTGGATCCGCAGGGGTCTGTGTTCCGAGCCGGTCATCTCCAGCAGGGTCGTCAGCACCCTCTGGTTCATGCGCAGAGTAAAGTGGCGTCCATAGAGGTAGATGTGCCACCGTTCACATGCCCAAACACATGTGAGCGCTTCCCTCTCACCCACTGCGTATCTCTGTTCCACCGATGTGAGGGACCTCAATGCAAATGCCACCGGGCACTCCGTGCCATTCCGAAGTTGAAACATGACTGCCCCCACTGCTGAGCCAGACACATCACAAGTCACAAAAGTAGGGCATTGAGGGTCAAAATGGGTCAACATCGGGGAGGAGTGAGCTGAGATTTCAGTTTAGCAAAAGCTGCTGAGCAGTCCAGGGTCCATTGCCATGGAGCGTTCTGCTTCAGGAGGGCTCGAAGAGTTTCAATAGTCTCTGAATAATGGGGAATGAAACGTCCGTAAAAATTCGCCTTGCCCAGAAATGATGAAATTTGAGAGGGCGTCATGGTTTCTGGAAGTCACAGAACCACCTTCATGTTCAAGTGCAGGCGCCTCAGGCCCTCAGCAGACAACTGAAATCCCACAAACTCCATGGACTCAGCTGTAAAGATGCCCTTTTCCACGTTCAGCGTAACCCCGTGCTCCATCACTCATTCCAAACGTTTGTCGAGTGCCACCTGTGACGCGCTGAGCACCACAATGTTGTCCAGATACACCACCACACCCTTGAGGCTGGCGAGGATCATGGACATAATTTTTTGGAAAACAACTTCGTGCTAAACTCAGGCCAAAAGGCATACGTGTATATCTGAAAATGGCCATGTGGGTCACAGACGCCGTCAGGTTGCAGCTGGTTGGGTGGGGAGGCACTTGCAGATAACCCTGACGGAGGTCAAGATTCGAAAACACCTTGGAGCTACTGATCATCGTGGTGAGCTCTTCCATTGTGGGTAGTGGATATTTATCCAGAATGATCGCTTTGTTAACCATTCTGAGGTCGATGCATGGTCAGATGCCACCAAACTTCTTTTTGGCCACCACAATATTTGAGATCCATGGTGAGGTGTCCAATCCTTCAATAATGCCAGCACTCAGAAGTTTGTTTAGTTCCTCTATGACGTTGTCCTGCAGGGTGAGTGGTAGCTGGTGAAGAGGTTGAATTGTGGGTGTCACCCCCAGGTCGATGAGTGGACAGTGGTTGAAAGCCGCTACACAGCCCAGGCCCACAAACATTGCCGGTCAGCGAACATGCCAACCAGGGGAAACAGCACTGTGGAGCCCATCGGGTCTGTAATGGAGAATTCTAACTCCCCCAAAAAGTCAATACCCAACAAGTCAGCCCCACGGTGCGAAACCTGAAAGGTGAATGCCGGAATAGTCTTTGGCCCACACACCACAGAGAAACTGACCGTGCCCACCATGCCAATCTTTGCAAGTCCATAGTCAAACATGTTAACAGTGCCTGCCACAATAGTCTTTTTTAGGAAATGTTTTGTTACTGTGGCCACACTCAATATGGACTTCACAGCGCCCGAATCCACTCTAAGTGGCATGTCGACTCCGTCAAGCTGCACAATGTACCATTTTAGCAGCCAATTCTTGGCGTCTGTTACACATAGGGAGGCTACACTCACGGGTCCCAAATCCACTGCCTCATTGGCGGTGCAAACCCTAGCCAGGTGGTTAGCATGACCGCAGTTATGGCACTTTTTCCCCCTAGCGGGGAAGGCGGACATGTTGATTGGGTGATCAGAAGAGCCACAGCTGCCACACAGTCTCTGGGTTACTGCTCCTGCCCATGCCACGGTCCGACCCGTGTGGAAGTCCGCCCCGAGTAGTTAGCTGGGTTGCTATCGGCCTGGCATAGAGAGGGAACTTGGATGGCTAGTTGTTCATTAGCAAGTATTTGCTTCCCTAGCTGGGTGGCGGACTCAATTTGGCTATTCACTTGCATTACTTGACATTGCAAAATTGTCCTTCGTTAACAGTAGCTTCTCCTTTAGACACTCGTTGGTCATGCTATAAGCTAGCTTGTCACAAAGTAGCTCTTCCTCCAAAGGCCCGAAGGTGCATGTGCTCACTAGATTACGACGCTTCATAAGATAATGTTGCGTGGACTCACCCGCTTGCTGACAGCGGTCGAAGAATCTGTATCTTCGTGCCATGATGCTACACTTGTCAACAAAAAACTCATCCATCAGGCACAAACAGTTCTCCAAGGAGCCTGTACTACCCAGTGTGCAAAGCACTCGCTGTCCTTCTTTTCCTAGACAATGAATCAGGACGCTCTTCTGTCTTTCTTCGTCGGTACCGCCCACGCCTGGTGCGATAATATAGGCATCAAAAGCATCCAACCAGCGGCACCACGGTGTGGCTGGCAAACCCGGTGACTCCAGGAATAGACGTGGTGGTCTTGCGCATGCCCCCATGGTTTAATCCTCAGTCGCCAAATGTTATGGGAGGAGAACAAGCTGCTCTACCTGACGGACGCACGCTCGGGGAGGCATTTCCTCGTGGACACCGACGCCCAGAAGAGTTTCCTCCGGCCGACCTACGCTGACCGGCTGGCAGGATCTAGCGGCCCCCCGAGATGCGCGATCTCTCGTTTGTATTCGTCTACCTGGACGATATCCTGTTAGCCAGCGCGTCCGAAGACGAACACGAAACCCACCTCATGACAGTTTTCCGGAGGTTGGAAGAGCACGGGTTAATAATCAACCCAGCGAAATGTCAGTTCGGAGTGACGGATATTGATTTTTTGGGGCACCGCGTCTCTCCCGAAGGAGCAATCCCGCTGCCTGACAAGGTGGTGCAGTGGCGGATTTTCCCCGGCCGCAAACGGTCAGGGCGCTACAAGAATTTTTGGGAATGGTAAACTTTTAAAACCGTTTCCTTCCCCGTGCAGCGCAGCTCATGCAACCATTGTACGCTGCACTCAAAAAACAGAAACCCGTGGATAAGGTCGAATGGACCCTGGAGCGAGAGCGGGCGTTCTTGGAAGTCAAAGCAGCCCTGGCAAACGTTGCATTGCTGCCACATCCAGACCCAATGGCCCGCATAGCGCTCACCACTGACGCTTCAGATGTGGCCATAGGGGCTGTCGTGAAGCAGCGCGTAGCCGGGGCTTGGCAGCCGCTCGCCTTTTTCAGCAGGACTTTGCGCGACAGTGAACGTAAATACAGCGCGTTCAACAGGGAGCTGCTGGCTCTCCACCTGGCCATTCGCCACTTCCAGTTCTGGCTGGAACCGTGGAGGTTTCAGAACCATGGTCAGGCAGGCAGCAGAGACAGCTGGCCGTGATCTCAGAGTTTACTACCGATATTCAGCATGTGTCGGGTAAACTGAATGTAGTGGCAGACTGCCTCTGGCGCGCCGTGGTGGCCCCTGTCTGCGTGGGGATAGATTACGCAGCCATGGCCGCGGAGCAGGTTAGTGATGCGGACGTGCGCGCGCTCCAGTCTGGACCAACAGGGTTAAGGCTGGAGAGCAGGGTGCTGCAAGACGGCATGCCCCCCCTAATCTGCGATGTCTCCACGGGTCACCCACGTCCCGTGGTGCCGGTCGCGTGGCACCGCCGCGTGTTTGACTCGATTCATTCTTTGGCGCACCCGGGAGTGCGCGCGTCGGTCAAAATGGTGGGGGAGAAATTCGTGTGGCCGAGCCTTCGCAAACAAGTGAAAGAGTGGGCGGCAGCCTGCGTGGCGTGCCAACGAGCAAAAGTACAAAGACACATGAAGGCTCCCTTCAAGCCATTTCGTATTCCGGCTAAGAGGTTCGACCATGTTCACATGGACCTCGTGGGCCCCCTCCCGCCATCACAAGGGTGCACACACCTCCTGACAATGGTGGACCGCACCACGCGCTGGCCGGAAGCGGTTCCGCTGGCGGCAACCACGTCCGAGGAGGTGGTGCGCGCTTTTTTAACAATATGGGTAGCGCGTTTTGGAGTCCCGTCGGACATTACGTCCAACAGAGGCCCTCAATTTGTTTCCGAACTCTGGTCAGTGATGGCCCGCAGCCTGGGTATTACAATTCACCGCACAACCGCGTACAACCCCCAGGCAAATGGGTTATGCGAACGTTTTCATAGATCATTGAAAGCGGCTCTCAGGGCTTCATTGACGGATGCAAATTGGGTAGACAGGCTACCGTGGGTTTTATTGGGGTTGCGCTGCACGCCTAAATAGGATCTGGAAGCTTCCCCGGCAGAACTCGTTTTTGCACAACCACTCCGGCTGCCCGGGGAGTTTCTGCCAGATAATCCCGCACCGGGCAGCTGCCCGTCTCAGCTTTTGCAGCGTAGTGCAGACACAGGCACGCTGCCAGGCCCTGCCCACCACAGTTTTCCGCTCGTTTTTGTGCCTAAAACTTTGAAGAACGCGGAGTTCGTTTTTGTCAGACAAGACGCCCACCGCCCTCCACTGTGCCCACCCTATGATGGACCGTTCAGAGTGCTGGAAACAGGGGATAAGCATTTTTTGCTAGACTTGGGGGGTAGGAGGGAAAAAATTGGCATAGACAGACTCAAACCTGCTTTCATTGTGGCGGACGAGCAAGTGCTGTTGGCGAGGGCCCCTCGGCTTGGAAGACCCCCACGGGGAGTTCCCCAGAGAGCCGATGCCTCAGAGCACCCACACGGACAGACAGAAAGGTTTTTCCCCCAAACAACAGCCCCCCAAAGGCAGGGCAGAGCCGCGGAGGCGGCGAATTCTGGTTACAGCAGATATGGGAGAAGACTGAAGCCCAAGCAGCATGTGGACTGATATTAATGGTTCTATCACAGCATGTGGACTACTATCCTTTTGTCCTATCTAAGTTGTTGGGGGGGGGGGGTGGCAACCTGGGGAGAGCCTAATTGTATACCATCTTAGACAAGAACAAAGGACAAGCAGATCATCTTTTGTGTGTGAGAAGATTCTAGATACCCTAGTAAGATAACAGGGAGGTGTTAAGGATGAGTGGGTTGATTGCGATTGGACGAGAAGATCATCTTTTGTGTGTGAGAAGATTCTAGAAGAATGTCATGGTATTTAAGAGAAGAGCTTCTACTTGAATGTCATTCTGTCTATGCTTGATGTGAGAGATGTGTAATAAATCGGCTGAAACAAATCTGCCTCTTCATTTACACGCTCCACAATGTATCAAAAGAGTGAGACGTGAGCCATCCTATGCCAAGCAATGAACTGAACTTTATTGTCACAAGTAGAACTTATATACACTGGCCGTAGCCCGCCTGGTGTCACCACGTTGTGAGCCTGGTGCTGGCTACAGCAAGCCACAAAAGTCAAATCCCCACACAACACCCACACACAACTTATTTTACTGCTATCAGAGGGAAAATCCTCCGGTACCAGCTGTAAAACAAGTTGCGACTATAATAAGAACACCCTCCCCTCCTAAAGTTTACTGTTTTAGCAAGCAGATGTTGACCGTGGATGAGGAGAAAATGGAGGTAAGACCATTGAGTGAGGTGGTGAGATTATCAAGGCGATCTGAGACTCTGGTTAGCTGCGGTTAGAGTCACATTTAACTGGTAGGAGACCTGACCTAATCGTGCTCAGCTACACCTATGTAAATGGGCTGCTAGCATTCCCCACACCGTGTCTACTGGGTTTTGTTGACAGAGATGCACTAACATACACTACTCACAAAAAGTTATAGATATTTGGCTTTCGGGTGAAATTTCACGATGCACCTAAAATGCACTATTGTGGAGCGTGTAAATGAAGAGGCGGATTTGACTCAGACGATTTATTACACATCTCACACAACAAGCATAGACAGAATGACATCTCAGCAGAGACTCTTCTCTTAAATAACATGGCATTCCTCTAGAAGCTTATAACACACAAAAGGTCACATTGCATTCACTTCATTCATCCTTCACACCTCCCTGTTATCTCACCAGGGAACCTCTGCTCTTTGTTCTTGTCTAAGATGGTACACAATTATGCTCTCTCCATGTGCCGCCATACCACCCCCCCCCCCCCCGAGCATCTTGGATAGAACAATAGAATAACAGTCCGTATGCTGTGATAGAACCATTAAACATCAGTCCACATGCTGCTTGGGCTTCAGTCTTCTCCCGTATCTGCTGTAACCAGGATTCACCGCCTCCGCGGCGCTGTCATGCTGGGGGGTTGATGTTTGAGGGGGAAAACTTTTTGTCTGTCCGTGTGGGTGCTCTGGGGAATCTTTTCTCTGGGGAGCTCCCCGTGGGGGTCTTCCACGCCGAGGGGCCCTCGCCAACAGCACTTGCTCGTCCGCCACCAGCGGGTTTGAGTCTGTCTATGCCAATCTTTTCCTTCCTACCCCCCAAATCTAGCAAAAAATGCTTATCCCCTGTTTCCAGCACTCTGAACGGTCCATCATAGGGTGGGTGCAGTGGAGGGCGGTGGGCGTCGTGTCTGACAAACACGAACTCCGCGTTTTTCAAAGTTTTAGGCACAAAAACGCGCGGAAAACTGTGGTGGGCAGGGCCCGGCAGCATGCTTGTGTCTATGTTACGCTGCAACAGCTGAGACGGGGAGCTGCCCGGCGCGGGATTATCTGGCAGAAACTCCCCGGGCAGCCGGAGTGGTTGCGCAAAAACAAATTCTGACGGGGAAGCTTCCAGATCCTCTTTAGGCGCAGAACGTAACCCCAATAAAACCCACGGTAGCTTGTCTACTCAATTTGCATCCGTCAGTGAAGCCCTGAGAGCCGCTTTCAATGATCTATGAAAATGTTCGCATAACCCATTAGCCTGTGGATTGTACGCGGTTGTGCGGTGAATTGTGACACCCAGGCCATTGTTGACCAGAGTTCGGAAACAAATTGAGGGCCTCTGTCGGACGTAATGTCCGACGGGACTCCAAAACGCGCCACCCATGCTGTTAAAAACGCGTGTGCCACCTCCTCGGCCGTGGTTGCCGCTAGTGGAACCGCTTCTGGCCAGCACGTGGTGCGGTCCACCATTGTCAGGAGGTGCGTGTACCCCTGTGATGGCGGGAGGGGGCCCACGAGGTCCACGTGGACATGGTCGATCCTCTTAGCTGGAATGCGAAACGGCTCCAAGGGAGCCTTCGTGTGTCTGTGTACTTTGGTTCATTGGCACGCCACGCAGGCTGCCGCCCACTCTTTCACTTGTTTGCGAAGGCTCGGCCACACAAATTTCTCTCCTACCATTTTGACTGACGCGCGCACTCCTGGGTGTGCCAAAGAGTGAACTGACTCAAACACGTGGCGGCGCCACGCGGCCGGGACCACGGGACGTGGGCGACCCGTGGAGACATCGCAGATTAGGGGGGCATGCCATCCTGCAGCACCCTGCTCTCCAGCCTTCACCCTGTTGGTCCAGACTGGAGCGCGCGCACGTCCGCATCACTAACCTGCTCCGTGGCCATGGCTGCGTAATCTATCCCCACGCAGACCGGGGCCACCACGGTGCACCAGAGGCAGTCTGCCACTACATTCAGTTTGCCCGACACATGCTGAATATCGGTAGTAAACTCTGAGATCACGGCCAGCTGTCTCTGCTGCCGGCCTGACCACAGTTCTGAAACCTTGGCCATCGCGAATGTTAGCGGCTTGTGGTCAACGAACGTGGTGAAACTGCGCCCTTCCAGCCAGAACTGGAAGTGGCGAATGGCCAGGTGGAGAGCCAGCAACTCTCTGTCGAACGCGCTGTATTTACAATCACTGTCGTGCAAAGTCCTGCTGAAAAAGGTGAGCGGCTGCCAAGCCCCGGCTACGCGCTGCTCCACGACAGCCCCTATGGCCACATCTGAAGCATCAGTGGTGAGCGCTATGCGGGCCGTTGGGTCTGGATGTGGCAGCAATGCGGCGTTTGCCAGGGCTGCTTTGACTTCCAAGAACGCCCGCTCTCGCTCCGGGGCCCATTCGACCCTATCCGCGGGTTTCTGTTTTTTGTGCGCAGCGTACAGTGGTTGCATGAGCTGTGCTACGCGGGGAAGGAAACGGTTATAAAAGTTCACCATTCCCCAAAATTCTTGTAGCGCCCTGACCGTTTGCGGCCGGGGAAAATCTGCCACTGCGCGCACTTTGTCAGGCAGCGGGATCGCTCCTTCGGGAGAGACGCGGTGCCCCAAAAAATCAATCCCCGTCACCCCGAACTGACATTTCGCTGGGTTGTTTATTAACCCGTGCTCTTCCAACCTCCAGAAAACCGTCATGAGGTGGGTTTCGTGTTAGTCTTCGGACGCGCTGGCTACTAAGATATCGTCCAGGTAGATGAACACGAAAGGGAGATCGTGCAGCACTGCATCCATCATGCATTGGAATGTCTGTGCAGCCCCTTTAAGCCCAAATGGCATGCGCAAAACCTCGAATAAACCGAACGGAGTTATTACCGCTGTTTTGGGTATGTCCTCAGCGCGCACTGGGACTTGGTGGTAACCGCGGACCAGGTCTATTTTAGAAAAAATGCACTCTCCTGCAAGGTGAACGGAAAAATCCTGAATGTGAGGAATTGGGTAGCGATCGTGCGCTGTGGCGTTGTTCAACCTGCGGAAATCCCCACAAGGTCGCCACGACCCCTCAGCTTTAGGGACCATGTGTAGCGGGGAAGCCCATGGGCTGTTTGAACGCCTGATGATGCCCAACCTCTCCAGGTTGGCGAACTCCTCGCGCGCTATGGCCAGTTTAGCTGCGTCCAAGCGCCGAGGTCTTGCAAAAACGGGCGGCCCGGTGGTGGTGATAAAATGCTCCACCCCGTGTTTAGCGACGGCTGCCAAAAACATCGGGATTGTGAGTGCTGGGAACTGAGTGAGCAATGTGTGGAACTTACCGCATGTAGCTGTGACGTTGGCTTGTGCTGTTGTCCGGGTCACTCGAGCTATACAGGGGAGAGAGTCAAAGGACAGTGCATTAACCAGGTGTCTGTTAGCGACATCTACCAACAAACCATGTGCACACAGAAAATCAGCCCCCAGTATATGGTAATTCAATGCTGCTATGACAAAAGTCCACTCAAATGTACGGCCTTGTAGAGACAAGAGTAGAGTCCTCTCACCAAAGGTCTTAATCTCTGAGCCGTTTGCTGCCGCCATCTCGGGGCCGCTAGATCCTGCCAGCCGGTCAGCGTAGGTCGGCCGGATGAAACTCTTCTGGGCGCCGGTGTCCACGAGGAAATGCCTCCCCGAGTGCGTCCATCAAGTAGAGCAGCTTGTTCTCCTCCCCAAGGGTCGCGGCTGCTACCGACCCCCGGTCTTGGTGTTTCCCGAGTCGCTTGAATTGGCACGGTGGTATACATTTGTGTGCCCTCTCTGCGAAGCGGCGGTGGTAGAAACAAAGCATGTCTCCCCCACGTTCCTTGGCCCCCGCTGCTGCTGCCGTCGGCGACTCCTCGCCTCCTCCGGTCGTCGCGTCGAGCTCCGTCGCTGCCGCAATGGTCGTGAACGCCCTGGTGGCGACGATGATCCGGTCTGCTTCCCGAGCTAGTGCACGATAGTCCCGCTTGGCCAGCAACGGCGAATTGGCCAGGGTCGCTCTCGCTGCTGTCGGAAGGTTCCGGAGGAAGAGGTGGGTAAAAATAAAATGGTCGTCGTCTGTGCCCTTTAACCTCAGCATCTTCTCCATCAGGTCTATGGCCGACCCGTCTCCCCACTCAATCCGCGTCAGGAGTCTCTCTGCTCTCTCACCATCCGAGAGTGTGTCGTGCTGGATGAGCGCAGCCTTCAGCGCCTCGTACTTGCCGTCGGTTGGTGGCTGATTGAGCAGGCTCTCTATGTGCTGAGCCGTGCGGGCGTCGAGCGCTGCGACCACAGAGTGGAGCTTGGTGTCATCCGCCGATATCCCCCGGAGGGCGAACTGCGCCTCGATGAGGTGGAACCAGGAGCACGGGTTGTGCTGCCAAAAATCCGGTAGCTTGATCGCAACAGCACATGCGTGGCTGGGGGTTCCCGTCGAGGTTGGCTCCGGGGATCTTTCTTCGTGCTCCATGATTCGTCTTGGGTCACCAGTGTGGAGCGTGTAAATGAAGAGGCGGATTTGACTCAGGCGATTTATTACACATCTCACACAACAAGCATAGATAGAATGACATCTCAGCAGAGACTCTTCTCTTAAATAACATGGCATTCCTCTAGAAGCTTATAACACACAAAAAGTCACATTGCATTCACTTCATTCATCCTTCACACCTCCCTGTTATCTCACCAGGGAACCTCTGCTCTTTGTTCTTGTCTAAGATGGTACACAATTATACTCTCCCCATGTGCCGCCATACCATAACCTTTAAAGGTGAACTTAATTTAGATCTACTTTATTGATCCCAAACTGGGAAATTACGGTTTTCATTCAAATCACAATTTGACCTTCTCTAAACCTTTTGAATGCCAATGTTGATCTGTTTAATGTTTCAGTACTTTCTGCATAACTTGCTTTTCTCTACCAAGGTGCTTAATGGCAAAATTCACAGCAGATGTTTGATCCATGAATCGACTAATAAATTTTCTGGTTCAATTAGAACTGGTATTTAAACAGCCCTCTTCATGCCCTCAATTTCCCCTCTGGGGATCAATAAAGTATAAAAAAATCAAATCAACTCAAAATCATGCTATTCATTGTTTGATATCATGAGACCAAGACGGCACCTAACAATGGATCAACAGTACCTCACTGCTGCAAGGCTTCAAACAGGATGTTCTCATAGGGAAGTTTCCACTGAGCTTAGAGTGTCACAGAGTGTCATCAGCAGGTTGAAAAAGAGATACAGAGAAACTGGAAGATTCACAGAAAGGTATAGAAATGGATGTTCTTTGACCATATCGTTCACTGATGACTGCTTCATTGTGAACAGTGCCCTATGGAACCAGATGATGAACACCACTCAACTCCAGGCACATTTAAGAGAGGTGAGAGGCACCCACGAGTCACATCAGACCATTCAAAATCATTTACATCAGCATGCTAGACAACCTGCAAAGGTACCTGACCACACCACCAGGCACAGGCATCATCGTCTTGCATGGGCCAGGGATCATTTATGCTGGACAAGGGACCAGTGGCCATCAGTGCTGTTCTCTGATGAAAGTCGAATCACGCTGAGCAGAAATAATGGCCACCAGTGATGTTGGAGACATCAAGGAGAGTGCTATGCATCAGCCACTGTTGTCACCAGATGAGCCTTTGGTGGAGGTGGTGTTACAGTCTGTGCAGGTGTGTCTAGTCTATACAGAACTACCCTACACCTTGTGAATGGTACAGTGAAAAGCCAACACTACCTGAATAACATCAGTAATCCAGTCATCGTGCCCCTGCATGAACAACATGCCTAATTTCATCTTCATGGATGACAATGGTCAAGCTCATCGAGGTTGCATCATTAGGGAATGGTTGCTGGAGGCTGGGGTACCTCAAATGGAGCATCCTGCACTTTCTCTAGACCTTAATCCCATAGAAAACCTATGGGATCAGCTGAGCCACCATGTAGAGGCTCGTATCCCTGCACCTCACAACTTCAATGACCTGAGGGCTGCCCTTCAAGGAAAGTGGAATGCCAAGCCTCAGCAGACAATAAGTCGACTTGTGAACAGCATGAGACGTCATTGTCAAGCTGTAATTGATGCTCAAGGGCACATGACCAGTTATTGAGACATTGCCATTGTTGGTTGTGGTATACCCACCACTGTTGTTGGCTTTTGTTTCAAAAAATTGTTTGAGATGAGGAAATCACCATTGCACACTTGTACTTAAATGCCCTACTTTCATGATATAATGCACTGTACCGTTAACTTTTTACATTTTTTATAAATTTCACCGGAAAGCCAAATATCCCTAACTTTTTGTGAGTAGTGTATTTCACTATAAACAGGGACAGATGCAGACAAACGAGGCACAGAAACAGATTGCAGTTTCAGTGAGTTTATTTACAAAGTGAATAGTGATAATGCATGTCATGCGGCGAATACCTGGTAACCCCTGCAGAAGAGACAGAAGGGAAATATAGTAAGTACTGTATATGAATGATGAACTGCCTCACTATAATGATTAATTTAATGATAAACTTACGGTAGCTGGTGTCATCAGAGTACGGTAGGTATTTACCTTTGGAAGCAGTTTCAGGTCCGTGACAGTCTTGCAGATCCTGCAGGCTTCAGTCCTGTGAGTGTTGCTGCTAAAGACCTGGTAAGCTGAGCCGAGGCTGCAAAGGTGAAGCTTGGTACAACCAGTTATATTACAGGGTTGGAGTTTGGGGACTAATGGCCAGGGGTGAAATGCTGAGGGTCCAGAATCCCCCAGGGGGAATCCAGTCCACCTGTGTACAGGTAGGAGGTCCAAGAAAAGACTAGGCAAAGAGAGCATTTGGCAAGGAGGAGCGAGTTTGAGCACTTAAGATTTCCAATGGTGAAGAGGAGGGTAGGGGGCACGAAGAGAGATCTGGCTGCATACAGTGAGGAGGACTGCACCAGACTGCTGGGGCAGTGAGTCTAACATCTCTGTGCAGAATTGAGGTTGACTTCCTCCTTTTAAAGGCAGGATGGTAATCACTGCGCAAATTACGCAGCTGCAGTAATTACCAGCAGGAGGATAATAGTGTGCGTAGCCAGAATACTACAGTTATGTTTGAGTTTACAACATTATCTGGCAGAGGACACAGTTGGTAAAATTTCACTGCCTCCTCCAGAAACTGCACCCTGAAGACAGTTTTCTGTCCAGTGTCGTGAGTGGCTTGCTTTCATTAGCAACAGAGTAGCAGGATGTCACGGGTGGATAGAAACCACAGCCATTGTGTTTCAGCTGTTGAACATTGCCCATCTATCTCTGGAGAATGGCAGTCTCATTTTCAAACAATTTATTTTTTATTGTTGATGCTTACTCCCCTTGGTGGCAGAATCTTGATGCTGACTTAAACGTCAAATTTTTCACATGAGTTAGCAATGTTTAACTCACATGGATGTGAATTGAAATGGCTGCACGGTGGCGCAGTGGTTTAGCACTGTGGCAGCACAGTTTTACCCTCGGCCGGGGGATCGCGGGGGATCATGAGATCGTGGGTTCGATCCCAGCCCCCGACCAACAGTGAGCTGTGTGGAGTTTGCATGTTCTCCCCGTGTTGCACGGGTTTACTCCGGGATTTCTCCGGTTTCCTCCCGCACACCAAAAACATGTAGGTTTAGGGCGCTCGCGCACGCAGCGACCAGCAGCCCGTGGCTTGTCACCAGACTGCAAACCAAGTCTACCTACGGGTACAAATAAGTAACAAAAAAAAATAAAATAAAAATAATTCACATGTATTTGTGTTGTCCATGGTGAATATGCATGTGTTCATTTTTTTTTCCATTGGCTTTGTATGTAATCATGTCGCATGAAAAATTCACTTTGCATTTGGTCAAAACACACCTTTAGAAAACATGTAAAACGTGGACCCCCCCCCCCATGTAGTGGATACATGTGTCACTAATGGAATACAACTTCACGAGACAAGCATTGTAAACAATGCCTACTGTAAAGGTGTGTGGCATATGACCCAAAAGCAAACATTGGAGGGAATGATAAATGAAGTGAACAATAATCTTTATTACAATTATTGTGCAAGATAATGTGCAAAGATGATAATCTCGCAGATATGGCAACCCTACGAGGAGAGAGTAGAGGGACAGGTAAGTATAAATGAAAACCAGCATGATGAGGTCTTAAAGTTAGTTTCTTTGTGCCAACACTTCTGCAGGGGAGAGCCGCCGGGAGCAGGTGAAGGACCTCCATAGTGGGGAAGCAGGTTGCCAGGGAGAAAAGTGCTGAGGTGCTGCAGGGGAGTTTCCAAGGCATTGTTGTAGACAGGCTAGCCAGGCCTGAGTTCTGGGGAGTGCGAGTAAAAAGCAGTGGAGATAAAAGGTGGTAAGTGGACTTACTTGGGGGGTGAGGGTGTGCACAGTCCAAAAACATCCAAATCCAATCCGTAAGGCTATTTCCTGAATCCAGAGGCATGCAGGGGTTGGTGCATGGCAGGTTAGACCAAGGCTGGCAGACAATTCCAATACAGCAAGCAGTCTCGGGATCTTGGGCAAACAAAAGGTCAAAAGCACAACAAGGCAGAATAAACAATGATGCTGAGCTCAGACAGGATAAAAGCTGTGTGCAGATTAACATCACCAGGTAAAGTGAAGGGAAAAGGCCCTATTTAAAGGGCCTCTCTGATTGGCAGCAGGTGGTAACAAGGCTGCAGGAAGCGAGCCTAATCAGAGGGAGAGAGGGAGGCAGAGTACACACAGAAACCATTACACCTTGATTGATTGATTGATTTGATTGATTTTATTTATTTGAACATCTAGACAAAAAATATATATTTTTTTTGAAAACAAATCAAAACCAAAAAATAAAATGTTCAAAAGGAGTGGGAAGAAGCTAACACTTATTATTCTGTCCTGGTAATACGGCTGGGTATTGTAGACAGATAGCGAACAATAAAGACAGCAGGCTGATTCCAGGTTGACTGATTTACTGAAATCGTTTTTGTCTTGTTTGTCTTTTCTTTTTTGTCTTTTTCTTGTAAAACTGAAACACAATGAAATATACATAATACAGAATGTTACATAAGAAATAATAATACAACACTCTGTATATAAACAGTTTCTCTTTTTACAGGCACTTAACTCAGGTAAGTAATTTGCTCTACAGATTCAAACTAAGGTAAGTATTTCACAGTTTCCACAGGTTACAAGTTAAGGTAAGTTAAATCAGGTAAGTATTACGAAATTATACTAACACATTTTTATTTTACAGAGGACAGCCACACAGCTAAGTAAGCAGGTAAGCATAGCCAAATGAATAGCTAACTAGCTTTCACACGAAGCACCATTACAACACAATATAACTTGGGCTAACAAAGGCTAAATGACTCAGCAGTTAGCTAAGTACCATTGCAAACGATTAGCCATTAACACCTTTTAATCGCGATCTTTTTATAGCTTAAATTTAGCGTTTTTAACATCATATTCCAAACTATGGTCATCTTAAACAAGTATTACAACAATTTTCAGCATTAACTTACTGTTGGTTCCACTCCTAGGTTAGTACAACCAAATTTCTGGCGAGCACATTTTCACATTGCTTTCATCATGGCAGATTGAACAAAGAAAAAGGGTTTTTATAGGAAACAGGAAGTAGCTACAATTAAAGGTGCAGTAATGCAAACTACCACTAGAGGGAACATACCCCACCCAATATCTGACAGGTCAGCACACTCCCCGCTTGGTATACATGTATACCACTATTTACTCTTCTCTAGTGACATCAATAGCACAACATCAGAGATGGGTCTAAGGTACTCTTTAACTACCCCTTGGCTAGAGGTCTTAACTGTGACCTTACGGACCTTGTTGTCTGAACTAGGAATGGCCTTAACTATTCGCCCTAGAGGCCACATGTTGCGCTTTGCTTGATTGTCCTTTATCAAAACAATGTCACCTTCCTGGAGACTGGACTTCTCGGAGGTCCACTTCCTCCGTGGTTGAAGTGTGGCCAGGTACTCCGACCGCCACCTCTTCCAGAAGGAGTCCGCCAAGCTCTGGACCTGGCGCCACTGGACCTGGCTGAGGTGATCCAGGTCGAAGTCTCCCAGGGGTGCAGGACTGACACTCGCCTTCTGGGAGAGCAGAGTGGCAGGTGAGAGGATTTCAGGTACCTCTGCATCGTTGGAGACTGGGACTAGCGGGCGTGTATTCATGATAGCTATAACCTCAGCCATCAAGGTTGTAAGGACTTCATGAGACAGTCGGGTAGCACCATCCTTCGCAAGCAGTCCATCCAGTATGCGTCTTGCCACTCCAATTAACCTCTCCCAGGCTCCACCCATGTTTGAAGAATGGGGAGCATTGAAGGTCCATGTACATCCCTGCTCTTGCAGATAGTTCTTGATCTCAGGATCTTCAGAGGAGATGTCTCTCACCAATGCCTTTCCCTGGACAGTGATGGGAGAAGCAAATCCAAGGGGATCGTAAAGACTGTTCATGGTGGACAGCATACCTCTCCGACTAAATGGCTTAATGTCTCTTGAGACTCGGAATGTGAAGCTGTCAGTCTGGAGCATCCAGTTCAGGCCTAAGCTCCTTTGAAGGGGCAATGGGTCTGCTCCCAGATCGAGATCTTTCAGGTCACTTGCTTGTTCCTCCACTGGGAAAGCCTCCATGACCCTCGGACTGTTTGAGGCGATCTTGTGGAGTTTTAAGTTGCTCTCAGCTAGCAGAGCCTTGGTTCGCTGCAGGAGATCGATCACCTCATGCTCCTTGGCCAATGACGTGAGCCCATCGTCGACGTAAAAGTTCCTGAAGATGAACTCCTTTGCATCACTACCATGCTCAGCTTCTCCTTGCTCTGCAGCTCTCCTCAGCCCATAAGTCGCTACTGCTGGAGACGGGCTGTTGCCGAATACATGCACAGTCATCCAGTAGTCAATGATGTCCTTGTCTGGATCATTGTCTTTGTGCCAGAGAAACCTGAGGAAGTGGCGGTGGTCCTCTCTGACCTTGAACCCATAGAACATTTGCTCTATGTCGGCGGTAGCAGCAATTTGTTCTCTTCTGAACCGTAATAGGACTCCTATTAGTGTGTTGTTCAGGTTGGGTCCACTGAGAAGCACATCATTCAATGATGTCCCCTTGTACTCCGCGCTGGAGTCAAATACAACTCTTATTTTTCCCGGCTTCTGGGGGTGGTATACGCCAAATGTCGGCAGATACCAGCACTCCTGCCCGAGCTGTAGTGGAGGAGCTGGCTCGGCCTGTTGGTTGTCAATGACCTTTTGCATAAAATCAAAGAAGTGCTGTTTCATGTCAGGTTTCTTTCCTGAATGAGCGTTGGAGGGATTGGAGTCTTTGAGCAGCCTGCTCTCTGTTGCACGGAAGACGCTTACGAGGAGTATGAAAGGGTAGTGGCGCCACCCAGTGGTTTTCATTGTCCATATACACCTCGTCTTCCATTATTCTCAGAAACTCACTGTCATCTACTGACATGGCTGGTTTGTTGTCGGCTGGTGTTGTCTGGAACACACTTTCACCAAAACCATCCCTACATGTCTCTGGAATGGCTTCCTCACTGCGAGTTGGGAACTGAAGGCTGCACTGAATCGGTTCACTGGGTCTCTCCTTGATGTGAATGCTGTTAGTGCAGGGCTTAAAGAAGGAAGGGTGTCCATTTTGGAGGACATGGGTCTTATAAGCATTGACTTCCTGAGTCTTGTGAGCGTCACCCAGACACAGCTCTCCCACTATGACCCAGCCGAGATCAAGGCGCTGAGCGTATGGCGAGTTGTGTGGTCCGTTGCGCTGCTCTCGCACCTTGTGCAAGCTCAAAACATCTCGGCCTAGTAGCAGAAGAATGGGTGCACTGTTGTCAAGTGCAGGGATTTTGTCAGCCACTGGTCTGAGGTGAGGGAAATATTGTGCGCACTCAGGGGTCGGGATCTCTGACCGGTCACCAGGTAAGTATTCACACTCCAGCAATGTGGGCAGTGTGACCTTGGTCTTCCCATCGAGAGATTCCACAATGATGTTGGTTGCTTTCCTTCCTGCAGTCTCCACTCTACCTGAGCATGTTTTTAGCGTGTAGGGGGATGCCCTGCTGTTAATACCCAACAGACTGAAGAACTCAGATTTCACTAAAGACCTATTGCTTTGGTCATCGAGTACAGCATATACTATGTGAGACTTGCTTGGATTATCAGCATGGGAAACCTTGACCAAGCAGATTTTAGAACAGGATCTAGGCTGGGGTGCATCGCCACATATCTCTGTGCACTTAGAAGTGACAACAGGAGTTGCTGCAACTTCACTCTCCCCGCTTTGCTCCCCTCCTTGCTCCCCGCTCTGGTCATTCCCAGGTGAGTGCCCAGCCTGCCCATGAGGCGACCATGGTGCTGGACCAGGATGCATCGCCGAAGTGTGCTTGTCACTCTCACACTCTCTGCATTTGAGTGCGGTCTTACAGTCTTTGGCAATGTGCTTGGTGCTGGCACAACATCTAAAGCAGATCGAGTTCTCCTTTAAGTACGCTTTCCTCTCATCCAGGTGCTTTCCTCGGAGCCCAGGGCATTTTGTGAGCGGATGTGGTTTGTTGTGGATTGGACATTCTTTGTCCGGTTCAGTTTTCTTCACAGATGTGCTGTCCCGAGATGCACCACCTGCGGCTGTGACATCAGTTTTCCTCACTGTTACAGCGGATTTGTAGATGTGTTTTTGGTCTTTCTCACCTTTTGACTGATTGGGAGTAGAGGAAAGGTTGAATGCGAAACTGGGGTCATTGCGAGTCTTAGCTTGAGAACATACAAATTCCACAAAGTAGCTGAATGGTGGGAAAGGCACATGATAAACTTCCTTGTACCTGGATCCCTGTGTCATCCAGCGTTCACGAAGTGAGAATGGAAGCTTCTCCACAATTGGATTTACCCCTCGAGCTGTATCAAGATACATGAGCCCAGGTAAGAATCCCTCTGACTTAGCAGCTTGTAGCTCTTTTAACAAGTCTCCTAACTCTCTGAGCTTGTGTGTCTCTTTGTTAGAGATGACTGGGACGGCGTCCAATTTTTTCATTAGGGCACTTTCAATCACCTCTGGGCTTCCATAAGTTTCCTCCAAGCGTTCCCATACCGTCCACACACCTAGTCTAGGATTGTTTACATGCACAGACCTGATCCTCATGGCTTGAGCTGACGACTTGGGCCCCAACCATTTGATCAGTAGGTTGAGCTCTTCTTGCTCCGAGAGGTTAAGCTCCTTTGTGGCTGCTAGGAAGGAGGCCTTCCACGCCCAGTAGTTTTCTGGGCAGTCGTCAAAGGTAAGGAGTCCTGAGCTCACCATCTCTTTTCTCATGAGATACTGGGCCAAGACATGGGTTTGTGTTGATGGAGGTGAGGATTTGTTTCCCTGGTTGGGATGAGAGGCTGGAGGGTTAGCTGCAGTGTCTCTCCTTTTAATGTCAGGGAGAACAGGCGAATGTTCCTGCTTTGGAACAAATGGCCTTGGGGCAGAATGAGGAACGTTGTGTCCAACCATCATGGGCTTGTGTTCATTTCTGTCCACGAAAGACTCATACAGTGAATCTTGTTCTTTAATGCTAAGGAGGTGTGAATTCACCGGTGCTTGATGATCAATTTGTTGCTGTGGAGTTGGGCCTGGTTGCAACTGTGGTGCATGTGCATCGAATGGCTGTGTTTCCACGTAGCGTCGTGTGCGTCTCACTGGATCATCAAGGGCTAGATTCTGTAGCTCACCAAGAGAGTCGCTGTGTCTTGGATCGAGCTCTGCTGCTGCAGCTTCTTCCAATATAGCTGCCTCTCTTGATGCTGCAGTTGCTTCTTTCTCTTGTTGTAGCACGTGAAGATTTGCGTCTATTGAAGCCCTTTCTTTAATCATGGCAACCTCTACTGAAGCCCTTTGTTTCATCATGGCTGCCTCCTTCTCTGCAAAGGATGCTTTGACTTTAGCTGCTTCAGCCTTAGCTCTGGCTCTTGCTGCAACGATGCTGGCAGATGACCAGGTTGATGCCCTGGAGGACTTGTGTGAATTTGAGGCTTGAGACCTTGTCTCCAACTGAGACGGACGGTCCTCCTCACCAGTGTGGCTCATCTTGGCTTGCTTCTGTGTGCTGTTCACCGTATTTCAGCTGCCTATCCCTGCTGCGTGGTCAACATTTTACTATTCTGTCCTGGTAATACGGCTGGGTATTGTAGACAGATAGCGAACAATAAAGACAGCAGGCTGATTCCAGGTTGACTGATTTACTGAAATCGTTTTTGTCTTGTTTGTCTTTTTTCTTTTTTGTCTTTTTCTTGTAAAACTGAAACACAATGAAATATACATAATACAGAATGTTACATAAGAAATAATAATACAACACTCAGTATATAAACAGTTTCTCTTATTACAGGCACTTAACTCAGGTAAGTAATTTGCTCTACAGATTCAAACTAAGGTAAGTATTTCACAGTTTCCACAGGTTACAAGTTAAGGTAAGTTAAATCAGGTAAGTATTACGAAATTATACCAACACATTTTTATTTTACAGAGGACAGCTACACAGCTAAGTAAGCAGGTAAGCATAGCCAAATGAATAGCTAACTAGCTTTCACACGAAGCACCATTACAACACAATATAACTTGGGCTAACAAAGGCTAAATGACTCAGCAGTTAGCTAAGTACCATTGCAAATCTATATATCATTCTAGTTATTATTCATCCTACAATTACATTCATTATACAATACCATAATATATAATACACCTTATAATTAAATTATGCAATAGAAATGATACAACACTGATAGTTTATATAGACAATAACACCTTCTAGTGGTAGTGGTGGTGGTGGGGGGTCGCAAAAAAAACAAAGTGTGTGATTAAAAAAAAATCACCTTCACAAGGCTGTTTCTCTGTAGGGAGACGATCATATCTAGGTAGTATTGCATGGGCAGGGTTGAGTCACCCAGCATGCTTTTAAAAGGATCGCAGACCAAGTCCTTTGCAGCCCATGGGTCTTTTGTGGTGTGATAACAGAAATCATGGAGTAAGGGTCTGAATGTTTGAACAGGCAGAGATCTTTAGCAGTTTATCTTCCTGCTGGCTGGTGGTCTGCTGTTTATTCTGGCTGGTACTGTCTCTGCCTGTCTGAGATCCTCATTTTTGTTCTCTATTATTATTATTATTATTATTATTATTATTATTATTATTATTCATGAAAACATGACATTCCCCTTTATAAGCAGTATTGTACACTGCACATGTTGTGTGTTTCTTTCTGCCTCCAGGCTATTAGATGCTTTGCAGTGACAACTGTGCTTCTCCTACCATGTGGCATGTGGCACGTACCTCAGAGGTACTGCGTAGAAACCAAATAAACCTGTTCAGATCTGAAACCCTTCAGCGGTGGCAGATTTTAAGATAACATTTTTTTCCTCTGTGTCCTACATCAACCTTTTCCTCCTCCCCTTTTCATGTTTACTTTCACTTCAATCATTTGATAATAAACACACAAAGATGTGAAGCCTTCCTATTTCATCATAATCACCTGTTTTCTATTTCTGTTTATTTATCAGACAATGCGCAAAACACTTCAGCATTAATAAAAATGGAAATGTGCCAAAGTTAGCCAACACCATTTCATTTTCATGTTAGGTGCCTTTTCTGAATATTAAAACAAAAGTTGGCGCAAAGAAGCTTAACTCATGTTTATCAAAATAAACAATAATGAAGTTGAAATAGGGCGATAACCTTGGCTTCAGAGCAGAGCTCCTGTTCCTCCACCCCTGTTATGAAAAGAGTCAGTCAAAGCAAATTTTGGACAAAATAAATATGTTGGTTGAGGAATCTGGGTGCCTGGATGCCTCCTTAGGTGTATCCGACCAAGTGGGGCGGCAGTGGCTCAGGAGGTAGAGCAGGTCGTCTAATAACCCGATGGTTGGCGTTTTGAATCCCGCTCTCCCCAGATATCCTGCCGTTGTGTCCCTGGGCAAGACACTTCACCCGCATTGCCTCCAGTGCCCATAACACTGGGTATGAATGTGTATAAATGTATAAAATGTTCGGTGGTGGCCGGAAAGGCCGTTGGTGCAGATTGGCTGCCACGTTTCCGTCAGCCTGCCCCAGGGCAGCTGTGGCTGCAGAAGTAGCTTGCCACTACCATTGTCTGTCTGGAGTGAATGAATAATGTACCTATTTGTAAAGCGTCTTTGAGTATATATGATAAAGCGCTATATAAAACCGATGCATTATTATTAAGTGAAGACCCCAGAACAGACCCCAAAATTGCAGAAAAGCTCATGTCTTTTGGCAGGCCAGGGAACACCTTAGAATCCTTAACATTTTCTCATTTTGGGCACATTATATATTGCCACTTGGTCAGTACTACATTATAATTGCAAACCCATCAATATCTGAAGCTACCAATGGTGAATCCCCTTTAAAGAACCATGAAGTCCATAAAGAAGTAGGAGAGGTGCTGCTAGAAAGGTCCTGGCTAGAATCCCTGGGTTGGCAGGGTTCTTTCTTGGTGGAGTTTGCATTTTTCTCCCTCCACTTGCTTGGCTGTACTCTGGTTTTCTTCTGAAGTCCATAGACAAGCTTCTTGGGTTAATTGTTGACTCTGTGGCGGTTCGGTTAACCCCCACAACAGACTAAGGACAGACAACTCGCTACTCCTGTTTTTTTCCGCTACACTACTGAGACGTAATGTGCCATTCATGCCTTGTGATGTTAATGTTGCCTCTCATGCATTGTGTTCATGCGTCCTGTCCTTACTGTGACCTAGAGACTCAGATCAATATGTAGATGTGCCTGTTAACCTCTTTGTTCTGCACCTGGAGCAGAGTCTAGCAAATCTGCCTATTGTGATGTATGTCTCACAAATGCAAATATCTCATGCCTGTTCTGCAGTCCCTTTGATCAGACCAACTGCTGTGACACTGCCTTGATGTATTGTTTGAGTTGGGTATAAATACTGCACAGGTTCTGTAACATTTCCGCTCACTCTCAATCTGACTTCAACCCTGCTGCAGGACACAGACTTTGTGTCCCTTCTCTGAGAGCCGTGGGCTCGGTCTCGGCGCTCATGCACGGCGCCGGGAGTGGAGCTCGTGACGGTGGTATGATATAATAAAACTCTACTTAAAACCTCCAACAACGCCGCTTTATTTCATGCCGCCGCACTGGTGACCCCTCTGAACACGCACACGCTTTGTGCGAAGCAACCTTCTGAGCTGGACAGCTGCACTGGTGACCCGTTCTTCAGGATGAGATCTGCACGTCTGAGATCTGCTCATCCACGCTGGACCGGCCGCGCTCGCAACTCCTCCACACGAGAGCGCAGGCACCTCGTCCCTTCTCCACGACGGCGTCCTCCATGGCCGGCGGAGAACGCAACGCATGGACCTGAACGCACCATGCCCGAGCCTGAGGAACAAAGATCGTCTATTTCCTCTCACCGCTCCAACGCTCCATGGCCAATCTACAGCCACAGCTCAACCTGGATTTTTATCGGCGCCGTCTGCGCCGACCTCCACCAAGTTTCTGCACCCTGACTCGCCACTCCAGCGGCCCACCCACGCACGGAACCCCCACGCACGGAACCCCCGCGCATGCACCGGGGGAGTTACGAGGATGGCGCATCACGCACGGGACAAGTAACGGCCCCCTGCCGCCCCCTCTGGGGGGGAGCGTGTGGCGGTTCGGTTAACCCCCACACAGACTTTGTGTCCCTTCTCTGAGAGCCGTGGGCTCGCTCTCGGTGCTCATGCACGGCGCCGGGAGTGGAGCTCGTGACAGTGGTATGATATAATAAAACTCTACTTAAAACCTCCAACAATGCCGCATTATTTCATGCCGCCGCAACTCTACATATACACCACATTCCAAACTATTATGCAAATAGGATTTTAGTGTCATAAACATTAAGTTTTTTGTTTTTCAATTAAACTCATGGATGGTATTGTGTCTCAGGGCTCTTTGGATCACTGTTATCAATCTCAGACACCTGTCATAAATAGTTTGCCAGGTGAGCCCAATTAAAGGAAAACTACTTAAGAAGGATGCTCCACATTATTAAGCAAGCCACAGGCTTCAAGCAATATGGGAAAGAAAAAGGATCTCTCTGCTACCAAAAAGTGTCAAATAGTGCAGTGCCTTGGACAAGATCTGAAAACATCAGATATTTCATGAAAACTTAAGCGCGATCATCGTACTGTGAAGAAATTTGTGGCTGACTCAGAGCACAGACAGGTTCACGCATTTAAAGGCATAATTAGGAAGGTTTCTGCCAGGGAAATTCATCGGATTAAGACAGCAGCTGCTAAAATGCCATTACAATGCAGCAATCAGGTATTTGAAGCTGCCGGTGCATTTGAGTCTCACCAACCTCAAGGTGTAGGATCCTCCAGAGGCTTGCAGTTGTGCATAAAGCTACTATTCAGCCACCCCTAGCCAATGCTCACAAGCAGAAATTGTTGAAGTGGGCCCAGAAATACAGGAAGACTAATTTTCAAACAGTCTTGTTTACTGATGAGTGCCGTGCAACCCTGGATGGTCCAGATGGATATAGTAGTGGATGGGTGGTGGATGGCCACCATGTCCCAACAAGGCTGCAACGTCAGCAAGGAGGTGGCGGTGTCATGTTTTGGACCAGATTCATGGGGAGAGAGCTGGTAGGCCCCTTTTAGAGTCCCTGAAGGTGTGAAAATGACCTCAGTAAAGTATATAGAGTTTTTTACTGACTGCTTTCTTCCATGGTACAAAATGAAGAACCGTGCCTTCCATAGCAAAATTATCTTCATGCATGACAATGTACCATCTCATGCTGCAAAGAATGCCTCCGTGTCATTGGCTGCTATGGGCGTAAAAGGAGAGAAACTCATGGTGTGGTCCCCATCCTCACCTTTGGAGCATCCTCAAGCAAACAATCAATGAGGGTGGGAGGCAGTTCACATCAAAACAGCAGCTGTGGGAGGCTATTCTGACATCTTGCAAGGAAATTCAAGCACAAACTCTCCAAAAACTCAAAAATTCAATGGATGCAAGAATTGTGAAGGTTATATCAAAGATGTCTTATGTTAGCATGTAACTTGGCCTATTAAGATGTTTTTGATTGAAATAGCTTTTGATTTCAGTAAATATGACCTCATAATGCTGCAAATTCAACAAATGACCATTTTTGGTTCTTTACAACCAATAAAATATTTTGAAGCTCTGTTGTGCATAATAATTTGGAACAGTGCATTTTGAGTTTTTTATTCTGGCAAAAAATATTTATGATTGAGAGGTTTGTTAAATAAAATTTGAATTATGCTCTAACGGTTGATGACTTGAAAATTATCCTGATTGTCATTTGCATCGACTATTTAAGAAAATCAGAGACAAATATCATTTGCATAATAATTTGGAACGCGGTGTAATTACCTCCACCAATGAGGTAATGTTTTCATCTGTGTTGGTCTGTTTGTCTGTCAGCTGGATTATGCAAAAGCTACTTGATGGATTTGGATGAAATTTTCACCAGAGATGGTCCTTGGGCAAGAGAGGAACCCATTACATTTTGCTGATGATGCAAGAGTGCATACCTCCACCAAGGCTCTATCTTCTCACAATATGTTAGCAAGATTACTTCAAAACTACTGGATAGAGTTTGATGAAATTTTCACCACAGGTGGACAACAGCCTCGGCTGAGGTATGCGATCTCTGAGTGACCCTTAGTTGGCCTTTCTCATGATTGGCTGATCTGAGACACAGTTTGTGGACACAACATAAGGACACAGAGAGTAACTGCAAGTATGGGCAGCGCGGTGGAGGAGTGGTTAGCACTGCGGCAGCACAGCAACTCACCCTTGGCTGGGGGATCCTGGGTTCCATCCTAGCCCCCGACCAACAGTGATCTGTGTGGAGTTTGCATGTTTTCCCCGTGTCTGCGTGGGTTTACTCTGGGATTTCTCCGGTTTCCTCCCACATGCCAAAAACATGCAAGTTAGGTTAATTGGCATCAACTGGGGATTCTAAATTGTCCTTAGGTATGACTGTGAGAGTGAATGGTTGTCAGTCTCTCTGTGTTGGCCCTGCAATGGACTGGTGATCTGTCCAGGGTGTACCCTGTCTCTTGCCCAAAGATGCTGGTATAGGTTCCAGCCCCACTGCGACCCGAAAAGGATTAAGCGGAAGAAGATGGATGGAAGGATGGATGAGTTTATTTTTCTCTTTCTGTCAGAAACTAGACAGGCGCACCCAGTGTGGGAGAGTGACTGCATTCCTGGGGAAGATAGAAGGAGAAACTGAGGTGTGTGGCGGCGTAGGCGTAGCGGTAAGAGGCAAAACCTCTTTTACAGGTGACAGTGGATTTACAAAAGGTTCTGCCCTTCTTGGAGGTGTGGAGTCATTGTTAGTGTATCGGCTCCATTTTCCAGGTGATCCAGACAGGACTTATAGGTGAGTATTAGAAGGCAATCCGACTTTGTGGAGATCCATAATGAGGAGAGATGAGAAGTTTGAGTCTGGCTTCTTCAAGGATCCAAGAGAGGAGTGAGGAAGCATGCAAGTTAGCAGGTGAGCGAGTGGGCAGGCGAGCACAGCCAGAGATCCAGAGTGGAATGGTGAGCAGGTAGGTTTTCCTAAACATACAAACTAGGAATAATCACAAGAACAGAACTGATCTTCTCCAAAAGTTTAGTACAAGATGATTGATGAAGGACAGGACTTGGTGACGCTGCATAGGTTTTACCAACTCAACACTCCCACAGCTTCTTCCTTCCACACCGCAGCTTTTACATTGTGGGAGCTTATTATGTACAGGCGTGGGGATCATGTGGCTGCTGCTGAAAGATTCCAACTCTGAACCTTAAAAAAAATGAAGGGGAGGAGGGAGACACTGCCAAGAAATAATAAAATAAAACAAGATATTGCTGTGCTCACTGGAACCATAACAGCCTGAGGTATATTTCTCTATTGCAGTGGGTATGGAAAAAAAATCACACACACCTCCTTCAAAACAATTACATTTTATTGTGATTTGAAGTCTGAAATGAGGACACATTGATGGATGCATTTTTTGTTTTGTTTTATCCAGTTATAACACCCAACTGAAAGATAAAACAACAACAGGTCAGAAAAAATATAAAAGAAAACTCACTGAATTGGGAAAAGTATCAATAACAAACAAACCCATGTCTCCTCCACCTGTGAGGATTTTTTGTCATTTTGATTAGCTCAGCATAACACAACTGAAGCAAACAGTCAGGTATGGGCAGCAAGGCATTGTTAAAAGATCTCAAGATAAAGTCGTGGACAGGCACAAGTCAGGAGATGGACAGAAAAAAAAATCAAATGCTTTATCAATCTCTAGAAGCACAGGGAAGTATGTTATTAGGAAATGGAACACTAAAAAAAGTTGTCTCAACTTAAAAAAAGTTAGTGTTTGGGCTGCCTTAAAATTTTAAGTTGACTGAACTTGAGAAAATAAATGGTGAAGACACATAAAGCACAAACACATAAACTCAACTTCAGTCAACTTAAAATTTTAAGGGAGCCTGAACACAGTGGAAACACCCTAGTTATTTTTTTACAGTGAGGGTGTTTGGTATAACTGAAACCCTCCCTGCATCAGGATGTCCCTCCAAACTGAAAGAAAGAGCAAGGGGAAAACTGGTCAAAGAGCATACCAAGAGGCCTACAGCAACTTTGAAGGAGTTGCAGGAACAACAATATTACATATTCTCCACAGATGTGGCCTGTATGGGAGGGTTGCAAGGAAAAAACAAAAAAACTCCTCAAAACAGGTCACATGCAGCTTTGCGAAAACACATTTTGAAGATTCTGAGGCTAAGCATACCAATATGGTCAGAGACAAATATTGAACTATTTTGCCACAACACCAAATGATATGTCTGATAGAAAGACTGCAGTTCACCATCCAAATTTACTCCATTCCTACTGTAAAGGAATGGTGTAATCTCGTTGTGGCAATGTTTCTCTGCAACAGGGAGTGGAGCAATTGTCACAATACATGGAAAATAGATGAGGCAACATACTGTCAAATTCTTGAGGAAAACCAGCTGCCCTCTGCCAGAAAGTTGTCAATGGGAAAAGGGTTCACCTTCCATCATGACAATTAGCCAAAGAACACAGCAGAACTGACCACACAGTGGCTGAAGTAGAAAAAGATGAATGTCCTTCCTGTAGAAGAAATTGAAGCCTGCAGTACAGTTGGATCTGTTGCTGTTGTGTATTTCAGTTGGATGCTATAATCCAGGACAAGAAAGTGATAATTACAGAGAACATATGGATGGGTTCAAAATACACCCAGCCACAGCCAATGCGGTGATTATCACAGAGGGCTTCCCAACCCATAATTTTTTCCTGCTTTAAAAATGTGAGTTTTATAGGCAAGCAATAGACAAGCAGTCATACGGAATTTACTGACTTCATACTACCCGATCTACAATGCATTATGCGTCCACGCAGCGATCAACACCACCCCCATGAAGGCCCCAAAGCATCGAGCGTGCGTGAGCATGTTGACCCCAAGACAGCGTGTTGCAAGCGGCGGAAGCGAGGTAAGAGAGGGGGGCTACCTGCTAGGATAAGGCTCGCGCTGGCCACCCACCGCTACCTAGCCTCCTGCTAGCTAACATATGGTCTCTGGAAAACAAGCTAGACGAACTAAGAGTAAGGATTGAAGATGAGCGGGAGATAAGAGTGTGCTGCGCCCTAATTTTCTGTGAGACCTGGTTCTCAGACAAAGTCCCTGAGTGCGCAATTTTACTAAATACTCACTCAGCACATCGGGCGGACCAGACTGAAGCCTCGGATAAGATGAGAAGGGGTGTGTCTGTGTGTGTGTTTATGAACAGCTTGTGGTGTGGAGATATACAGAATGTTTACAAGCACTGTTCGCCTGATGTGGAGGTTTTACTGCTGAAATGCCATCCCTATTATCTACCGAGAGAATTTACCGCTGTGTTTTTTGCTGCTGTTTACATTCCCCCTTGAGACAACTACACAGCAGCGCTTTGCAAACTCCATGACATCATCAGCGTATTAGAGACGTCCCATCCCGATGTCACCTCACTTTGTTTCTACGTATTTCCTGTATTTTCTCAGTCTTGTGTGTTTATTTTACTGTGTATTGGTTCTGGATGGATGATGTGTTTTGAGTTGCCTGTTTATGCAATTTTAGTTCTCAATATTATTCTGTTAGTTTTGTTGGGCGCCTTTGCCCATCCAGGTCTTTGCTTTATTATGGTGTTTATATTTTGTTTCCCTTCGACATGAGCTCCTCCACCCCCTCCTCCAGACACTCCTACTCTGCTGTCTTTGGTTCATTTCACAGGTGGTCACAGCTGACACCTGTCATGTAATTAAGTCGACCTTCCTGCTCATGTGATCCATACCTGCAATCATTTGTGTTCATGGGTTTCATGTCTTGTTTAATGACCGTTGTTTCTTTCACTCGTTGCTGGAGTCTAATCGACCAACTCTCTCGCATCAGAACCTATTCCCCGTTCTGATGAGTATTCCTGTGTTCATCCTGCCAACTCCTTTGTCATCTCAGTTGTAAGTTCACTTTGTGCACTGTTTGGACTTTGTGTTTTCCTTATTAAATACCACAAACTACAGTTCAGCGCTTGGGCCTCCCTTTTGCCCCGGAGGAGTGATTCATGACAGTAGACTTCAGCCAGTTTGAGACCCAGCTGCTGCTAGTTTGTGGATTTTTTGTTTTCAGTCAGCTGTTTTGTCCAGAGCGTTATCATGTCCTTAACACGCCGGCCTTCAGCAAACAAAGGAAGATTGGCAGCTGGGTCCCCGAGCCTGGAGGAAGAATGGGCCACCGGATTAATCCAGAGCTTTGGGGACTAAGCTCTCGCCTCCCTTGGGCCTAAGAAGATCTGGAAGAGCATAAATGGAGCGGTGGGGATTGCAAAGGCACATCCCGGCTTGAGGTGGTATCCTCAATTTGCGGAACTGTTTTCCTTGGTCTCCTCACTTCAGTGGTTATCCCCCGGGCTGACAATGGGGCCACTTCCAGCAGGACCAAAGCCGACGTGGAGGTGCTCTCCAACGGCAGACATCCTTCTCCTCCCCTGTTTGCCCACTTCTGCCTCCGCTCCGCAGGTTCCTAGACACCACCATCGAGCTTCGGACCGGCAGAGGAACACCTCCGCCTCTCAGGCAGCAGTTTTCCCGCGGCGAGTCAGACAGACCCAGCAGCAGTTCCTTCCTTCAGTTCTTCTTCGCTGGCTGTCCCGTCCGCCTCCTTCTCTTCCCTTGCTGCTGTAATCCCCTTCTTCTCGGCGTCTCCTTCCGCTGCTGAGGGTCAGGTCATGTCTCCTCAGGCTCCGCCCGTCGCCGCATCTGCAGAGACGGCTCCTCAACTTTCCTCAGAGGGGCCCACAGCTACTGTAGTCACGGAGAGGGCAGATTCTAGACCAGCTGAAGCAGAGAACATCATGCCCTGGGATCTCAGGCAAGTGTGTTTTCATTCTCATTCACCAAAACATGAATTATCTTGCCTGATTCCTGGTGGTGAGGCTAAGCCTATGCAGTCCTCTCAGCACTCACCGCCTGCTGCAGCTATAAACCTTTTACCTGCTCTCTCCATATCTCCTCCTTTGTCCCTTGAGAGTCTGCCGGCCCCAGGATTGAGCTGCCGGATGATGGAGGAGCCTGCGGCCCTGGAGGACCTGGTTCAAGCCCAGCAGCCACAGTCTGGATGGAGGGAGAGTGCTGTGACCAAGCTGAAGCCTGTGCTGATGATGGAATGTCCCATGGCCTCAGCAGTGCAGGATCCAGTGCCAGCAGGGAGTCGACCTCCTGTGTCCATGCTGGGCGAGCCACCTGTGTGGGTGAGCCACCTGCGTGGGCCACTTCGCTGGGGGGTCCCGGGACTGCATTACCACCATGCCTGCTGTAGGGGCTGCTGCAGCAGAGCCAAAGCAGGGCATCCAGAGGGCCAGGCCCGAGATGTCGTCACCTGGATCGATGGAGTCCTGGACAGCAGTGGAGCTTGAGCTCAGGCAAGTGCTGTCCTTTGTTTTCACTGTTTCTATTTTGGAGAGATCTTGTCTGGCTCTTGCTGGGGAGAGCCAAGTGCAGCCATCAGCTGCGCCTGCACTCACCTCACCAGGCTCCACTGCCGCTGGTGACCCTGACCCTGTTTCTCTGTCCGTCCTGTAGGAGTCTTTCCCCAGGGTCACATAGGATCGCCCAACTTTGCTAGAGGTCTCTGTGGGTTCAGCCTTGCCGCTGGAGGGCTCCGTGGGTCCAGCCCCTACTACTGAGGTCGTGGCAGGTGCTCTGTCCCAGCCCGGTACCTCCATGGGTACAGTTCCCCCATTGGTCGAGGTCTTCGCAGGCACTCCATCCCAGCCCGAAACCACCGTGGGTGCTGCTTCCCCTTCAGCTGAAGTCATTGCGGGCGCTCCCTCCCAGCCTGGGACCTCCATGGGTGCAGCCTCCCCATCAGCTGATGTCTTTGTGGGTGCTCCGTTCAGGCCCAGGACCTCCGTGGGTAGTGCTCCCCCTCCATCTGAGGTCTCCGTGGGTGCTCCTCCTCAGTATAGGTCTCTGTGGGTGTTGTGTCCCACTCAGGGACCATCGTGGGTGCTATGTCCCAGTCTCAGACCGACGTGGTGGCTCCAGCCCAGAGTCACCGCGGGTGCAGCTTTGTTCCAGCCTGGGGACACTACAGGTGCTGCTATGCCCCAGTCCGGGGCCACCAAGTGTGCTACAGGCCAATCGAAAATCTCTGTGGTCCCTCAGTCCCTATCCTTTTCCACCAGGGGTTTTCCTCCTCTGTCCTCTCCCTTCACTTGAGGTCCCCGCTGGTTGGCCATCCTCTCCTCTCTGTTCCCCAACTCTCCAGCCTTCTTCTCCACCATTTTTCCCCGCTGGGCAGCCACCTCCAGGACCTCTCCATCTGTTTGGGTGGCTGAAGGACTCTGGGATGCCACCTGACAGACTGTGCCGCTGGGTTGGGTGGTTCACTTTCTCTGGTAGGCCACCCGACCCTTTTCATCACGCCATCTGCCAGGTCTGGGACTTTATTCAACCACCTGAACTGTCTGGCTCTCCGGTTCAGGGGGCCTTGGTGCCTGGTGTTTGCTTTGGTGTGGGTCCTGAGCGGGTTTTTTGTTTTGTTCCCCCCTAGCCTGGTTCTCCCACCACCCTCCCGGGCTGGTTTATTATTTTTCTCCTGTTGGGGGGGGGGGGGGGTCCCTTGCTTTTTCTTTGGATGTTACCTTGGGGTGTCTGGACTCTACCCCTTAAGGAAGGGGGCTCTGTCATGAGGCGGAGCGCAGGGTTTCACCCTGCTCACGCCCTCACTTTGTTTCTGGGTATTTCCTGTATTTTCTCAGTCTTGTGTGTTTATTTTACTGTGTATTTATTCTGGATGAATGATGTGCTTTGAGTTGCCTTTTTATGTAATTTTAGTTCTCAGTATTATTCTGTTAGTTTCGTTAGGCGCCTTTGCCCACCCGGGTCTTAGCTTTATTATGGTGTTTATATTTTGTTTCCCTTTGACATGAGTTCTCCACCCCCTCCTCCAGACACTCCTACTCAGCTGTATTTGGTTCAGTTCACAGATCATCACAGCTGACACCTGTCATGTAATTAGGTTAACCTTCCTGTTCATGTGATCCACACCTGCAATCATTTGTGTTCATGGGTTTCATGTCCTATTTAAAGACTGTTGTTTCTTTCACTCATTGCTGTAGTCTAATCAACCAACTGTCTCACGCCAGAACTCATTCCCCATTCTGATGAGTATTCCTGTGTTCATCCTGCCAACTCCTTTGTCATCTCAGTTGTAAGTTTACTTTGTGCTCTGTTTGGACTTTGTGTTTTCCTTATTAAATACCACAAACTACAGTTCAGCGCTTGGGTCTCCCTTTTGCCCTGGAGGGGTGATTCATGACACCTGATGCTGTTTTTATTGTTGCTGGTGACTTTAACCAGTGCAATTTATGGACTGGTTATTTATGGAATCACAGGCTAACTAAACATGACAAAACGGTCCAGCCAGTTTCAAGGCTCAGCAAGTGCCCCATCAGGGGAGCATTTAGCGCTCTTCTGGTTAGACGCCACGGAGTTTCAGGTTGCCATGCTCACCGGGCAGTTGCAAGCTATTATGCAACATCTTGCCACTGTTTCTGAGCACCTATGCCACCTGTCTCGTCCGGGGCATTCCCCTCCTCCTGCTGCCCCAGCAGTGTCGACCACCCACCGCACCATCACTGTTCCGTCACCTGCCCTGTATGCGGGGAAGGTGGGAGGATGTAAGGGGTTTTTGCTCCACTGTCGACTATATCTGCAGCAGATGGGAGGGGAGTACCCTGATGACACATCCAAAATTCATTTCATGACCCCGCTGCGCTGGGACCGAGCACTTAATTGGGCTCGGTCCATCCAGAGCAGCTCTGAGGGTCCTAATTACATGTTCGAGTGCTTTGTTCAGGAGTTCTCTCGAGCCTTTGACCATTCAGAAAGTGAGGGGAATATCATGAGCCGACTCATGCTGCTTCAACAGGGAAATCGGTCCTTCGCCGATTTCTTGGTTGAATTCTGGGTCGTCGCGGCAGACTCCGTCCGGGTGGAATGATGTTGCCTTATGCAGTGCCTTCCTCCGGGGCCTTAATTCCAACCTCCGTAACAACCGCGCTATTCATGCCAGTCCCTCCTCTCTGGATGAGCTGATTGAACAGGCCGTTAGTTTGGACAGCAGTTACCGCAAGCGCGTGAAGGAGCAGAAAGCCTTCTCCGCCTCGTCCTTCGCACGATCATCCCTCCGGCTACGCGTTCCACCAAATTGCTTCCCTCCTCCGAGCCAATGGTCCTGGGCCGGGCCCACTTGACTCCGGAGGAGCACCAGTGCCATAGGCAAGCAGGTGCCTGCATGGACTGTGGCTCCATGAAGCACAAGCAATCAAACTGTCTGATTAGGCCAAAAGATTCGGTCCGTCAGTAGCCATGGGGGGGTCTGACGGGCGGGTTTTCCATCAGTCCCCTCGGTAACTGCCGGCCCTTATTCAGTTACAGGGGACCAAGAAGAAGGTCTCAGCGCTAACTGATTCAGGGGCCGAACAAAATTTAATCTTGCAGGGGCTTGTTCAGGATCCCTATTAAAAGACTGCCAGCTCCATTGAATGTCTCAGCCCTTTCTGGCTGTAGGTTAGCCTCCGTGTCTTTCCAAACCGAGCTGGTGTCCGTCTGTCTTTCTGGGAACCATCAAGAGGCTCTCTCTTTTTTTCGTTCTCCCCAGCTCCTCCCTCTCCCATTGTCCTAGGCTATCCCTGGCTCCAAAAACATAATCCCATTATTAATTGGGCCCATAATTCAATCTCTTTGTGGAGTCCTTTCTGTTTGTCTTCGTGCCTCCATTCGGCCACCTGTTCACCCATGCTCCCCATCTCTTCTCTGGCCAAGCCGCCGGACCTCAGCTCATGCCCGAGGTCTACCATGACCTAGATGAGGATTTTAGCAAGTCGAGGGCCCTCTCATTACTACGTCACCGGTCCTACGACTATGCTATACACATGCTATAGCTCTCCTCCCGGGCGTGCGGTTGCTGTCCAGTTGGCTCTACAGTCTGGGCCAGAGAGGGAGGCAATGGAGAGCTACATTAAGGACTCTCTGAGTGCAGACCTCATTTGGTCTTCCTCGGCACCTCTTGGCGTGGGATTTTTTTTCGTTGGTTAATAGGACGGCTCTCTGCGGCCCTTGCATAGACTACCGCAAGTTTAACGTGGTAACGATTAAGGATAAATACCCATTGCCCCTGATCAATTCAGCTTTTGAGCTTCTTCAGTGTGCACGGGTTTTCACAAAACTCAACCTCCCTAACACTTATCACCTGGTTCACATTCGGGAAGGGAATGAATGGAAGACGGCGTTTAAAACTCACTTAGGCCAATTTGAATACCTAGTGATGCCCTTCGGGGTGACCAATGCCCCCGTCATCTTCCAACGTATGATGAATGACATCCTCCATGACATGGTGAACCAATTCATGTTAGTTTATTTGGATGACATTTTGATTTTTTCCCGCACACTGGAGGAAAACACAGTCCATGTCCGGGCTGTGTTACAACGGCTTCTGGAGAACCAGCTCGTTGAGAAGGCTGAAAAGTGTGAGTTTTCCACCAGCTCCACTTCCTTCCTGGGCTTTATTATAGCTGAAGGTGAGCTGAGAGCTGACCAAGCTAAGGTGAAGGCGGTGTGAGATTGGCCAACCCCTCGATCCAGGAAACGCCTCCAGCATTTCCTGGGCTTTGCTAATTTCTAACGCCAGTTCATCCGGAATTATAATAAAGTAGATCAGCCCTTAACTCAGCTGACCTCAACCAAAATCCCATTCAAATGGTCTGAGGCAGTGGAGCAGGCCTTCGCTGAACTGAAGGCCCGGTTCTCTGACATACCCATCTTGGCGCAGGTTGACCCTCAGCTCCAGTTTGTGTTAGAGGTGGATGCTTCTGATTCAGGTGTGGGCGCTGTTCTCTCGCAGCACTCAGCCTCCGATCAGAAGCTACACCCATGTGCGTATTTCTCTCGGCGGTTGACCCCAGCCAAGAGGAATTATGACATAGGAGATTGAGAGCTGTTGGCCTTAAAATTGGCGTTAGAAGAATGGTGGTACTGGCTAGAGGGAGCTGCTCATCCCATGATTGTGTGGACTGATAACAAAAATTTGGAATATTTAAGATCAGCCCGCAGGTTCAATTACAGGCAATTATTTTTTCTCAGATTTAACCTCTAAATCCCCTACTGGCCTGGATCCCGCAATATTAAACCTGATGCTCTCTCTCGCCAGTACGCCTCTGATCAGTCACCCTTCTCTACTCCCCCCGAACCCATCTGGCCTTCTGCATGCATAGTGGGCACCCTCTCTTGGGAGACTGAGCAGAAGGTCTGGCAGGCCCAGCCTACGGAGGCCATTCCTGAGGGAGGCCCTAGCGATCACCTGTTTGTTCCCACTGGTCTGCGTAGTGACGTTGTAGCATCATTCCCTTGGCTCTCATCTATAAAATAGACTTTGCATCCTAAAGATATTGTTTCACCCAGGAAAAGGCTAGTCAAGAATTGTTTTTTTCATCTCAGGACCACTGTGGAGACCACATTCCTTTATAAAGAGGTACAAGAGATAAGGATTCCATCTTGTGCAAGGAACGGATTAGTTTACCTCATAAATAAATGGACTTCCTTTCTCAAGACCGTTTTATTGGCTAATTAAACAGTTTGACATGTTCCAAACCCCTCTGACAAAAAACAGACATTTTTGAGTGCATCATATGGTCACTACAGAAAATCCACAGCTCAACATTGCCATCCTCTGGCAACCCAGGGACATGTTGGATTTAACCAGTGAACTTTATTCCCTAATGACTGCCTTTTTACATAACCCTTAATTTTCGGATTATTCTCTTTTTCAGGACACCCTGGAAAAGCAAATGGACTCTGGTCTACCATTCCGTTGGACAATCAATAATGGGTTTGAAGAATTTATATTTATCTTGATTTTAAATGTGTGCATGAATGCTTTAATGCTTCAATATATCTCATTTTATTCCTGCATGTTTATTGCATAAGTACCAGTATAAGAGTGCATGAATCACTGACTTAGCTTAAATTTTATACATAAGTATGTTAAGGAATTTTCAGTACTAAGATGTGTGTATCAGGTTGCCAAAACGTTCCTTAAGTCATATGGCTGGGATCCGCCAGTCTCTGCTTAGCAACAGCTCTCTCAATATTATTGGTTGTTACAGACAAAGGACTATTTGTTCAATGGACTAAAGTTCATAAAACCCACCCATGAAGGAAGACTATTGGCTTAGGCTTCTGTCAATCCCCGGAAGCCCACAAAAGTTGTCTGAGGTATAAGCAGGGAGACGCCCTCTTTCAGATCAGTTTTTGTCAGTTCAGTTTTTGCCATTGTTGTGTGCTGTGTAAACGTCTGTGTGTTTTAATGTTTTTCTTTAAACGTCCGGGAATTGCTTCTTTTAGCTCAACTTGTTAAATGAAGTCAAACTTCATGTTTCACCAGCGTTTCTGTTTTTCTTTTTCTCCTGTTAAACTTTCTTTAAATTCACCAAGTGTTTTAAAGGAACAGACTGACCGATCGCTCATTGCTCCACTCTGGAAGCTATTTCAGCCAACTCCACAACGTCAGAGTAACTTAGATTTTTGTGGCTTGAGTTTATTTTTATCTTATCCCTCTAAATCTTGTTATCCGTATCAGATTTTTAATTATTTCTGAATTTATTTGGACCCTGGAGAATCTGCTGACCAATGAAAGCCCCAGACGCAGCTCTGCCGGTAAAGCTTCAGAAGGAGCTCCGACACCAACGGAGTGAAGACAAAGGAGCCTTATTATCACAGTCAAAATCTCATCTTGTGACTGTGAACTTTGAAAGATGCTGTACCTTGTCTGAATAGCTGCTGGCAAGATATTCTGGTTCTTGTATCATCTGCAAATAAAGCTTCAGGAGGGGCCTCAACAACAGCACTTCAACCCGGACTCACGTGAGCAATAATGACACATTTCTCTTCTTTTCCATCTGCTGAATGACTTGTCCAAAGTTTGGAAATAATTCAAAATCTGACCAGATACAGAATTAAAGAGGATTCTCTTTTTTCATTGAAATAACGCTTTTACTTTCTTAGAATAATTCAGAAGTTCTATGATTAGTTGTAATTTTCTTCATAAATTTGCGTTCAATTTTACTCTCTAACGCTCTACGCTCTTACTGTTTTCCATTTCAACTGTTCCAAATTCATGTTGAAGTTCCATGGTTTTACCGTGTTCACATTTGGTTATTCATTATCCCAGTTACAAGTAATATGATGGTTAATGTTGATTATTTCACCTGCTTACAAATTATTTGAATGTAATGCCATTTAATCAGAGTTTCATCTAAATAAACCTGTAAAATGAGAGAAGTTGCTGGGAATTTATTCCTTTCTGAGCCTGTTTCGAAGCCCCAGTATCGAATTCACTCATAATTTGAGACTGATTGGTTGATTTAATTAATTGATTAATTAATTAAAGGCATCAAAGTTATTATTAAATGTTCACTGGAGTGAGCTGGGAGGCAAACTCCCTGATAGAAAAATTCCATATTATCTACATTATTATTGATATTAATAATGTATTATTATATTTGAGAAGAATCATACCTTTCATATGCCATGTTTAATGTTTATATGTGCATTCCATGTGAAATAAGTTCATATATTCTTGGCATGTTTCTGTGAGCAATTTCAGAAAGTTCAGACTGAAGATCAGTACAGGATCATTACATGCATAAGGAATGATCTAAGCCACTCTTATAATCTCTTTGACATGTCCTGTTTCGGGTCACAGGAATGCACAAGAACTCCTCAGCCTGCATAGATCAGTGGTAGAGATTAGGTATATAGACATTCTGCTAGTTTTATGGACCTCATGTACATGTCCCCACGACCCCATGTTTCCAGAGCGTCTGTGATGTTTCCCCAGATAAGCTTCGATTATCAGGACTGTCCCGTTCTGTCCCTTCCCTTATCCTCATCCTCCCTCTCCTTTCTCCTACCTATACAGTATACTGTATATCAGACCTAAAGAAATGAATCCTTTAGAGATTCTAGGTGTGTCTGAATACCATGCTTTGTAATCTCTCCCTCAAGATGGCCATTTGAGGTTAAATAAATGTACATAAATCTAACTTTCCGCCTGATTTTTTGACTTTGAATAATTTAAGCTCAAAATAATTCTAACACTCCTGTTTCCACAAACACTACTATGTCTGAATTAATTAATCTTGATACCTGATCATAATTATAATTTAAATAACACTACAACGTCATCCAGTGGGGGCACACCAGCCACTTTAAGATAAGATAAGATAAGATAAGCCTTTATTAGTCCCACAACGGGGAAATTCCAGGATTGCAACAGCACACGGATAGCAACACTCAGAGCAACAATCAGAAGGCAAGAAAAAACAAGCAAGCAAGAGCAGCTAATATACATATGTACATATTACTATAAAATATATATATACACACACACACACACACAGACACACAGTGCAGAGCATTGTAGCTGGATGGAATAAATATATGAATATATGAACACACAGTGCAGAGCATTGTAGCTAGATGGAATAAATATGTAAATATATAAACACCCACAGTATGGAGCATTGCAGCTAGGTGGAATAAATATGCAAGTATATAAACACACACAGTGCGGAGCAATGTAGCTAGATGGAATAATATGTAGATATATAAAAACACAGTGCGGAGCATTGTAGCTAGATGGAATAAATATATAGATATATAAATATAAACACACCCAGTGCAGAGCATTGTAGCTAGATGGAATAAATATGTAAATATATAAACACACACAGTGCAGAGCATTGTTGCTAGGTGGGATGAAACAGCATAACCGTCTATTTAGTTATCCTACATGGTATGATTATGTGCCCATACATATTCTCACCCTCCATAGCGACCGGTATGTTCCTAGTTGTATGCCGGAGAGGACCATTGTGTAAGTCTATTGCATCTTTTGCATTCAAAAAAAAAAAAAAAAAAAAAAAACTATTAGTTTGTTACGTCTTTTTGCTATCTCTGCGAGCAGCCCTGCTTAGGTTGTACAGTCTGACAGCCGTTGGTAGGAAGGACCTACGAAACCTCTCGGTTGTGCACCTGGGATGATGTAGTCTGCTGCTAAATGAGCTCCTCAGTGCATCCAGTATGTCCTGCATAGGGTGGAACTCGGACTCCAGCAGAGATGACAGTTTAGCCACCGTCCTTCTCTCTCCTATCTCCTCCATCGGATCAAGGCGTTGCCCCAGGACAGAGCTAGCTTTCTTAATCAGTTTGTTCAGTCTCTTCCTATCGGCTGCAGTAATGCCACTGCCCCAGCAGACCACTCCAAAAGTGATGGCTGATGCCACCACCGTGTCATAGAATGACTTCAGCAGCGCCCCTTGTACACCAAAAGACCTGAGTCTCCTCAGCAGGAACAGCCTGCGCTGTCCCTTCTTGTAGAGTGCGTCAGTATTGTGTGACCAGTCTAGTTTATTGTTCAGATGAATACCCAGGTACTTGTAGGATGTCACCATCTCGATGTCTGTTCCCTGTATATTTACTGGTGCTGTGAGGGGCTGCCCATGCCTGCGGCAGTCCACCACCAGCTCCTTAGTTTTCCTCGCGTTGATCTGGAGGCAGTTCCGATGGCACCAGTCCACAAAGTCCTGGATAAGCCCTCTGTACTCAGCTTCATCTCCGCTGGAGATGAGACCAACGATCGCAGAGTCATCAGAGAACTTCTGTAGATGGCAATGTGTTGTGTTGTGTGAGAAGTCCGCAGTATAAAGAGTGAACAAGAAGGGAGCCAGCACCGTTCCCTGGGGGGCCCCCGTGCTACTGATGATCGTGTCGGAAACACAGTCCCGGGTTCTCACAAACTGAGGCCGGTTCGTGAGGTAGTCCAGGATCCATGATGACAGGTGCTGGTCCACCCCTGCGCGCAGCAGCTTGTCCTTCAGGATCATCGGTTGGATGGTGTTGAAAGCACTGGAGAAGTCAAAGAACATGATCCTCACCATATTCCCGGGCTTCTCCAGGTGGGACAGAGAACGGTGAAGGAGGAAGATCACCGCATCCTCCACCCCAATGCCATGCTGGTAGGCGAACTGGAGTGGATCCATCGCTGGTTCCACCAGGGGGCGGAGATGAGCAAGGAGCAGTCTCTCCAGGGTCTTCATCAAGTGGGACGTCAAGGCCACCGGTCTGAAGCTGTTCAGGTCTTTGGGGTGGGAAGTTTTTGGTACAGGTACCACACAAGATGTTTTCCACAGCTGTGGTACCCTCCCCAGTTTCAGGCTCATGTTGAAGATATACGTCACAATCCCACACAGCTGGTCTGCACAGGACTTGAGGAGCTTTGCGCTGATGCCGTCCGGTCCCGACGCCTTCCTCGCCTTGATCTTCCTCAGCTCCGTCCTCACCTGGGTCTTGGTCAGGGTCAGGATGGGGGGCTGTGTGTTGGGAGTGGGGGGGGGTGTTGGTGGAGTGGGGAGTGGGTAGCAGGACTTGATTTCTTAGAGGCAGCAGTGGTTGTTGTGCAGACAGGGGGGAGGGCGGTTGGTCAAATCTATTGAAAAACAGATTCAGGTTGTTCGCCCACTCCCTGCCCCCCGTGGCCTGGGGGGAGGTATTCTGGAGCCCCGAGATGGTTTTGAGGTTTCCCCAGACCCCGCTGATGTCGCTCTGTTGCAGCTTGTCCTCCATCTTCTTCCTGAAGCTGTCCTTGCCTTCTCTGATCTTTCTCCTCAGCTCCCTCTGTACGGACTTCAGCATCTCCCTGTTCCCCGACCTGAAGATCCTCTTCTTCTCTCTCAGAAGTGTTTTTATCTCAGGGTTGATCCAGGGTTTGTTGTTTGAGTGACGCCGTATGGTCTTGGTGGGAACGGATTTGTCCACACAGAAGCTGAGGTAGCCCGTGAAGGTGTGAATGAGGCCATCGATGTCCTCACCATGTGGATCGCAGAGCTGCTTCCAGGCAGTGGCTTCAAAACAGTCCTTTAGAGTGTCCATTGTCTCCTCAGACCATAACTCCACAGTGTGCATGGCCGGAGGTTGTCTGTGCACTAGGGGTTTGTACACCGGTCGGAGATGAACCAAGTTGTGATCCGATCTCCCAAGTGGGGGGAGTTGTGATGAGGTGTACGCCTCCTTAGTGTTTGCGTAGAACAAATCCAGTGTTTTATTGTCTCTAGTGTGGCATGTGACATACTGGGTGAAAGTGGGCAGAATGGGAGACAGTGAAACGTGGTTGAAATCGCCTGAGATGAGGAGAAGAGCATCTGGGTGTTCTGTCTGCAGCCTGCTGGTTACTGAATGGATGACGTCACGCGCTGTCCCAGCGTTCGCCGTCGGATTTGCATAAACAGCAATGCAGATCACGTGTGAGTGTTCTCTCGGGAGATATGTAGGCCTCATGCTAACAGCTAGCAACTCAATGTCTTTGCTGCAGTGTCGTTGTTTAACAGTGATATGTCCCGGTCTGCACCAGTTGTTGTTAACATACATGATCACTCCACCGCCCCTAGTTTTGCCACTCTCTGGTGTTCGGTCAGCTCGTATCGTGTGAAAACCCTCCAGCTCAATGTTAGCATCTGCTGCTAGTTCAGTTAGCCACGTCTCAGTAAACAAAAGAAGAGAGCACTCCCGGTAAGTGCTATCATAACGGGAGATAGCCGCTAGCTCATCTAACTTTCCCAGTATCGACCGTACATTTCCCATGACAACAGATGGAAGGGAGGGTCTGTACCTTATATTTTTTGTCCTCCGCCTTACTCCAGCCCGGCAGCCGCGGCGTTTTCGCCTCAGTTCTCTCGGTATGTCGAGTTTTTCCAGTGGGACCGGGTGGCGGTTAAATGCTAGCAGCTCTTCCCTGTTATATCGTATCCTGCTATAAACAGTGGCTCCGTCCACCGGCTCAGGAGACATTTGGGATGATCTGTGTGTCCGTGATATAAGTGGGGTGAAAAAAAAAGTGATCAAAAGAGAGAGGAAGGGAAAAAAAACTCGGAATCGAGCCGCTGTTGCAAAAGGCAGCCGACTGGTGTGGCGCCGAGAGGAGATGATGCCGCCGAGAGGAGATGATGCCTGTCATCCTGGAATCTCTCGAACCATCGAACTAATGAAGCGACTGTTTTAGAGGCCCACTCTGCCGACAGATGTCCGGGAATATGTTAAAGCTTGCCAAGTGTGTGCCACTAATAAATTGGACTCGTCACCACCAGCCGTTGTCTTGCACACCCTGCCTGTCCCGAGTCGTCCCTGGTCACACATTGCTATGGACTTTGTCAAGGCCTCCCTCCTTCACAGGGAAACATCATAATCCTCACTATCACAGATTGTTTCTCCAAAGCAGTCTATTTAGTGCCCCTTCCCAAGCTGCCCTCTGCTGCCGAGACCGGTAAACTGCTCACCCTACACGTCATCCGCCTTCACGAAATACCTTTGGACATTGTATCTGACCGGGGCCCCAATTCACATCACAGGTCTGGAAGTCTTTCTGTCACTCCCTCGGCACCACAGTCAGCCTCACATTCGGTTACCATCCTCAGAGCAACGGGCAGGATGAGTGTGCCAACCAATCCCAGAAGGCTGCCCTGAGATGTGTGGCTTTCTGCAACCCCACCACCTGGAGCTCCCACCTGACCTGGGTGGAGGATGCCCATAATTCGTCTGTTTCCACTGCGACCAGATTGACATCATTCGAGGCCTCTATGGGCTACCCCCCCCCCCCCGTTGTCCATGCCGGAGAAAGAGGTCACTGTCCCTTCCATGGGCCCACGCTCGCCACTGCCGTCAGCTGGGGAGATCTACCTGGGCAACACTTCTCCGCTCATCTGAGTAGAACAGCCAATATGCCGACCGCAGGTGGGCACTGGTGCTTAAATACTCCATTGGCCAGAGGGTGTGGCTGTTGGCAGATGAAATCCCACTGAAGCCTGAGTCGAGGAAACTGTCACCCCACTTCCTGGGTCCCTTTCCCATCGCTAGGATCGTTAACAATGTGACGGTTCGCCTCAAGTTACCGCCGACACTCCGCATCCATCCTACATTTCATGTCTCCCGGGTTAAACCTCTCTCGGCCAGCCTCTCTGCCCCCCCTCCCCCGCCCAAAGCCTCCTGCTCCTCTCCGGATCCTCGACGGTTAGACCACCTATTCTGTTCAGAGGATCCTGGAAGTTCGCTGTCGGGGCCAGGGTTTACAGTACTTAATACACTGAAAAGGCTACGGACCAGAAGAAAGACCATGGGTCCCCGGTTCCAACTTCCATGAAAAGGGGATGGTCCGAGCCTTTCATCGGGCACATCCTTACAAGCCCAGAGGGATGCCAGGAGGCACCCCTTGAGGATGGGGGGGGGCACTGTGATGATGTGGTGAGCACGCTCCCCCTCCCTACCTATGAGAGGTTCCTTGGCTTTCTCGCGGCTCCGCAGGTCATCAGTGCACCTGCCTGAGTGGTTGCACCTGCTGTATCCTCGCTGCCAGCATATAAAAGACCCAGTTTGTGAATGTTCCAGCGCTGGACCGTTGGGTATTGCTGTCATCATTAGTGGTCAAGCTCTTTAAACTCAAACCCAAGCCTAATCCTCCTCCTCTCTTCTCTTCTCAGATTGCTGCCGTCTCGGTGGTGCATCCCCGGGATTGGTGCACGCTCACCTGCTCGTCATCACTCCACCTGAGGCTCTCCAACTCCACCTGGTCAATCCTTGACTCTGCTCCACTCCACCACCCTTTCCCTCACCTGTACCTCCTGCCAGATCCACCCCGCTGGCTCTATCACCTCCTGTCTCTGGGTTTCACTGCTGGGTCCTCTGCTCATAGTAGTAAGAATTCCCAGCACACACCACTATTTCAAGTATTATAATCTGCTTATAAGCAGCTCTCTCTCTCTCTCTCTCTCTCTCCCTATGCTGTGTTTTGTTTGGCGTGTTTATTTTTCTGTACTTTTGTGCTGTTCAATAAATTACGCGTTTAACATCTTCCCTAGTGTCTGAGTGCGTCCTCTGGTGTCAGATGCCTTGCATTTGAGTCTCAGGCTAACTAAACATGACAGTCAGATCACATCTCCCTGTTTATGTACCCAGCCTACAGACAAAAGCTGAAACAAACAAACCCTGTTATTAAACAAATTAAACGCTGCACTCCAGAGGCAGAGAGCACCGTGCAAGACTGTTTTTCCTGTACAAACTGGGATGTGTTTAAAGCTGCAGCCACCCGGCAGGACTCTTCTGTAAACATACAGGACTACGCTGAGAATGTGACTGGGTACATCAACACATGTGTTGATACCATCATATCCACCATACATGTCAGGACGTTCCCCAACCAGAAGCCCTGGATCAACAGTCAGGTACGTCAGATGCTGCATGCTCGCTCTTTCGCATTTAAATCAGGCAATAAGGTCGAGTACAAAGCTGCAAAGTATGGACTGAGGAAGGCTATAACAACAGCCAAGAGGCAGTATAGGGAAAAGCTGGACAGCCTGTACTCCCCTCCTGACCCGGGGCGCATGTTGGCAAGGCCTGCAACACAGCACAGACTACAAGAGGACCAACAGCAACACCACTAGCTCCAAAGACAGCCTGCAGGATGATCTCGACATCTTTTACACCCACTTTGAAACCTCCAACTACAGTGCAGAGGGGACACACTTGCACCCTCCCCCTCCTCCTCCATTAAATGTCTCATCAGGCCAGGTAAACAGAGCACTGAGGAATATCAACCCCCGCAAGGCAGCAGGACCAAACAACATCCCTGGACAGGCCCTCAGAGCATCGGCTGCCGAGCTGAATGACATTCTCACATCCATCTTCAACCTCTTCCTCAACTAGAACATAGTACCCTCCTGCTTCAAAACCACAACCATCATCCCCCTCCCCAAAAAGAGCCCGCCGACCTATCTGAATGATTACAGGCCGGTAGAACTCACTCCAATCATCATGAAGTGCTTCAAGAGAGTGGTGCTGCCCCTCATTCAGGACAGCATAATGGCTACCCTGGATCCTCTGCAGTAGGCCTACCATCCCAACAGGTCCACCTCAGGCGCCATTGCTGCAGCACTGCAGACGGCTGCAGCGCGTCGTGCGCACTACTGAGAAGATGATAAGATAAGATAAGCCTTTATTAGTCCCACAACGGGGAAATTCCAGGATTGCAACAGCACAGGGATAGCAACACTCAGAGCAACAATCAGAAGGCAAGAAAAAAAAAAAAAACAAGCAAGCAAGAGCAGCTAATAAACATATGTACGTATTACTATAAAATATATATATATATACACACACACACAGACACACAGTGCAGAGCATTGTAGCTGGATGGAATAAATATATGAATATATGAACACACAGTGCAGAGCATTGTAGCTAGATGGAATAAATATGTAAATATATAAACACCCACAGTACGGAGCATTGCAGCTGCAAGCTCCCATCTCTCCAGGATCTGTACATCTCCAGGACCCGGAGGCGTGCTGGCCAGATCATAGCCGATCCCTCACACCCTGGTCACGTACTGTTTGCCCCCCTCCCCTCAGGTAGAAGACTTCGGTCCATCCAGACTAAAACCTCCCGTCACATGAACAGCTTCTTCCCCTCTGCCATCAGACTGCTGAACATTAAGTGACTTATTGACTCTCGTGCACTATGTACAGCAGCTCAACCAGACTCATGTCAATCATCACTGTTTTCTTCCTGCATTACCAACTGCACTATATGGTTCTCCACATTATCTGCTGCTCGCTAATATATTTTAACTGCTGACCAGTATTACTCACTCTTATTCTACACTTTATTGCATGTATAGTTTATTTCTTTTATTTTATCATGTTTAATGTTGCAGCATTGCACCGAGACAAATTCCTAGTTTGTGTACTACATGAACAATGGCAATAAATCTGATTCTGATTCTGATTCTGATTCTGATTCCACCTGGAAAATAAAGACTCCTACATTAGGATGCTCTTTGTTGACTACAGCTCTGCCTTCAACACGGTCATCCCCCACAAACTCACCAACAAACTGTCTTCACTTGACCTGCACCCTACCCTCTGTGACTGGCTACTGGACTTTCTGACTGGCATGCCCCAGTCTGTCAGGATGGGTAACAGGACCTCAGCCAGCATCATCACAAACACAGGTATCATCACTTCAGGATGATATTGTCCTTGTGGGAGGACAATATCATCCTGAAGTTGCAGATGACACAGCAGTAATAGGATGCATCACTGGTGGTAATGAATCATCCTACAGGAGAGAGGTGGCCAGCCTGGTGTCATGGTGTGAGGACAACAACCTCACACTCAACATGGACAAGACAAAGGAGATGATAGTGGACATGAGGAAGGGGAGGAGGAGATCCCATCGGCCGCTGTTCATCCGGGAGCTTGAGGTGGAGAGGGTGAGCACCTGGGCATCCACATCAGCGAGGACCTTACATGGGCACTCAACACCCCAGAGCTGGTTAAGAGAGCTCAATAGTGGCTGTACTTTCTGAGGAGGCTGAAGAAGTTTGGCATATCCTCTAAGCTCCTCAACAATTTCTACAGCTGCATCATCGAGAGCACCTTGACCAACTGCATCACTGCGTGGTACGGCAGCACTACTGCCCTGGACCGCAAACGCCTGCAGAGAGTGGTAAAGACAGTGGAGAAGATCATCAAGACTCCACTCCCCTCTCTGCAGAGCATCTACCACCGCAGAGTCCAAAGGAGAGCTGCCGCCATCCTCCAGGACCCAACCTACCCCCAGCACAGATTGTTCACACTTCTACCCTCAGGCCGGTGATACAGAAGTGCGAAATGCAGGACATCCAGACTAAAAAACTCCTTTCCACTGCCATCAGATTCCTGAATAGATAACAAACTCCGGACACAGCTTTGCAAATAGGAATTCACACACTGGTTGCTTAATCTGCACTTTGCACACTTGCACAGTGTACATAGTCTCACTCTGTCTCATGTCCAAATCATCTCTGCTGCTAAATTATCATTGTACAGTCTACTGGGTAGTATCATTACAAAGAAATTCTCACACTGGGTGCTAATTTGTACATTGCTCATTTGCACACTGTACATAGGCTTATGCCATCTCAGGTTCATATCATCTCCAATATTAATATATCATTGTCTATTACAGTCATTCATTGAATTTTCAATTTTCATTCTTGTTTCCTCTAGTTTAACTGCTTTAACTGTCCTAATTGCCTAATGTGTGTTATTAGTATTCATTAGCATTAGTGCTTAGTATTAAGGTGTGTTTAAAGTGGCCTAATTGCCTAATGCAGGGGTGCCCAACCTGGGGCTCCTGGAACATTCAGGTTTCTGTGGGAAATTTTCTAATTTCACTTCTTAACTGGTCCAAAGATTTGCAAATAATTTGCTGTTGCTGTGCGTGGGTGCAAGGATGCCTACAGAACACATGCACAAGAATGACAATTTATTAAATTATTATTTAATAAATTATATAATAATAATTTAATAAATAATTTAATATTTAATAATTTATTAAATTATTAAATGTGAGCTGCATTCACGTGGCACGTGCACGCTCACAGTCGCGCATGCGACCGTCAAGCTGTGCACGAAAACTGCGCATGTGTAGATCGGCCAAGCGACGCCATCTTAATAGTCTAGTCAAAAAAGGGGGTTAGCGTGCACCTTTGGAAATATATTTTTAATTGGTATCATTAGATGGAAAAAATATGTGTAGAAAATGGTTTGCTATGTTACCAGTTGCATAAATTGTCCCACGTGACTTTTTTATGCAAGTTTAGCATCGGACCTCGGGAAACTATCAAATCTCAATTTTAGGGGTAGGGAAAATACAAATTAGCATATCTTTAGATTGCAACATCACAGCTACATGTAATACCACTCAAAATGTTCGAAATGATCTCGGCTTTCCATTGGTGAGTAAATATCAAAATTCGGTGCAATAATTAGGTCAGCAGAGGGCAAAAGGTCACCAAAATAGGTCATTGCTGAAAATTTTGCATCGTGTCAATTAAAACTTATGCCAGCCCCCCAGTGGTCCGTTCAACAGTTTTAATGGCTAGATATTGTCGACAGGATGCAAATTGATCCCTTTGATGTGACAAAACAAGATTATCTTATAAATGGCTCATACTGTACGAACATTTGTTTTATCCATTTTTACGAAAGCTAAAATATGGGGTAGGGGAAACTAAAATGCACGTAACTTTTGAACCACACAAGATACATGCGATATCTACCACTCATCTTGACTGTCTTGCATTCCGCTATTCATTCATACAAAGTTTCTGCAGATGGGGCCAGAAATGGGGTCACCAGAGGTCAAAAGGTCACAGATTTGAGACACGGTGGGTGTATAAAATAATAATAAACTTTATTTATACTGAATAACTCAGCCATCAACAACCTGGAAAACCTTTTTGATCCATGCTATGTTTACGACTTTGGTGTCAAGACTGTGTTTGCAGGGTCAAAGTACATTATTAGACCAGTCTCAATATGAATGCTTGGCATGTTTACATGTCAGTATAACCTTTCATCCCTTGATCATTATACACCATTGTCACTTTCCTCTCCAGAGTCAAAGTCAAACTGGTCAAACTCAAAGTCATAGTAATCTTCCTCCTGTTCACCATCAAGCTGTTCTTCCACTGTTCCCATGAGATCAACAAGGGACTCTGGTAACACGGGGACACTTGACCACAATGGTTCCAACACGCCTTCATTGGTTCTCTTCCATCCCTGTCCTTGATCGTAGGGTTTAGGCTTTTCCAGAACAGGACCGTCAGCTCTTTTGTATAAGCACATGCGATGGTTTACACAATTGACATGTTGCTTCAAAGCAGATTGGCAAGGGGGAAGGCGTGCCAGGTCAACCTTAGACTTGGAAGTCAATTTCTCATTATCGCCAACCATCTTGCGTAGCAGTTTTGCTCTGGCAACATCCACTGAAGTATCACGACTTCGGCAGTACATCAGGCAAGTGAACTGTTCTATCTGAGTTAGCACGAACGAGTCAACATCCCAGTCATCTCCTAGTTGCCGGAAGGCCTTGTGAAACTTTGGGTTTTTCTCTAGTTTTTTGAGGGGCCTCACCTTTCCTTTCCCCTTAAATGCACTGGTGCAGTCCTCTCCACTGAAAACATAGAACCCAAGAAGAGTGGCACAGTATTCTTCTCCCAAGGACTCTGCCAGCTCAGACACATTTACCAGTTGTCGATGTTTTCCTGAGCTAGTGTCCAGGTAGATGGTCAGCTTGATTTTGTGAGAATGGTAGAGAAGAATAACAAATATGTCTGTGTCTGGTGTTCTAACTACCGCATTCTTGTAGCCAACAGCAGCAGCATGGTGAAGGTACAGCACCACTCTTGTATCCGTCTCTTCCTGGTTGCTGTAGATCGTTGGAAGCTCATGCACTTCAACCTGAAAGAGAGAGAGCGCGTGTGATCAGTTTCTAAAACTGGCAAATTTCATGAAGTGAGATTGACTCAATGCACATTAATGCTTTAATCAAACAAGTGATAATTTTGTTTGGATTCAACTTACCTTTCCATTCTTTGAGGCAAACTGATGTGCCCTCCCTTCCACGATCAGCACTGCCATATTCGTTTTCTGGAGTCTGGACGCTGCCTGTTCACCACTCCATACTTGCAACAGAAGCTGGCATAGCTGTTTCTTGTTGTCATCATTCGTTAGGAACATCTTGGAAGTCATATGGCTTTCTGGTAGCTGGTCCAGACAGAATGATCTTCTCTGAGCTACCACGCCTCTGTCTCTCCTGGGCTTTGATGGATTCTGGATGATAACTGTCGGTTGAGAACAAGAAGTGCTTCTTGGCCACCATCTGGTCAAGTGGTCAAATGAAGAGTAGGACTATAGCATCAATACCAAAATATCTCTGAGTTTTAGTTTAAAAAAAAGAGAATTAAAAGTATCCCTAACGAAAGGTTTCCTTTTTTCCACTACATAAATGTGAACACGTTTAGTTTGTTCTTTTTTACCTCGATAAATGAGAAACCATCAGAGACATTCCCTTGTGTCTTTTGTTTGGTTTACATTGCAAAACAAGACCCTGTGGAAGATTACATTTGTAACCAGGTTATCCAATAAAGTATTATTATGGACATTACCTGGAAATCCTGATTCGCCGAGTCACTGCTATGAAATGAGAGGTGTACGCCAATAAGCCTACTGACTTGAAAGCTGCTACTTTGAAATTTGTTGTACAACTGTGGGTCTCATACAAAATTGGTGCTTTGACTTTTGCAGATATATGTGTTTCAAAAAGGTTCTCTGTGGGTATACACCCACCGTGGAGATAAGTTTCTGAAACTTAAAGAGTTTTCCAGTATAAATACAGAATATTATTTTATATACCCACCTTGTCTCAAATTTGTGACCTTTTGAGCTCTGGTGACCCCATTTCTGGCCCCATCTGCAGAAACTTTGCACGAATGAATAGCGGAATGCAAGACGGTCAAGATGAGTGGTAGATATCGCATTTATCTTGTATGGTTCAAAAGTTATGTGCATTTTAGTTTCCCCTACCCCATATTTGAGCTTTCGTAAAAATGGATAAAACAGAAGTTCGTACAGTATGAGCCATTTATAAGATAATCTTGTTTTGTCACATCCAAGTGATCTAGTTGCATCCTGTCGACAATATCTAGCCATTAAAACTGTTGAACGAACCACTGGGGGCCTGGCATAAGCTTTAATTGACACGATGCAAAATTTTCAGCAATGACCTATTTTGGTGACCTTTTGCCCTCTGCTGACCTAATTATTGCACCGATTTTTGATATTTACCCACCAATGGAAAGCCGAGATCATTTCGAACATTTTGAGTGGTATTACATGTAGCTGTGATGTTGCAATCTAAAGATGTGCTCATTTGTATTTTCCCTACCCCTAAAATTGAGATTTGATAGTTTGCCGAGGTCCTATGCTAAACTTGCATAAAAAAGTCACGTGGGACAATTTATGCAACTGGTAACATAGCAAACCATTTTCTACACATATTTTTCCATCTAATGATACCAATTAAAAATATATTTCCAAAGGTGCACGCTAACCCCCTTTTTTGACTAGACTATAAGTCTAGGTAAAGCAAGTTCCCTGTAGCCGCCATTTTGAGTAGAAACCCTTGACTCCCTGAGTGACGTCATTGGGTTTCCTCTTCCGGAAGTGCAGACGAAAACTGCCTCCATCTTGTGGTGAAACATAGGGACTGCAATTTTTATTTAAACTTCTAATCTTTAAAGACGATTTATAACCAAATTAAGTCTTCAAAGTAACTTCAAAACAATTCATATTATTCGGAATAAACTAAATTTAACACTAATCCAAACTTTTATGCCAAGAACAAAAGGGAAAAGGACCTGTTGCCTTCTGAAAGTTTTTATCAGTGGTGAGACCCCATTCACTGCATAGATACCTATAGCAGGAACATTTACAAACACCCCTATTGTATTTAATCACTTATGTAACCACATATTATAATCTTTTAAGCTAAAAGCAAACATATTTACACACTTTTAAGCAAAAAGTTGCAAACTTTGAAGCTATATGTGTGCTTATTTTGCTATATGTGTGCTGTGTGCTTATTTTGCAAATACTCAATTTGTAAATATTTTAAACATTTAAGGCTTCAAATGAAAATAGGCTTTAACAAATAAAACCAAAGGAAAGCCTTAACTTTAAAAGAAAGTGGAAACTTATAATCTTAAATCTTTAAAACATTTAGCCTCTTTTGTTTTTGTATTTCTTTTGTAAATAAAATCCTCACTTTCAAAGTGACATTCTGCAAAATACCAAAGCTAAAATCAAACTAAAGAAGTCAATCCACACAACTGAAATTCCAGTTTTGTTTTGTGAAACAAATTCAGTCCAATTTCAATTCAACTTTATTTATCAACATACAGTTTCAACAAACGAATTAATTGAAGTATCTCTACATTTCTAAATAATTTCAAAATTCTATTTCCCATCCTGCAAGCCCACAAGTTGAAACAAATTCTAAAGGAACTTTCAACTATCACGGTTGTAACATAAAAATCTCAAGGTTAAACCTTGTTGAACAAATTTAAGAATAATCAACAAGATGATTTTTTTTTAAGGCTAAATAACAACAACAGCTAAACATGATGAGTCAACAGACAACCGACCGCTTTACCAAACTAAATGACCTTCAAACAACATTGGAAGCATGGACTTCTAATTTAATTTCTAGCTCCACAACACGGGTCAAGGAAACACAGCCCGAAGAATTGAAGCAACTCACTGAAGAACTCTTGAATGAACACACTGAAAAACCACCAGAAGGCAAGGACCTCACCAGTGTGTTAGGTAAGTTTGCGCTAACATTAGTCGCAAGATTAAAGGTAGCCGGGAACGAGCTAGCAAATCAACAAACAACGATCTTATATCTCCAAGAAGAGAATGAAACACTGAAAGAAAATCTGGAACAATCTCAAGAGGAGAATGACAAAACTCAAAACCAACTGGATGAAGCGTTACAAGATTTGGACCATGCAGAGTCAGAAAATGAACGGTTGATGCATAACAATGATGTGCTTCATCAAGACAACAATGAACTTGAAGATGCCCTTCAGGACACAAAGAAGGAACTCAGAAGAGTTGAAGGTCAGCTTGAAAATGTGAAGAAGGACTACAAGGAATGTCAACTGCTCCTAAAGGAAAGACATGAACACCGGGACATCCACCGCGCTCCCTCGCCCGATTCCCGTTTCGAATATGGACGACCGTGTGGACAGCATGCGTGTGCCCCTTCAGACCGCGACCTTGACAAGATCGCGCGAAATATCACCAAATTTGATCCAGGACCTACGGGTTCACCTGATGCCAAAGTCTATTTACAGGACATTGATTACTACCTGCGTAAGTACCCTGATGCTACGACTGACGATCGCATCTATCTGATCAAACTAACGTCTAACAGGTCAGTATCAAAATTCATAGACAGACAGCCGACAAACATCAAAGCAGACTACATGCTGCTCCACAAAGCCATCGAAAAGGAGTTCTCCGATGACTGCCTACAAGCAGGGCTAACCGCAGCCCTAGCCGTGAAGCAAGGACGCTCAGAGCCGACACAAGCCTACTACCAGAGACTCCTACTTGCATATTTTGGATCTCAAAATACACCAGGGATGGAAGAAGACCACAATTTCAAGACCCTCTTCATCCAAAACCTCCATCCCACTGTGAGCCATTACCTGGGAGTTACAGCTAACCCAAGGTCAAACTCAGTAAGTCACAGTGCTAGCTATTAGCGATGCATCTAACACCTTGGAGTTGGAAGGAGCTCCTCGCTCTACTCCACCTCCTACACTGCGAGTACATAAACAGCCGAAGCATTTTCCCAAGCGACCTCATCAAGGTCAAAACCAAATTAGGTCCTCTGGATATCACTTTGGACCAACTTTGCGAAAGCCCGAATTTTCATTTGCCAACCAGGTATCTAAAGAAAGATCAACAAGAAGATTAAGATCCAAAACCACTCACTTTTATGTTTGCCAAGATGATGGCCCTCCTGTTTATCAGTTTAGCCATCTGCCTAGCAATCACACCCACTGTTACCCAGTCAGAATTGGGCCAAGCCAAAACGAAAGGTCAGAGATCCTCGGGTGGATTCTTAATAACAGCCTCATCGTTAGAGCATCTTGTTAGCCTTAGCATGCCCACTGTTAACTCGGTCAACATCGCCAAACCGAAACGCCTGGTCATCGAACCACAAATCGTTACCAAAATCTTACAAGACACTGTGTTGTTTTTGAATGCTTGCTCCGAAGCTTCAGTCAAACTCAACAAGGTCTTGAACTCTTTGCTCTTTGTGTTAAAGGTTGACTATACTCACACACAGCCAATGTCTATGTTACTCTCAGAAGTAGCTAGAAACATTTGCTTTTCAGTTAATGCTTTAGCAATGAATATGCTGTCTCATCATATCCTTTTGCAGTAAATCCAAATTTACTTCTCATTGCCATCCAAAGAATGATAACGACATCCTATGCCCACTCGGTTTTTCTGAACAAAAGCCTCAAACACCCTATGATTTGGACATCTGTGGAACCATGGTTTAGTCTAACTAAACAAATTCAATTTGAACCTCCTTGAGTCACCTCAATATTGATTAGTCTGAACCTCTACCTCAAATGTGAAAGAATTTTGTTTTTGCTTTTGACTAAGATTTTTGGATACATGCATGTGTATATACAAATAATCCTTTATACTTTATTTAGATTTTATGCACATTTAAACTGTTTTTGAAATTTTGAATAGATATTTTTCAGCAAACCCAAAACATTTATATCAAGTATGTCAAAACCCATATACTTCTAGTTCACCCTTTTTGTACCCAGAATTTTTAAGTCTTTACAGGCATATACAGAACTTTAGTATATCCTAGGCAATTATACAATGTTTATATTTGGTCATGCCCAAATTATTTTTGAAAATTTCTAGAAGTTTTTCAGAAAACCAAATTTAAGGACCTACACTTTGGAATAGACACTGTTTACAAGCTTAAGACTTATTGACATCAGGACTTTAGTTCAGCATTTGGATCAAGCCTCGCCAAACTGGGATTTGATGCCTAGGATTGCTATCAACGCTGAATCAACGTCACCATTAATACCAGAGGGGGGACTGTAGCATCATCTCACTTTGGCTCAGCAATAATTATTCTTCTGCTTAAAGACATTTTGTTTCACCCAGGAGTAGGACAGTCAAGAACTGATTTTCTCCCCCAGGCCACAGCTGAAATCCCATTCCTTTGCTAAAACCAGTCTAAAAGAATTCAACCTATTTCCTCCTGCGCCCCTTTATTGCCCCCATAAACATGCAACAGACCTGAGGAGCCCCTCATTGCCACACCGATCCACAGCTCAATAAAATTTCCTTAAACTGTGGGACATGCTGGATTTAACCAGTGAACTTTAAAGTACATTATTACAAACTCAATTCTAAATCTTCCCTTCTTTTCAGGACTATGAAAAGCAAATGGACTCTGATGTTTTTAATGTGGAAAATCAATAATATGTGTGAAATGCATTAATCTGTGATTTATATATATATATATGCATGTTAAATATGTTTAAATGAATGTTTACTCCTGCATGTTGATTTAGAAGCACTGCTTATAAGTTATACTAATCACTAAAGTTAACTTAGTTTAATACATAAGGGTATAAAAGCACATTCCAGTATGTATCAAGATTTGCCTCTAAAACCATGTGACTCCAGTAGCCACTCTCTGCATGACAACAACTCTTTCCCAAAAGCTCCAGACAATAGACTGTTTGTTTATTGGACTGAAAGTCATAAAGCCCGCCCACGAAGGAAGCTCATTGGCTGAGATTCCGGTCAACCCGGAAGCCCGCGGAAGCTCAACAGAACTTATAAAAGGAGGAAGACCCCCTGCTACTTCCTCTTTTGGACTCCCTCTTTTGGCTTTTCTCTTTCGTGACATAATGTCTGGCCCAGGAGACACGCACGCAGACTCAGGATAGATTTAACAGCTTTATTCAACAAGCAGGTGTGTCTGAATGGATGTGTGCGGTATGTGTATGTGTTGAGGGTGAACACCGATGCGCAGGAAGCAGAGCAGCGCGCCGTACAGCCGGACAACCCTATGGAGAGAGAGCAGAGGACAAGGGGTAAAGGGCACCACACCTGGACAGGGATAATGAGTTGTATGATGCTTACTTGTGGATACAGGTGGCTGGCGTTGGCAAGGGAGAAGCCCGGAAGACAGCGTCCTGCAGAGTCTGCGCTGATGGTGGGAATTGGTTGGCGATGACGGGGAAATTCACCGCCGAGGAATCCACCTGTGCACAGGGGTGAAGAACTTGGAGAAAGGTAAGGAATGCTTACGCGTGGTTGAAGTCTTGCTGGTGATCAGAGGTTGATACACGAGCTACAAAGTGCCGATGCGAACAGATGGCTCCAGACCGCAGCACTGGGCCGAGTGGGCTAAATAGCCCACAGCTGACGAGGCGCAGGTGTGCGCACAGCTGAAGCCGCTGATGAGCGGCGAGTCGTGACAGTACTCCCTCCCCAGCAGCGCCTCCTGGCGCTGGTTTGTCCGGATGCGCCCGGTGCAACTCCATGATGAGATTCCTGTCCAACACCAAAGAAGAGCGCACCCAGGACCTCCACTCAGGGCCGAATCCCTCCCAGTCCACCAAGTACTGCAGCCCGCGACCTCGGCGCCGGGAGTCCATGATGGAGGCGACTCTCCAGGCCGGGTGGCCATCGATCATCATAGGCGCAGGCGGCGCTGCGGGCGGGGGGCAGAGAGAATCGGAGACATAGGGCTTAATTTTGGACACAATGAAGGTGGGACAAATGCGGAGGGAGGGGGGAGGGCCAGATGCACAGGTTAACAATTTTAGAAATGGTATAGGGGCCAATGAAGTGTGGGGCCAACTTCCTCCTTTCAGCCTTAAGGTGGATATCTTGAGCGGCCAACCAGACCTGTTGACCCACCTGGTAGGCAGGAGCCGGCCTCCTGTGGCGATTCGCCGTGGTGCTGTTGCACGCCGCCGTGCGTAAGAGCGCGTTGCGCGTCTTGGTCCACAGGGCCCGACACCGTCTCAGGTGCGCTTGGATGGAATGGACCGCCAGCTCCGCCTCCTGCTCCGGGAACAAAGGTGGATCATAACCCAAGGATGCCTTGAAGGGGAACATCCCTGTGGCGGAAGACCGAGCCGTGTTGTGGGCATACTCTACCCAAGCCAGGTGCGTGCTCCAGGAGGACGGGTTGGAGGAAGTGACGCAGCACAGGGCAGCTTCCAGCTCCTGGTTGGCCCGTTCGCACTGCCCGTTGGATTGCGGGTGGTGACCGGAGGAGAGGCTAACTGTGGCCCCCAGGGCGTTGCAGAAACACTTCCACACCTCTGAGACAAACTGGGGCCCCCGATCTGAGACGACATCCACCGGTATCCCGTGCAGCCTGACCATGTGCTGAACCAGAAGGTCCGCTGTCTCCCGCGATGTTGGAAGACCCCGAAGTGGCACAAAGTGGGCGGCGTTGGAGAATCGATCCACGATGGTCAAGACGGCGTCGTAGGTGTTAGAGGTCGGGAGACCGGTGACGAAGTCGAGGGCTATGTGGGACCAAGGCCTGCCAGGGGTCGGCAGGGGCTGGAGCAGACCCGCGGGGGGGAGAATTTCCTGACAAGGCGGTGGCACACACAGGGCACGCCCGGACATAGTTGGCGGCATCCTTCTGCAGACCTGGCCACCAGAAGGAACGCTGGAGGAGATCCACTAGCCGGGATACGCCAGGGTGACAGGCGAGTTTGGAGGTGTGAACCCAATGGATGACCTCCCCATGGACAGAAGATGGAACGAACAACCTTCCCTCCGGTCCGCCGCCAGGATCCGGTTCGGTCTCCTGCGCCCTCCGCATCTTGTCCCTGATGGTCCAGGAAATTGCCCCTACCACACACGAGCTGGGCAGGATGGTATGGCCCGGCTCCTCTGACGTCTCAGGGGCAAACTGCCTGGAGAGGGCATCGGGTAGGCCGTTCTTAGAGCCAGGGCGATAGGTAATGGTGAAGTGGAACCGGGCTAAGAACAAGGACCAGTGCGCCTGGCGGGCATTCAGACGTCTAGCAGATCGAAGATACTCCAAGTTCTTATGGTCCGTCAGCACCACGAATGGTAATGCAGCCCCCTCCAGCCAGTGGCGCCACTCCTGCAGGGCGAGCTTGATGGCGAGAAGCTCCCTGTCCCCGATGTCGTAATTCCGCTCGGCCGGGGACAAACGCCGTGAGAAGAAGGCGCAGGGTCGCTTGACCCCATCGGTGGGTGATCGCTGGGATAGCACCGCCCCCACTCCCGTATCAGACGCGTCAACTTCCACCAGGCACTGCAGAGCGGGGTCGACCTGGGTCAGGACCCGGGAGGAGGAGAACTCCGTCTTCAATGCCTGGAACGCCGCAGCGACCTCTTCGGTCCAGCGGAAGGTGTTCTTGGGGGAAGTGAGACGGGTCAGCGAGGCAACGATGGCACCGAAGTTAGGCACAAAACGGTGGTAGAAATTGGCAAACCCAATAAATTGCTGGACCTGCTTCCTGGAGGTCGGCGTGGGCCATTCAACCACCGCATTAACCTTCGAGGGGTCAGGTAGGACCTGGTTGTGTGAGATAACAAACCCTAAGAAGTAGGTGGTCTTGGCGTAAAACTCACACTTCTCGGCTTTGACATACAACCTGTTTTCCAGCAGCCGCTGCAAGACTCACCTCACATGCACCTGATGTTCCTCCCGTGACCTGGAGAAGATGAGGATGTCATCCAGGTACACGAACACGAAGAGGCCGAGGAAATCACGCAGGACGTCAATGATTAGGCGTTGAAATACAGCAGGGGCATTGGTCAGTCCAAAGGGCATCACCAGGTACTCGAAATGCGCACTAGGCGTTCTAAAGGCTGTCTTCCACTCATCCCCCTCCCTGATCTGGACGAGATGGTATGCACTGCGAAGATCCAATTTGGTGAACCAGGTCGCCCCCTGAAGGGAGTGGAAGGCAGTGTCCATCAGTGGCAGGGTGTAACGGTCCTTCTCTTTGATGTCATTCAAGGCCCGGAAGTCGATACATGGGCGGAGTGACCCATCCTTCTTTGACACGAAGAAGAACCCTGCGCCGAGCGGAGACGAGGAGGGATGGATGATTCCTGCATTGAATGACTCCTTGATATAATTATCCATCGCTTCCCGCTCCGGCGCTGACAAGCTGTAGAGGCGTCCGGAAGGCAGGGGCGCCCCCGGGCTGAGGTTGATGGCGCAGTCGTAGGGCCGGTGAGGAGGAAGAGACATTGCCCTGGACTTGCTGAATACGAGGCCCAGGTCATGGAACTCCGAGGGCACCAGAGTGAGATCCGGAGGCGCGGCGTCTTTAACCGGGGGAGGAGAAGACGGGGCGCAGGCTGCGGATTGTAAACAAATGCCCATGCAGAAGGAACTCCAGGAGGCGACTCTTCCCGTCTGCCAATCCAGCATGGGGTTGTGCAGACGCAACCAGGGGTACCCAAGGATGACAGGCGTCACAGAGGAGGACAGGACGTACAGGGTGAGATCCTCTCGGTGTTACCAGAGATAATGACAGGGACTGGTTGCGTGCGATGAGTCACTTGTCCGAGGGGCGCACGGGAAAGGGTGATCAGGCTGAGAGGAGCGGCCAGAGGGTGGCAGGGAATGCCCAATTGGGTTGCCAGGCTCTTTGAAATGAAGCTCTGCTCTGCTCCTGAGTCCACCAGTGCGTGTGTGAGATGCCCCGTGGCATTGTGACAGAATGGGCAAGGATAAACTTGTGAGGGGATTTGACCGGTTAGAGCCCGCGAGGCCCCCTACAGTGACTCGCGGACCTCCCCGTTTGGCTTCTCCGGGCAATGCTCCACGGTGTGTTGATCTCCTCCGCAGTACATGCAGAGGCCCAACTTCCAGTGGCGCTGTTTCTCCGCTAGGGGGAGCTTTGACCGACCAACCACCATCGCCTCCGATTCCTGGGAAGACTCTGGTGGAGGTAACGCCAGGGGGCGGTCTTGAGGCGTGCGGACGGAGCCTCCACGCGAGCGGGTGCTAGACTTCCACTTGGTGGACCGTTCACACAGCCTGTTGTCTAAACTAATGGTTGTGGAGATCAGCTCCGCAAGCGTCTCCGGAAGATCTCGACCGGCCAGCTCATCCCTCAGACCTGAGCTGAGGCTGCGGAGGAAGATGTCACAGAGTGCGGCCTCACCCCAGCCAACCTCCTCCGCTGCGACCCGGAAGTCGATAGCATAATCCGCCGCTGACCGGCTTCCCTGTTGGAGACCAAGGAGCCGGTCAGTGAGGACGCTATCGCGCCGGGAATGATCAAAGACCTCGAGAAAGCTCTGCACGAACTGGCTATAGGAGAGGTTCATGTAACTGGGCTTCGCCATAACGGCGTAAGCCCAAGTTAGCGCTCGCCCCTCCAGAAGATTACCAATGTAGCCAATTCGGCTGTGGTCCGAGGGAAAATCCCCGGGAACGCGCAGAAACACCGACTCACACTGCATAATGAACCCCCGCACTCCGCCGAGCTTCCCGCTAAAGCGAGCGGGGGTTGGGATTGGTGTGAGTCGAGTGGGCGTCCCCGTGGCAGACTGGCTGGGCACCGGAGCGGCAGGAGCCACCCCCCCCCCCCGGTGAGCCGAGGGGAACGCCTGCTGGGGGTCCAGGCGGTCTAACCGGTGAATAATATTAACCAATTGGTTCAAAATCACCTGCTGTTGATGGGCTATTAAATCTACCCGAGCCTCAAGGGTGGAAAGACGGTGTGCGAGCCTGCTGTCTGCTGAGCCGCTCTGCTGGAGCCGTACTGACATAATGTCTGGCCCAGGAGACATGCACGCAGACTCAGGATAGATTTAACAGCTTTATTCAACAAGCAGGTGTGTCTGAATGGATGTGTGCGGTATGTGTATGTGTTGAGGGTGAACGCCGATGCGCAGGAAGCAGAGCAGCGCGCCATACAGCTGGACAACCCTATGGAGAGAGAGCAGAGGACAAGGGGTAAAGGGCACCACACCTGGACAGGGATAATGAGTTGTGTGATGCTTATTTGTGGATACAGGTGGCTGGCGTTGGCAAGGGAGAAGCCCGGAAGACAGCGTCCTGCAGAGTCTGCGCTGATGGTGGGAATTGGTTGGCGATGATGGGGAAATCCGCCGCCGAGGAATCCACCTGTGCACAGGGGTGAAGAACTTGGAGAAAGGTAAGGAATGCTTACGTGTGATTGAAGTCTTGCTGGTGATCAGAGGTTGATACACGAGCTACAAAGTGCCGATGCGAACAGACGGCTCCAGACCGCAGCACTGGGCCGAGTGGGTTAAATAGCCCGCAGCTGACGAGGTGCAGGTGTGCGCGCAGCTGAAGCCGCTGATGAGCGGCGAGTCGTGACATTTCGGCTCTTTCGCCTCCGTTTGTCTCTCTCTTTTGTCTATTGTCTACACACAGCAAGAAAGAACTTTGGGAAGAACAAAGGACTGAACAAAAGGCTTCTCCCATGTGCTGCTTTTCTGAACACAGAGCAGATAACTCGTAACTTGTTTATGTAACTTTGTATTTTAATGTTTTTTTTTCTCTTAAATGCCTAGGAATTCCCATTTCTTTGAGCTCAATTCTTAATCGGCGTTAAACTCCAATTTTTATTTATCTCTTTTCTTTGTTAAACTTTCTGTAAAACCGCCGTTTGTTTTAATTTTAATGTAAGTTTTAATCTTGACTTTATTTTTATAATATTTTTCTTGACCAATCACACACCAGAAGCTATTATTTTTGTCTAAAGTCCGAAACTCTTTAATTTGAGATCGGATTAGATATCTTTAATTAATTATTATCGAAGGCCTCTGAGAAGACGCAGCTCCCCACATCACACGCAGCTGAGGAATCAGCGCGCTTCTGCAGGATTTCAACCATTGAGATCAAACATCCGATCTCATTCATCATCAAGAATATTTGCGGGACAAATATTCTGGGTTTTGCCCCTGAACACCACATCAAAACTTCATGAGGACGACAAAAGATAGTTGACCAGATCAACGGGGAAACTCCAAGCGAGAAATCACGTGAGCTGCAAACTTTAATTCATCTGCTGAATTAAACATCTGAGGTTCGGTAATAATTTGTATATCTAGTCAGATGCAAATTAAGAAGCCATTAACATAACTCTTCTTTTCATTAAAATTCTGTTTTTATTTTCTTAAGATTAATCCAGGACTTTTCATATAATTAGTAAACTTTCTCCATAAATTTGCGTTGTTTCCATAATCTGTTAACTCAAACTGATAGAAATTCATTTCTCAGTTTAACCCTCAAGCGACCAAGCTATTTTATGGACTGAAATGACCAAGTGGGGTCATTTATGACCCCATTGTGCTCTGTACAGGGATCCTTATTATAAATGGCTGGTTGGAGGTTTATCATACCAAAACTACTCCCTGTATTTAAGACAGGTATTTTATAATGATCTAATGTAAAATGTGTTTGCTAATAATACTTTTATTGCAAGAAATAACCAAAATGCAGACTGTAAGAACAACATTACATTTATTTAGACAGTCCTTGTCAGTTCACTCTTGGAACATCATCATCATCATCATAGTTATTATCATCATAGTTACAATAATAGGTATCATCATCATCATCATCATCATCATCATCATAGTTACAACAATAATAGGTATCATCATCATCATCATCATCATCATAGTTACAACAATAATAGGTATCATCATCATCTCAGTAACAATAATAGGTATCATCATCATCATCATCATCATAGTCATCATAGTCATCATATCATCATCACGATGATGATGATACCTATTATTGTAGTTACGATGATGATCATGATACCTATTATGGCATTTTGCGTAATGGCGGTTTTCTTGTGGACGGTGATCCGGATCACCACCAAAATCTAATCATCTGTAGGATACCCCATTTCTGACAATCTGTGAAAATTTCATGAAAATCCGTCCATAACTTTTTGAGTTATCTTGCTAACAAACAAACAAACAGACAAACAGACAAATCCAGACAAACAGACAAATGTAAATCTTGCTATCCTAGGTCTGTTAGCCATGGTTCACTGCAATACAATATAAAGTACTGATTAGAAGTGGAAACCGGAGTGGTGGCTCAGTTGGTAGAGCATCCGCCCCACACCCGGGAGGCAGGGGGTCAAATCCCGGCCGGGTCAAACCAAAGACCATATAAAAATGGTGCTTTCTGCCTTCTAGCGTGGTGCTCTGCATAATGGAATGGGGAAAGTAAAGTTACACACAGAGCTACCAGAGGACTGACCCCCCGCTGTAGCTTTCACTACTTACAGTAGCTGAGTGGCCTAGGGTCAGAGAAACGGAGATAGGCGCCGCCCATATACACCTTCAGGTGTGAAGGCATTAACTAACTAACTATTAGAAGTGGAACATTTGAATAAAATTTATAAAACCAATGTTTAAAAACCAGTGCTTCTCTTCGGGGTCATAAATGACCCCACAAGAGTTTGCGATGTCTACGCCACACCAATTGGTTGATCCCTGCAAAAAACTATGAAAGTGTGTAGGATTAGTAGACTGACCAATTCATGCTAGGAAAGAAAATTTGGATAAAAAATAAAGAGATGGCACATTAAATTATATGGCTGGGGTCGTAAATGACCCCACTCGGTCGCTTGAGGGTTAACCCTGGTTCCGAAAATACTGACATTGTTAATCTATCATTTACAAGATTGATTTTATGATTAATGAAATTACTGCAATGTCTGTTAATCATTTCATTTAATAAATATGTGAAATTTCCCTTACAAAAGCTGTATTCCAATTTGGATTCCATACATCAATAATAGGCACATTTGCTTCTTTGTATGATAAACCAACCACAAAAATTAAAATTAATGGAGTCCTAACTAACTCACTTATTTTGAAGAGAGGAACAAGACAGGGGTGTCCTCTGTCTCTGCTTCTTTTCACCTTGTTCATTGAACCACTTACTGAAGGGATCAGGAAGAGTTTGGACGTAAAGGGGATACCAATGACATCTGGGGAAGTAAAATTGGCCCTATTTGCCGACGATTTGTTAATAAGTTTAACGCAACTCACACAGACACTCCCAAAGTTAATGAACATATTTAAAGAATATGGTTCTCTTTCTGGGTATAAAATTAATATTAAAACTCAGGTATTAGCACTGAATTATGACCCTCCAACTGAAATTAAAAATTTATATAACTGGAAATGAGAAGCGGAGTTCATTTAATACTTGGGAGTACCAATACCTAAAGACTTTTCTAAAATGTTTGAAATTAATGATTGCCCTTTAAATTCAAAGATAAATCAGACGATAAAAGATGAAATGTTATTCCCTTTTAAGTCTGAACTCTCGGGTTGAATTAGTCAAGTTGAATGGTCTTCCTTGATTAATTTATCGTATTCAATGCCTACCAGTCAGAATACCTCCTAAACACTTTACAGAATGGGACAGGTTGTTATCTCGATTTATATGGCAAGGGAAATGGGCCAGAATTAAATACAAAACCCTGCAATTAAGAAAACAGAAGGGTGGAATAGGCCTTCCTTGCCTACAAGAATACTATGTTGCAGCTCAGCTGAGACCATTGGTTTGTTTATGTTCCCCTACATACACTGCAGGGTGGAAGGGAATGGAATGTACAGTAATAAAAGCAGTACCAATTACAGTCTAGCAGATTATAAACTGCAGGATGACCTGATAGTTTCGGATGAACCTTTCTCTGATATGCTTCTAAAATGTTGGCTGGAAATAAGTAGAATTTACTAACTAGAAGAACCATCAAAAATTTTGAGGTGGTGTGCATACAATTTGGACTTTACACCAAACAAAAGTGATAATAGATTTAAAAGATGGATTTCAAACAGTTTAACTTTTTTCATTCATTTGTCCACAAAGGGGGCATTCTAGAGTTTTGAAGACCGACAGAATAAAAACGGGTTGGGGAAAGATGACATCTATAGATACTTGCAAGTTAGGCACCACTTTAAGCACAATTTGAAAAAGACTTGTGGAAAACTTGAATCAGGATTCTTGCAGGCATTTTTTTATCATTAATCAAATCCCAAACATGTAATAAAATAATTTCCAGACTGTATAATGCCACCCAGCAATCCAAAAATGAGAGCACAGCATACAGAAAAAAGAAGTGGGAAAAAGATCTAAATATAGATATTTCTGAGGAGAGTTGGGATAATATATATAGTTCACAATGATCTACGACTGGATTAAAAACATGGTGTGAGTTCTGTTGGCAGAATTTTTTTTTTTTTTTTTTTTAATTACACCTATCCTGAAATGACATGAGGGCAGGGATGATGCCTGATGGAGACTTTGTGGGACTAATGGCGCTAATCATTTTCATATTATTTGGAACTACCCAGTCATGCGGACTAACTTAGGAGAGATCCATAAGCATATAAATAATGTATTTGGTAGAAAGCATCTCCTTTACTTGTGAACATATTTATCTGCGCTAACATGTCTCTTCAAAATGTCAATGCTGATGATAAGAAGCTACTCAGTATACTTTTGGCAGCAAGTAAAAAAACTGTTACAAGAAAATGGTTGAAAGTTGAATCACCCACCACTGAAGAATGGTTGAACAACATACAGGGTATTTACATTATGGAAAAGCTGTCGTTCATCCTCAGAGTGCAAAAAAAAAAAAAAGTGATCTAAATTTACCTAAACTGATCTAAATAGGCAGAGTTCTGAAAACCTGTGCGATCTGACTTCATTTAAACGTATTTGTAAATTGGGACCTCCTTCATCAACCTTTTTCTTTATGTTTGTATATACATGTAAATAATATTTGAATACACAAATGTGGGTTCCCCTGTTTTTTTTGTTGTTGTTGTAGTTGTAGTTGTTTTTGTTTTTTTTGGGGGGGGGGGGTGATGTTCACCATTTACTTAAAAATGTAAAATCTACTTTGGGAAGGCATTACTGTATGGACAAGGACATTTTGAACTTCCAACTCTCTTGCAATAGTCTGTTCATTTCCACTGATGTCATGCATTTCCTTGTGATAAAGACTGTCGAAATGCCTTTTCAGATTAAAAACAAAAATGAGGGAAAAAAAAACAAACATGTGGACTGGTTGGGCAAACTCCCATGAACCCCCAAGGATTATCGAGAGAGTAAAGAGTTGGTCCGATGTGCCACGGCCATGACAAAAACCACATTGCTCCCCCTGAATCTGAAGTTCGACCAATGGCCAGACTCTCCTCTACAGTACTCTGGCAGTGTCATTTCCCACCACCCCCACCTTCACAGCTGAACCAAAATCCACAGCCTGATAACAAGACAAGCTGGGTTTGATGTAACAGGCCCAGATTTTGATACCACTGGTACTCATGGCTCTTTCAAAGGCAGGCCGGGCCCCGTATAGAAGTAGTTTCCTTAATTACAGGAAGAGGACCAGAAGAGGATGGGAAGAGGACCGGGAGTGGCTCTCATGGGGTGATGTCAGCTCCGGAGTGTTTTTGACTATGTGAATGCAAACCAGAATTGATGATCTGGGTGTACTGGTCCTGCAATGGAAATTTAATCAGAGTACCTTGAACTTGGACTGCTCCTGTGTTCCGGCTACAGTGGCAGAGCCCAGCGGAGACCCCAGCTGGATCGGAGCTCAACTACAGTGGTGGAGCGGCAGAGCTGACAGCAGGGAGCTACTGAGGCCACGGCTGGATCGGAGCTCAACTACAGCGGCTACAGTGACTACAGCGGTGGAGCCCAGCGGAAGCCCCAGCTGGTCAGCTGGACCAGATACCGGCAGCACCAGCAGAAATTATTCTGCTATCATCAGATACCCGCTACCAAGCTATGACCCAAGCTAACGGTCTCCGTTAGCCACCGGGAGAGCTTCGGATTCATCGCCAGATAGGACGACGCTAGTGTAGCATCATCTCACTTTGGCTCATCAATAAAATTATTCTTCAGCTTAAAGACATTGTTTCACCTAGGAAAAGGACAGTCAAGAACTGCTCTTTCATCCCAGGACCACAGATGAACTAACATTCCTTTGTTAAACCAGTTTCCGGAATCGCTTCTAATGCATTTCCTCTTGAACGTTTTATGGCCCAATAAAACGTGGACAAAAGACAGACCTTTGTGGAATGTCTCATATGGCCTGCAAAATATCCACAGTTCAACATTGCCCTCTACTGGCAACTCCGGGACATGATGGATTTAACCAGTAAACTCTTTTGTGACTACATTCTTGTTACAAAACTCAATTCTCAACATCCTCTTTTTTCAGGATGCCAGGGAAAAGCAAATGGACTCTTGATGTTTGATGTGGACAATCAATAATGGGTTTAAAATATATTAATCCTTGATTTTAAATATGTGCATGTTAAAATGTTTAAATGAATGTTTATTTTTGCATGTTAATTTAGAAGCAATAGTTATAAAGTTGCATGAGCCACTGAAATAGGTTAGATTTTATACCTAAGTGTATAGATGAATTTTTGCCCTTCTATCAAGATATGACAAGAATTCTTGGATTTGTAGCGATTTGTAAAAAACATTGACACAGTTTTATCAACGTTTAAGGTTAAACAAGAATTCCTCAACCAATGTGAGACTTTCTCCATTTCCTGTGTTAATACAAACAAAATAAAACAAACAAACAAACAAACGAACAAACAAACAAAACATTTCTGCATAAATATGATTTAAAAAACATCATCAGATTTTGACGCAATTCTTAAAAGTGAACAAAGAGAACCCAGTTAAATAAATGAGACAAAGATATTTTTTTTAACTTTTTCATTTATTGAGGAAAATGATCCAATATTACATATCTGTGAGTGGCCAAAGTTTGTTAAGTTTAGATTTCAGTATCTGGTGTGACCCCCTTTTGCAGCAATAAATGCAAATAAACATCTCCAGTAAGTGTTGATCAGTCCTGCACATTGACTTGGAGGAATTTTAGCCCATTCCTCTGTACAGAACTGCTTCAACTCTGGGATGATGGCGGATTTCCTTGCATGAATGCTCGTTTCAGGTCCTTCCACAACATCTCAGTTGGATTAAGGTCATTACTTTGACTTGGCCATTCCAGAACATTAACTTTATTATTCTTTATGTTATGACCCGAGCGTCGGTTCTGATCGCGCTCGGGTTAAAGTTATGTCTCGCTGCCGGCCTTGACAGCTGCGGGCGGTATTCTGGCCTCTCCGGGCTCTTATTGTGAAAGTGCTCGGAGGGGTTTCCGCCTGTCAACGGTCGGTCAGCTGTATGTCATCTGTCATTAAATGGTAAATGGTAAATGGCATTCACTTATATAGCGCTTTTATTCTCATCTCTTGATGACCAAAGCGCTTTACAGATCCTGCAATCCACCCATTCACACACTGATGGTGGCATGCTGCCTAACATGGCGCTTCCAGACCCACCTGGAGCAATTGGGGTAAAGTGTCTTGCCCAGGGACACAACGGCAGGATATCTGGGGAGAGCGGGATTTGAACCGCCAACCATGTGGTTATTGGACAACCTGCTCTACCTCCTGAGCCACTGCCGTCCCTTGCCGTACCTTGTTATTTAAGCTGAGTGCTGGCGTCATTAAGATGCAGCAGTGTCTGAACGCATCTGGTCACTAACCTGACCGCTATTCTGTTCACCCATCGTCACGGATGCCTGGACTATATTCACACCTCGGCTGCCTAAGGGCTTGACCGTCTTTCACCGGCGCTAGTAAGTGAGCTGTATTAGCCTTATTCCCTCCGGTGTTATTTGTGCTGTAAGTCCCTGCTTTGGCAGCCCGAGTGCTATTATTACCAAGCCTGTCTGTGAGTGACTGTCTCCTGCTTCGGACCTGTAGTGTGCTGTATAGCCCTATGCTTCCTGTTCTGCAAAGACTCTGTCATTATCTCAGCAGCTTGTGTATCACCTTATCACCGTAATAAAACTCACTGAAAAACTCACTGGTGACGTTGTGTGCGTCTTATAGGTGGCTCGCGAGGGCCACCGCATGACAGTACACTGCTGCCCAAACAGCGTTTACGGTGACGCCATTTTGAGACGCTTTTCACCAGTGAGTTTGAGTTTTGGACGTTGTTTGTCCCTGTCTGGGACCTGTGTATGTGAGGAATGCCGTCACCGAAGAGTCACGTGCTGACGTGTGTTTTGGAAGCCGTGGATGAGTTACTCATCTCCGCTTCCATGTTGGACTACGACCACGGCATACATTGGTACCTGGACGCCGCCGAAGATGTACTCTGTAATCTCTCTCCCCGCTACGCCAACCACCCGGAAGTCGACGCGAGGAGGGAGGACATCGCCGCACAACGCAAATTATTCCTGATGATGGAGGAGTAACGCGGCATGGAGCAGGTGAAGAGGCACTCCTGTTCTTCGCCTAGGGATCCATTTCGGGAGTTCGCACCATCTGGGGGCCGGCGAAGGCGTCGGCGTCACGGCCGGGCGCATCTTCGGCAAGCTCCAGCTCCGGATCCAGTTCCAGGCCGCCGGGATGACCCCCTCAACCAGCCAGCTGCTGAGAGTGAGCTGAGTCCTGCGCCAGTGGGCTCCGTTCTTGGATCCTTCAGCATCCAGCGAGCGAGGGAAGGAACAACGTCCGCTACAGCTGATAACATCCTCCCCCCGGGAGACAGGCAAGTCCAAGTTCACTTTCTTAGTAATAATAGTGATCTGTCTTGTCTGACTCCTGGGGGTGAAGCTCAGGGTTCGCAGCTCCCTGAATTTCTTCCCCCAGCTGTAGCCATGTATATTAAACCTGCTGCTTCTGTGTCTCCTCCTGCGGAGCGGTCCTCGGCGTCAGTCCCACGCCGTCGAATGAGGGGGAGGCCTGCAGCTCTGGGAGATATCCCGGTCTTGCAGCCTTGTTTTGGACAGAGGAGGAGAACGGACTGCAGTGAGGAGCCAGAGCCGACGAGAGAGCGTCCCCAGGGTTCCTCAGGGATGCAGCCCGAGTCAGCAGGTCCAGGGTCCTCTCCCTCCACGCCATGCGGGTTATTGGCGTGGACGCCAGCGCGTGAGGATCCAGCTGCGGAGACCATCAGGCCGGCTGTGGAACCCGACACAGCCGAGTGGGAGCCTGACGACGAGTTTCTTCCTGAACCTGGATCGGCAAAGTCCTGGACGGCTCCAGAGCCCGAGTGCAGGCAAGTGCTCTTTCTTGTTTTCCTGTATGGTGTATTAGAGCATTTTTGCCTGCCTCATGGGGAGGCGAGTGAGGGGCAGCTGGCCGCTGCACCCGAGCTCGTCTCGCTGGGCTCTGGCGCTGCCGGTGGAACTGATCCCGGTTCTCCCTTGTGTTCTGAGCACCTCCACAGCGTTACCGGTCCGGAGCCAGTCAAGGTCACGGGACCGGGGGTTCCAGGTTCGGAGATGGAGGTCGTCGCCGGAGCAGTCCTGACCCAGTCAGGGTCCGACGTGTGGGCCGAGGTGACCCAATCGGGACCCGTCCTGACCCAGTCGGGGTCCGACGCATGGGCTGAGGTGACCCAGTCGGGGTCCAACGTGGGTGCAGCGGTGACCCAATCTGGGCCCGTCCCGACCCAGTCGGGGTCCGACGCATGGGCCAAGGTGACCCAGTCGGGGTCCAACGTGGGTGCAGCGGTGACCCAATCTGGGCCCGTCCTGACCCAGTCGGGGTCCAACGTGGGTGCTGCGGTGACCCAATCTGGGTCCGTCCTGACCCAGTCGGGGTCCAACGTGGGTGCAGCGGTGACCCAATCTGGGCCCGTCCTGACCCAGTCGGGGTCCAACGTGGGTGCAGCGGTGACCCAATCTTGGTCCGTCCTGACCCAATCGGGGTCCGACGAGGTCCAGTGGGGGTCCAGTGCAGGTGCGGCTGTGACCCAATCAGGATTCAAGGGGGTCCAGGTTTTTGGTTGTCCCCCTCTCAGGAGCCACCAGCTGGGGGCCATTAGTGGGTTTTGTTTGGCAGATCGGCGCTCTCCTGTTTTGTCGTTTTCAGGTGAGCGGCTGCATGCAATCCCTCCACGGTCCTGTTGGTTGTGGGATGCGGGTCGGCCACCCGAGGAACTGCTTGGAGCGTTCGGCATCTTGGGTTGGCCACCCAATAAACTCTGTGTGTTACGGGGTGACCTGGTTCGGCCACCAGAGGACGTATTCCTGGGGGCATGGGACTGGGGCAGGCCACCTGACTGTTCATGTACTGTGGGATTTTCTGTGGGCCCATATGGTGCCAAATCATGTCTTGTACGTCTAGCAATTTTTTGTTGTTTATCAAGTCAAAGTCATAGTCTTAGTCAGGGCTGAGCAATATTAGATTGCCTCTTGTTTTTTCTTGTTTCCAAAGTCATAGTCTTAGTCAGGTCTGAGCAATTTTAGATTGCCTCTTGTTCCCTTGTACGTCATAGTCTTAGTTAAGTCCGAGCAATTTTAGATTGCCTCGTTTCCTTGTACGTCATAGTCTTAGTTAAGTCTGAGCAATTTTTGATCACCTCTTGTTTCCTTGTAAGTCATTGTCTTTGTCAAGTCTGAGCAATTTGTGATTGCCTCTTGTTACCTTGTGAATCTTTGTCATAGTCAAGTTAGAGCATTTTTTGTCTCTTGTTTTTTTTTTCCTTGTGAGTCTCAGTCTTGTCATGGCCTTGTTCAGTCATGTATTTTCTTTTCTTTGTTTTTTTTTCCCCAGAGTCATGTGGTTGTATGTATTTCTTGTCTGGTCTTAGTCTTGTTCTTCCCTGAGTCATGTGTTTGTATGTATTTCTTGTTTTGGTCTTTGTCTTGTTTTTGGTTGGTTTCTCTCCCTCCGTACCTGTCCCCCTACCTCCCACCCTGGCGGGGGGGGGGGCAGGGTGGTTCCTTGGGGCGTCAGGAGTCCGCCCGTGGAGGGAGGGTACTGTTATGACCCAAGCGTCGGTTCTGATCGCGCTCGGGTTAAAGTTATATCTCGCTGCCGGCCTTGACAGCTGCAGGCGGTATTCTGGCCTCTCCGGGCTCTTATTGTGAAAGTGCTCGGAGGGGTTTCCGCCTGTCAACGGTCGGTCAGCTGTATGTCATCTGTCATTAGTACCTTGTTATTTAAGCTGAGTGCTGGCGTCATTAAGACGCAGCAGTGTCTGATCGCATCTGGTCACTAACCTGACCGCTATTTTGTTCACCCATCGTCATGGATGCCTGGACTATATTCACACCTCGGCTGCCTAAGGGCTTGACCGTCTTTCACCGGCGCTAGTAAGTGAGCTGTATTAGCCTTATTCCCTCCGGTGTTATTTGTGCTGTAAGTCCCTGCTTTGGCAGCCCGAGTGCTATTATTACCAAGCCTGTCTGTGAGTGACTGTCTCTTGCTTCGGACCTGTAGTGTGCTGTATAGCCCTATGCTTCCTGTTCTGCAAAGACTGTCATTATCTCAGCAGCTTGTGTATCACCTTATCACCGTAATAAAACTCACTGAAAAACTCACTGGTGACGTTGTGTGCGTCTTATAGGTGGCTCGCGAGGGCCACCGCATGACACTTTAACCATTCTTTTGGTGGAACAACTTGTGTGCTGAGGATCGTTGTCTTGCTGCATGACTTACTTTCTCTTAAGTTCAGTTCATGGGCAGATGTCCTAACATTTGAAGAGTTTGTTTGCAAAAACCAATAAACACCACTTCCAAGAAAATTTCCTGCTGTACAACAAACAACTGTTCACATTACCCACTTACAGAAGTTCAAATTGTTATTTTCTAAAAATCCGCTATATCCACTGTTATATACACTACGAAGTTCATGTTTTGGATTTTTTTTGTTTTTTTTTCAAAAGCCGATAAAGGTCGGGACCCTGTTTTTACAAAAGCAGATAATGTCATGACTCGCCATTCATCATCGGCTCCTGCTGCGCGCACACCTGCGCCTCGTCAGCAACAGACTACTTAACCCACTCAGCCCTGTGCTTCGGCCTGAAGCCGTCTGTTCCCTTCAGCTCGTCTTGGTGATTGGAACCCCCATGACCAGCAAGACTACGCTTAACTGTAAGCATCTTACCTTGTTTCTTCAGTCCTCTCCCCTGTGCACAGGTGGATTCCTCGGCGGCGGACCTTCACCTTCGCCAACCTCTCCACACTACTGCCACAGGCACCGCAGGCCGCTGTCTTCTGGGCTCATCCCTTGCTGACGCCAGCCACCTGTCATACCAAGTAAGCAGCTGTCATTCTCACATTCCCCGTCCGGGTGTGTTGCCCTTTACCTTGTCCCTCTGCTTTGTCGTTATAGGGTTGCCCGGCTGTATGACGTCCTGCTCTGCTACCTGCACTTGGAAGTCCATCCCCAACACATATCCATATCCCTCTCACGCGTTCATCCATACCTGTCTGTCAATAAAAGCTGTTAAATCTATTCTGAGCCTGCGTGTGTGTCTCCTGAGCCAGACATTATGTCAGTACGGCTTCAGCAGAGCGGCTCGGCAGACAGCGGACTCCCACGCCATCTTTCCACCCTCGAGGCTTGAGTAGATTTAATAGCCCACCAACAGCAGGTAATTTTGAATCAGTTGACCTCAATTACTCACCGGTTAGACCGCCTGGACCCCCAGCAGGCGTTCCCCCCGGCTCCCCAGGGAGGGTTGGCTCCTGTCGCTCCGGTGGTCGGCCAGCCTACCGCGGGAACGCCGACCCGGCTCACACCGATCCCAACTCCGGCCCGTTTTAACGGGAAGCTTGGCGGAGCTCGGGGTTTCATTATGCAGTGTGAGTCGGTGTTCATGCGCGTTCCCGGGGACTTCCCCTCAGACCACAGCCGGATTGTTTACATAGGTAATCTCCTGGAGGGGCGAGCGCTAACCTGGGCTTACGCCGTAATGGCAAAGCCCAGTTACGCGAACCTCTCCTATAACCAGTTCGTGCGAAACTTCCTCGAAGTGTTTGATCACTCTCGGCTCGATAGCGTCCTAACTGATCGTCTCCTTGCTCTCCAGCAGGGAAACCGGTCGGCGGTGGACTACGCCATCGACTTCCGGGTCGCTGCAGAGGAAGTAGGCTGGGGCGAGGCTGCACTTTGTGGCATCTTTCTCCGCAGCCTCAGCTCCGGTCTGAGGGATGAATTGGCCGATCGAGATCTCCCGGAGACTCTCGTGGAGCTAATCTCCGTAGCGATTAGCTTGGATAACAGGCTGTGCGAGCGCTCCTCCGAGCGAAAGTCGACCAACCGCTCGCGAGGAGGCTCTGCTCACTTGCCTCAAGCTCGCCCCCTGGCGTTACCACCACCGGAAAGAGTCGGAGGCAATGGTGGTTGGACGGTCAAAGCTCCCTCCAGCGGAGAAACAACGCCGCTGGAAGTTGGGCCTGTGCATGTATTGTGGAGGCAGCCAACACACCGTGGAGAATTGTCCAGAGAAGCCAAACGGGGAGGTCCGCGAGTCACTGTAGGGGGCCTCGCGGACTCTAACCGGACAAAACCCCTCACCAGCCTTTCTTTGCCTATCCGTTTCTGTCACAACACCATGGGGCATCTTACTCACGCACTGGTGGACTCAGGAGCAGAGCAGAGTTTCATTTCTAAGAGCCTGGCAACCCAATTGGGCATTCCCTGTCACCCTCTGCCAACTCCGCTCAGCCTGGTCACCCTCTCTCAAGCTCCCCTCGGGCGTGTGACCCATTGTACCAAGCCCATTCCTGTAATCATCTCAGGTAACCATCGGGAGGATCTTGTTTTCTATGTCCTGTCCACCTCTGTCTCACCAGTCATCCTAGGCTACCCCTGGCTGCGCCTACACAACCCGGTGCTGGATTGGCAGGCCGGAGGCATTGCCGCCTGGAGTTCGTTTTGTATGAGCACCTGCCTCCAGTCCGCAGCCTGTGCCCTGTCCTCACCCCCTCTGGCCAAGGACACTGCACCACCTGATCTCACCCTGGTGCCCTCGGAGTTTCACGACCTGGGCCTCGTCTTCAGTAAGTCCAAGGCAATGTCGCTCCCCCTCACCGGCCCTATGATTGTGCAATTAACATCCGCACGGGGGCTCCCTTACCCTCTGGGCGTCTTTACAGCCTGTCAGCGCCAGAGAGGGAAGCGATGGATGCCTACCTGAAGGAGTCGCTCAGCACAGGAATCATCTGCCCATCTTCGTCCCCGCTCGGCGCAGGGTTCTTCTTTGTATCCAAAAAGGACGGTTCTCTCCGCCCCTGCATAGACTATCGGGCCCTCAATGACATCACAGAGAAGGACCGCTATACCCTGCCGTTGATGGACACAGCCTTCCACTCCCTCCAGGGGGTGACCTGGTTCACCAAGCTGGACCTCCGCAGTGCCTACCACCTCGTCCGGATCCGGGAGGGAGATGAGTGGAAGACAGCCTTCCGTACGCCAACTGGTGACTTCGAATACCTGGTGATGCCGTTTGGATTAACCAATGCCCCCGCAGTATTTCAGCGCCTCATAAACGACGTCCTTCGTGACTTCCTCGGCCTCTTCGTCTTTGTGTACCTGGACGACATCCTAATCTTCTCCAGGACACGAGACGAACACCGGGTCCACATGAGGCAGGTCCTGCAGCGGCTGCTTGAGAACAGGTTGTACGTCAAGGCCGAAAAATGCGAATTCTATGCCAAGACCACCTCCTTCCTGGGGTTCGTGATTTCACACGACCAAGTCCTGCCCGACCCCGCTAAGGTCAAAGCGGTGGTCGGCTGGCCCACACCGACCTCCAGGAAGCAAGTACAACAGTTCATAGGATTCGCCAACTTCTATCGCCGCTTCGTGCCAAACTTCGGCGCCATCGTCGGCCCATTGACCCGCCTCACCTCGCCTAAGACCCCCTTCCGGTGGACCGAAGAGGCAGCTGCGGTGTTTCTTGCACTCAAGAAGGAGTTCTCTTCCTCCCTGGTCCTTACCCAGGTCGACCCCGCGCTGCAGTGCTTGGTGGAGGTCGATGCGTCCGATACAGGAGTAGGGGCGGTGTTGTCCCAGCGGTCGCCCGCCGACGGGATCAAGTGACCCTGCGCATTCTTCTCTCGGCGCCTGTCGCCTGCCGAGCGCAATTATGACATCGGGGATAGGGAGCTCCTCGCAATCAAGCTCGCCTTGCAGGAGTGGCGCCACTGGCTGGAGGAGGCTGCTCTGCCGTTCATAGTGCTAACGGACCACAAGAACTTGGAGTATTTGAGATCTGCCAAACGTCTGAATGCCCGCCAGCCGCGTTGGTCCTTGTTCTTTGCCCGTTTTCGCTTCACCATCACGTACCGCCCTGGTTTGTGCCTGACGCTCTATCCAGGCAATTTGCCCCTGAAACATCTGAGAAGTCAGCGCACACCATCCTGCCCGGCTCGTGTATCGTGGGGGCGATGTCCTGGGCCATCGAGGACAAGATCCGGAAGGCGCAGGAGACTGAACCGGACCCTGGCGGCGGACCGGAGGGGAGGCTATTCGTTCCATCTTCAGTTCGGGGGGAGGTTATCCACTGGATTCACACCTCCAAGTTTGCCTGTCATCCTGGGGTCTCCTGGCTGGTCGATCTTCTCCAGCGGTCCTTCTGGTGGCCTGGTCTGCAGAAGGGCGCCGCCAACTACGTCCGGGCCTGCCCAGCCTGTGCCACCGGCAAGTCAGGTAACGCTCCCCCCGCGGGTCTGCTCCAGCCCCTGCCGATCCCAGGCAGGCCCTGGTCTCACATAGCCCTTGACTTCGTCACCGGTCTCCCAGTCTCAAACAACTACAACGCAGTACTGACCATCGTCGACCGCTTCTCCAAGGCCGCCCACTTCGTGCCACTGCAAGGCCTCCCTACGGCGCGAGAGACAGCGGACCTCCTTGTCCATCACGTGGTCAGACTGCATGGGATACCGGTGGACGTTGTGTCGGATCGGGGGCCCCAATTCGTCTCCGAGGTGTGGAAGTGCTTCTGTAACGCCCTGGGAGCCACGGTAAGCCTCACCTCTGGCCACCATCCGCAGTCCAACGGGCAATGCGAACGGGCCAACCAGGAGCTGGAAGCCGCCCTCCGCTGCGTCACCGCCTCCAACCCGGCCTCTTGGAGCACGCATCTGGCCTGGGTGGAATACGCCCACAACTCCACTCGGTCTTCTGCCACTGGTATGTCCCCCTTCAAGGCTTCCCTGGGTTACGATCCGCCATTGTTCCCGGCGCAGGAGGGTGAGTTGGCCGTCCCGTCCATCCAGGCGTACCTGAGGCGGTGCCGGAGTCTTTGGTCCAAGGCGCGCGATGCGCTCTTCCGCGCAGCGAAACGCAACAGCACCACCGCCAATCATCATAGAAGACCGGCACCGGCCTACCAGGTGGGTCAGAAGGTTTGGGTTTCCGCTCACGACGTCAACCTTAAGGGTGAGAAGAGGAAGTTGGCCCAACGCTTCATCGGACCCTTCACTATCACCAAAATTGTCAACCCGGTGGCTGTGGGTGTGGCTATTCCTCCCCCCCTCCGTATCCACCCCACCTTCCACGTATCCAAGATCAAACCTGTGGTGTCCGATCCCCTCTGCCCCCCACCCGCGGCGCTGCCCGCGCCCCTGATGATCGATGGCCACCCGGCCTGGAGAGTCACTACCATCTTAGACTCTCGGCGCCAAGGTCGCGGGCTGCAGTATCTGGTGGACTGGGAGGGTTTCGGTCCAGAGTGGAGGCAATGGGTGCGCTCATCCCTGGTTCTGGACAAGAGTCTCATCACGGAGTCCCATCGGGCGCACCCGGATAAACCAGCACCAGGAGGTGCTGCTGGGGGGGGGGGGGTACTGTCATGACTCGCTATTCATCATCGGCTCCTGCTGCGCGCACACCTGCGCCTCGTCAGCAACAGACTACTTAACCCACTCAGCCCTGTGCTTCGGCCTGAAGCCGTCTGTTCCCTTCAGCTCGTCTTGGTGATTAGAACCCCCATGACCAGCAAGACTACGCTTAACTGTAAGCATCTTACCTTGTTTCTTCAGTCCTCTCCCCTGTGCACAGGTGGATTCCTCGGCGGCGGACCTTCACCTTCGCCAACCTCTCCACACTACTGCCACAGGCACCGCAGGCCGCTGTCTTCTGGGCTCATCCCTTGCTGACGCCAGCCACCTGTCATACCAAGTAAGCAGCTGTCATTCTCACATTCCCCGTCCGGGTGTGTTGCCCTTTACCTTGTCCCTCTGCTTTGTCGTTATAGGGTTGCCCGGCTGTACGGCGGCCTGCTCTGCTACCTGCACTTGGAAGTCCATCCCAAACACATATCCATATCCCTCTCACGCATTCATCCATACCTGTCTGTCAATAAAAGCTGTTAAATCTATTCTGAGCCTGCGTGTGTGTCTCCTGAGCCGGACATTATGTCAGATAACTCCACACACGGCAAATCAGTGCTTGGTATTTGGGTGACGTTACTCAATGGTGCAGCGAGGATCAGCCAATCTTGTGTCTAGATGCTGAGACCAGCCAATCACCTGTTTATCTGCTGCGGCAGCATGCTGCAGAGACTACTACTTGGGTCTGCTCGCTTTGCGTGATTTCCCTGCCATTTTTTTTTTTTTTTTACAATTTTGTTGCATTTTATGTCAAATATAGATAATTTTAATGAAGCAGATGAACCAGTGATGCGTTCACCAGACAAACTAGCATGGTTTTCGGTACATGTCTGTTTTTGCAAAAGTATGTGTTGTGGACTTATTTATGCAGAAATGTTTTGTTTGTTTGTTTGTTTTATTTTGTTTGTATTAACACAGGAAATGGAGAAAGTCTCACATTGGTTGAGGAACTCTTGTTTAACCTTAAGCGTCGATAAAACTGTGTCAATGTTTTTTACAAATCGCTACAAATCCAAGAATTCTTGTCATATCTTGATAGAAGGACAAAAAATTAAGAATGTGACTGAATTTAAATATTTAGGTGTTACACTTGACTCAAATTTAAGCTTTAAAAAACACATTAAAAAGATGACAAACATGGTCAAATTTAATTGTGCTAATTTCAAACATATCAGAAATTCACTGTCTACTGAAGCATCAAGTATGTATCTAAATGCTATGATAATTTCAAATTTTCTTTACTGTATGACAAGTTGGTCACAGGCGTGTAAATCTGCCCTGAGGCCTCTGGAATCATTATACAAGTATTCTATCAAGATTCATGACAAGAAAAGAAACGTTCCATCACTGCCCAATCCTGTCCAAATATAACCTGTTGAGCTTTGAAAATCTAATTATGTATACAAATGTGTGTCTTTTGTTTAGAATAATCCATAACTCTGCTGCTCCTCCGTTAAAATGGTTTGTTTCATTAAGTTCTGTAAATACATCTCGGACAACTCGATCAACAGCACGTGGCGAGTGCAGGATTCCTAAGTACAAGACAACATTAGCAAATTCAACATTTTCATGTGTGGCTATGCGACAGTGGAACATGTTACCAATGGAGTTACTTGCAGTAACAGACATTTTCACACATTTTCGTGCTTGGTGAAAAAACAGTTAATCTCTAAGCAAACCTGTGTCCATAATGTACTGTGATGTAAAGATGTTAGAGTGTGTGATGTTGACAGTGGGACCAATAAGAGTCAGTGGTTGGATGTGAAAAATTGTTTATATGGATGGAATTATAAAAATGTATTATTGTATGTTTTAGTTCTTATCAATGTTTTGGGTTCTTATCAATGATATTAATGTTTGTTTTAGTTTTTAGCAATGCTTGGTTCTAGTTTTTTAATCAATGTATGGTTTTAGTTTTTTATCAATGCTTACTTGTAGTTTTAGCAAATGTCTGCTTTTTAATGCTAACATCAGCCTGCCCAGGGATTACAGGTGGAAATTAGCACTTGTGCTATAACCTGGTACAATGCATCTTTCCTTTTTAAGGTCAATGTATATTGTGCATGTCCCTGCATAAATAAATAAATAAATAAATAAAATAAAATAAATTTTAATTTAACCTTTTTTAACCAGGAAGAACAGATTAAGAACGCATTCTTATTTACAGTTGTGGCCTCGGGGCCAGGTGCGAGGAACAGCTCACATTCATACCTCCCCGTTGATGCCAGTTAACCTAACTTGCATGTTTTTGGCCCCTGTGGGAGGAAACCGGAGAAATCACAGAGGAAACCCACGCAGAGACGGGGAGAACATGCAACCTCCACACAGAACGATCACTGTTGGTCAGGGGGTGGGATCGAACCCGAGATCCCATGGGCAAGCTGCTGTGAATTGCCGTGCTGCCACAGTGCACCACCGTGCTGGCCAAAATGTAGAAAATTTTCAAGGGTTTACAAAGTTTCAAGTACCACTGTGTATATATATATATATATATATATATATATATATATATATATATATATATATATATATATATATATATAATAATACTGGGTATGAATAACACTGGGTATGAATGTGTATAAATGTTTGGTGGTGGCCGGAGAGGCCGTTGGCACGGATTGGCAGCCACGTTTCCGTCAGCCTGCCCCAGGGCAGCTGTGGCTACAGTAGTAGCTTGCCACTACCATTGTCTGTCTGGAGTGAATGAATAATGTATGTACTTGTAAAGCGTCTTTGAGCGTCTATGATAAAGCGCTATATAAATCTGATGCATTATACAGTGTGTGTATATATATATATATATATATATATATATATATATATAATCAGTCACTTGTACCAAAAGATAAGTATAAAATGTTTATAAATCTTAATTTTATAATTTTTTTTTGGCTTATGTCCATATTGGATTTATCACAGAATAGCAGTAACACCAAAGTAACTACATTTTATGAATTTCTTTTGGTTTGGAATTGATTCAGCGTATCTGAAAGCCTAAAAATGGTAATGACAATTCATTATAGAGATTGGGCATTTTTTAAGATATTACCAAAATAAATGACGGCCATCTTGGAATTTTGTTATTCATGGTCCTCAGGGAAAAACTGAGCTTGGCATGCTATCTAAGCTTTTAATGTCTCCGCCAGATTTGGAGCTTTTACCACAAAACACACAATTCTGCTGCAACATCTTACACAAAGCTGTCCGACTGCATTGGCAGCAACTGCAGATATCCAAACAGATGCACAAAAGCACTGAAAATGTTAAATTTTCACATTATGTCCCCTTTAAGCATTTGTTTATGTACTTAATGTGAAGTGTGTGTTATCTAAATCACTCCTGCTGCTCTGCACACTGGCTTACCTATCAATCCAGTCTTGAAATCGTCTTTCTCCCATGAGGCAATTATCTTACAGTCTGCTTCATGCGTTTATTATTGTGTGTGCATGCACACCTGTGCGTGTGCGTGTGTGTTGGAGACAGGCAGGTGCAGATTTGTGTGAGAGAGAAAGAATCAGTAGAAATCACAGACACATAATCTATTATTTCCTCAGTGATCCTCCACCTTCTTCCTGCTGACATTTCTTTCCCCTCTATCTTGTGACCTTTCCCCACCGTCTGATTTCCTCCATCCTTTCCCAGATCTGTCACACTGTCTTTTTCCAACCCTTGTTTTAGGAATCAGGATTCCCACTCTCTTCTACTTTATTTCCTTGCCTCCATCATAACCTTCCCTCTTGCCTTGTCATCCCACATCCAATCCCTGTGACTTCTCTAAAAAATGCTCTTCTCCTTCCCCTCACCTCTCATCCCTCATCCCTTCCTCCCTGCATTTAGTGTGAAATAAACATCAGATGGCCAGAAGGAATCTAGATTTCAGATCAGAAACTTGAGGCTTCAGATGTGTACAACATAGACATCTGCTTGCTCCTGTGCACGTGGTTTATTATTCCTGTGTTCCTCGATGGATTACAGTGGTTTTTTTCCCTGCCACTCTCTCTTTATCCCTCGTCACTGAAAACTGGCAGTGCTTATTTGCCTCTATATTTCAGAATTTACCTCACTTCTCAAAACTGTTTTTTTTTTTCCTCAAGATTTGCCAATGCCTTCTCATCAATCATTTTAAGCAGCTTTTCTGGGTTAAACACACATGCACTGACATGCACACAAAAATCCCCAAGGTATGAGAAGATTGTACTGCAAAGCACAGTACGGCACCATCACAAGTATACAGCCTTCTCATACATGGCACCACCATTTTGCTGACTCTTTTACCTGGCAGGAGGACAGCAGTTCACCGAAGGATAGGTATAAAAACAACAGAACACCTGACTGCATTATAAACAACCCAGTGCTTTTCAGGAATTGGAGGTTTTTAGAAAAAATAAATATTTATTAGTGGTGTTGGCGTTATCGCATTAATTGCCCATTAACGCATTGCCCCCGTTAACAGTGACAAATTTTGTGATCTTAGTTAACAGCAGTTTACGGCAGAAAGTGCAAATAGTACTTTTTGGCCTACCCGCTCTTTGTACCAATGCCTTTGTGCCTACTGACACTGTGTGCGCCATGCAGACAAGCTTGATTACAGCCATGGATATCACCAAAGTGCTGTCATGTTTAAGTTTAAAACTTTGTCTGTCGGAGCTCTCACCTGAATAATTGTTATAGCCTCCTCCAAAACTTCGCCTGGATGTTGTGTTGTTCTTCTGTGGAAGCTAGCTAGCTGGTAGCTAGTAGCTACTAGCTACATGCTAGGTTATAGCTGATCTCCATCTGCTGAGACGGACAGAAATTCACCTGTTTTCATCCCCACAGAGCCAACTGTTGGTGAGTACTAGTCTAAAAAAAATTCTCAAGCTGTGTTTGGAATGTCCATTTACTCCCTTACCGTTTTGTAGCACGTTGGGGTGTCATCATGAGTGCGATAGTAGCTCCATTTGTTGGCGGTGCTGCTAAGATGCTAACACTGTAAACAAATGACCTGTGCTGGCAAAATGAGTCACTTTGAGGACATTTTCAAAACTGATATAATGTTATTTCCATATTCTGTATTGAAAGACCTTCAAAATTAAAAGATAAACAAACAAATAGACAAACAAACAAAACATTTCTGCATAAATAAGTCCACAACACATACTTTTGCAAAAACAGACATGTACCGAAAACCATGCTAGTTTGTCTGGTGAACGCATCACTGGTTCATCTGCTTCATTAAAATCATTATTAGTCCCACAATGGGGAAATTCCAGGATTGCAAAAGCACAGGGACAGCAACACTCAGAGCAACAATCAAGAAGACAAGAAAAACAAGAGCAGCGAGTATACATATGTACACATAAATATATAAATATAAATACACACAGTGCGGAGCATTGTAGCTAGATGGAATAAACAGCATAACTGTCTACTTAGTTATCCTGCATAGTATGAATATGTACCCATACATATTGTCACCCTCCGTAGTGACCGATATTGTCCTACTTGTATACTGGAGGGGACCATTGTGTAAGTGTATTGCGTCTTTTGCATTCAATACTATTAGGTCGTCACATTTTTTTTTTTTTTTTGCTATCTCTGCAAGCAGCCCTGCTTAGTTTATACAGTCTGACAGCTGTAGGTAGGAAGGTCATGCGAAACCTCTCGGTCGCGCACCTAGGATGATGTAGTCTGCTGCTAAATGAGCTCCTCAGTGCGTTCAGTATGTCCTGCGTAGGGTGGGACTTGGACTCCAGCAGAGATGACAGTTTAGCCACCATCCTTCTCTCTCCTATCTCCTCCACTGGGTCAAGGCGTTGCCCCAGGACAGAGCTAGCTTTCTTGATCAGTTTGTTCAGTCTCTTCCTATCGGCTGCTGTAATGCAACTGCCGCAGCAGACCACTCCAAAAATGATGGCTGATGCCACCACCGTGTTGTAGAATGTTTTCAGCAGTGCCCCTTGTACACCAAAAGACCTGAGTCTCCTCAGTAGGAACATTATATTTAATGTGTAGGAAGTGCGCCAAAATGGCCCGGAAAAGACAATTTGTTTATATTTTGGCTAGGTTCGATCGGTTGGGAGTTACGGTATGTCTTCCGCAAAAACATGTGTATTTTTAGAAAGTACGATTTCTAAGCTTTCAAATGATACCAGGCACTCAACTTGCCACTAGCAAACAAAGAAAGAGTCATGATTTATTATTTATGCACTTCTCCTGCCTGTAGCTCGTAATGATGCGGTGCGCACCAGAAATATTTTTCTGGAGAATATACTGGATAGTTTTTGTCATTTTGGGTATGTTGAGAGCTTTAATAAACCTGCAGGTGAAGAAAGCAAGTATATTTGTCCACTCCCATGTTTATAACAGTATGAGAAACTTGAAAAATTACCAACTTAAGGTACGCTGTATCTGAATGGAAAAACACGTAACACATTATTAATCATGATTAACTCAATGTTCCAAAAGATTAATCGCAATTAGAACGTTTAATCATCCAACAAGACTAATATTCATTCAAAACCTTCCAAATGATCACATGTGTTTTAAGAATGTGTCAGTGAGTTGAGTTTCAGGGTTAGAACTTATATCCCAAATGAGGTTGTCCAAGTGAAAAATATATCACAGCAAGATGTGCTTGACCTTGGGTCATTTAATTTGTTTCCTACTGTCTCTCAATTCAGGGGATAAATGTTTGACAGTACATATTTGTACACAATCTACGTCATAAAGGGTCACTGAAGTCTGTGTTGTTTCAGAAATCAGTATGCAGCAATCCAGTGTGCTGTGTCTTCATACTTATGAGCAACTGTAGAAAGGTCTTCTTTTGCCTGCTCCCTGTTATGGGTCTCCACAGCAGATCATCTGCCTCCCTCATTCATGATAATACATGTTTGATTTGTCAGGGATTTGATGCTGGACACCCTCTCTGACACAATTCTCTCCTTTTATCTGGGCTTGGGACTTGCACTCAGAATACACTGGATTATGCTCTCAACCATTGGCTGGGTGACAAACTTTCCTTCCTCCATTCTTTATTATGCTGAGCACCAAGCAAGAAGTTGGGAAATACCATTTTTTATATGGTCTTTGGTATGACCATAGCTGACCAAGCTGGTGTAGAAAGGTAATTCTTATCAGTTATCGAATTTGGGGAGAAATACTAAATGAAGTTGTTCATTAAGCTTGATGAGGTCAAAAAGGACTTTTAATCATCACTAATCTCATATCCATATTGCTTTAGCATAGTGGTGGCCTAGTTGATAAAGCATCCGCCCCACAACTGGGAGGTTGGGGTTCAAGTCCTGGCCGAGTCATACCAAAGACCCTATAAAAATGGTAACTAGCTTGGTGCTCAGTGTAATAGAATGGGGGGAGGAGAAGTTGTTTGTGGCAGCTGCCTTGCATGGCAGTGACCCCTCTGAGTCTACATGTGATCACCATTGTAGATAGGAGAAAGGTAATTTTGTTCTACTGTACATGACTGGCTGTATGGACTGAATGACAATAGAGATAGCTTCTTCTTCCTTTCAAGCTGTTAAAGGACATGTCTTTTAGTTATAGCCTGTTATGGCTGGTGTAAACATTAGTGAGTAGACCTCGTAAGACATAGGCCAAGTAAAGCCATAAATCTCACAGAAAGGTGAGTAAAAACTATGTAGACCTCACAAGATGGAGGCTCACAAGGCAATGAAATACTTTAAAGCAAGGACTAATTGCATTACGAAAGCTGAATCTACCTGGGAATTATTTTCTGATGGTTTTACTGTTCTTGTTAATAAGTGTGCTCCTTTTAAACATTTTAGTGTTAAAGGTAGGAATAATCCTTGGTTCCTTTCAGATCTGCTTCATGACTGAAATTTGGCATGGGCAAAAGCAAGAAAGTCAGATAAAAAATAATAACTGGCTGCATTTCAGATGACTCCACAACACTTGGACAGTAGCAATTAGGAAAGCTAAAGCTGATCATTGTAAAAATTAAAATAGGACAGTTAGCAGAATCTTTTCAGTTAACCAATCAATAATCACAGAAGAAATATTATTTCTCAGCTTATCTTTTATTGAAGCACACAGAGAGTTAGGAAACACAATTGTGGGTCTTCCGCAACACAATCTGGTGAAAGACCCAGAACAAAGGAATCAACCGATACATATAGGCTTCAAATTACTGGGCGTTCCCTGCATCTTTCCAACAATACACTGGCCATTGTCCAAACTGGTTCAAACCAGTCCTCTCAGCTTTATCTTCCCCAGATGTCTCCTCCTCAGCCCTTTATGACTTTGCATCCTGTTGTCTGTTCTTGTCTGAAGCATTAGCAACCGCACTTAATACATGCCCATATATGGAAGCAGGAACAGAGACTGCATTGCAGATCTTGTGTGTGTGTGTGTGTGTGTGTGTGTGTGACTAAATATAAGTGTGTATACAAAAGCACTTTGTGTAATATCTAACTAATCTTCACTATTTATTTATTATAAAAATTTCCTCTTTTGACTCCATTTTTATAGAGTCAATAACTGTGGCAGGCACAACAATAAACAGGCACTAGACACCTGATGTTATTTTCATGTGAGATGAGCAAAAAACCTGTAGGGAGTATACACTTTCATGAGCAATCATTGTAACACAATTTCTTTATTCATTCAGTGCATAAACAAATTCTGTCACAGGTGAAAACTCTCATCTTGGCTCCACTGCCCTTGGTGGCATTTTGAATACTGGTACTTTATTAACACACGTTATGTCAGGAAAATAAACACGTGTAAAACAAAACATTTTCAGTCAAAACATTTCTTATTTGTGTGTGTTGTGTCTGAGCCTCAAGACCTGCCACATAACAGAACTTCAAACCTTCTAATTCTATTCTGACTACATGACCACAAGATAGCAATGTTGATCTTCTGGATTCACCTGTAAGAAAACAGAAAAGCTGGAAGGGACCAGAGGTTATTAGCACATGGCCCACCGCTGGGGGGATATATTCAGCACGCCCCCCTTTCATGTAAGTATTTGCATGTGTGTAATGTTGGATGTATTGTATAGTTAGAAAGGATAGTAAAATAGCAGAAAGACACAATATATATAAAATTTAAAGAATAGTCTCTCTTTCATCACTGTCATTCCCAGATGAACAATGGTCCTTGTTGTGGAGAAGGGACTTTTTCTCCTCTTGGGAGTGAACTTGAGCCATCATCCTCTGGACTGGCTGTTTGGATAGGGCTGTGCTTATGCATCTCTCCAGCAATGCCCTCAAGCATTGGATGCAGCAACAACCCACCACAAGTATCATTGCTAGTGAGATGACTACAATCAGGATTACTGAACGCATCACACCCGCTCAACGTCCAAAAATGGATTGGAGATGTGGAAACATCTGGCTCGTATCCCAAATTTTGACCAAATTCTGTGCGTAGGCCTTCTAATGCCTCTATGTCACGTGTAACACTTCTCCCTTATGGTGCAGTTAAGCAGTATGCTGTAGGTGACATCACTGCTATTTGCACTATGTCAGCAACAGTCTGCAGTAAAGGTCGATTTGGCTGAACAGCTTTAGCACAGTAAGTCACATGGATCCAGTTGCTGTGTTTTCCTTTTTTTTCCCCCACAGTTGTAATCAGAATCAGAATCAGAATCAGATTTATTGCCATTGTTCATGTAGTACACAAACTAGGAATTTGTCTCGGTGCCATGCTGCAACATTAAAAACATGATGAGATAAAGAGATAGACTAAAAAAACTAAAAGACTAAAAACATGCAATGAGTGTAGAATAATAAGTAATAATAATAATAATAATAATAATAATAATAATAATAATAATGAGTAATACTAGTCAAGGCAGATTTAAATAAATTAGCAAGTAGCAGATAATATGGGGTACCACAGTGCAGTCGATAATGCAACAGAAAAACAGTGATGAATGACATCAGCTGCTGTATATAGTGCACGAGAGTCAATAAGTCACTTAATGTTCAGCAGTCTGATGGCAGAGGGGAAAAAGCTGTTCATGTGCCGGGAGGTTTTAGTCTGAATGGACCGAAGTCTTCTACCTGAGGGGAGGGGGGCAAACAGTACGTGACCAGGGTGTGAAGGATCGGCTATGATCCAGCCTGCACGCCTCCGGGTCCTGGAGATGTACAGGTCCTGGAGAGATGGGAGCTTGCAGCCGATCACCTTCTCAGCAGTGCGCACGACGCGCTGCAGCCTTAGTCTGTCCCTGGCAGTGGCTCCTGCGTACCACACGGTTATGGAGGAGGTGAGGATGGACTCGATGATGGCCGTGTAGAACTGCACTAACATCTTGGTGGGTAGCTTGAGCTTCCTCAGCTGCCGCAGAAAGAACATCCTCTGCTGGGCCTTTTTGATGAGGGAGCTGATGGTTGGCTCCCATTTGAGGTCCCGGGTGATGGTGGTGCCCAAGAAGCGGAAGGAATCTGCAATGGTGATGGGAGAGCCTGTGATGGTGAGGGGGGGCAGGGGGGTTGTGACTTTCCTGAAGTCCACAATCATCTCCGCTGTCTTCAGAGCGTTCAGCTGCAGGTTGTTGTGGCTGCACCAGGACACCAGCTGGGCCACCTCTCTCCTGTAGACAGACTCGTCGCCGTTGGAGATGAGCCCGATGAGGGTGGTGTCGTCCGCAAACTTGATCAGCTTAACAGACTGGTGGGAGGAGGTGCAGGAGTTGGTATAAAGGGAGAAGAGTAGGGGGGAAAGTACACAGCCCTGGGGTGATCCGATGCTGATGCTAACAGAGTCCGAGACAGACTTCCCCAGCCGCACATGCTGCCTCCGGTCCGTCAGGAAGTCAGTGATCCACCTGCAGAGGGAGTCAGGCACGCCGAGCAGGGACAGCTTGTCCTGGAGCAGAGCGGGGCGGATGGTGTTGAATGCAGAGCTGAAGTCCACAAACAGAATCCTGGCGTAGGTTCCCGGGGAGTCCAGGTGCTGCAGGATGGAGTGGAGGGCCAGGTTGACTGCGTCGTCCACAGACCTGTTGGCACGGTAGGCAAACTGCAGCGGGTCCAGGAGGGGAGTGGTGATGGACTTGAGGTGAGACAGGACCAGGCGCTCAAAGGACTTCATGACTACAGAGGTGAGTGCTACAGGTCTGTAGTCGTTAAGTCCAGTAATCCGTGGCTTCTTGGGGACAGGGATGATGGTGGAGGATTTGAGGCAGGTCGGCACGTGGCACAGCTTAAGGGAGGTGTTAAAAATGTCTGTGAAGACAGGAGCCAGCTCTTTCGCACAGTGTCTCAGGGTGGAGGGAGACACACCGTCCGGCCCGGGGGCCTTGCGCGGGTTCAGTCTGGAGAATTGTCTGTGCACGTCCTGCTCACTGATGACAAGGGCAGGGGGGGAGGAGGAGGAGGGGGGGCCGCTTTTGATGAATTAGGGGCCGAGGAGGCAGTGGAGCTGGGTGGAGTGGGGGAGTTGGACACAGCTGACGAGGTGTCAGAACGGGCGTAATGTTGGGACAGTTTTTGACAAAGGGCTTTGTCATCCTGACCTTTAGAAGCCTGAGGCTGATAGTTGGTGATTTGCCTCAGTCCTCTCCACACAGAAGCCGAGTCATTAGCAGTGAACTGCTGCTGGAGTCTCTCAGAATACACAGATTTAGCTCTCCTCAGCTCTCTGTTAAACCGATATTTAACCTCCCTGTAGCAGTCTCTGTCTCCACTTTTCAACGCAGCTTCCTTCTCCTTTCTGATCTGTCTGAGCTTAGCAGTGAACCAGGGCTTATCATTAGAGTACCTCACCCTGGTGCGCGATGGGAGAATGCTCTCCTCACAAAAGTTGATGTATGAGTTCACAGTGTCTGTGTACTCATTAAGATCATGAGTGGCTCCTTTAAACATGTCCCAGTCAGTTATTTCAATGCATGTGTTCAGTTTCTCTCCAGCTTCACTGGTCAATTTCTTCGTGGTGGTCACAACAGGTTTAGTGAGTTTCAGTCTCTGTCTGTATGTGGGAATGAGGTGGACCATCACGTGATCAGATAGTCCAAGCGCAGCGCGGGGAACAGCGCGATATGCGTCTTTCACTGTGGTGTAACAGTGATCCAGCGTGTTATTTCCTCTGGTTGGACATTAAATAAACTGTCTGTATCGGGGGAGCTCGTGACTCAGATTGCACTGGTTAAAGTCGCCAACCACAATAACCAGGGAGTCTGGAAAATTCCGCTCCGCATGTAGGACGTGATCTGCGAGTGCGCGCTGGGCCTCGCGCGCGTCCGCGTCGGGAGGGGCGTACACAGCGATCAAAACAAATGATGCGAACTCCCGCGGGGAATAAAATGGCTTGCAGTTAACAGAGAGAAATTCTAGATCGGTAGAACAGTGTTGTGAAACCACCGTTACATCAGAGCACCAGCTGCTGTTAATGTAGAAGCACACTCCTCCTCCAATAGACTTACCGGAGAGCTCTGTGACGCGATCAGCACGAAACAGCTGAAATCCCTCGAGGCTGATCGCGCTGTCCGGTATGTTCCCTTTAAGCCAGGTCTCAGAGAAACAGATGACAGACGAGGAAGCGAGGTCCTTAAATCGCATCAGCAGTCTTAATTCTTCTACCTTGTTCAAGAGAGAATTGGCATTGGATAGAAATCTGCCAGGCAAGGCTGTTCACGTGCCTCTCCTTCGCAGCCGAGCGAGAACCCCCCCTCGCTTTCCTCTTTTTCGCCGTCTTACTCTTTGAGCCAAGCAATGAATCAGATCGGCGGCAGGAGCTAAAAATACTGGGAGAAGGTCCGTAGGAGTGAGAGTCCTGATATTTAATAACTCTTCACGGGTGTATGAGCTGGCAGTCACACAATCGACGAACAAAAACAAACGAATTAGACAAATTAAAGGGCAGCGTAGCACCATGTCGACCGCTGTGGGCGCCATCTTGGAAAAAAAAATGTACTGCATGTACTGCATGTGAGGTGGCTTTAATTATTTTAAAAGGACCTTGCCACTTTGGTGAGTCCCAATGAGGTCTCACTACTTTTTGCCACACCCAGTTACCAGGTTCTAATGGGGCAGTCTGCTCCTGTATGCCCTTGTTAAGAATCTTCCTGTGGTAACGTATCGTCACTTCTTGTGTTGCTGGCTTTCGTGGTTTGCTCTGTGGCTAGTTCTCCTCATTTTCCTGAGGATTATTGCCTTTAATTGTATTTTAATCGCTTTTTTCCAACTACAATACCTCTCACTTCTGTTTAAAAAGTCTCTTGCACCTGTGTGCGCACTCACTGTCAACTAATTACCCTCTTTTGCCTTCTGTTCACCTTTCATTAGTGTTAATGTTAGCATTGGGTTAGCCTCTAGCTATGGCTACTAGCTATCCTTCCCCTTCTCCTCTGGTGTGCTCTCTGTGTCAGATGTTTACCTACACATCTACCTCTTTTAGTGATAATTGTAAATGTAATAAATGTTGTCTTTTTGAGGTGCTCGAGGCGAGGTTGTGCGATTTGGAATCCCAGCTCCGCTGCATTGAAACACCATCAGCACCAGTTAATAATGATGGACTCCCCTTAGCTGTAGCGGAGCACCCTAGCATAGGTCCTGCTAGCGGTCCTCCAGCTTCCACCTCTCCTGAGCAGCCAGGAGAGTATGGGTGGGTGACGGTGTGAAGGAGGCATAGTCACAAGCCCACTGGTTCACCACCAACCTGTTCATGTTTCTAATCACTTTTCCCTGCTCTGTGACACACCCGCTGAGGAAAAAAACTCTGATCACTGGTGACTCTATAGTCAGAAACGTGAACCTAGAGACTCCAGCGGCCATAGTCAAATGCATTCCCGGGGCCAGAGCAGGTGACATCGAGTCAAATTTGAAAATGCTGGCTAAAAGGAACTGTAAATACTCCACAATCGTTATCCATGCCAGCATTAACGACGTCTTTTGGTGTACAAGGGGCACTGCTGAAGTCATTCTATGACACGGTGGTGGCATCAGCCATCACTTTTGGAGTGGTCTGCTGGGGCAGTGGCATTACTGCAGCCGATAGGAAGCGACTGAACAAACTGATTAAGAAAGCTAGCTCTGTCCTGGGGCAGCGCCTTGATCCGATGGAGGAGATAGGAGAGAGAAGGACGGTGGCTAAACTGTCATCTCTGCTGGAGTCCGAGTTCCACCCTATGCAGGACATACTGGATGCACTGAGGAGCTCATTTAGCAGCAGACTACATCATCCCAGGTGCACAACCGAGAGGTTTCGTAGGTCCTTCCTACCAACGGCTGTCAGACTGTACAACCTAAGCAGGGCTGCTCGCAGAGATAGCAAAAAGACGTAACAAACTAATAGTATTTTTGAATGCAAAAGATGCAATAGACTTACACAATGGTCCTCTCCGGCATACAACTAGGAACATACCGGTCGCTATGGAGGGTGAGAATATGTATGGGCACATAATCATACCATGTAGGATAACTAAGTAGACGGTTATACTGTTTCATCCCATCTAGCAACAATGCTCTGCACTGTGTGTGTTTATATATTTACATATTTATTCCATCTAGCTACAATGCTCAGCACTGGGTGTGTTTATATTTATATATCTATATATTTATTCCATCTAGCTACAATGCTCCGCACTGTGTTTTTATATATCTACATATTATTCCATCTAGCTACATTGCTCCGCACTGTGTGTGTTTATATACTTGCATATTTATTCCACCTAGCTGCAATGCTCTGTACTGTGGGGGTTTATATATTTACATATTTATTCCATCTAGCTACAATGCTCTGCACTGTGTTCATATATTCATATATTTATTCCATCCAGCTACAATGCTCTGCACTGTGTGTCTGTGTGTGTGTGTGTGTGTGTGTATATATATATATATATATTTTATAGTAATATGTACATATGTATATTAGCTGCTCTTGCTTGCTTGTTTTTTCTTGCCTTCTGATTGTTGCTCTGAGTGTTGCTATCCCTGTGCTGTTGCAATCCTGGAATTTCCCCGTTGTGGGACTAATAAAGGCTTATCTTATCTTATCTTATCTGACTCTACCAGTCGGAAGTCACAAAACTTAGTGTGGAATCGGTGTGCAACTTTGCCAAAATGATGTCTTCCTCTGTTGTAATCTCTGGGCCCCTCTCCAATCTGACCAGTGATTACATGTTTAGCGGCATGTCATCATTCAACCGCTGGCTGTCTGTGTGGTGTCCTGCAAATGATGTGGGCTACATAGACAATTGGAACTCATTTAGGGGAAAACCCGGTCTTATTAGACGAGACAGCGTCCATCCCACTTTGGATGGTGTGTCTCTTTTATCTAACAATCTGGCATCATTTTTATCCAAATTTCCAAAACCTTGACAACTCAGAGTTGTCGCAGTTTTACACGCCTCTCTCCAATTTCTCTTCATCTGCCACCCCTCAACTTAGCCCCTGTCTTTCCCATCAAAGAATCATTGTCTGCTCCCTCAAAATTAAATAAAAATATAATATATAAGCATCCCAAAGTGATTACACAAAAAGCTGATAAAACTCAAAATAAACATGAAGCCTCTAAATTTAATGACATGGCCTCTGTTCCTCCTCATAATTGAAAAATTAAATCTGGTTTGTTAAATATTAGGTCTCTAGCTCCCAAGTCTCTGCTAGTCCATGATCTGTTAATTGATCATCAAATTGATTTAATATCCCTTACAGAGACTTGCTTAGGGCAAGAGGATTATTTTGGTTTAAATGAATCAACTCCCTCTGGTTATTTAAACTGTCAAAATCCCAGAAATTCTGGTCGTGGAGGAGTAGCAAAAATTTACCATTCCAAATTACTAGTTAATGTAAAGCAAAAAACATGTTATAATTTCTTTGAGGGCCTGGTCCTCAGTAATGGGCATGTTAGCAATTTTAGGTTAAACCCAGTTTTATTTGCCATAGTTTATTGTCCTTCCTCAGCCTACTTTTTTTATCCGAGATTTTATCTGAATTTGCCAAATTCTTAGCGGATTTAGTGCTGAAATCAGATAGAATAATTATAGTTTGAGACATTAATATACATGTAGATGTAGATAGTGATTGCCTCAATATGGCATTTAATTCAATATTACACTCGATGGTTTTTTTTTCAGAAAGTAGGAAATTCTACCCATTATCTCCACCACACGTTGGACCTTGTTCTGACATATGGCATAGAAATAGAAAATCTGGTAGTGTCTCCTCATAACCCTGTACTGTCAGACCATTGTCTGTTAACCTTTGATTTTCTTATTTCTGACTATTTTGCTCCTAAATAAAAATATTACTACAGTAGATGCCTCCTAGATAATGCTGTTACCAAATTTAAGCAGATCATTTCCTCTATGCCATGTGTCAACACAATGGAGATAAGCTGTGGAGAGCTTACCCCTTCTGAAAGGCCCTTTTCCACTAGCCTCACTTAGCCCTACACCGCACCACTCAGCCCGCGTTTGAGCATTTTCCATTAGCCCCAGCACCGGTTAGCAGGTACTTTTTTAGTACCTGATCCAGGGCAGGGTCTAACCGAGCTGAGTAGGGCTGAGTATGGCTGTGATATGACTTTAAGAGACTGGTCGCCGCTGATTGGTCAGGTCGTAACGTCACGAAAGCGACTTTTTCTGCTGAATTTACTCCACGACCGCCATTTGTAGTTGTTCAGCCAGTGAACACAGTGCGCCCCTTTAATACAGTATATTATATTAATATACTGTATAATATACTTATATAATAATATACTCCTAATATTATATATTAGGAGGTGCGCAATTTTCATTCTATATTAGGCGACGATCGCATCCAGCGCGAGTTGGACGGATCTACTCGAAATGCAGGTGTCCGAGCAGATGGGTTCCCAAGGGCACATCCGTACTGCCAAACAGTGTCGGGAGAAGCTGAAAAAGCTGAAAAGCGATTACCGAGCAGTGAAGGACCATAATGCTCGAAGTGCAGTGGATTGGAAGGAGTGGGAGTGGTTTGCTGAGAGACATTGGGCTCGACATGGCCACGGTCACGGCCTTGGAAACCGTGGATGGTGAGTGTTGTTTTGATATTGCGCATCTTTTCGCCACTTTATCCTTTCTGTGCCAAGCTCACTGATTTTAAGAAATAGGAAGGTTGTTAGATTGTGGGTAATGGTTGTTACTGAGGCTTGCCTATTGTTTTGCAGCCAACTGCAGATTCACACTTGCTTTGTGTTAAAGGCCAAATGTCACGTAATTTTTTTTTTCTAAATGACAACGAATTTAGATAAAATACACATAGCTTAAACCAAATATTCATACCGGAGACCATATCACCCACCTGTATTTACATAATTGCACAAAATACACCAGGTGAAGGCCCCACCTTGCTTGCTGGCTTGTGACAGCCAGTCCAGACCACGCCCATGTTTTTGACATCACCAGTTGTACCCTGGCTGCCCTGCCTATCCACATTCACACTTATCAACATTGGACAATCATGACGGAAAGTGACAGCGATTGTGAACAAATTAGTTTAGTTTTGTCTTTTTTTTTTGTCTTTTTTTTTGTCAGTGGTTCAGACAGTGACAGAGGCATAGAACCTTACAGGTTCGAGCCGTCCGAGACGGAATCGGATGCTTTGTCTGATGACAACAGTTCCAACGATGACCAGAGAGCAGAACCAGTGGAAAATGTCATTGAACTGGACATTAATCGCCTCCAGAATTGCAAAGCCGAAGGGGGTCTGTCCAGGGCGCCCCATAAATATTGATTTTTCGGAAGCCATTATTATTACAGTGGAGGAGAGCCGCTGCTGTCAAGAAATTGACCAGATCAATATGAAAATGGAGGCGCATACCTGTCAAGTGAGACGTTTTTGCCGTATTTTGGTGCCAAGTGCGGCTGTGGGGGACAGCGGAGTGGTTTGGGACACTTTTCTGGGAAATGTTTTAAATGTAGTTCGTATTGTTATTGTCAAATATTTTAAGGAAAATACGGGGAAAATGCAATTTTAGCAAAAACGGGCGTATTGCCATTTCTGTACGCCCAAAAGAAAAAATATACTTGAAAAAAAACTGAGTGTGTTGAGGAGCACTCCTGTCTGTGATCACTCACAGCTGGTGCTGTCATATCGCTCAGCGGGGGCTATTCGCACTACCATGAGAAGTGTGGAGTCACTCATTAGTTTAATTGTCTGGGCGGGCTGATCGCTCAGCTTGAGCTATTATCACTATTGTTCGAAGTGTGGAGTCAATCATTAGTTTAATTGTCTGGGCGGGCAGATCGCTCAGCTTGAGCTGTTCTCACTACAATGAGAAGTCATTAGGACAATGGTTTAACACGTTGAGCTGTGCAGCGGTTGCGGAACAGACAGAGATCGCCTGACAAATACAGAATTCTGCTTTTTTTTTTATTTAGTGCCGGACGCTGAGTTGTGTTGTTATTGTCAAATATCCATGAATCCTTAAAATATTTGACAATAACAACACGAGTTGCATTTGGGGAATTTCCCAGAGAGGTGTCCCTTGTTGCTCCGCCGTTCCTTATAGCCGCTTTTTACGGTGTTGAAGTACGGCGAAAACGTCTCACTTGACAGGTATGGAAACATTTCCCAGAGAAGTGTCCCTTATTACCCAGCTGTCCCTGATAGTCCCGTTTTAAGGTATGGGTGAAATATCCAATTTTTTCTTTCTTGTTGCTCACTTCAACCTTCCAGTTTCCATATAAACAATCAATTGAAATACCCCAAGCATCAAACTAGGGTACAATCGATTTCGTCACTTCCGCCTTCTTCCCCAGGCGATTCCAGGGGCCGTGTCAGGCCAAGCGCGGCAGTTTTAAATTAACGAATATTCCGTTGTTACTGAAGCATATGCACCAAGACCCAAACGGATCGGTTCCCTTTTATATCTAGTTTCAAGATATTTAAAGTACCCTGTTACGTGACATTTGGCCTTTAAGTATTAGCGCGAACAAAACGCTGAATTACGCTTATTGTATTCCAGTTAAAAACTTGAGAGTGTTGTGTACATGTTGCACTTTGGTGTTAAGTTTTAAATTGTGTGCATTTTCTTTCTAGAATCGCAGTTCATATCACAGGGGTCCACCTCAGTGGACATGTGGACACAACGGACTCTCCTGGCGCTGCGTCTGCGTGTGCGTCTGCCGGAGCAGCCACATCACCAGCTCCATCTGGATCACGTTCAAGTGCCGGTAAGGCACAATAACCACAATTTTTTTTTTGGTTGAAACAGGTCCAGCGGAAACCAGGGTCGAAAATCCATCCATCCATCCATCCATCTTCTACCGCTTAATCCTTTACAGGTCGCGGGGGGGCTGGAGCCTAACAAGTTATGTACCAAATTTGATTAATGCAATTTCCTGTAGCTGCATATTAATTAATTGAAAATGTCTTTTTAAATGTACAAAAAGGTTATTCTTTGGTCTTCACTTATCGGTGTTCCACAACCATTTTTAGGCGTGGTGATTGAAGTGCTGTAACTCCTGTTTTATAAAAACAACTAAAGCGCATGAACTGCCGTTGAAATCAACATGCTTCATTGAAATGCTTCGCGTCAGCTGACTGTATTAACCCATTCAGATTTCTGCGGCCACACTACAAGCAACTAGTTTAAACATTACCCATCCAACCATCCATAATCTTAATCTTAATCCTTTTTAGTTTTGCAGGGGGGCTGCAGCCGAAGACAGCACCCTGCGTGTTGCAAAATCTGCTCTACTGAGGGGCAGCAACATGACAGTTCAGCTTATATACAGCAATGAAGCATAATATAGTAGATAGTGACATTCCACCACCGACTTTCACCTGTGTAATTCCATAATATATGTAGTGATCCAGCTTTAACGACCATGCCTTTCTGTCTTTCCATCTACATTAGCGATGGTCAACATGCATGACGAAGAGCTGCGGCTCTTGGAACGGCAACATGACCAGCGGCAAGAACACCATCAGGAGTACATGCAGCATTTGCGACAGGTGGCCGCAGATGTGCGGGCAGATGCGCGTGAAGCCCTGGAGCAGGACGCTGTGTTACGAAGGGAAGAGTTCGCAGAGATGTCATCATTCAACAGAGATTTCCTGACCCTATTTGGCAGGCTTGTGGACGCATTTAGCAGTCGGCGTGTCTAACCAAGTCTCCCCACGCCCAGTCTGTTGTTTTGTTTGTAAATTTTGCTTCGGGAATAAAATTGTATTGTTTGCATCAAAAGTCTGGTTTATCTGTTATGACACCGTATGAGAAAAGCCAATAATTACATACACATTCCATTCTCTGTTCACTCCACATGCTGCTGTTCATCAGGTGAGGTGTATAGCCTTCTAATGGTAATTTAATTTTTAACAACACAACGAAACGTAATGTCTTGGTAGTTTTTTTTTTAATATTTTAAACAAATTTGCAATGCGGAATCCATTTCTCTTGAACGGGTACATTTTTTATGTTATAAGCAGTTGTACAAGTGTGCTTGAACTTGTAGACACTGCTAAAGGTAAGTACGTGCAAGTTGAATGTTGCATCACCAGTCAAAATTTAATAAATTAAGAAGGAATCTAGCAAAAATTTGGCACTAATAACAGTAGACAAATCGGACAAGGATACACAACTGTGTTTTTGTTGCACACAACTGTTGTTACCAACAAGTGCAAAATTTATATTCCCTTTTCCCAAAAATTAAAAATCAATTTGTAAGTAAAAGTGGGAGACCTTGACATGGGAAAATATGACATGTATCAGCACATGATTTATAGTTCAATTTGCATTTCCACCTAAGCAAAAGTGGCTCGTCGACTGGATTTTTGTGAAGATGGCCTGTGCGGTGTTTCTGCATGTAATTACATACCTGTCAAGTGATACGGTTTCGCCGTATTTTAGAATCAGAATCAGATTTATTGCCATTGTTCATGTAGTACACAAACTAGGAATTTGTCTTGGTGCAATGCTGCAACATTAAACATGATAAAATAAAAGAAATAAACTATACATGCAATAAAGTGTAGAATAAGAATGAGTAATACTAGTCAGCAGTTAAAATATATTAGCGAGCAGCAGATAATGTGGAGAACCATATAGTGCAGTCGGTAATGCAAGAAGAAAACAGTGATGATTGACATGAGTCTGGTTGAGGTGCTGTACATAGTGCACGAGAGTTAATAAGTCACTTATGCCCCATTTCCACCAGTATCACCTGGGCTTTACTTTTTTTTTTACTTGTTTCGGTTTTTCGCCATTTCCACCCAAGCCCTCACGGTTTAACCGTTACGATTTTCGTGCCTGTTCAGAGGCAGGGTACAGCCGAGCGAAAAGCGAGGTGTGATTTTACGTCAATCGACTGCTAAACGCTGATTGGTCAGGGCGTAACGTCACAAAACGCGTCCGTTTTGTTTTCTGTTGAAGCTACACGACGGCCATTTGTAATTTCAGCGAGTAACCGCGGTGACTGGATTCACAATTGTGTTCTCATATAACGATGTCCACGCGCAAGTTTATTCCATGAACAAACGAGGAGGTGCGGACTTTTCTGTGCCTCGTAGCCGATGACTACATCCAGAGCGAGTTGCCCCACCAACTCGCAATGAAAAAATATACCAGGAAGTGTCCGGCCTGCTACCAATGGCAGAGAATGTTGACTCGACACGGCCACGCAATTGGAAAACGGTGACGGTGAGTGTTGTTTTGTTATTGTCCGTCTTCTTGCGTTTCGGTCAAAAGCGCACTTTATTTAAGCAATAAAGAAAGTTGTTTGATTGTGGGCAATTGTGGTGATGGCTAGCCCGCTAATAGCTAGCTACCTCTGTACCTTGTTGTTACCTTGCATCAAGCTGCTGAATCGTGCTTTTATTTCAGTATTCACGTGAACAAAACGCTGACATAAGCTTATTGTATTCTGGTTAAAAAGTTTTGTGTTTGCGGTACATGTTGCACTTTCTTTGTGAGCTTTATTGTGTGTTTTTTCCTTCTATACACAGTTTTCAAATCCCAGGGGTCCGCCTCACTGGACTGCACGGTCCATCACTATCCGGCATCTCCCGGTCAAGTGCTGGTAGGGCACAACAAACTGAAAATTACCACCCGGTTGTTTTTATATGTTATTGTTATTTTCTATAGATGCATAATAAGGAATTTAAAATGTCTTTCTACGTTTATAAAAATACTAGATTCAGGGGTGTTCATAGCCACAGTGGCCCAGTGTTATAGGTGTGTTGATGGTAGAAATACTGTTGTATTTTCACAAAAAAAAAAGGAGCACATGTACCGACTTCAAATCAACATGCTTGATTGAAATTCTTCAAGTCAGCTAACACTATTAACCCGTTCTGATTTATGAGGCCACAGTACAAAGAAATTCTTTTAAAAATAACCCATTAAATCAAAATACTTTTTACAATTAATCCTTTTTGAAATGAAGGGGGGCCTAACCACATCACCACAGAAGTTGCATATAGTCCACTCTACTGAGGGGCAACAACATGACAGTTGAGCTTAAATACAGCAACGAAGCATCCTACCTCAGGCTTCCAGCAGTTTAATTCCATAATATTTTTTCTGACATGTTTTGATCCGGTGTTATCTAAATACAATGACTTCTGTCTTTCATATAGGCAAGCTGAAAAGCAGCAACATTGCAGACCTTGCATCACTGATGGCCCAGAATCATGCTGAGGAGATGCGGATCCATGAAAGGATGCTCGAACAGCGTGAAAGGATGCTCGAACAGCATCAACGGCAGCATGAACAGCGCGAAAGACACCTGCAGTTAGCCCAGCAGCAGGAAGCCGCATTAAGAAGGGATGAGCTGACAGAGACGGCTTCCTTCCGCGGATCCTTCCTAAACCATTTTGGCAGTCTGGTCGAAGTACTGAAAACTCCCCATTTGTAAACATGTTTTGGGAATATTTGTAATGTAATAAAATATTAGTCTTTTGGATAAAAGTGTGGTTTGTATATTATAACACTGGATGATAAAGGCGAATAATTACATACACATTCCATTGCCTCATATGACCCTAATCCTGCTGTTCAGCCATAAAGGTGTCAAGATTTTTAATGGTAATGTAATTGTTATTGTTAAATTTAATAAATATTACCACTGCTGTATCCATTGCTCTACATTGGGTACAGTTCTTAAGTAAAATTGTAAGCAGTTGCACAGGTGTAATTTACATTCAGCAGTAGACACTGATAAAGGTAAAAGTCGAATTAGGTAAAAGGTAAGTACATGTGAATTGAATGTTATATCGGCATTCCAAATTCTGAGAATTCCAATAAATTATAAGCAGTCTAATAAAATATAAAGTGAAAATACCCATACATGTAAACCCAAATATAACATTTTCGATGTTGTAAACGTTGACATGAATATGATAAACCTATGCTATTGTGATTCAATAGATCCATAGTGATCTTTGGTTTGAAAAAGAAAATTATAATTTGGTGTTGGGCAGTGTGACAATGTCACATTATTTAGTAGGATTAAAAAAAGTTTCATCATAAAATTTCTAGGTTCATTGGCAATTCCATCAAACCAAAAGTGAGTTGTCTAGCTGCAGCATTTTTTTTTGAGTCATTTCTACGTTGTTTTAGTGTATAATTAGCCACCACTGAACAGATAACCCTTATAAATAACAATAGATGGGAAAAATGATACTCAAATGATACACAATGGGCCTAGATTTGGATTGGCTTTTTTATAATATTATAAATTATTTGGTAAGTTAAAGTTAACTGGAAATATAACAAGTTTCCACATATAATTCCAAGATCAATTGGCAATTCCATCAAACCAAAAGTGAGTTGTCTAGCAGCAGCATTTTCTTTGCAATCATTTTCTACGTTGTTTTAGTGTGTAATTAGCCACCACTGAACAGATAACCCTTATAAAGAACAATAGATTGTACAATGATACTCAAATGATACACAATACAAAAAAATGGGCCTAGATTTGGATTGGCTTTTTTTTAATAATATTTTTAATTATTTTGTAAGTTAAAGTTAACTGGAAGTATAACAAGTTTCCACATATAATTCCAAGGTCAATTGGCAATTCCATCAAACCAAAAGTGCGTTGTCTAGCTGCTGCTTTTTTTGGGAAGTCAGTTTATCATCAGTGTATCATTATTACACAATACACAAAATGGGTCTAGATTTGGATTGGCTTTTTTATAATATTATAAATTATTTGGTAAGTTAAAGGGGGTTAGGATTAAGCTTCTGCATTATTTTAAATTACCCCGGTGTTTCAGCATTTAATTAACCGTCTGTTAACATCTAACCGTTTTGAACAACAGAGGTGACGTAGTTTAAAAGTGCACAACATTTTATTTAAAAAACACGTTTGACATATGTATGCACATGAACACTGAACAAATGAAATGATCTCTGAATGATCTCTGCTTCATATGCAGCTGCTTCAGATTCCTCCTGGGCAACCGCTATTCTCCTCTCCTGCTCCAACGTGTGTTGTCTCAATCCACGTCGTCTTCTCCTGTAAAATTCTCTTGTCTCGTTAAAGATATTCATTGTGTTAAAAACCCACAGAAGAACAGTGACCACCATGGAAATCCTCCGCTCGTAATCCGCTATTTTTTTCTTTGTTGTGGAGGAGTCGGTCGCGTCCTTTACTACGTCAGCAGAGTGTAGCGCCACCTCGATCCCGCCCACCCCCAGCAATACTCGGCTTTCCGCGGTTTTGATGGAGGCGCAGCCGTGGGAGAAACAAGTAAAAAAGAAAAGAAAAGAGTAGAGCAGAACTATATAGTGGAAATGTGGCATTAGTGTTCAGCAGTCTGATGGCAGAGGGGAAGAAGCTGTTTATGTGACGGAAGGTTTTAGTCTGAATGGACCGAAGTCTTCTACCTGAGGGGAGAGGGGCAAACAGTACGTGACCAGGGTGTGAAGGATCGGCTATGATCCGGCCAGCACGCCTCCGGGTCCTGGAGATGTACAGGTCCTGGAGAGATGGGAGCTTGCAGCCGATCACCTTCTCAGCAGTGCGCACGACGCGCTGCAGCCTTAGTCTGTCCCTGGCAGTGGCTCCTGCGTACCACACGGTTATGGAGGTGGTGAGGATGGACTCGATGATGGCTGTGTAGAACTGCACTAACATCTTGGTGGGTAGATTGAGCTTCCTCAGCTGCCGCAGGAAGAACATCCTCTGCTGGGCCTTTTTGATGAGGGAGCTGATGGTTGGCTCCCACTTGAGGTCCCTGGTGATGGTGGTGCCTAGGAAGCGGAAGGAATCAGCAGTGGTGATGGGAGAGCCTGTGAGGGTGAGGGGGGGCAGAGGGGTTGTGACTTTCCTGAAGTCCACAATCATCTCCACTGTCTTCAGAGCGTTCAGCTGCAGGTTGTTGTTGTTGCACCAGGACGCCAGCTGGGCCACCTCTCTCCTGTAGGCGGACTCGTCGCCGTTGGAGATGAGCCCGATGAGGGTGGTGTCGTCCGCAAACTTGATCAGCTTGACAGACTGGTGGCTGGAGGTGCAGGAGTTGGTATAAAGGGAGAAGAGTAGGGGGGAAAGTACACAGCCCTGGGGTGATCCGGTGCTGATGCTAACAGAGTCTGAGACAGTCTTTCCCAGCCGCACATGCTGCCTCCGGTCCATCAGGAAGTCGGTGATCCACCTGCAGAGGGAGTCAGGCACGTTGAGCAGGGACAGCTTGTCCCGGAGCAGTCGGGGCGGATGGTGTTGAATGCGGAGCTGAAGTCCACAAACAGGATCCTGGCGTAGGTTCCCGGGGACTCCAGGTGCTGCAGGATGGAGGGCCAGGTTGACTGCGTCGTCTACAGACCTGTTGGCTCGGTAGACAAACTGCAGCGGGTCCAGGAGGGGAGTGGTGATGGACTTGAGGTGGGGCAGGACCAGGCGCTCAAAGGACTTCATGACTACAGAGGTGAGCGCTACAGGTCTGTAGTCATTAAGTCCAGTGATCTGTGGCTTCTTGGGGACAGGGATGATGGTGGAGGATTTGAGGCAGGTCGGCACGTGGCTTTGCTTAAGGGAGGTGTTAAAAATGTCTGTGAAGACAGGAGCCAGCTCTTTCGCACAGTGTCTCAGGGTGGAGGGAGACACGCCGTCTGGACCGGGGGCCTTTCGCGGGTTCAGTCTGGAGAACTGTTTGAGCACGTCCTGCTCACTGATGACAAGGGCGGGGGGAGGAGGGGGGGCCGCCTTTGATGAAGTAGGGACCGTGGAGGCTGTGGAGCTGGAGGGAGGGGGGGAGTTGGACACAGCTGACGAGGTGTCAAAACGGGCATAGTGTTGGGACAGTCTTTGACAAAGGGCTTTGTCATCCTGACCTTTAGAAGCCTGAGGCCGATAGTTGGTGATTTGCCTCAGTCCTCTCCACACAGAAGCCAAGTCGTTAGCAGTTAACTGCTGCTGGAGTCTCTCAGAATACACAGATTTAGCTCTCCTCAGCTCTCTGTTAAACTAATATTTAACCTCTCTGTAGCGGTCCCTGTCTCCACTTTTCAGCGCTGCTTCCTTCTCCTTCCTGATCTGTCTGAGCTTAGCAGTGAACCAGGGCTTGTCATTTGAGTACCTCACCCTGGTGCGCAATGGAAGAATGCTCTCCTCACAAAAGTGGATATATGAGTTCACAGTGTCCGTGTACTCATCCAGATCATGCGTGGCTCCTTTAAACATGCCCCAGTCAGTTATTTCCGTGCACGTTTTCAGCTTCTCCTCAGCTTCACTGGTCCATTTCTTCGTAGTGCTCACAACTGGTTTAGTGAGCTTCAGTCTCTGTCTGTAAGTGGGAATGAGGTGGACCATCACGTGATCAGATAGTCCAAGCGCAGCGCGAGGAACAGCGCGATACGCGTCCTTAACTGTAGTGTAACAGTGATCCAGCGTGTTTTTTCCTCTGGTGGGGCATTTAATAAACTGTTTGTAGTGGGGGAGATCATGGCTCAGATTGCTCTGGTTAAAGTCGCCAACCACAATAACCAGAGAGTCCGGAAAAGTGCGCTCCGTATGTTGGATGTGATCCGCGAGCGCGCGCTGAGCTACGCGTGCGTCCGCGTCGGGAGGGACATACACAGGGGCGAGGATGAATGAAGCGAACTCCCGCGGGGAATAAAATGGCTTGCAGTTAATAAAAAGAAATTCCAGGGCGGGAGAACAGTGTTTGGAAATTACCGTTACCGTTAATACGGGGAAAATGCAATTTTAGCAAATACGGGCATATTGCCATTTCTGTACACCAAAGAGAAAAATATACGGGGAAAAAAATTGAGAGTGTGGGGACGAAAATGTCGTGTGTGACCCCCACAGCGTGCGGGGCTGTCAGAGTGCTCAGCGTGAGCAATTATCACAACAGTGAGAAGTGTGGACTCATCATTAGGCTGATGGCTTCGCACGTTCTTAACAGATAAGCGTTATGAACAAGAGGACAGGTAGATGGACCATGCACAACATTTTATTTACAAAAAACATTTTTAAAATATGTATGCACATAAATTTGGGCGAAATAGACAAGTACTACATCACAGCACATCATCTCGTATATCGGCTCCCTGCTCCTCTGCTCCCTGGGTCGCTGCCACCACTGGTTCATCTACTGCATCATCCAATGTAGTGTCAAACGTCTCTCCATGACTCTCACACAGATTGTGCAGAGCACAACCAGTCAGCACCATAGATTTAACCAGTTTCATGTCACAGTCATTCCTCTCTCCTTCCTCCTTCCTTCTCTCCTCGTCATCAGCCATTTTCTTTGTTGTAGAGGATTCGGTCACGTGTTTGACGTCACGAGAGTGTGGCGCCGCCTGCTGTTCAGGAACTACCACCCACCGCAGCTTGCCAGCAGGTGTGCCAGCAGTAGTTGAAAAGCAACCGAGGCAGAACCGAACTGAAGTGAGTAGAGTCGGGTTTTCAATCGGGGCTGGGCTGGGCTAGTGGAAAAGGGCCTTAATTGATAGCATGGTATATAGTGTTACAGCTTCTCTGCATCAGACTCTAGACATGGTGGACCCTTTAAAAAAGAAAATGTCTAAGTAGAGATTTCTAACTCCTTGGTTCAACACAGAAACTTGTAGCTTAAAACAGAAGACTCATCAGTTTGAAAGAAAATGGCTCTCCACTAAATCAGATGAAATCTATTTAGCTTGGAGAAATCATCTTCTAATTTATAAAAAATATCTTAGGAAAGCTAGAACAAGTTATTATTCCACATTAATCGAAGAGAACAAGAATAATCTCAGGTTTCTTTTCAGCACTGTAGCCAGGCTGACAAAGAGTCAGGACTCCTAGTCAATTCTAGCATTCCCTTAAAGCTTACTAGTCAGGACTTTATGAACTTTTTCAAGAATAAAATTTAATCTATCAGAGATAAAATCAGTCAGCATCTTTCCACTGTTAACTTAAATACATTAACTACTACAACTGCTTCAATTGATCTGTTGATATCAATGAGTTTACTCCAATTGAACTTTTAGAGTTATTTAAAATAATTTCCTCATCCATGCCTTCAACTTGTCTTTTAGACCCGATTCCTACCAGTTTATTGAAAGAAGTCTTCCCATTTATTGGTAGCTCTATTCTTCAAATAATCAATTCTTCATTAACATTAGGCCATGTACCGCAGGCTTTTAAAACTGCTGTAATTAAACCCTTACTCAAAAAACCAACGCTGGATCCAGGAGTTTTAGCTATCGACCAATCGCTTATCTGCTTTTCATTTCAAAAATCTTAGAAAGAGTTGTTGCTACGCAATTATTTGACCACTTGCAGGGAAATGGTTTATTCAAAGAGTTTCAATCTGGGTTTAGAATCCATCATAATACTGAAACAGCTTTTGTGAAGGTCACTAATGATCTCCTTATCGCATCTGATAATGGACTTGTTTCTGTACTTGTCCCTTTAGACCTTAATGCAGCTTTTGATACTGTTGATCATAATATTCTACTTGATAGATTAGAACATCATGTTGGACTTAATGGAACTTCATTGCAGTGGTTTAGATCTTATTTATCTGATAGGTTCCAGTTTGTTCATGTCAGTAATGAGTTTTCTTTCAACTCAAAGCTCAGTCATGGACTTCCACAGGGATCTGTGCTTGGCCCTATTCTTTTTAGCTTATATATGCTTCTGCTAGGCAACATTATTAGAAAGCACTGTATACATTTTCATTGTTATGCAGATGACACACAATTATACCTGTCATTGAAGCCAGATGATAGTAATCAATTAGCCAAGTTAGAGGCCTGTCTTAAGGAAATCAAAGCTTGGATGACTTGTAATTTCTTGCTATTAAATTCAGATAAGACTGAAGTCATTCTCGTTGGTCCATAAAACCTTAGAAATACCTTTCCAAATCAAACTCCTAGTTTGGATCCGATTACTCTTTCTCTTAATAGTTCTGTGAGGAATCTGTTAGTTATTTTTGAGCAAGATGTTTTTTGTTTTTTTTTATTCACATATTAAACTTGTTTCTAAGACTGCCTTCTATCATTTGTGTAGTATTGCCAAGATTAGGTGCATCTTGTCTCACTCAGAGTGATGCTGAGAAACTAATCCACACTTTTGTTAGCTCAAGATTAGATTATTGCAACTCTTTATTATCATGTTGTCCTAAAACATCTTTAAAAAGTCTTCAGCTGATCCAAAATGCTGCAGCAAGAGTTTTAACAGGTACTAGAATGAGAGCGCATATCTCTTCGGTTTTGGCCTCCCTTCATTGGCTTCCCATAGAGTTTAGAATTAAGTTTAAAATCCTTCTTCTCACTTACAAAGCTCTAAATAATCAGGCCCCTTTTTATTTAAATGATCTGATACTACCCTATTGTCCTAACAGAGCACGACACTCCCAAAATGCAGGATTACTTGTAACGCCTAGAATCTCCAAAAGTACAATGGGAGGCAGAGCCTTCAGTTATCAAAGCCTGCTGTCTGTATATAGTGGAATACTGAAAAAAGGCATTAGATATATCCACTACAGTGAAAAACTTATGTTGTGGAGAGATGTTATTCAGCAGCAGGTAGGGATTTGGACAGTGTAATTTGTAGGCACCACTACAGCGTTAATGGTTCACAGATCATGAACCATCCTGTTGTCTGGTTTCCCAGGCTTCTCTACAGGAAGAATTGCTGTGTTCCAGGGGGATTGTGTCTGTACTACGACCCCTGCCTGAAGAAGACCCTGTATTGTCCCTGTTATACCTATCTCTTTCTCCTTTAGGAGAGGATATTGTTCTCGCCATGTAGGCTGAGTGTTTTGTTTGAGTGAGATTTTTACTGGTGTACAGGTAATCAGACCAACATCCACAGAGTCGTCTGACCATAGAGAGGGAGGCATAGACACCAACAGTGCATCAGAATCTGGGTCATCAGGGTTTTCTTTACCATGTATTCGGTCAAGGTGTAACCTTTGTGGGTTAGCCTGTATTATCATATTGCTTGATATACGATAGCAATCTGCAGATGGAGAATAGTGTAAATCCCAACATTGTGTAGCAACCCAGTCAGTCAACTTAAGACAGTTTTTCACCATTTGTCCCAGTGCCTTGGCCTCCTCCCTTGCGGACACCCCCAGTGTCACATGAGGTGCAGCAGTGTCCGAGAGGGCATACAGAGGCAACAAGTCTTTATTCAAAAAAACTGCAGCAGCCACTCCTTGGGGGCCAACATAAATGTCCTTGCACACCAAATCCTGAACCCCCACCAAAGTCTCCCACTGATCATCATATAGTTAATGAATGAATGAATGAATCTTTATTTTGGATAGATTAGATTAAAAGATTAAAAGAAAGGAACAGAATAACATAAGGGGGGGAAAAATCCAACAAGGTCAAATTAAGCAATAACTCCTCGGATTATACAATTCAACATAAGTTACCAAAGTCACCAAAATGGGTGATGGCTGAAGCCGCATCTTATATTGCCCACCCATGTTCCATCGAAGAATTCAAAATAAAATAAAATAAAAGTGATTACAAATCAGAACAAAGCTAAGACAAAACCTGACAAAACAAAACTAAGCAACAGCACAACACAGACTGGATATGATAATCCTTATGTGATTTTACATGTTGTTTTGTATATACTGTATGTTTGAAGTATATCTTCCTTTAGTTTTTGTTTAAATTGTCCAAGCGTTGTACATGATTTTAATTCAGGTCCAAAAGCGTTCCACAGTCTGACTCCTTGCACTGAGACACAGTGTCACAATGTTCACAGAAATAACTTGAATCTGACAAAAGTGGTAATTAATACAAATTCTATGAAAATTAACCAGTGGAAATCAGACAATGCTTTTGAATTGTGGTTCAACAGAATTATTTTAAAAAACAAACTCATGAAACAAGCCTGGACAAAAATGATGGTACCCTTAACTTAATATTTTGTTGCACAACCTTTTGAGGCAATCACTACAATCAAACACTTTCTGTAACTGTCAATGAGACTTGTGCACCTCTCAGCAGGTATTTTGGCCCACTCCTCATGAGCAAACTGCTCCAGTTGTCTCAAGTTTGAAGGATGCCTTCTCCAGACGGCATGTTTCAGCTCCTTCCACAGATGTTCAATAGGATTTAGATCAGGGCTCATAGAAAGCCACTTTAGAATAGTCCAATGTTTCGCTCTTAGCCATTCTTGGGTGTTTTTAGCTGTGTGTTTCGGGTCATTATCCTGTTGCAAGACCCATGACCTGCGACTGAGACCAAGCTGTCTGACACTGGGCAGCACATTTCTCTCTAACTAACTAACTAACTAACTAACCTGCACTTATATAGCGCTTTTCTAGTCACAAAGACCACTCAAAGCGCTTTCACTAGTACTAACCCTCTATTCTAAGGGCCTATAGGAAACAGATATCTAGGGACAATTTAGAACAGCCAATTAACCTAACATGCATGTCTTTGGATTGTGGGAGGAAACCAGAGCCCCCGGAGTAAACCCACGCAGCACAGGGAGAACATGCAAACTCCACACAGAAAGGTTCCAACCCCTGCCAACCTGGGGATTTGAACCAGGAACCTTCTAGCTGTAAGGCAACAGTGCTAACCACTGCACCACCGTGCAGTGGTTAGCACTATCTAGAATACCTTGATAGTCTTGAGATTTCATTGTACCCTGCACAGATTCAAGACACCCTGTGCCAGATGCAGCAAAGCAGCCCCAGAACATAACAGAACCCCCTCCATGTTTCACAGTAGGGACAGTGGTTTTTTCTTGGTATGCTTCATTTTTGCATCTGTGAACATAGAGCTGATGTGCCTTTCCAAAAAGTTCCAGTTTTGTCTTGTCTATCCATAGGGCATTCTCCCAGAAGCTTTGTGGCTTGTCAACATGCAGTTTGGCAAATTCCAGTCTGGCTTTTTTATGATTTGTTTTCAACAGTGGTGTCCTCCTTGGTCGTCTCCCATGAAGTCCACTTTGGCTCAAACAATGATGGATGGTGCGATCTGACACTGATGTACCTTGACCTTGGAGTTCACCATGAATGTGTTTAGAGGTTGTTCTGGGCTCTTTTTGTTACCATTCGTATTATCCGTCTCATCCTGTGGCCACGTCCAGGGAGATTGGCTACAGTCCCGTGGATCTTAAATTTCTGAATAATATGTGCAACTGTAGTCACAGGAACATCAGGCTGCTTGGAGATGGTCTTATAGCCTTTACCTTTAACATGCTTGTCTATAATTTTCTTTTTAATCTCCTGAGACAACTCTCTCCTTTGCTTCCTCTGATCCATGTTTAGTGTGGTACACATCATGTCACCAAACAGCACAGTGACTACTTGTCACCCTTTAAATAGGCCAACTGACTGATTACAAGTTTGTAGACACCTGTGATGTTAATTAGAGGACACATCTTGGTTGAACATGTCCCTATGGTCACATTATTTTCAATCTTTTGTAGGGGTACCATCATTTCTGTCCAGGCCTGTTTCATGAGTTTGTTTTTTAAAATAATTCTGTTGAACCACAACTGAAAAGCATTGTCTGATTTTCATTGGTTAATTTTCATAGAATTTTTATGTATTACCACTTTTGTCAGATTCAAGTTATTTTTGTGACCATTGTGGTTTTTTCTTTCATTAACAGAGGGGTACCAACAATTTTGTCCACGGCTGTACATGTTCCTACATACGTCAAACAGGTTCATTTTGTCTTCTTTCAATTATTTTTCCTTTTTTTTTTTCCTTTGAAAGACAAAAGTAAAATAGAAAGATGTCTTTACCTTCTTTACATGTTTCAACTGCACTGCAGCCTTCATCAGAAGAGTCAGCTGATTGCTGCCAGGTGACATTTATCAGCTGATTTTCGTAGGCGGGGCCAGCTCTGACAGATCTGCTGAGCTGGCCCCGCCTACGAAAATCAGCTGATAAATGTCACCTGGCAGCAATCAGCTGACTCTTCTGATGAAGGCTGCAGTGCAGTTGAAACATGTAAAGAAGGTAAAGACATCTTTCTATTTTACTTTTGTCTTTCAAAGGAAAAAAAAAAAAGGAAAAATGTACATGTTCCTCTTAAATTATATTATTTCTCCCTTATTTGGAACAACTTTTGGATATTTGTGGGCAGTGATAGATTTTTCACTTTAAACTTTATTACTGCAGTTTTAAAATCAACCAGATCTTTCAACTTGAGAGCTTTTAATTTAAGAAAAAGTGGGTTTGTTGGTTCCCTGTAAGCAGCTTTGTTTATTATTCTATTAGCTCTCTTCTGAAGCATAAAGACTGGATATTCAGTATGTTTGTTTTTTTATGTGTTCCCCCATACTTCAGTACAATATGCCATGTATGGGAGTATTAATGAATGATACAAAGTATATACAGTAGTGTGGGTTGATTCAGCAAATATTTCACTCTGTGTAGTATTGCAATTGACTTGGATATTTTACCTTTAATATAATTAATATGTGACTGCCAACACAGTTTATTATTAATTATTACTCCAAGTAATTTAATTTTTGATACTCTTTCAATCTCTACACCATTTACACTGAGTTTAGATACTGAGTTGTTGTGATGGTTGTTAAAAATTATAAATTTTGTCTTACTTAATTTGAGCACTAATTTGTTTGAATCAAACCACAGTTTAAGCTTTCCTTATTCCTTTCCAAGTGGATCCAAAAGTTGTTCCAAATTGCTTCCACTGGATAATAAATTACTGTCATCTGCAAACGATTTTAAATCCATTTTTTCTGAAACTTTACATATAAGATAAGATAAGATAAGATAAGCCTTTATTAGTCCCACAATGGGGAAATTCCAGGATTGCAACAGCACAGGGATAGCAACACTCAGAGCAACAATCAGAAGGCAAGAAAAAAAAAAAAGCAAGAGCAGCTAATATACATATGTACATATTACTATAAATATATATATACAGAGGGGTAAAAAAGTATTTAGTCACCCACCAGTTGTGCAAGTTCTCCCACTTAAAAGATGAGAGAGGTCTCCAATTTTCATCATAGGTATACCTCAACTATGAGAGACAAAATGAGGAAAAAAAAATCCAGAAAATCACATTGAAGGATTTTTAAAGAATTTATTTGCAAATTATGGTGGAAAATAAGTATTTGGTCAATAACAAAAGTTCATCTCAATACTTTGTTATATACCCTTTGCTGGCAATGACAGAGGTCAAACGTTTTATGTAAGTCTTCACAAGGTTTTCACACACTGTTGCTGGTATTTTAGCCCATTCCTCCATGCAAACCTCCTCTAGAGCAGTGATGTTTTGGGGCTGTCGCTGGGCAACACGGACCTTCAACTCCCTCCAAAGATTTTCTATGGGGTTGAGATCTGGAGACTGGCTAGGCCACTCCAGGACCTTGAAATGCTTCTTACGAAGCCATTCCTTCATTGCCCGGGCGGTGTGTTTGGGATCATTGTCATGCTGAAAGACCCATCCACGTTTCATCTTCAATGCCCTTGCTGATGGAAGGAGGTTTTCACTCAAAATCTCACGATACATGGCCCCATTCATTCTTTCCTTTACACGGATCAGTCGTCCTGGTCCCTTTACAGAAAAAGAGCCCCAAAGCATGATGTTTCCACCCCCATGATTCACAGTAGGTATGGTGTTCTTTCTTCTCCAAACATGACAAGTTGAGTTTTTAACCAAAAAGTTCTATTTTGGTTTCATCTGACCATATGACATTCTCCCAGTCCTCTTCTGGATCATCCAAATGCTCTCTAGCAAACTTCAGACGGGCCTGGATATGTACTGGCTTAAGCAGGGGGACACGTCTGGCACTGCAGGATTTGAGTCCCTGGTGGCGTAGTGTGTTACTGATGGTAGCCTTTGTTACTTTGGTCCCAGCTCTCTGCAGGTCATTCACTAGGTCCCCCCATGTGGTTCTGGGATTTTTGCTCACAGTTCTCGTGATCATTTTGACCCCACGGAGTGAGATCTTGCGTGGCGCTCCAGATTGAGGGAGATTATCAGTGGTCTTGTATGTCTTTCATTTTCTAATAATTGCTCCCACAGTTGATTTCTTCACACCAAGCTGCTTACCTATTGCAGATTCAGTCTTCCCAGCCTGGTGCAGGTCTACAATTTTGTTTCTGGTGTCCTTTGACAGCTCTTTGGTCTTGGCCATAGTGGAGTTTGGAGTCTGACTGTTTGAGGTTGTGGACAGGTGTCTTTTATACTGATAACGAGTTCAAACAGGTGCCATTAATACAGGTAACGAGTGGAGGACAGAGGAGCCTCTTAAAGAAGAAGTTACAGGTCTGTGAGAGCCAGAAATCTTGCTTGTTTGTAGGTGACTAAATACTTATTTTCCACCATAATTTGCAAATAAATTCTTTAAAAATCAGACAATGTGATTTTCTGATTTTTTTTTTTCTCATTTTGTCTCTCATAGTTGAGGTATACCTATGATGAAAACTGGAGACCTCTCTCATCTTTTAAGTGGAAGAACTTGCACAATTGGTAGCTGACTAAATACTTTTTTGCCCCACTGTATATACATATATATATATATATATATATATATATATATATATATATATATATATACACACAGACACACAGTGCAGAGCATTGTAGCTGGATGGAATAAATATGTAGATATATAAACACCCACAGTATGGAGCATTGCAGCTAGGTGGAATAAATAATTAAGTATATAAACACACACAGTGCGGAGCATTGTAGCTAGATGGAATAATATGTAGATATATAAACACACAGTGCGGAGCATTGTAGATAGATGGAATAAATATATAGATATATGAATATAAACACACCCAGTGCGGAGCATTGTAGCTAGATGGAATAAATATGTAAATATATAAACACACACAGTGCAGAGCATTGTTGCTAGATGGGATGAAACAGCACAACCGCCTACTTAGTTATCCTACATGGTATGATTATGTGCCCATACATATTCTCACCCTCCATAGCGACCGGTATTTTCCTAGTTGTATGCCGGAGGGGACCATTGTGTAAGTCTATTGCATATTTTGCATTCAAAACTATTAGGTTGTTACGTCTTTTTGCTATCTCTGCGAGCAGCCCTGCTTAGGTTGTACAGTCTGACAGCCTTTGGTAGAAAGGACCTGCGAAACCTCTCGGTTGTGCACCTGGGATTATGTAGTCTGCTGCTAAATGAGCTCCTCAGTGCATTCAGTATGTCCTGCAAAGGGTGGAACTCGGACTCCAGCAGAGATGACAGTTTAGCCACCGTCCTTCTCTCTCCTATCTCCTCCACCGGGTCAAGGTGCTGCCCCAGGACAGAGCTAGCTTTCTTGATCAGTTTGTTCAGTCTCTTCCTATCGGCTGCGGTAATGCCACTGCCCCAGCAGACCACTCCAAAAGTGATGGCTGATGCCACCACCGTGTCATAGAATGTCTTCAGCAGCGCCCCTTGTACACCAAAAGACCTGAGTCTCCTCAGTAGGAACAGCCTGCGCTGTTCCTTCTTGTAGAGAAACTCCCTTTGGAGGGAGTTGAAAGTCCGTGTTGCCCAGCGACAGCCCCAAAACATCACTGCTCTAGAGGAGATCTGCATGGAGGAATGGGCCAAAATACCAGCAACAGTGTGTGAAAACCTTGTGAAAACTTACAGAAAACGTTTGACTTCTGTCATTGCCAACAAAGGGTATATAACAAAGTATTGAGATGAACTTTTGTTATTGACCAAATATTTATTTTACCGAGGAATTTACCAATTAATTATTTAAAAATCCTTCAATGTGATTTTCTGGATTTTTTTTCTTCTTATTTTGTCTCTCATAGTTGAGGTATACCTATGATGAAAATTGGAGACCGCTCTCATCTTTTAAGTGGGAGAACTTGCATAATTGGTGGCTGACTAAATACTTTTTTACCCCACTGTATATTATATTTTTATTTACTTTGGAGGGAGCAGACAATGATTCTCTGATGGGGAAGACAGGGGCTAAGTTGAGGGGTGGCGGATGAAGAGGAGCTGCAGAGAGGCGTGTAAGACTGTGACTCTGCTTCCTGGTCCCAACTCTGAGTAGTCAAGGTTTTGGAAATTTGGATAAAAAAGATGCCAGATTGTTAGATAAATGAGAAGCACCATCCAAAGTGGGATGAATGCTGTCTCGTCTCATAAGACCAGGTTTTCCCCAAAATGAGCTCCAATTGTCAATGTAGCCCACGTCATTTGCAAGACACCACACAGACAGCCAGCGGTTCAAGGATGACGAGCGACTAAACATGTCATCACTGGTCAGATTGGGGAGGGGCCCAGAGAATACTACAGTGGCAGACATCGTTTTTGCAAAGTCACACACCGATTCTACATTAAGTTTCGTGACTTCCGACTGCCGGAGACGGATGTCCTTAATGCCAGCGTGAATAACAATTGTGGAGTATTTACAGTTACTTTTAGCCAGCATTTTCAAATTTGACTCGATGTCGCCTGCTCTGGCCCCAGGAATGCATTTGACTATGGCCGCTGGAGTCTCTAGGTTCACGTTTCTGACTACAGAGTCGCCAATGATCAGAGGTTTTTCCTCAGCGGGTGTCGCTGAGCGGGGAAAAACGATTAGAAACGTGAACAGGTTGGTGGTGTACCGGGGCTTTGCGACTAGGCTTCCTTCTCACCGTCACCCACCCAGTCTCCTCGATGCAGAGGAGAGCCGGAGGACCGCTAAGGGGGTTAGCTATGCTAGCTAGCTCCGCTGCAGCTAAGGGGCGTCCGTCAAGAGTAACTGGCGCAGACGGTGTTTCAATGCAGCGGAGCCAGGATTCAAAATCAGACAACCTCGCCTCGAGCGCCTCAAAAAGACAACATTTATTACATTTACCGTTATCACTAAAAGAGGCAGAGGTGTAGCTAAACATCTGACAGAGAGAGCACACCAGAGGAGGAGAGGAAGGAGAGCTAGTAGCCATCGCTAGTGGCTAACCCAAAAGCTCAGGAGAGTGAGGAGAGCAAACCACACAGACAGACAGCAAAACAGGAAGTGACGATACGTTATCACAAGGAAGTGACGATCAATCAACCTCGATCAACCAAGCCAAGTGATGACAAATAAAGACAAGTAAACCCAAATATGTAAATAACAAAACTCCAATGAACGTAAACAGGAAAATAAGTAATACCAAGAAACAATACAGAATATGTGAAAACCAACCAATGATAAAATAACAGGGATTAGAACTCAAAAATACAACACTATACAAATCTGGGAAAAAGGCAAAGAGACTGCGCACGGCAGAATCCCCCCGTGCACAGTGTTATGCATGAGAAATTAGGGACTGGAGGCTCTTCTGTCATGCAGCAAATCCACACTTTATTATGAGAACAGAACTATTTATATGCAAGGGTCGTGCCTGCCTGACGTCACACCAGGGGTGGGCCTCTCTCTCTCTCTTTGGTAGTCCATCGATTCGATGATGACCATCTTCTTTATTTGTGAGTCTGCTGGTGTTTGAATAGTCCGATCCTGGATCTGCAGATTCGGTTACAGACCGGGCATGTGAAGGAGGTGCTGGGGGGAGCAGGGGGGACTTGGCGAGCATGCCTCTTTGCACGCTTTGCTGTCCGATGTTGTGTGCGCTGTTCCTCCATATTATCCACTCTCTGTGAGGAGTGGAAGTGCCAGATGTCTCGGCAGGAAGCGAGTTCCTCCAGTGAAGAGGGGTTGATCTGACATCTCTTCAGGATGGACTTCATTTGGTCTTTGAAGCGCTTCTTCTGCTCACCAGCGCTGCGTTGGCCACGGTGTAACTGACCATACAGGATTCTGCGTGGGAGTCTGTAGCTGGGCATCCGGATGACATGCCCCAACCACCAGTCTAGTTTATTGTTCAGATGAACACCCAGGTACTTGTAGGATGTCACCATCTCGATGTCTGTTCCCTGTATATTTACTGGTGCTGTGAGGGGTTGTCCTTGCCTGCGGTAGTCCACCACCAGCTCCTTAGTTTTCCTCGCGTTGATCTGGAGGCAGTTCCGATGGCACCAGTCCACGAAGTCCTGGATAAGCCCTCTGTACTCAGCTTCATCTCCATTGGAGATGAGGCCAACGATCGCAGAGTCATCAGAGGACTTCTGTAGATGGCAGTGTGTTGTGTTGTGTGAGAAGTCCGCAGTATAAAGAGTGAACAGGAAGGGAGCCAACACCATATATCATTTATATACATATTGAATAACAATGGCCCCAAAACTGAACCCTGTGGGACTCCACAAGTAACCTTCGGTAACCGTGAGTTTTTTCTACCAACACATACATACTGATATCTGTTCTACATAACCAGGACAGTGCTACACCCCCCCCCCCATACCATAATTTTGTAGTTTCTTTAACAATAATTTATGATCCACTGTATCAAATGCTTTTTTAAGATCCAGGAATACCCCAACTGAATACTCTTTATTTTCCACAGCAGTTGATATTTTTTTTCAATAAATTCCATTAGAGCAAATGCAGTTGTCCTCTTGTGTCTGGACCCATATTGCTGCTCACACAATAAATTATTCTTCATTATAAGGTTGTCAGTTCTCTCACAGAATATTTTTTTGAGTATCTTTGAAAATTGCGGAAATAGTGAAATAGGCCTATAGTTTGAAAATTCCCCTCTGTCACCCGTCTTGTATATCAGAATTACTTTAGCTATTTTCATTGCATTGGGAAATATACCTGTTTGGAGAGACAGGTTACAGATATAAATCAATGGCTTCACTAAGCATTCAATGATAGTTTTGACTAAAAGCATGTCAATACCATCACAATCCATAGATGGTCATGCCGAAGACCATATAAAAGTGGAACTTCCTGCCGTCCAGCTTGGTGCTCAGCAGTAATGGAACAGAGGAGGGAAATTTGTGGCAGCGCCTTGAATGGCAGTGACCCCTCTGATTCTAGATGTGATTAACATTGTAGATAAGAGAAACGTAATTTTGTTCTACAGTACATGATTGGCAGTATGGGTTGAATGACAATAAAGCTGGCTTTACCTATTTGTTGTTTATAAGTATATTGTACTGTAACCTCTTTTTCCATTAACATATGAAAGTCTTATTTTACATCAAGACTCCCTATGTATCTTTGGTAGCATATTAAAGTCTTATTTTATATTAAGACTCCCTATGTATCTTTAAAAAGTGGCTCAATGATCTGTCCCTAACATGTGAATGCTTTTGAAACTCTCTGCGTGTTCTTACAATCATCGTCCTTATCGGCCTCCGTCGGTCTATGATGACCATGGAAGAGAATCCTAGATGTCTACTCTGCTGGAACAGCACCGCCTGTGGCTGAACAGGCCGATGCGCGAATGGCTGTCCCTGTCACACAGGTCGCACTTGTAGATGGTCTCCATGCTGCTGGGTCTGTGGCGGTTCTTCATGCGGGTCCTTTTTTCATCTGCTGCAAGCCGTCAGTTTCTCTTCACCCGCCTTGAGCTGTCTGGTCAGGGTGCCTCTCCATTTGAAGCGGTCCGTTGCAAGGTCCTCCCAGCACTCTGTGTTGATCTCCAGGGCCTTCATATCTCTCTTGCAGACGTCTCTGAAGCGCAGCTGTGGGCGGCCAGCATCTCTCCTGCCAGTCGCCAGTTCTCCGTAGAGGATGTCTTTGGGGATTCTGCCATCCTCCATACGGTGAACATGGCCTAGCCAGCGGAGCCTGCGCTGCCTGAGTAGAGTGAACATGGGAGGGAAGGCCAGCGCGGGACAGGACTTCTGTGTTGGACACTTTGTCCTGCCAGGATATGTCCAGGATGCGGCGAATGCAGCGCAAGTGGAAGGAATTCAGTCTCTTTTCCTGCCGGGTGTATGTTGTCCACGTCTCACTCCCATAGAGCAGTGTGCTGATGACGCAGGCATTGTACACTGCCATCTTCGTCTTGACAGAGAGTTTGGGATTCTCCCACACTCGTGTGGTGAGGCAAGTGAGTGTGGAGGTTGATTTTCCAATCCTCTTGTCGATCTCTGTATCAAGGGAGAGGTTGCTGCTGATCGTGGACCCCAGGTACATGAACTGATTCACGACCTCCAGCTCGTAGTCGAAGATGGTGATGGTTGGTGGTGCTTCCGTGCCTTGCGCCAAGACGTTAGTCTTCTTCAGGCTGATGGTAAGCCCGAAGTCCCTGCATGCCTGGGAGAAGTGGTCCATCAGGGTCTGAAGCTCCTGCTGTGTGTGGGTCGCGACTGCAGCGTCGTTTGCGAAGCATATCTTTGATTAGAGCCTCACGTACTTTGGTTCTGGCTTTCAGGTGGGCGAGGTTGAAAAACCTGCCGTCAGATCTTGTATGCAGATAGATTCCCTCTGTTGCTGTGCTGAAGGCATGCCTCAGGAGCATAGCAAAGAAAATCCCAAAGACAGTTGGCGCAAGTACACAGCCCTGTTTCACTCCACTGTGTATATTGAATGGCTCTGAGACATTGCCGTCGTACTGCACCATCCCCTGCATGTTGGTGTGAAACGATTCGATGAGGCTTTGCAACTTTGGTGGGCATCCTACCTTTGGCAGGATCTTGAAAAGGCCCTCTCTGCTGACCAGATCGAACGCTTTGGTGAGGTCGATGAAGGCGACGTACAGGGGCATGTTCTGTTCTCTGCACTTCTCCTGGAGTTGGCGGATGGAGAATATCATGTCCACCATCGATCGCTCAGCGCGGAAGCCACACTGAGACACGGGGTAGACACGTTCGGCAAGCTTCTGTAGATGAACGAGGACAACTCGTGCGTAGACTTTGCCAACAATGCTGAGGAGGAAGATGCCCCTGTAGTTGTTGCAGTCGCTTCTCTCCTCTTTGTTTTTGTAGAGGGTGATGATCTTGGCGTCCCTCATGTCCTGTGGTACGGCACCTTCCTTCCAGCACTGGCAGAGGACGTCATGCAATGGCAGCAGTAGGGCGGTCTTGCAGTGCTTGATCAGGTCGGGGGTATGCCGTCATTGCCGGGTGCCTTGCCAGCGGCCAAGCTATCAATGGCCTTGCTGAGTTTGTCGATGGTTGGCTCAGCGTCAAGTTCATCCATGAATGGCAGGCAATTGATGGCATCAAGGGCTGACGGTGTCACGGTGTTCTGTCTGGAGTAGAGGTCGGAGTAGTGCTCCACCCATCTCTCCATCTGCTTGTTCTTTTCTGTGATCATCTCCCCAGTGGAGGATTTGAGGGGGGCCGTCTTGCTCTGAGCTGGACCAAGTGCGTTCTTGATGCCGTCGTACATACCACGGATGTTCCCTGTTATGGCAGCGGTTTGAATGTCTTGGCTGAGCTGAGTCCAGTACTCGTTGGCACAGCGCCAAGCAGTCTGCTGAACTTTGCTTCTCGCAGCCCTGAGAATCTGGAGATTCTTCTCGTTTGGGTACTTCTTGTACTCAGCAAGTGCTGAGTGCTTGGCTTCAATGACGGGGGTCATCACGGTCGACTTGGCATCAAACCAGTCCTGTGACTTCGAGGTTTTCCTCCCAAAGGTAGCCAAGGCTGTGCGGTGGATGGTGTTTCGCAGCTCTTCCCACTTCTGCTTTGCAGACTCTCCTTCTTGTGGTTCACCAAGTTCCTTCACAAAGGTGGAGGCAATCTGCTCAACAAGTTCTGGTTTGGCCATCTTGCTGGTGTCAATCCATGCCTTTCCAGGCTGTCTGGCATGGTGGAATTTCTTCAGCTGCAGCTTGACCTTGCAACACACCAATGAATGGTCTGTGTCACAATCTGCACTCTGGAACGAGCGGGTGATTAGCACGTCTTTCAGTGAGGTGCGCCTGGTCAGGATCAAGTCCAGCTGGTGCCAGTGCTTTGAGCGCGGATGTCACCAGGAAACCTTGTGTTGGGGCTTGGTCTTGAAGTACGAGTTTGTGATGCACAGATCATGATGTGTGCAGAACTCGAACAGCCCCTGTCCGTTGTTGTTCATTCTGCCCACGCCAAATGGTCCAAGACAGAAGGGCCAGGAGTCATGGTCAGCACCCACTCTGGCATTGAAGTCTCCAAGGAGAATGAGTTGTTCAGAGTTGGGGATGATCCTGACAGTTGTTACGAGATTCTCGTAGAACTCGTCTTTTGCCTCTGGTGTGGCTGTCAGTGTTGGAGCATACACACTGACGAGGGTGACTGGGCCTTGAGTGGTGTTAAGGCGGAGGGTGAGGAGTCGTGCAGAGCCATTGCTGCCTGGTTCCACCATCTTCAGCAAGGTATTCTTCAGTGCGAAGCCCACTCCGTGTTCCCTGTGTTTGTCACTGCCCTTTCCCTGCCCTTTCCCTGCCAGTAGAACGTGTAGTCCTTCTCTCTCAGCGTGCCTGCGTCAGCCAACCGTGTTTCCTGGAGAGTGGCGATGTCCACTTCCAGTCTCTTCAGCTCATTATTGATGACGGCAGTCTTCCTGATGTCGCTGATGTCCTTAAGGTTAGCAGCAAGTCCTGTCATCGTCATCATAGTGCGGATGTTCCAAGTTCCCAGTTTTAGAGTTGGTCTCTTTTGTTTTGTTGTCTTGCCTGGTGCGAAGTTTCTCAGCCTGCCGTTTGGACTTCACCTCATCCCCATGCACCCAATGAGGAAAGCAGGCTGTGGCGGGACAACACCTTATTGGCTGGGGGCTGCCCAGCTTGAGGCGGGCTGTAGCTGTCCAGTGAGATCAGATGATCCCTCCCACCGCTGGGAACAACCCCTGGCGCCATGCTCTATGCCAACTGAGCGGTGGCTTATAACCGGTAACTGTCATTCCCCGTGTTCTGTCTATGCCGAAGGCGAAGCTGGAGTGTCCTCTCCAGTGACGGTGTTCTACCTTCCAGCGTTGGGCGTTGGTAGGATTCAAGCCTGGGCAGGAAGATATGGAAGACAAGATGTTGCCCATACAGCATGTCCCCCCTATCCATGTCACTGATGAATCCAAAGGAACAGCAGGGCTGCTACAGTTTGGCACCAGCGCCGTCGCAGGAGTTGCCAGAACGATGTTGAGCACAACATAGAACTGCCTTAGGGACTGTGACTCCGGATGTTTCCTCAGGATTGACTCCCGAAGCCTTTCCTGTGACCGGGTATGCCGCAAGGCAGCGGAGGTTTGAAATCAGGGTTTACCTTCCCCTAGATGGGCTACCTTCCCAGGTTAACGGGCCACCATGTACCCGAAGCATCTGGTTTTAAGGCGCCAGAAATCTGCCCTCGCCCCTTCTCCTATTAGTAAAAGCAGTTCCGCCGGGCTTAGAAACTAAACCACACGGGCAGGCTAGGAGTTGGACTTAGTTGTCAGAGGCTTTTTGAGACGCACGCCATAAGGAGCATTTTATAAGCACTGGGAGCTTAACCCCAGTGCCGCTCCTGGCTATGACAACCTTGGAACCATTGGTTACAATCATAACCAATCAATAATCACAGAAGAAACACTACTTCTCAGCTTATCTTTTATTGAAGCATGCAGAGAGTCAGGGAACACAATTGTGGGTCTTCTGTAGCACAATCTGGTGAAAGACCTAGAACTAACGAATCAACCGATACATATAGGCTTCAAGCTACTGGGTTTTAAGAATAAGAGAAGAATAAGATAAGCCTTTATTAGTCCCACAATGTGGAAATTCCAGGATTGCAACAGCACAGGGATAGCAACACTCAGAGCAACAATCAGAAGGCAAGAGAAAAACAAGGGCAGCGAGTATACATATGTACATATAAATCTAAATATATATAGACACACAGTGCGGAGCATTGTAGCTAGATGGAATAAATATATAAATATATAAACACACAGTGCGGAGCATTGTAGCTAGATGGAATAAATATGTAAATATACAAACACACACAGTGTGGAGAATTGTAGCTAGATGGAATAAATGTATGAGTATATAAACACACACAGTGTGGAGCATTGTAGCTAGATGGAATAAATATGTAAATATATAAACATACACAGTGCGGAGCATTGTAGGTAGATGGAATAAATATGTAAATATATAAACACACATAGTGCAGAGCATTGTAGCTAGATGGAATAAATATGTAGATATATAAACACACACAGTGTGGAGCATTGTAGCTAGATGGAATAAATATATAAACACACACAGTGCGGAGCATTGTAGCTAGATGGAATGAAACAGCATAACAGTCTACTTAGTTATCCTACATGGTATGATTATGTACCCATACATATTCTAACCCTCCATAGCGACCGGTATTTTCCTAGTTGTATACCGGATGGGACCATTGTGTAAATCTATTGCGTCTTTTGCATTCAATACTATTAGGTTGTCATGTCTTTTTGCTATCTCTGCGAGCAGCCCTGCTTAGGTTGTACAGTCTGACAGCCGTAGGTAGGAAGGACCTGCGAAACCTCTCGGTTGTGCACCTAGGATGATGTAGTCTGCTGCTAAATGAGCTCCTCAGTGCATTCAGTATGTCCTGCATAGGGTGGAACTTGGCCTTCAGCAGAGATGACAGTTTAGCCACCATCCTTCTCTCTCCCATCTCCTCCACTGGGTCAAGGCGCTGCTTTCTTGATCAGTTTGTTCAGTCTCTTCCTATCGGCTGCTGTAATGCCACTGCCCCAGCAGACCACTCCAAAAGTGAAGGCTGATGCCACCACCGTGTCATAGAATGACTTCAGCAGCACCCCTTGTACACCAAAAGACCTGAGTCTCTTCAGTAGGAACAGCCTGCGCTGTCCCTTCTTGTAGAGTGCGTCAGTATTGTGTGACCAGTCTAGTTTATTGTTCAGATGAACACCCAGGTACTTGTAGGATGTCACCATCTCGATGTCTGTTCCCTGTATATTTACTGGTGCTGTGAGGGGTTGTCCTTGCCTGCGGCAGTCCACTACCAGCTCCTTAGTTTTCCTCGCGTTGATCTGGAGGCAGTTCCGATGCGCCGGCGGTGTGCGGCATAACCGGCCAGGCAGATGGCGGCAGGCGGTGGTGAATGACGGGGGTGATCTGCGGAGCTGTGCAGCGCTAGTTCAGCAGCGGCCGGGCTAGTTGAGGCCTAGCCGGATTCTCTGTTTACTTCTATCTACAGGTCAGTAAGATGCCACCAAAGAAAGAGGAAATGGAAGAAATCAAAAAAGCTCTGAGCTTTATGTCAGAAGAATTGGCCAAATTGACTAGCCAACAGGACAAAATAATAGGCCTAATAGAACAGGTACAAGCCCTAAATTTAATAATTCAAGAAAAAGACAAAAAAATTATGGACCTGGAGCAACACGGGCGTCTTTTGGAGCAACGCGTCGAGGATCTTGAACAAGGTTCTCGTATTGATGACCTAGTTATAAGTGGACTAGACATCAGATATCAGTCATACGCCCATGCCACAGTAGGACTGAGTGGTGAAGATGCACCCATGAGAGAATCTTTGTCCTTAGAAAATCAAGTGCTTCACTTCCTTAATGATAAAGACATTAAGGTAGAAGCCAATGCAATCTCAGCCTGCTATGCTCTACCGAAGAAAGATAACAAAACAAAGAAATCAATTGTGATGCGCTTTGTGAACAGAAGGGTAAAGAATAACATACTGAGGCAGGCCAAAAAGCTAAAGGAAACTCAAGTTTACATAAATGAACACCTGACAAAAAAAAACGCTGAATTAGCACGACAGGCACGGATGCTAAAAAAACAAAATAGGATACAAGCAACCTGGACAAGAAATTGTAGAATTTGGATTAAACTAAATGGATCACCTGAGCAAGCAAAGAGTATAATGATCAGAGATGCTACTGACTTAGATAAATACAGATGAACACTGATTAGAAAATTTTGAGCCAATGATAATCCATATTCATACACACGATAAGAATAGTTCTTTTGATACACCATGCCAAAGTACTTTAATAAAAATAACCAAAACAAACAAAAACTTATGACCGACTCAAGTAGACATCAATTATCCCCAGTTGGAGGAAGTCATTTGACACAGAATGAGGAAACTCAAACTCTAAAAACATACCATTATGCTGAACATAAACCACAAGAGATGGAGAATGATATTGATCCTGATAACCACTTTTTCAATAATATTCATAACCACTGTGAATATTACACTGAAAAACAATTCAAAAGTCAAATGCAATTAGATGGTAAACTGTCAATAATACACTTCAATAGCAGAAGTCTTAACAAAAACTTTCCACAGATTCAGGACTATTTAAAACAGCTAGACAGAAAATTCACAGCTATTGCAGTCTCTGAAACTTGGCTTAACGAAGAACAGGCTCTCCTGATGGCAATAGAAGGATATCAGATGTTTTATATTAACAGAACTCAAAAAAAGGGTGGTGGTGTTGCACTGTATATTGATGACCTGTATAGGTGTAAGCTTGTAAATGAAATGTCCTTAGCACTACCAGGGATTTTGGAATGTGTTACTGTTGAGATTGACCTAGACAAAACAAAAAATCTAATCATAAGCTGCATATATAGAACGCCGGGAACTTGCATTGAGACATTCAGAGATAAATTAGTCGAGCTGTACAATAATATTACTAGTAAGAAAATGGTAGCAATTTGTGGAGATTTCAATATTGACTTACTGAATCCTCATCAACAAAATGTAGTTACAGAGTTCATGAACTCTATATACAGCATGAGTCTATATCCCACAATAACACATCCCAGTAGAATCACAGTTCACTCTGCTACACTTATTGACAACCTGTTTGTCAATGTTTTCGATAAGAAAATAGAAAGTGGATTATTGATAAATGATATAAGTGACCACTTGCCAACCTTTGCACTTATCCATGGCCACACGGGGCCCAACGCAGAAAAAACTTCAAAATCGTTCAGACACAAATCACCAAATGCAATCAGTTCTCTTAAAGAGGACTTGCTGAAGCAAGACTGGACAGAAGTCTATGTATCAGATGTAAATGAAGCCTATGACACATTTATAAATATTGTAACCACTCTTTATGAAAAAAACTGCCCATTAGTAATAAAAAAGCTTAAACACAAATTTGCTAATAAGCCATGGTTAACCAAAGGACTACAAAAGGCATGTAAAAAGAAAAATTTATTATATAAAGCTTTCCTAAAGAAAAGAACAAAAGAAGCAGAGCAGCGGTATAAAACATACAAAAATAAGTTAACATATATAATAAGATGTAGTAAAAGAGACTATTACAGTAAAGAACTGGAGAAAAACAGAGACAATATTAAAAATACATGGACAATACTCAACAGTATCCTTGGAAATAAAAGCAGAAATACAAGCTACCCAACTAATATTCCAAAAAATAATAAAACGACTCAGAGTGTGAATATTGCTTCACCTGCAGATGAATTTAATAATTTTTTTGTTAACATTGGACCTAAACTGGCCCGAGAAATACCCACTACGGTGCCAACAGGTGATACAATATGCAATAACACTGCTGTAAAAGACTCCATCTTCATAAAGAACACAGACGAAAGAGAGGTCATTGAAATTGTTAAATCGTTCAAAAGTAAAACATCTACTGACTGTGATGGTATTGACATGCTACTAGTCAAAACTGTTATCGAATGCATAGTAAAACCACTGATGTATATCTGCAACCTGTCTCTCCAATCAGGTATATTTCCCAATGCAATGAAAATAGCTAAAGTAATTCTGATATACAAGACGGGTGACAGAGGGGAACTCTCAAACTATAGACCAATTTCACTATTACCGCAATTTTCCAAGATACTTGAAAAAATATTCTATGAGAGAATTGACAACTTCATACTGAAGAATGATTTACTATGTGAGCAGCAATATGGGTTGTCCTCTTACGGACACAAGAGGACAACTGCATATGCCCTAATGGAATTTACAGAAAAAATATCAACAGCCATTGAAAATAAAGAGTATTCAGTTGGAGTATTCCTAGATCTTGAAAAAGCATTTGATACAGTAGATCATAATTTATTATTAAAGAAACTACAAAATTCTGGGATTAGAGGGGTAGCACTGTCCTGGTTAAGTAGTTACTTAAAGAATAGATATCAATATGTATGTGTTAGCAACAAAAACTGAGAGTTGCTGAAGGTCACCTGTGGAGTCCCACAGGGTTCAGTTTTGGGACCATTATTATTCAATATGTATATAAACGATATATGTAAAGTTTCAGAAAAAATGGACTTAATATTGTTTGCCGATGACACTAATCTGCTATGCAGTGGAAACAATTTGGAACAACTTCTGGATACACTCGGGAAGGAATTAGAAAAGCTTAAACTGTGGTTTGATTCAAACAAATTAACGCTCAATTTAAGTAAGACAAAATTTATAGTCTTTAACAACCATCACAACAATCCAGTACCCAAACTCAGTGTAAATGGTGTAGAGATTGAAAGGGTATCTGAAACTAAATTCCTTGGAGTAATAATTGATAACACACTGTGTTGGAAGTCACATATTAATTATATTAAAGGTAAAGTTTCCAAATCAATTGCAATATTACACAGAGTGAAATATTTGCTGAATCAACCCACACTATACACCTTGTATCATTCATTAATACTCCCATACATGACATATTGTAATGAAGTATGGGGAAATACATACAAAACAAACATATATCCACTCTTTATGCTTCAAAAGAGAGCTATTAGAATAATAAACAAAGCAGCTTACAGGGAACCAACAAACCCACTTTTTCTTAAACAAAAAACTCAAGTTGAAAGATCTGGTTGACTTTAAAACCGCAATAATAATGTTCAAAGTGAAGAATTTATCACTGCCCGCAAATATCCAAAAGTTGTTCCAAACAAGGGAGAAACGATATCACTTCAGAGGAACATGTATATTTCAAAAGCCTACAGTGTGAACAACCACCAAGCAACACTGTATTTCAGTGCAAGGAGTCAGATTATGGAACGATTATGGACCTGAATTAAAATCATGTACAACGCTTGGACAATTTAAACAAAAACTAAAGGAAGAAATACTCCAAACATATTTACAAGACGACATGTAAACTCACATAAGGATTGACATATCCAGCCTGTGTTGTGTTGTAGCTTAGTTTTGGGTTTTTTTTGTTTGTTTGTTTTTTTTTTCTCTCTGTGACATTCTGTCTTAGATTTGTCTTAAATAGTAACTGCTTAACCTAGCTTAGCTTAGTTTTCTTTTTTTTCTCTCAGTCACACTTTGTCTTAGCTTTGTTCTAAATTGTAATCACTCTTGTCTTGTTTACTCTTTTTTCTTTTGAATTCTTGGATGGAATATGGGTGGGCAATATAAGCTGCGGCTTCAGCCATCACCCATTTCGGATAACTCACGTGGAATTGTTTAGTAGAAGGAGTCTTTGTCTAATTTGACCTTGTTGTTATATTATACAGTTTCTTTTAACCTGTACTGTATTATCCGAAATAAATAAATTCATTCATTCATTCATTCAAATAATACTAAAGTGCAGCTACTACCTTTTGTCAAGGATTCTCAGCAAATCATACAGTGGTGTGAAAAAGTGTTTGCCCTTTTCCTGATTTCTCTTTTTTTTTGTATGTTTGTCACACAAAGGTGCAATCCATTACTTTTTGACCTCCTGGCCAGTAGGTGTCACACTCACTGTTCCCTCATGATAACATTGCATGTGTTGCCATGTCAAAACACAAACAATGCTGGAAACAAGCATTCACAGGCCGCAGCAGACTGTATGGAAATCAGTGTCTTTGTGATTACGAGCTAGTGAAATCATGTCAAGCACAGATCTTTTGTGGTATAGTCCCCAGTGATCTTCTTTGATGTTTATCTCCATTCGACAATTTTTTTTAAATTGCTGTCATATAATCATAAATAATTTATAGTAATGCTAGCATTTCACAGACATGACTGAACCTGATAATTACATAATTTTGATAATGTAATCATGGCAAAACTGTCGCTAATTTTAACGACTTTGCTGTTGGTAGAGTGTTTTTGGCAGGTATGCTGTAACACACTCTTGTGCTTTGTTTATGTTCAGCATTTTAGCTAAGAATGCTGTTTTAAAATGAGCTGTTGCTATGGCTAATCCATTGCCTTGGTCATCCCCAGCTTCTGTGTGTGAGCAATCAGGGGCCGTTACCCTGATCCCTACGGACAATACACTGGGTTTGTTCCAGGTCGGACGTCCCCCGAGGATGAAACCACAGAGCAGACTATGACTCCCAGCTGGCATGGAACACCTTGGCGTCCCCTCTTGAAGAGCTGTAGAAGGTGGCTGGAGAGAGGGAAGTCTGGGCTGCTCTACTTGGACTGCTGCCTACATGACCCGGATCCCCAGAAAGCTGTTGAGGATGGACGGACGGATGGATGGATGGGCAAAAGAAAATTTTGACAATATTCTCAAAAGTAGAAATAGTTTGTCTCCCAAATATCAGAATTTGAAAACAAAGTCAGATGTAGACATCTTCTCCCTGTGTGACTGTTGAGTGAACTGGATTAGCATGGTCCATGGAGCCAATCTGGGAGAGCAATATAGAAAAATAATATAAGAAATTGGACACAAACTTCAAATCTTTTGTTGGCTCTTTAGTTTGTGTTGCCCTAGCTTTGTACAGTAAGGTACAAAATATCAATGCCCAAATTAAAAATCAAAAATCAAAACAAAAACAGTCTAAAGGAAAAAATGCATGAAAATATGACATAATCTGAACTTGTAGACATTTTTTTAAACATTCCAAATATGCTACATTGAGTGTGCTTGGTCTACTAATGCAAAGTATACTGCTGGTGACAGAAATTGTGGGTAAAGAAATGGAATAAAAAGGGGTGAAATCAAATATTATGGTTTTCTACTTGAGAAGCACTTAATCTAACTGTAAATTCGACTATTACAGGGCTCAAGAAGTCAAGTGACTTCTGGTGTGCACTAAATTTACTTAGGAATAAATTGTGATACCTTTATTTTAATATGTGGGGTTATTGATAACAATAACAACTGTATTATCCATTTTGTCTCCAACAAAGAAAAATTGCATATCAGGGGTGATACTTTCCTAACAAATTCATTGATAGGCACAATTGCACTGGTAGCACAATTATGTGTGTTGTTGCAGCAATACAAGAAATGTTGCACCGAACATGAAGTTGTCATGCATTGCAGCTTTGTTACAGCACCACCAAAAATGATTAACGATATCACGCAGCCACAGAAGCAATACAGCCTGCCCCTTCATTTTACCTGCCTGAAGAGTACATACACAAATCCATCTTTTATTTTTCGTAATTCATTTGTGAATAGTTACGATATTGCAATGATTGGCAAGACTTACAGATGAGATCCATTTAGAATAGCGATACATTTGGAGAAGATCATCTAACACAATGTAAAACAATTTATTTTATAAACGTCAAAAACATTTGATCACGTAAAGAAAAGATCCATTGTTCGACGTATCATAAGCTAATACTAATGGTAGCAAATTTTGATTCTGGCAAAATTAGACTACATTAAAATTACGGGCAAAAAGTGCTTCTTTAGATAAATGGCCACAAGTGTGTGGGAGATCACCGAACACAATGAAAAACTAATGTATTTTTAAAAACTCATAACGTTCGTTAGAGAAAAATGGAGTTCCTTCTTCACAGTATTGGAAGCTAATGCTAACTGTAGCATCTATCCCATCTCCATACACCATTTGATATCATCACACAGTCATATTAATAACAGGAACATCTCACAGACAAACTGTAGAAGGTTACAGATAGCTATGCTAACACTAGTTAGCTTAGCTTACCAGTCCAGTAGTAAATTGGCAACCTCAGTATGGCTTTTCAAACCTTGATGATTCTTCAGTTCGCACCAGCGATCAAAAGCTGAACCAATACTTATTTTGATCTTGCCCGTTTGTTTATTACTTCTTGCTTGAGAAGGACAACGGAATGAGCTATTACTTTCAGAACCGGCCATGGCAACATCTGGCAACCCGCAGTGTTACGGAAAAGCAATACCAGGTGACATCAACATATTCACTGTATGGGATCTGAAACACTGACAGAACATTTTTTTGTCCAAATAAATCTTCTGGAATATAAATATTTACATTATTATTGTTGCGGAAAAAAATACAAAATATTTTTTTTCATCAATGTACTAATTTTTTGAAGAACATTAAAACTTACATTGTGCGAGTTTCTGTCATGGGCAGCTAGAGCGCGCCCCTCCTGTCCCATCTCACTTTCATTAACTCGTCACTGCACCTGAAGCAGAAGACGCACGTGCTCCCGCTCATCAGGCGGCGTACTTAAGGAGGGCCTCTCTGCGCATTCTACGCTGGCTCATCTGGGTATACTGCCCTTCAACGGACAAGCAAGTATTGTTTTGACAAGCGTAGACACGTCGTCTTATCTTGTTTCTCTTCTCTCATCAGGTTGCTGCCACCGTGCAGGTGTGTCTCTGGGACTGTGCGCGCCCTCCTGCCACATCTCCACTTCTCCTCAGCTTCCAACCTCCACCCAGTCAGGCACCACCAGCTCATCCCCCTCACCCTACTGGTTCGTTTATTCCCCGCTGGAGCCCTGCCGGTTCTCCCTCGGCACCCAAGTAAGTGGAAATTTGGCTTGCCCATTTCCCCTTACTCCGTTCCTCCACTCACAGTTCTCGTCTTCTCTCCCCAGGTTGATTCCTCTGGTGAGTGACTGTTTCCATAGCTGTGCGTTTCTTTTTGAAATTCAATAAAAGTCTCAAACGTGCCTCCTCATGTGGGTGTTCTCCTGTGCTGTCGTATTGTGCACGTGAGCTGTCAGCTTATTAGTCATGACAGTTTCTAAATGCTTTGTTGATGTATTTTTTTTTTTTAAATCTTTGTTTTCATAAAATTGTTCTGAATTTCACCTTGAAATGTTTCAGATCATCAACCAAATTTAAATATGAGACAAAGATAACACAAGTAAACACAAAATGCAGTTTTTAAATGAAGGTGTTTATTATTAAGGTGGAAAAAATCCAAACCTACATGGCCCTGTGTGAAAAAGTGATTGCCCCCTATACCTAATAACTGGTTGGGCCACCCTTAGAAACAACAACTGCAATCAAGCATGTGCCATAACTGGCAATGAGTCTTTTACAGTGCTGTGGAGGAACTTTTGTTCACTCAGGAGTTGCTGGTGTGTTTTGGATCATTGTCCTGCTGCAGAACCCAAGTGTGCTTCAGCTTGAAGTCACAAACAGATGGCTGGACATTCTCCTTCAGGATTTTTTGGTAGACAACAGAATTCATGGTTCCATTTACCACAACAAGTCTTCCAGGTCCTGAAGCAGCAAAACAGCCCCAGACTATCACACTACCACCACCATATTTTACTGTTGGTGTGATGTTACTTTTCTGAAATGTTGTATTACTTTTACGTCAGATGTATTTGAACACACACCTTCCAGAAAGTTCAACTTTTGTCTTGTCAGTCCACAGAGTATTTTCCCCAAATTCTTGGGGATCATCAAGATGTTTTCTGGCAAAACTGATACGAACCTTTATGTTCTTTTATCTCAGCAGTGGTTTTTGTCTTGAAACTCTGCCATGCAGGCCATTTTTTTCCAGTCTCTTTCTTATGGTGGAGTCATGAACGCTGACCTTAACTGATGCAAGTGAGGCCTGCAGTTCTTTGGATGTTGTTGTGGGGGTCTTTTGCGACCTCTTGGATTAGTCGTCGCTGCACTCTTGGGGTAATTTTGGTCGGCCGGCCGCTCCTGGGAAGGTTCACCACTGTTCCATGTTTTCGCCATTTGTAGATAATGGCTATCACTGCGGTTCACTGATGTCCAAAGCTTTAGAAATGGCTTTATAACCTTTTCCAGATGGATAGACCTCAGTTACTTTGTTTCTCATTTGTTCCTCATTTGTTCCTGAATTTCTTTTGATCGGAGCATGATGAGGATGTTTTGGTCTACTTCACTTTGTCAGGGAGGTCCTATTTAAGTGATTTCTTGATTGAGAACAGGTGTGGCAGTAATCAGGCCTGGGTGTGGCAAGAGAAATTGAACTCAGCTTTCCAAAGATGTGATAAACCACAGTTAATTTAGGTTTTAACGGGGAGGGGGGGCAATCACTTTTTCACACAGGGCCATGTAGGTTTGAATTTTTTTTTTACCCTTAATAATAAACACATTCATTTAAAAACTGTTTTGTGTTTACTTGTGTTACCTTGCTCTAATATTTAAATTTATTTGATGATCTGAAACATTTAAGTGTGACAAACATACAACAAATGAGAAATCAGAAAGGGGCAAACACTTTTTCACACCACTGTAGATAGATAGATAGATAGATAGATAGATGTACTTTATTGATCTCAAACTGGGAATATACAGTGTAACAGCAGCATGCCAGTAGATGACCAAACGACAGACAACATAATAGACAAAGGGATTACCCATGGAAAGTAAAACTGCTAAAAACTCGATGATGGCCCGTATAGGTACATGAACCATACCCATTGTACACTGTAGGACTATCAGGTGCAGCGTGAAATTTGAGGCACCAATTAGACTGTAAGGTGCAGTATGGCAGCATAGTTATGACCAGAATATAACATTAGAGTGAGTTATTGTACAGTGAAATGGCATGTGGCAGGAAAGATTTCCTGTACCTAACTGTTCAGCAGCAAAGTTGTAGCAGTCTGTTGGAGAAAGTGCAATTTCAGATAAGGTTAAAATGCCAAAGTGTTTTAATGAACGTTTTATAGCTGCTGCCCTTTATTTGATTTAACTTCCATCCATCCATCCATCTTCTTCCGCTTAATCCTTTTCGAGTCGCAGGGGGGCTGGAGCCTATCCCAGCATCTTTGGTTGAGAGGCAGGGTACACCCTGGACAGATCACCAGTCCATTGCAGGGCCAACACAGAGAGACAGACAACCATTCACTCTCACATCCATAACTAAGGACAATTTAGAATCCCCAATTTGATGCCAATTAACCTAACTTGCATGTTTTTGGCATGTGGGAGGAAACCGGAGAAATCCCGGAGTAAACCCACGCAGACACGGGGAGAACATGCAAACTCCACACAGATCACTGTTGGTCGGGGGCTGGGATCGAACCCAGGATCCCCCGGGCAAGGGTGAGTTGCTGTGCCGCCGCAGTGCTAACCACTCCGCCACCGCACTGCCATGATTTAACTTAATTAATGTAATTCAACAAAGTCCTGCTGATGCATGGGTAGATGAAAGCTTATTAATTAAACCTATCCATGTTTCTATTTTAACTGTTGCTTAAGTGCATAAAGCCCTCAGGCTCTTGGATTCTACAAAGTCAGCTTGTTGTGACACATTGGAGCCTTACTTTTTACATTTAGCAGCTGATTTTATTGCATCACTTTTGAGTTATCCCCCCATGCATTGCCACTTTATAGTGGTGGGGGGTTTGCGTGCCCTAGTGATCGCAGGAGCTATGTTGTCTGGGGCAATTTGCCTCTGGTAGGGTCTCCCAAGACAAACGGGTCCCGAGTGAAAAGCCAGACTACGAGCAATCCAACAGACTCCCATGATTAAAGAAAGATCAAGGATTCAGTATACCCCGTGTAGTGTGGGGTTACCGGGGCCCCACTCTGGAGCCAGGCCTGGGAGAGGGGCTCGATGGCTAGCACCTGTTGGCCAGGTCTCTACACATGGGACCCGACCGGGCTCAGCCCAAAGGAGTTACATGATTCTGCCCTCCAGTGGGTTCACCACCTGACGAAGGCTGCAGTGAACGGTCGAAACATGTAAAGAAGGTAAAAACATCTCCTTTCTAGTTTTGTCTTTAATAAGAACAAAAGGTAAATAATTAAAAGAAGACAAAATGAACCTACTTGAACGAGTATACGTTTAGGTCTACCAGGTTTGAGTGGCGTCCACCCCTGCCATCTGATCTAACTCACCTCCTGGTGGTGATCAGTTGCTAGCTCTGCACTTCTCTTTATCTGACTGTTCAAGACATATGGTCACAGGTCTGATGAGATCTTGTGGTGGCAACCCCCGAATCAAGTGGTGGACACTGGTGGTGAGGGGGGCCACCAAGTTGTAGAAGGAGTCCTATCAAGCTTGGTTGGCTTGTGGGACTCCCGAAGCAGCTGAGGTGTACCAACAGGCCAAGCATAGTACAGCACGGGTTGTTGCTTAAGCAAAAACTCGGGTGTGGGAGAGGTTTGGTGAGGCCATGGAACAAGATTTTCGGCTGGCCTTGAAGAGATTCTGGCAAACTGTCCGGTGCCTCAGGAGGGGGAAGCAGCTCCCTGTCCACACTGATTATAGTGCGGATGGGGCACTGCTGACTTCGACTGGGGGCATCGTCAGGCAGTGGAAGGAATACTTCAGGGATCTCATCAATCCCAATGGCACGCCTTCCACAGAGGAAGCATGTCTTGAGGATGAGGGGGATGACTCGCCCATCACAGGGGCTCAGGTCACCAAAGTGGTAAAAAAAACTCTTTCATGGCTGGACCCCGAGGGTGGATGAGATTCACCCTGACTACCTCAAGGCCCTGGATGTTGTAGGGTTGTCATGGTTGACACGCCTCTGCAACATTGCATGGAGGTTGGGGACAATGCCTTTGACATGGCAAACTGGGGTGGTGGTTTCCCTCTTCAAGAAGGGGGACAAGAGGGTGTGCTTCAACTTTTGGAGGATCAAGCTTCTCAGCCTCCCGGGGAAGGTCTATGTTGGACTACTGGAGAGGAGAGTCCGGCCACTGGGCAAACCTCGGATTCAGGAGGAGCAATGTGGTTTCAGTCCTTGCCATAGCACATCGGACCAACTCTTTACCCTCTTGAGAATCCTCGAGGGCTCGTGGGAGTTTGCACAAGTCCACATGTGTCTTGTGGACTTGGAGAAAGTGTTCCACCACGTCCCTCGTGGTCTCTTGTGGGGGGTGGTGTGGGAGTATGGGATATCGAGCTTGTTGTTTAGAGCAATCCGGTCTCTATATGACTGTTGTGAGAGTTTGGTTTGTATTGCCAACACTTGGTCGGACTCATTCCCAGTGAGAGTTGGACTCTGCCAGGGCTGCCCTTTGTCAGTGATCCTGTTCATAATTTTTATGCACAGGATTTCTAGGTGCAGTCTAGGAACGGGGTGTGTCATGTTCGGTAAGCAAAGGATCTCATCCCTGCTGTTTGCAGATGATGTCATCCTGTTGGCTTCATTGACCAATGACCTACAGGTCTTGCTGGGATGGTTTGCTACTGAGTGTGAAGCAGCTGGAATGAGAATTAGCATCTTCAAGTCTGAGTCCATGGTCCTTAGCTGGAAAAGGGTGGATTACCCTCTCCGGGTTAGGGACAAGCTCCTGCCCCAAGTGGAGGAGTTTAAGTATCTCGGGGTCTCATTCATGAGTGACGGAAGAATGGAGCGAGAGATTGACAGACAGATCGGAGCAGCATTTGCAGTGATGCGGATGTTGTACCAGTTTGTTGTGGTGACGAGGGAGCTGAACTCTAAAGCAAGGCTGTCTATTTACTGGTCAATCTACGTTCCTACCTTCACCTATGGTCATGAGCTTTGGGTAATGACCAAAAGAATGTGATTGCAGACACAAGCATCTGAAATGAGCTTTCTCCGTAGGATTGCTGGACTCACCCTTAGAGATGAGGTGAGGAGCTCAGTCGTCCGGGAGAGACTCAGAGTATAACCGCTGCTCCTCAACATTTAAAGGAGCCAGTTGAGGTGGTATGGACATCTGATCAGGATGCCTCCTGGACACCTCCCACTTGAGGTGTTTGGGGCACGTCCCACTGGGAGGAGACCCTGGGGCAGACCCAGGACATGCTGGGGAGACTACATCTCCCAGCTGGCCTGGGAACATCTTGGTATCCTTTCTGAAGAGCTGGAGCAGGTGGGCGTGGAGAGGGTAGTCTGGGCGTCACTGTTTGAGCTGCCGTCTTTGTGACCTGGACTTCCAGAAAAATGGTCTTATACAGGGTGTCCTATTTTTTTTTCACATGACTGTACATTTAGAGGATGGGGGAATCCTGGCCTTGGAGGGTGAAAAATGAGCTACACCAGTTTTACCCCTGGGGGTAAAAATCGCCAAGGTCCAATTACCCCGAGGGTAAGTTTGGCCTAGTCTAAAATTACCCCAGGGGGAAAAATGGACAGGGGTGAATTCTGGCCTGCTACATACAGTATGTATGGATGCCAACAGAGTAGGACGACATGAAGTTTGATCCCACAGATCATGGTTTTAAAGCATCTCTTTTATTTGAAGAAGTGTGTAATGAACCACCAAGCCAAAGGTCTCTTGGCAGGAAAAATTAAGTAAAACAGTGATAAATAACAGAAACAGCAGAGCTGACAAATGGCAAGCCTCACACACTGGCACCATCTTAGTCAAGGTCAAGGAATATCAACTCTGTTTGGCTAGCATGACTAAGCACCAATCAAATTTTTGGCCTTAGTTAAACAAAATCCAAATAGTGTGGATCAAATTCATGCACTCGTGTCACCCGGAGCAAATACACTAGTGGTTACATCAAGCCTGAATGAGCTCTTTCATGATTGATAGTCTAGTTTATCATGCTTTTCTGGTGTGAATTTCTTTGTTGCTGTACATAACTTATTCAAAACCTTGAAAACACTGGATGGCTCCTCAGTGAATGATTATGGGGTACTTCATTTTGATACATGTTACCCATTGCTGATCAAGAGACACTGCATCTCTTGCCATAGGTACAGTACCAGTCAAAAGTTTTGACACATCTACCCACTGAAAATGAATGTGTAGATGTGTCCAAAGTTTTGACTGGTAGTGTATGTCAATAACACAGCTTGATGAGGCACTGTCTCCTCATGACATGTGCACAGTTTACTCCCTCTTTAAATGTATATTATGAGGGTTGACGGAAACGTTGATAACCTGAAAAGTTCATAGTGGTCAAATTTGACAAAATGTGGTTTATTATTCAGCTGCAGGGATCCAAGCAGTGCAACACCGATGGAAAAAGTGTGTGTACCGAAAGGGAGACTATGCTGAAAAATAAGCCACATTTGGTCAAATTTGACCACTATGAACTTTTCAGCCAATGAACTTTTCAGCTTTCCTCATATATGTTAATTTCCATCTATCCAGCTTCTACTGCTTATCCATGTGTCCATGTCACAGGGGCAGCAGTCCAAACGGAGTAGTCCAGACTACCATCCGGTTCATATAGCAACATGATCCCTTCTGTAGGTGGTGAGCCCACTGGAGGGCAGACCCATGTGGCTCGTTGAGTACACTGGGTCTTTGTTGAACCTTTGCCATTGGAGGCCCTACCAGAGGCAAGTTGCCCCTGACAACATGGATATTGGGATCATGAGCGCACCCAAACTCTTACTCTGTCACGTTGTGGATATGGTTTGTGACCATTTCCATGCATTTTGTTTCACTTTGGAGTTTAATATATTTTTTCCCTGTCTTTCTGTTTCCCCTGGTCTGGTGTGATGCAGTGTGTCCATAATCCGTGTGTTCTTGTTTACCTGTTGTTCCCAGTCTCTTGTGTTTTCTGTGTCTATACCCAGTTTTCCTCATGTGTCACTGTTTAGCCCTTGATTGTCTCCACCTGTCCTGTGTTTGTTGATAATCGGTTCCCCTTATATATGCCATTCTGAGTTTGTGTTCTGTGTGGCATTGTTGTCTGTGTTCCCTGCTGGTTTCCCTGTGTCCTGTGCAGGTCCCCATGAGTTAGTCTACGCTAGTCGACTGTATTTGTTTCTAGCCCTCGTGCTTTGTTTATTTCCATTGTTGTTTGAGAATAAATTATGTTGCACTGGAGTACTGCCTGCATACTTTGTTTTTCAACCCTGCCTACCGGAGGTACAGTAAATATGACAGTACGACACCGCCATACTTGGACTCAGCAGGCAGGTCTTATGGTAGTTCCTCTGGGAGGAACTCTCCTGGGGAGCCAGAGTTTGCGCCAACAATGCAGCGTCCCCAGACTCCAGCGTTCCCTTTGCCTCATCACTCACCAGTTCTGCAGCTACACCACAGGCGGGACAGGTGTTCACCTGAGACTTTGGAGTCTGTGCCAACGAAGCAGTGTCCCCTAACTCCAATATCATCCTCTCCATGCTGTTCACCTGCTCAAGCCCCTTCTCCATCTCCCAAGCAGCAGCCCGGTGCTCCACAAGCTCCCTGGGAGATGTCCACCGCCAACAAGGAGCAATTCCAGGGATCTCCTCTGGTGTTTGGCAGTCCTGGGTGGAAGGGAAGCTCCGGGAGACGCCACTCCTCTCAGGACTCCATCCCAGCTCTGGTCTGCCTTTCCCCAGTTCCACAGCCGGCCACTCCATGGGCTGGAGGAAAGCACACCCTCTTGTCACTTTTCAGCATCCACTCCAGCATTGCGGAGCTCATCAGCCTCGGAGCAGTCCCCAGCGCTGGCTCCCATGGCAGCTGCAAGACCAGCTACCATGGCAGCTGCAGCACCGGCTCCTGCCACACCGGTTCCCAGTTCTCCAGCCACAGGTCCATGGCCTGTGCTGGCTTCATGTCGCTCCCCACCTCCAGTGTTAGCCCCTCGCTGCTAGTCATTGTCTGCTCCAGTGCTGCAGAGCTCACTAGCCCCAGAGTTTGCTCCAATGCCGGTCCCCATGGGAGCTGCAGTGCCAGCTTCCACATCTGCTACACTGGTTCCCTCACCCGCTGCCGTGTCTCAGACTGCATCATTCAATTCAATTCAATTCAGCTTTATTTATATAGCACCACATCACAACAAAAGTCATCTCATGGCGCTACCAAATGCAGGGAAAACCCCACAATTTCTGAAAGACCCAGCAATCAGACGATCCCCTGTGAGCAAGCACTTAGCAACGGTGGAGAGGAAAAACTCCCATTTAACAGGAAGAAACCTCAAGCAGAACCAGGCTCAGGGAGGGGCAGTCATCTGCTGCGACTGACTGGGGGTGAGGGGATAGAGAGAATGAAGAGAACAGACATAACAAACATGAACAGTGAGAAGCCAAGTACATTATTGGAGGTCAACCGGCAGTCTGAATCTATTAACAGTAGAACAAAAAGGGGGGTTAAGAGACACAAGATCCCTCCCTAATCATAGGCTATATTGAAAAGGAAAGATTTTAACCTGTTCTTAAAAACAGAGATCAAGTCTGTCTCCCAGACCCAGAGTGGTAACTGGTTCCACAGAGAAGGAGCTTGATAGCAGAAGGCTCTGCCTCCCATTATACTTTTGGAGATTCTGGGTATTACAAGTAATCCAGCATTTTGGGAGTGTAGTGCTCTGTTAGGGTGATAGGGTAATATCACATCTTTTATATATAAGAGGGCCTGATTATTTAGAGCTTTGAAAGTGAGAAGAAGGATTTTAAACTTAATTCTAAACTCTATGGGAAGCCAGTGAAGGGAGGCCAGAACCGGAGAGATATGATCTCTCTTTCTAGAACCAGTTAAAACTCTTGCAGCAGCATTTTGGATCAACTGAAGACTTTTTAAGGATATTTTAGGACAACCTGATAATAAAGAGTTACAATAATCTAATCTAGAGCTGACAAAGGCATGGATCAGTTTTTCAGCATCATTCAGAGACAAGATGCTCCTAATCTTGGCAATATTGCACAGATGATAGAAGGCAGTCTTGGAAACAAATTTAGTATGTGAGTTAAAGAACAGATCTTGATCAAAAATAACTCCAAGGTTCCTCACAGAACTATTCAGAGTGAGAGTAGCGGCATCCAAATTAAGAGTATGATTTGGAAAGGAATTTCTAAGGTTTTTTGGACCAACAAGAATGACTTCAGTCTTATCTGAGTTTAATAGCAGAAAATTACAAGTCATCCAGACTTTGATTTCCTTAAGACAGGCATCTAAATTGGCTAATTGATTACAGTCATCGGGCTTCATTGACAGGTATAATTGTGTGTCGTCTGCGTAACAATGAAAATGTATACAGTGCTTTCTAATGATATTGCCTAACGGAAGCATATATAAACTAACAAGAGTAGGGCCTAACACAGATCCCACACGGAAGCGCGCTCCACAGAAGACGTCATGCTTCACCTCCAGTGAGCCCAGTTCTGCCCCACTTGCTCCATCAGCTCCACGGCAACACCGTCATTCCGGTCCGGACTGTTGGAGGAATAATCCCACCTCTCCCACAGCCGGCAGCCATTTCTTTGACGCCAAGGCAAACGCCCCCCTCAGCAGTACAGCCTTCTTCTCTCTCTCTCCCAGCTGGATCATCAGCTTCATCCTGTGCTGTAGCTGCCGTTTTTTGCTCCCCTTCAGCATCCTCTCCTGCTGCTGAGAGGTCATCAGCTTTTTCCCCGGCTCTGTCAGTCTCCGTGACAATAGGGGCAGCTCCTCCACAATCCACTGAGGGGCACAGGTCCACAGTAGCCACAGAGAGGGGCGACTCTACACCATCTACAGCAGGCAATATCAAATTCCTGGAAAACAGGCAAGTTTCAATTTCATTCTATTTCAATTTATAATGATATGCCTTGCCTGATTCCCGGTGATGAGGCTCAGGGTGTGCAATCCCCTGAGCTCTCACCACCTGATGCAACCAATGATTTTCATCTGCCCTCTCCATGTCTCCTCCTTTTGCCTCTGAGTGTCCGCCGACCCCTGGATTGAGCCGCCGGACGTGGGAGGAGCCTGTAGCCCTGGAGGACCCAGTTCCAGTGCTGCCACACTGGACGAGCCACCAGCATTGGCCACTTCGCCAGGGGGTAGGAAGACTACTTTCCCCATCATGACTGTTGCAGAGGCCCCCACAGCAGCAGAGTTAGAGCTGGGCATCCTAAAGACCAGGGCCAAGACATTGTCATCATCTGGATGGACGGAATCCTGGACGGTGGTGGAGCTCAAGCTCAGGCAAGTGCTCTCCCTTATTTTTCTCTTATCTGTTCTGGAGAAATCTTTCCTGGCTCTTGGTGAGGAGAGTCGGGTGCAGCCGTCAGCTGTGCCTGAGCTCACCTCGCAGGGCTCCACCGCTGCCGGTAACCCTGACCCTGTCTCTTTGTCTGTACTCATCTGAGCTTTCTCCCAGGGTCACCGAGGAGGTTCCAACACTGCCAGATGTCTCTGTGGGTCCAGGCTCGTCACCCTAGGTCGCCATAGGTCCACTTTCCCCTGCAGTGGAGGTCGTCGCAGGTGCTCTGACCCAGCCCAGGACCTCCGTGGGCACAGCTCCTCCTCTGCCCGAGGCCGTCGTCTGGGTTCCTCCTCCTCAGTCCGAGTCTCCGTGGGTGCTGTGTCCCAGTTGGGAGCCCTCGTGGGTGCTGCGCTCCAGCATAAATCCAACATGGGTGCTGCGCTCCAATATTGGCCCACCATGGGCGCTATGCCCCAGCCCAGGGTCACCATAGGTGCAGCACCTGCCCAGCCTGGGCCAACTGTGGCTGCAGCATTGGCCCAGTCCTGACCCCCACAGTTGCAGCAATGCTCCAGCCTTGAGCCACTGCAAGTGCTGCTATGCTCCAGCCCGGAGCTACCACGGGTGCTGCTATGCTGCAGCCTGGAGCCACCGCAGGTGCTGCTATGCTCCAACCCAGAGCCACCGCGGATGTTGCCATGTTCAAGCCCCAGCCCGGAGCTGCCGCTGGTGCTGCAATGCTCCAGCCTGGAGCCACCGTGGGTGCTGCCATGTCTCAGTCCAGAACCTTCGGTGGTGTTGACGGCCAGCCTGAGGACATCGAGGCCTCCCCTCCTCTGCCTGACACTTTCATGGTTCTCCTTCCACTGCCTGACACCGTTGTGGGTTCTCCTCCACCACCAGACACCGTCGTGGTTCCCCCCTTTGGTCCTTCATCCCCTCATCGGGCCTCCCCATGGGGGAGCCGCCTCCTGGGTCACCTCTCCAGTTTTGTTTGCTCAAGAACGCTGGCCGGCCGCCCGATAGATTGAGCCGTTGGGTTGGGTGGCCCGTTTTCTCCGGGAGGCCACCAGACTCATACCACCTTGCCATCTGTCTGGCCAGGGAATTCAGCAGGCCACACGAACTGCCTAGTTCTTTGACCTAGGGGGCCCAGGGGCCTTGTGTAGCGTGGGTTTGGGTCCTGAGTGGGCTCTGTATTTTTTTGTTCCCTCCTGACCTTTTTCCCCACCTCCCTCCCCAGGTGGTTCACTGCTGTACTGTTTCTTTTTTTTTGGGGGGGGGGGTCCTTTTGAGTGTTACCTTGGGGTGGCTGGATTCCACCCCTTAAAGGGGGGGGCTCTGTCATGATTCTGAGTGTGGTGTCTTCACCGAGCTCAGACTCTTAATTTACTTTTGAGTATTGTATGTCTGTTACTATTATTTTGTCAGTTTCTGTGTATTTTTTATGGTTCTGTGACACGAGTGCCTTCCTCCTTTTCCAGACACTCCCACCAGCTACTCACTGTCTGTTCTCCAACCATCTCGGCTGTGAGTAGATGGGTAATTAGGTCACTTGCCCACTCACCTGCCCGCACCTGCTGCTCATTGATTTTGACATTGTCTGTTATTTAAAGACTGCCATGTTATTCTCTCACCGTGGCAGTCTTGATTGATTGATCATTCTCGTTGTCTCCTCATCTCCTCCAGAGCAATTCCGGCTCTGGAGTGCTTTCTTTGTAAGATACCTGTGTTTGTATTTTTGTTCCCTGCACTGTTTTTGGATTTTCTGTTAATAAATGTCACAACTGCAGTCAGCGCATGGGTCAATGGCCAGTCATGACAGTGGCATCATCAAATAATGTAGCATCCCCTGGTTTGCATCATTAAGTATACAGCATTAAGGCTATTATTATATGAATATGACTATTAATAATTAATAACCGGAATTAATAATTATTAATAATTATTGTGTTACCTTGTTCTAACACTAGGGGGAACCACTCACACTTTTGACAGAGCTGTGGGAACTCTATGAACAAATAATTAAGATTAATTTTGGTAATTACTATGCTAAGTTTAATCCATGATTTAATTATCATGGTCTATAATACGATGAATCCATCGCTCTCACCTCAATGGCTGGGTAACCACCCAACCATGTTCTTGAGGATGATGGCCAGCACTTATGCTTTGCAAGTAGAATAACTGAGCCTTGTGGCATGGGCCCATGGTGCTTTCTTAGGGTCATCAGGTGGGTACCCTCCTTCATCAGTGTTTCGTCAATTAGCCCACAACACCTCCAAAGGGCTTGACAGCTAGCCCCAGCGTCCTAAGGCAGCCCCCTCGGCCCCATGGGTTCCACCACCACTGCTCTAAGATGTTTCCTTTGTGCCCGATGGGTTGTTCCAACGCTCACAGCGCTTCAGCCACAGCCATCTCGATGCTGCCTCGGCTCGCTTGGTGATATTAGCCACTAGCCTTCTTCTATTACAACCTTTAATTCCAAGTCTGGACAGTCCACTCCAGAGTGACTGCCCAGGAAATCCTCGGCAACCCACTTCCACTGGCAAGTTCCACGCCCGCCATCCCCTCTGCTGACACTCGTAGATGAGGGGTTGGTACTTCCCAAGTTTCCTCTCGTGGGCCTCCTCCATCCTCTCCTCCCATGGCACAGTCAGCTCAAAAAGAACCACCTGTTTCGATGCTCTAGACCATAAAACTATATCTGGTCTGAGGGTTGATGATGTAATCTCCTCTGGAAACTTAAGTTGCCTCCTGAGGTCAACTCTCATATCCCAATCAGCAGCAGATGCCAGGATTCCTACACTTGTTTGTGCCCTACTAGCTGATTCCCCTGCCCTAACAAACCTAATCAGGCGGGGCCCTGCTATCTTGGTGGCGTTATGGGTCTTCCTCCTCTCCACCTCCAGACCTGCAGCAAGCTCAGACAATATCTGATCATGCCTCCATCTGAACTTGCCGTCCACCAGACTAGCTTGACATGATGACAACACATGTTCAAGACTTGCCGGCTTTCCAGACAGCATACAACCTGGATTTTCAGCCAGCCCCCAACGGTGGAGATTTACCGGTGTTGGCAGGACATCATATGTGGTGCATAAGAGGAACTTTATTCGCTGGTCCTCCATGCCCCACATATCCCTCCACCCCAATGACCTTCCTTGAACACCTGTCCAACACGTCCACCTCCCCTGACTATTCCCCTGACTATTCATGGATGCAGCCCTGGCTTGTCTACCCTCCTCCTCCATCATGCGAAGCTCTTCTTGGACTAGACTACGGCGGCCATTGATATCTGCCTCCCTCCACCTTGCCCTGGTTATGACTCCTAGGCCTAGCCGACCTTGATTGACTGTCCCCACAATGTCCTTGTGGCGTAACCTTTCCTCTGCATCTTCCACTGCCTTACTTGCTACCCATTTTCGTCCTGTGTGGATGGTAATATCTGTTTGACGCACAAGTTGATCCCTACTGTCACGCAGCATTATCACCTGCCGGGCTTTGGCCACCTTAAATTCTTCAATGACCGATGTAATTGGGAGCTGCAGTTTACTTCCTGAGCTATACAGGCCAATTGAAGAAAAACTTTTGGGTACTGACAGCCATCTTCGGAGAAAGGTGTTAATCCGCCTTTCCAGGGCTTCGACTGTTGTTAATGGCACCTCATACATAAGCAGTGGCCAAAGGAGTCTTGGAAGTACTCCATGCTGGTAGCCCCAGAGTTTAAATCTTCCAGGGAGCCCACTCCTGTCCAAGATTTGCAGCCACCCCTCAACTTGTCCAAGCATCTCCTTCACACTTTCTCTATCATTCAGTTCTGCTCTATACCATTTACCCAAGCTCTTAATGGGTCTCTGGCTAACAGTGGGGATAAGTTCTTCTCCAATCCTAAAACGGGACCGGTCCTGGATGCATCCTTTCCTTCGCACAAGACTCCGTGACTTTGATGGCTTAAATTCCATCCTAGCTCCTGTAATAATCTTGCAAAGATCTTCCAAAATCCACCGCCCCTCTGGAAATGATCTTGCAGTTATTGTTAGGTCATCCATGAATGCTTTAACTGGAGAATGCTGAATACCACTTGCCAAAACTGCACCTCTTCTCGGCTTCTCCACTGACTTGACCAAGAGGTTCATTGCAGCTGCAAACAGAATGGCTGAAATTGTGCATCCAGTGACAATACCTTTCTCCAACCGCTGCCAGCTGGTGGTAAAGCCCCCACAGGTAAACCGCATCTTAAAGCGATTAAAGTACTCTTGTAAGAGATGCTGAACTTTACCTGGGACATGGTACGTTTGTAGTGTGAGTTCCACCAGTTTGTGGGGGATGGTTCCATATGCATTGGATATATCAAGCCACAGAACTGCAAGATCTCCATGATTGTGCTTTGCATCCTGGATTATTTTTGAGATGACACTTGTGTGCTCCACACACCCTGGAACTCCTGGGACTCCCCCCTTCTGAACGGAAGTGTCAATATACTCGTTGCTCACCAAAAAATTTGTGAGCCTTTTTGCCAAAATTCCAAAGAATATCGTCCCTTCTACATTCAGAAGGGAAATGGTGCAGAACTGTTTAATATCAGATGAGCTTTCCTCTTTGGGGATACAACACCCTTCTGCAATGAGCCACTCGTCTGGAAGATGATTTGCCCTCCACACCACCTTCAGCATCTTCCAAAGCCTCCTTCTCAATCTCTCACACTGTTTGTACACCTTGTATGGGATCCCGTTAGGTCCTGGTGCTGATCAAGCCCTTGCCCTCTTCAGGAAGTCACTGACCTCCTTCCATGAAGGTTCTTGCTCAATGAACATGGATGTTGGCTCATTAAGGGTCATCAAGGCCTCCTTAATCTCCAATTCTACACCCCTTTCTGGATCGCTATGCATACTGGAGAGGTACTTCTCTACCTCTTGTCTTGATGCCTGGAGTCGACCAGATCGCTTGTCTCCCAGGAGCTTAGACAGGTAGGAAAATGGATTTTTGGTAAACTGCTTCCTTTGCTTAGCCCGGCGTCTTCGGTCTCTTCTGTGGCACTCCGCTCGACGTAAGGTTTTAATGCGCTCCCTCAGAGTGACCGAGATCTCCTTCAAAGCTTGTTTCTCCTCCTCTTCAGCTTGCATGAATCTTTTCCTGAGCCTCCGGAGATCACCACGAAGTTGTTTAATCTCCTTGATCCTACGATTTTCCCCCTGTTGTGCAGGTCTTAAATGAAAGAGACTTGTTTGCTTCACTCCGAAACGCTCAGCACCAAAGCTACAGATTATCCTCGCCATTGCCTTCATTTTCTGATTCAGCTCCCCTGCCAGAACATGCTCCAACACCTCATCCACTTCACAGTCAAATCTCTCCCACTCCTTCTTTGCTTGAGCTGCTGGCCAGTTAACTACCTGCTTCACTACTTTGTGGCTATCTTGAAATTGCTGCTCGATGTTCCCGCTCTGCCCATGCAATTCCCCTGGCGATACATCAGGGGTGGTGTTGCCCACGCTGTCTCTACTATGTGCCTGGAGATTCTGGGTACTGTGGTTGGCTACCGGTCCCAGCCTCTCCTCCGTCTCACCAGGTTGCCCTGCACGTTGCACACTGCTAGAGTGTAGGCAACCCATCTTTGCCTGATGGATCTTAAGGCCTTTCATATTCTTACAGACTTTCCCGCATATGCAAACCGCAGTTGTAGTATCAGCCTGTGCCAATGTAAGGTTTACACTTTCCAAAGTCAATGCCATAGTCTGTCCTATTGGTCGATCATCCTCCCCCGCTCTCGCCCGACCTTGGGGGTATCTTATCACATACTTGTCCATAGCGAGTGCTTAGGGTTCCTCCTCACATAGGATGTGTTTTGGCCTGCCAAGCCACCACACCCCTAGTTCTGGTCTTTCCCAGATGCCAGCAGTCTCTCCTTGCTGTCACCATTCTTCCATGGTTGCCAACTAGTCTTTCCTAGTAGTCACTGGGTTGCCAGATGGAAAAGTCTATAATACGATGAATCCATCGCTCTCACCTCAATGGCTGGGTAACCACCCAACCATGTTCTTGAGGATGATGGCCAGCACTTATGCTTTGCAAGTAGAATAACTGAGCCTTGTGGCATGGGCCCATGGTGCTTTCTTAGGGTCATCAGGTGGGTACCCTCCTTCATCAGTGTTTCGTCAATTAGCCCACAACACCTCCAAAGGGCTTGACAGCTAGCCCCAGCGTCCTAAGGCAGCCCCCTCGGCCCCATGGGTTCCACCACCACTGCTCTAAGATGTTTCCTTTGTGCCCGATGGGTTGTTCCAATGCTCACAGCACTTCAGCCACAGCCATCTCGATGCTGCCTCGGCTCGCTTGGTGATATTAGCCACTAGCCTTCTTCTATTACAACCTTTAATTCCAAATCTGGACAGTCCACTCAAGAGTGACTGCCCAGGAAATCCTCGGCAACCCACTTCCACTGGCAAGTTCCACGCCCACCATCCCCTCTGCTGACACTCGTAGATGAGGGGTTGGTACTTCCCAAGTTTCCTCTCGTGGGCCTCCTCCATCCTCTCCTCCCATGGCACAGTCAGCTCAAAAAGAACCACCTGTTTCGATGCTCTAGACCATAAAACTATATCTGGTCTGAGGGTTGATGATGTAATCTCCTCTGGAAACTTAAGTTGCCTCCTGAGGTCAACTCTCATATCCCAATCAGCAGCAGATGCCAGGATTCCTACACTTGTTTGTGCCCTACTAGCTGATTCCCCTGCCCTAACAAACCTAATCAGGCGGGGCCCTGCTATCTTGGTGGCGTTATGGGTCTTCCTCCTCTCCACCTCCAGACCTGCAGCAAGCTCAGACAATATCTGATCATGCCTCCATCTGAACTTGCCGTCCACCAGACTAGCTTGACATGATGACAACACATGTTCAAGACTTGCCGGCTTTCCACACAGCATACAACCTGGATTTTCAGCCAGCCCCCAACGGTGGAGATTTACCGGTGTTGGCAGGACATCATATGTGGCGCATAAGAGGAACTTTATTCGCTGGTCCTCCATGCCCCACATATCCCTCCACCCCAATGACCTTCCTTGAACACCTGTCCAACATGTCCACCTCCCCTGACTATTCATGGATGCAGCCCTGGCTTGTCTACCCTCCTCCTCCATCATGCGAAGCTCTTCTTGGACTAGACTACGGCGGCCATTGATATCTGCCTCCCTCCACCTTGCCCTGGTTATGACTCCTAGGCCTAGCCGACCTTGATTGACTGTCCCCACAATGTCCTTGTGGCGTAACCTTTCCTCTGCATCTGCCACTGCCTTACTTGCTACCCATAAGCAGTGGCCAAAGGAGTCTTGGAAGTATTCCATGCTGGTAGCCCCAGAGTTTAAATCATTTGATTGGTCTCATAATCTGGCTGTCAGTTCTTGACACTGAGCGATTCTGGAATCTGGACAAAGAAAGCCACACCTTAAACGCAGTTTAGTAGTTTAATGAAGAAATCAAAGTGATATAACCATCTGTGGAGCTTGTAAAATGAATTGATAACCAGAGGTGCCAATACAGTGGTAATTTTGCATATATGAAAGAGCAATATTTACAGGTTTTGCATATATATATATATATATATATATATATATATATATATATATATATATATATATATATATATATATGCAGTTGTGTAACTGAATGGAAAACTAGTGAAACAACCACAGAAAAGCTGAATTTAACACAAGGCTAATGAAAAATATATTTGGGAAAATTTTTTTGCAGGAGAAAAACAGATCAACTTTACATTATGCTCAAAAAGGAACAGCAGTTACAGAAAAGATTATGGATAACATAAGCACAAGTTTATCTCTGAAACTGCTACTCGTGGGCTGTCTTAATCTTATGTAAGTGACACTGGAGATCTTTTCCTGTGGAAACTTTGTTTCTTAAGGGACTCAGAACCAACCAGAACAAGAAAGTAATCTCTTACCTTGGTAGCCATTCGAATCTGTAGAATTTGACCACTGTGGTATCGTGTTCTGGAAAAGCTAGAGCTCTGACCTCGGAGTTCCACTCAAGGGGGTGTTCTGTGGATGTCATGACCGAAAACCTTCTCAAAGGCTGGGCCTGGTTGTGGTATGTGGCATGAGTCGTCGTAGGGGAGACAACGATGGTGAGTGGGCCCTCTCTCTCAAATGGAGTCTTGGCTTGAACAAACAGCTGTAGGAAGCATTTAAGCTATAAACTGAGTGTGCTAACTTGTGCAGGTACACCTGAGTTTAAAGAAAAATTAAGGTTTCAGAAAAAATCAAAACCTGAATTGCTTGAAAAGAGAGAAACTTGGAGATTGAACTTAACTGGTTTCAGTCTTTAAAGAAATGGCAGAACTTTAGGGAAAACTTTAAAAAGTGTAATAGTTTAAGCAAAGCAAGGATTCTGAAGAGCAAAGACCAAGTTACTTCAGAAAAACAATAAGAGCTGAACTGTGTTTGAGGTCCAAAGGCCAGGATGGAGAGAAATGCAGAGGACAAAAGAGATTTGAGGCTCAGTTCTTAGTGTGTGATAAGGGGTGCAGAACACACACATTGATGGGGTTTATTGTGAACCCACCAATCAGGGAGTACATGACTAACTTTCAGAAATGCTTAATTATCATGAGCTAAGGACACTGGGATAAATACATGTGGCTGACATAGGTTAGACTACAGAAGCATTTCTACATGAGTCTTGCCTACTCTATAAGAATTCCTAATGAGGAAAAGCATGCACATATATTTATGACAAACAAACAATGCAAACAGAACATGGTTGATCTCAGCTTGTCTCTTCGGTAGCTGCAGTCACAAAACACCCGAGGTGTGGGTAGTTCCTTTCTTCAGCTGCTAGGTGTGGAAAGTCTGTGTTGCTGAGGGAGAAAGGGGAGTGGAGCCATGGAATGGCACCCAGTAATACTGCTTGGATCCTGTGAGGATGATGCATCTTGTACAGAGGTAAAACAGTTTTAAAAGTTCTTAAATGGAGGAAATATTGACAGTTGGCATTCAGTTTAAACTGCAAAGTCTTTTTAAGCGAGTGAAATATACTTCTTTTAGTTTGGTGTGTTACACAAACACGTACTGTACATATGCTTGCATCATTTTTTGTAGGAATTACGTTTGTTTTGACAACACAATAAATGAGCAAAATACAATTTTTAAAAATGAACTTGAAGGCCATGTACAGCCATGATCCAATGAGCTTAATAAACAATGTTTGTTGGAGTGGCCATTAGTGTGCGGACAAACTGGAATTATTGAGCATAATGCTTGTGCTGATGAAATGGTGACCAGATTGAATCCATTGATTTTGTCGGAAGAAAATAACCTTGGGGGAGACAGACTGTGAAGGAGGAATGTCCATCATTGCCCCCTGTCACATGAAGGCATCTGTTTGTCTGCATGCTTACAAAATTATTAAAGTTAGGAGTCTAAAATCCATAATACAATCAGCAGATATACGCTCTCAAAAATGTCTTTAAGTTACTCTCTTCAAGGTATTCTCAAAGAATGTTGATAGAAAGATTCTGGTAGTGACACATTGAACTCATGGAGACTTTTTGACTGGTTTTGTCATGTGCGTGCACTTTTACGCAGCGCATGGATGAAAAGAGTCGAGCCCATGAGCAAGGTGAAGAGTGCATTTATTAAACAGAGTGTCAGTGGTACAAAAAGTGTCCAACATAAGCAATCAAATAATAAGCTACACAACAGGTGGAAACGGCTCAGAAAACTGTTTGGCTACGAGGAGAGAGTTCATGTCATGCCCCAGGGTTTAGCTGGCCACTGGGGGAAAACAAGAAATGTGAACAGAAAAAGAAGACTTACATAATGTGTTTCGAAGTAAGGCTGGGCTCCGGGGAAAAAACAACACCAAACAAAGTCCAAGGGTGAGTAGACCAACACAGAGTATGTCTGAACATGGGAAGCTGACTACACTGTGACCATAAGTGAACACACAAACAGAGACTAAGTAGTGAGTGACTAATGACATTGAGTGGAGGCAGGTGCAAGCTTCTGCAGGTGAGCTGATTACCGGCTGCTCACAGCAGCAGCAGGTTGAGCAGCCAGTGGGGAGAGCCTGGAGAGAGAGGGGCAGAGACAGACACAAAAACCAAGAAAAAAATATGCAGACACAAAACCAGGAAAACACAATACACAATAATCTGTGTCTGGGGCCTGGAATTGATATAAGGCCCCATACACATGACAGAGCCCCCCCCCCCCCCCAAATGAATGGATACCAGACACCCCCCTGGTATCATCAGGAAAAAGACCCCCCCCAAAAAAAAAATAAAAATAAAAGGAGAGCAGCAAAACCATCCCGGGAGGGAGGTGGGGGAAAAACGGCTAGGAGTGAAAAAATGATCAGCTCAACACTCACACCTGCACCTCAACAACCCCTAAGCCCCCACAGTCCCGGGGCTCCAGGGTTCAGGCAGCCGGCCAAAGTCCCAGCCCCAGCAGGCGGCCCACTGAACAGTGTCAGGCAGCCTGCCAGAGCAAATGGGCCACGTGACCCAGAGACTTCATCCTTTGGGCGGCCTGCCAGCGTAGTTGAGCAACCAGAACCGGATGGGTGAATGAGGAGGCGGCTTACCCACCGGGAGGCATAAAGGCAGGAAGCCAGACCGGAGAAGAGGAACCCCATTGGCCTCTTGTGGTGGGGAACAGTGGGCCACGATTGCGCCTGGCAGAGGAGTAAGAGACTCCCCGAAGGCCTCTGGAAGGGGAAAAAAAGGCCTCAGCATCCTCAAGCTGGCCGGCTGCATCCTCGGTGGTCCCGGCTTGGGACTTGGCTGCACCCTCGTGGTCCCTGCTGTACCCTCGGTGGTCCCAGCTTGGGACTCGGCTACACCTGCGGTGGTCCTGGCTTGGGACTTGGCTGCACCTGCGGTGGTCCCGGCTTGGGACTCAGCTGCACCAGCAGTGGTTCCAGCTTGGGACTCGGCTGCACCCACAGTGGTCCCAGCTTGGGACTCAGCTGCACCCACAGTGGTCCCGGCTTGGGACTTGGATGCACCCGTGGCGGCTCAAGGCTGGAGCTCAGTTGCACCAGCGGTGGGACCCGGCTGGGCCACAGCTGCACCTGTGGTGGCTCTGTGCTGGAGCTCTGCAGCACCCATGGTGGGCCCCGGCTGGGCCAATGCTGCACCCTCGGTGGGCCCTGGGCTGAGGCACGGCACCCATGGCGGACCAAAACTGGAGCGCAGCACCCACGTGGGAATGAAACAGTGGCACGGCACCCACGATGGTCCCTAGCCAGCATGCAGCACCCACAGAGGCTCAGACCGATGAGGAACCCAGACAACTGCCTCGGGCAGAGGACGAGCGGCACCCACGGTGACCTCCACAACGGGAAGAGCATGACCCACGGTGACCTCCAGCAGCAAGCCTGGACCCTTGGACTCTTCCAGCAGTGTCAGGTTCTCTCCGGCAACCCTGTTAGAGGACTCAGACAAAGGACAACGAAGAGGAGTGTCAGGGTCGCCGGCAGCGGCAGAGCCCGGCGAGGCGAGCTCAGGCGCAGCGGGTGGATGCACCTGACTCTCCTCACCATGATCCAGGCAAGAGTGCTCTAATACAGAAAAGAGAAAGACAAAAGAGAGCACTTGCCTGAGCTCGAGCTCCACTGCCATCCAGGACTCCGACGATCCAGCTGGAAGAGATGTTTCAGGCCCGGTTCCATGGGGGTTCAGCTCAGGCGCTGGCTCTGCTACGGCATCCTCCACAGCAGGCGTGATGGTCAATGCAGTCCTTTCGGCCCCAGTTGGAGTGCTCCACGCAGGAGGTTCTTCCGGCATGACGGCTGGGGCCTGGCTCACCTCTGGCACAGGAAGAAGGGCCTTCCGGACCCCTGGCTCCTCCTGGTCCAGACGGTCCCACTCCGGGGCCGGCATACACTCTGTGAAAACAGGAGAAGACATAGAGAGGGATGGTGAGCAGTTTATAACAGCAGCAGGTGGGGAGAACTCAGGGGACTGCGTTTCCTGAGCCTCCCTACCGGGAATCAGGCAAGACATTTCATTTTAAGTTGAAGTTAAATGAAACAAAACTTGCCTGTTTTCCCAGACCTTGGTGTTAACTGCTGCAGTGTGTGGAAAGTTGTCCCTCTCCATGGCTCTGGAGAGCTTTGGGCCCACTGTGGAGAGAGGAGGTACTGCCCCTGGCGTCATGGCGACAGGCATTTCTGGAGAAGACACAGAGAGCCTCTGGGCAGTGGGAGGAGCCATCAACGAGACGGATTTTGCGGCAGCTGTAGAGGAAGAGTTGGCTGATGGGACAGCTGGCAAAGGCAAACTGGAAGAAAGGACTGCCGCGAGAATAGTCTCACTGGATGAAGGAAGGGCTGCTGGCGAGGAGGAGATGGTGCTTCTCTGGTGATCCGGGGCTGGACGACTGTTCCACCGCGAGGCTGAGCACAAGCTCACTGGAACCGGTGTTATGCCTGCTGGAGCTGGAGGTAATGGTGGCAACTCGAGAGAAGAGGAGGATGGCTGTCGGGGAGTGTGCCTCTGCTTCGGTGCAGTGGGAAACGCTTCGAATCTCAGGTTGGGAAACATTTGCTGGAGCGCGCAGACCGTGGAAAACAATTCCATGTAATGTGGATAACTCCTGACTCCGGGATGCGCCTTCAGGATTCCCATGGCTCCACGCAAACACTCCCATGCCTGGTTGGGACCTCGAGCTTCAAGAGTCTCGTCCACATAGCTCTGGATGAAGTCCGCCGCCCATTCTTCCTCCAAACTGGGTCTTCCCAGTGCCAATCCTCCCTTCCTTGGCTGAGGCCGATGACCCGGAGACATGGCAAGCTCCCAACAGGTAAGAAAAAACACACAGAAAAAAGTGAAAAAACAACACGCAAACTTCACCGCTGGGCTCTCACTGGTCACGGTGTACTGTCACGTGTGTGCGCTTTTACGCAGCCCACGGATGAAAAGAGTCGAGCCCACGAGCAAGGGGAAGAGTGCTTTTATTAAACAGAGTCAGTGGTACAAAAAGTGTCCAACATAAGCAATCAAATAATAAGCTACACAATAGGTGGAAACGATTCAGAAAACTTTGTTTGGCTACAAGGAGAGAGTTCACTTCACGCCCCAGGGTTTAGCTGGCCACTGGGGGAAAACAAGAAATGTGAACAGAAAAAGAAGACTTAAATCACCCTTTATTGTCATTCCACCATACAACCAATCATGTACAGTAGAACAAAATTGTGTTTTTCCTATCTACAGTGTTAATCACACACACCCCATATGTAGAATCAGAGGGCCGCTGCCATGCAAGGCGCCACCACAGATTTTCCTCTTCCATCCCATTATTGCTGAGCACCAAGCTGGACAGCAGGAAGTTCCGCTTTTTTATATGGTCTTCGACATGACCCGACCGGGATTTGAACCCCTCCCTTCTGGGTGTGGTCTACCAACTGAGCCACCACCCCGGTAATGGTTACATAATGTGTTTCGGAATAAGGCTGGGCTCCGGGGACAAAAACACCAAACGAAGTCCAAGGATGAGTAGACCAACACAGAGTAACACGAGGGGGGGGGGGGGGGGCAGAGACAGACACAAAAACCAAGGCAAATGTGTAGACACAAAACCAGGGAAACACACTATACAATAATCTGTGTCTGGGGCCTGAAATTGACGTAAGGCCCCAGACACATGACAGGTTTTTAATATATATGAATGACACATTAGGCTTATTGCACAAATACAGAGATAAATTTGTAACAAAGCTGCAATTTAGATCTTCTAATTACAGTACAATATTTCAGAAATGCACAAAAATTTGTAAAAAATATATGCAGTAAAAAATGCATTAAGAAATAGAAATTAACATACATTTTCTGTGCATACACATGCACACATAAAAGCCAAACTTTCTTATATTGGAATTCCATCTCTTTTTCTGCCCTTTGAGACATTGGTTGCAGCACAGATGGAGGGTTGCAGAATATTGTATATGTCTTTATGTGTTTATATGTCTTTATGTGTTTATGTGTTATGTGTTTATGTGTATATGTTTTCTTTCTGCAAGACGTTAGTGTAGTGATGAATCCATGAGTCTGACCTCAGATTTTGCTGTCCCTAGATATCTTCTTTGAAAAGAAACCTTACTTTTTTCCACAGTTTTGCTTTGCTGGTTAGTACACGACAACCCTAAGGTTGCAGAAATGGGATGGTTTCAGACATACTCTGCAAAGTTTCCACTATGTGCCACAGAGCAACTCAGAAAAAAAGATTTGTGCCAGTTCAGCTTCTCCTGAGATGTCCAAAAAAGTACATTAGCACATGTAAATAATAAATCAAGTTCTTGCTGCATAAGGACACTGGTCTGAAAAAAAAATCCCCAAAGTCTTTATGAGCAACCATTAAAGAAACCACATTAAACTACAGGAGAGTTTGATTATGCGCAGGTCTCTCATTTACTCCTGTCCAATCCTTTACCATTTGTTATTTTTTTTTCTCCTTCTTAACTCTGCTTTGTTGTTGCTTGTTTGTTTGTTTTTTGTTACTAAACTTGATGATTATGTTATGTTGTTAGAGAGAAGGGTTATACTTTAACCCTTTAACTGCCCTAGGTGCCATGTGGCACCTGGGGCAATGCAAGGAAACTCAAGTCCCCCCCCCCAGTGGTCAAGAGTGGTAAAAAAAAATTGCCAATTAAATAGTTCAGATTTCCAAGGCTATAACTTCAAAGTTACAAGAGATAATGGCTTACTGTCAATTACAAAGATGTAGAATATGATCCAAAGTTTCAGATAGGAATAAATTTACACATCTAATTTGCATAATGTCGCAGCAGCTATATAAATTCCATAACTCAGTCAATAAGTTGACACTTGCTGTTGCTGTGCTGTGCCACTGGGGGCGCGTAACCCGTCGATTTAATCTGGGGAGTTAAAGGGTTAACACACCCCTAATCTCATTTTGACATGTGTCAGGCCCCCTTTGACCTGACCTGACCCTGACCCCGCCCCATGACCTTGCATAATGATGTTGTCAATTAAGTGCTTTGAACTTCTCATCAAACTGACAGCTCTGTTTCTAATCTATTGTCCATATGTGACCTCGCATAATGAGGTTGTCAATCAAGTGCTTTGAACTTCTTGTCAAACTGACAGCTTTGTTTCTAATCTATTGTCATACTGTATATGTTTCAGGGTTAATGATGAACCTCGCATAATTAGGCTGTCAATCAAAAGTGCTTTGACCGGAACTTGTCGTCTGAAGTGACAGCAGTGTTTTTAATCTGTTGTCCATATGTGAGATAGCATGAGAATGGAATGTTAACAATGTTTTTCACACACACATGCGCTAAAAATGCTTTAAAAAGCACAGACACCGCTGCGGACATCAGACCGCCATCAGCGAAAAACCCTGCATCGCCATGAGCAACCCAAAGACAAACTACGTCGCCAGACGTATCGTGCTTACCTCTGCAAAGTCGGCTCCAGATCCTTCAAAGTTTTGGGGTCCTCAATCCAAAATTAAAACCTCGGCCGTTGAACCGGTGGGGAAACGGCTCGCTCCAATCCTGGAATCTCAGCAGCCCTTGCAGACCCCGGAGATCCTACAGCCCAAGCAGACCCTAGAGGCCCCAGGACCCGTGCAACGTGCAGAGACCCCGGAGCCTCCTCTGTCTGTGGAGATTCCAGAGAGCCAATACCCTCTACGACCCATAGATCTTCCAGACACTGACGATATAGACCATCCTAAAACCCCGAGTCCCATGGACATCGCGTGTGACTGTGCGGGGTGTCTGATCCCACACCCTTCACATACATTATTGGGCCACAATTCACCATCAATGCCAGTAACATTGCCAGAAGATCAACATGATGGGTGGATGAGCGATGTGTTCTTCAGACTTGTAAAATCAGCCGTGTTTCATTTGCTCAGCAAAACTTTGGAGGAGTACCAGCATGAGAAACTGTCTGGGATGTCGTATTAACCACCCCAGTCAGAGGCAGCACCAATGCTTGGATGTGATCACTGAGGGTTTCTACAAGGAAAACTTTCACTGGCTGATGGGGAGACTCTACACACTGGGGTTTATTCCAGCCATCTGACACCTCAGGCTGACAATCAATGAATCAAAACTACAGCGCAGACTCTCCTGTTGGAGCTACAATCGACCAGAGTCATCCGTGAGCCCATCAATGATATGTACGAGAAGCTGGTTGGAAAAAATAAGAGCGATCTGGTGCATTTTCAGAAAGCCACAAAGCTGGGGATGAATCCTTTGTTTTGGGACATCTGAAAAGAACAAAAATGTTGAGAATGGGGAGTTTCATCGAGAAACTTTAGAGCAAGTTTGAGAACCATCTTAACTCTCTTTACTTAGCAAATCTCTTGTATCGTGTTATCGATAGCAGAGTAAATAAAAATGTAGCAGATGTAAGGGGTGATGTGGTGTGTGAGAGACTGGAGAACCTGCTAGAAAAAGTACAGACTTCACAGACTTCCACGGTGTATCGACGGATACACCGTGGAAAAGACTGGTACGAGTCTGTGTGACTGAGTGCACCTCCATCTTCTCCCACAGTTTTAGAAAGATCATTAAAGAAATGGGGAAAGACCCTCGTGGGCCTAGTCATCTACTCGCATTCTATGTTTTGTTTGTTGATGTTACCAAAGAGCTTCTGCAAGCCAAACATCCTATCGATGTCTTTGATGAACTCCTGAAAATACACGGCGTTATTCGTAATACTGTAGATCATTCTGTCCTAACTCAAACTTTAGCTATTATAAAAGGCGGGTGCTAAGTTTCTGATACATTTTGTAGCGTTAGATTTCTTTTGTTTTTTTTTACGTCACACATTTTATCCTTTGTAGATGTTAGTTTTAGGTTATTTTTAAGAAGTTGTTTTTTTAAAATCTTTGATCCAAAGTGTTTTTCACACATCCATCGCTACATTGTAATGATGGTATAAAAATATTTAATTAAAAGAAGCTGAATAAAGATCCTCTGTCCTGTCTTTTTTTTTTTTGTTCTCATTCTGATTTCATCATGTCAGAGACACGCTTCATGAAACTGGTGTATTACAACCCTGCACACCCAGGTAGCTTCAGAGGTGTGGAATGACTCCGCAAGGGCTTGCAAGATGAAACAGGGGAGAAGGTCGGGGTCCAAAGGGTCAAAAAGTTTTTATCTTAACAGGATGCTTACACCTTACACAAACCCGCCAGAGTACATTTTCCCCGAAACAAGGTTTTTGTTCCATGACCGTTAAACCAATTCCAAGCTGATCTATGCAATATACAGGCTTTAGCCGAATATAACGACGGCTACAATTATTTATTAACGGTTATAGATGTATTTTCCAAGCAAGGTGTATGTACGGGCTCTGAAGAGAAAGACGGCTGCTGAGGTGGTACGGGCCCTTGAATCCATTTTTGAAGAAAGCCAAACACCCGTCAAACTACAAACCGATGCAGGAAAAGAATTTTTCAACAAAAGTTTTGAGGCTTTAATGGAAAAACATGGTATAACACATTTTTCCAAGGCCAGCGATCTCAAGACCTCTGTGATCGAAAGGTTTAATCGCACATTAAAAGGCAGAATGTGGAGGTATTTTACAGCTAACAACACACTGCGGTACCTCAATGTCTTACAAGACTTGGTGGTGGGGTACAATCAAGCTTATCACAGCAGTATTAAAATGGCACCTATGCTGGTGACCGCCGAGAACACAAACCAAGTGTTTCAAAACCTGTACAGCACACCCCAAGCTCTACAGAGTGACCAATTAAAGATGAATTTTAAAAAGGAGAACTCCGTCAGGATATCAAAGTTGAGGGGAGTGTTTGATAAGAAATATGAACAGAGTTTTACGGATGAAGTGTTTACGGTGTCCAAGTGCATCCCCCGCGACCCCCCTGTCTACAAACTGAAAGATTATGAAGTGGGTGCCACTACACCACACTTCACAAATAAGAGTATTTAAACAACATTGAACTATACAATTCAATTCAATTCAACTTTATTTATATAGCGCCATTTCACAACAACAGTCATCTCATAGCACTATCAACTGTAGGGGGGACCCCCACAGTTGCAGAAAGACCCCAGCAATCAGGCGATCCCCTGTGAGCAAGCACTTGGCGACGGTGGAGAGGAAAAACTCCCTTTTAACAGGAAGAAACCTCCAGCAGAACCAGGCTATACATACATCTGCATTCAATTTCACCACATAACATACTACTGCACTCACCATCACAATTCAAATACCCGGGGATGAGTGAGGGTCTTCCTCCACAACTGCTGTCCTCCTTCTGTCATGGGCTTGGGGCTTGGTCCGTAGCCTGGGATGTGGTGCTGGCGTCAATCTTGGGACACTACTGGTTTGCTGGGTGGTGGCTTGGGATATGTCTGTGGGTCGAGTGAATGGATGAATGATGGGTAGTGGAGAGGAACATGGGTTTATATGTGAGTGAGCGAGTGAGTGAGTGAGTGAGTTGGTCAGGGGGTGCCAGATAGACAGGTGTGGTACCTCTTGGCCCCATGGGTCGCCTCCGGCATTGGAGGGGGGTTGCGCCCCCTGCTGTTCCAAACTGCTTGCTATCACCTCACCTGGGCATGGATGCCTATTGTCTCTTGGGGTGTGTGTCTGGGACTGTGGGCGGTGCAGGTCTGCTCTGTGGGGGCATCCCTGGGAGGGAGGGGGGCAGCGTCCCTGCTATGGGCTGGCCCCCGGCTATGTGTGTGGGGGCGGGGGGCAGCTCTCTCTTTTCTTTGTATGTTTCTTAGTAAGACACACACACACACACACACACTCTTGTGCAAGGAGGCCCCTCCAGTGTGAGTACTGTGGTAAATTAATTCAATAAAGATGCGTAAATTGTCGTTAATTTTTCTAAAAATACATTTTTTAATAAGTTTGGTGTTGTGTGCTAATTAATAACTGGTATCCATCATAGATTATCTGGTTAACTCCACTGTTAAACACAACATAGCATGCTCGATAGATAGATAGATAGATAGATACAGCCGTGGACAAAATTGTTGGTACCCCTCTGTTAATGAAAGAAAAACCCACAATGGTCACAGAAATAACCTGAATCTGACAAAAGTGGTAATAAATAAAAATTCTATGAAAATTAACCAATGAAAATCAGACAATGCTTTTGAATTGTGGTTCAACAGAATTATTTTAAAAAACAAACTCATGAAACAGGCCTGGACAAAAATGATGGTACCTTTAACTTAATATTTTGTTGCACAACCTTTTGAGGCAATCACTGCAATCAAACAATTTCTGTAACTGTCAATGAGACTTGTGCACCTCTCAGCAGGTATTTTGGCCCACTCCTCATGAGCAAACTGCTCCAGTTGTCTCAAGTTTGAAGGGTGCCTTCTCCAGACGGTCATGAAGACAAAGGTCAGTGAGTGTTGAACTTGTGTGTTTTTGCTGAAAGAGCTGTGTAAGTAACCATCCACCATCCCCCTCCCACCAACCCAATTAGCGTTGGGAAACCAAAGTAAACAATGCGTTGTTCTGCGCATGCGCAGTGAGGACTGTATGCGCAGTGAGTGAATTTGTAAAAACGTATGGAGGGACTTTTTTTTTATTTAACGTGCAAATGTATGTTTTTAGAGGGGTGGGAAAACGTTTATTAGATACGTTTTTTACTGAGAATGGGTTGGTTTTGACATATGATTATGCAAGCGCCAGTGAGATGTAAGAAGTAATTAGCTCAGTCAAAATGTCCGGCAAAAAAGTTTGAAAGTGGCGCTCATAAAATTATTGAGAGGAAAAGAACTTAGGGAAAACAAATTGTTCAAAAAATCCGAGCGTTAAGGATTTTTCTAAGCTGGAGTACTGAGTGGAGGAGGCTGCTAATTATGCACGGAGGAGACAGGTGGGGCGTTAAAGCCCTCACCTGGAGGAAAAGGGAGAAGAAAGGCCCTGATTGGTTACATCAGACGGCTGTGCGTGGGACAGTGGACTGCGAACTTGCTAAAAAGTTGACTGGATCAAGCATGCATCCATAGAGTATGACGATATTTGTGAGCTGGACTTAAAGGACATAATGAAGGTTATTTTCCTTTTCTTCTTATTAAAGACAAAAATAGAAAGGAGATGTTTTTACCATCTATACATGCTTCAACTGTTCACTGCAGCCTTCGTCAATTTGCTTGGCTGTTCACTGATAAATGGCTACAGTAATTCATGTTGTCTCTTTTATTAATTAAGGCTGCAGGGAGTGTTTTATATTTGACAGAATGTATTGATAATTAGAGAGTGATTTTTGTATGCTATCAATTAGATGACTCATCGTTATTGTGATATCCTATGGTGTAGCAATGATCACACTTGAGTTATTTCTTTGGCTAACTCTGCCGTTTATTCTGCAACACACATAATATGACTGAACATGGATTCTGCGCAGGGTTTTCACACTCTTGCTCTAATGTGTCCCCTTAGTAGTAATGCTAAACAATACAGGTAGTTCCCCCTAGAGGCATGTGCCAGTAATGTTTTAAATTAGACTTGCAGTCTACCACATCCCTCCCCTCTAGATTAAACTACTTTTAATTACACTAGCCAATTATGCTAGACATCCTGGAACTCCCATTTAATCCTAAACAATCACAGTTACTTTTAACTTCTTAAACACATGTGCCATACATATAATTTCTTTCTCTTTTCTTTTCTTTTTTTTTTTTTTTTTTCACATGTATAACACACATAACAGTCTAACTGGGGAATTGGTTTGACTACCGCATCCCAGTGAGGTTCCAGGACGCATTCTTGTCCTGTGGCTGGGGAACTCACTACTGACTAAGTATAGTCCTTCAAGTAGTCTGGAGCTTTCCTAGCTCGCTGAGATCTTCTCACGGCGGGTGAGCCAACTGCAGGTGAAGACTCAGACTGCTCCACTGTTTCGGCTGCTGCAGTGCTGCCCGTAGAATCTGCAGAGACGGTTACCTCAGGTTTCACCTGAAGTGGTGGTTCGTTGATGCTCTCCTCAGAATGGTTGTTAGACAACACCTCTGGTGCCATCGGCAGGGGAATGGAGCTCCTACCATGAACTTGGTCGATGTGTCGCCTCACCACTTGTCCATGGCCTAATGTCACCTTGAATGACACAGGGCCTGTCTTTTCTGTTATTTCTCCTGGTACCCAGGCTGGTCCTGAGCCAAAGTTGCGGGTGTAGACCACGTCTCCTTCTCTCAGTATTCTCTCTCTAGCATGCATGTCATGATAACCTTTTTGTTTCTCTTGTTTGTCATGCACTTTGTTTCTGAAGTCTGGATGTATTAAGTCAAACGTTGACCTCAACTTTCTTCCACACAACAGCTCAGCTGGTGACTTGCCAGTTGTAGATTGGGGTGTTATTCGATAGCTGAACAGAGCTCTCGACATTCGGGTTTCAATAGAGTCTCCTGTCATCTTTTTCATGAGTGACTTGAACGTCTGCACGGCCCTCTCGGCTAAGCCGTTAGAAGAAGGATGGTATGGCGCAGTCGTGATGTGACGTATGCCATTCTTTTCAGAAAACTCTTGGAACTGTTCACTCGTAAAACATGTACCGTTATCTGATACTATGATTTCAGGTAGCCCATGTTGGCTGAAACTCTTTCTAAGACATTCAATGGTAACAGTAGAAGTAGAGCTACTCACAGAATATGCATCGATCCACTTTGAGTATGCGTCAACTATGATCAGGAACATTCTTCCCATCCATGGACCTGCGTAGTCAATGTGAATTCTTCTCCATGGTTTATCTGGAACTTCCCAGGGATGTAGTGGGGCTGCTGGAGGACTGTTCCTGTTCTCCTGGCATGCCGCACATGACTTCACAAGCGCCTCCACCTCTGCATCCATGTTGGGCCACCACATGTAACTCCTCGCCAACGCTTTCATGCGAGTGATGCCAGGGTGTGCTTGGTGTAGTTGTTGCAGTAAGGCATTCCTACCAGGTGGTGGAACAACCACGCGTCCTCCCCACAGGATACAACCTTCCTGGGTGCTGAGCTCATCCTGTCGTCGGGCATAGGGAATGAACTCAGGACTGTTCATCTTCGGCCATCCTCGCAAGATGTATTCTCGCACTCTTGCTAGAACAGGGTCTTTGTCTGTCCACTTCTTTATTTGTTGTGCGTTCACCAGGGGCACGCCGATATCTTCAAACAATAGCACTCTCTCCTCCTCCTCAGGCGTGCTGTCTCTTCCTCCATCCAAGGGTAGCCTACTCATCGCGTCAGCATTCGTATGGTCCCGTCCGGCTTTGTAAACGATGGTGTACTCATACGCTGCTAATGTAACGGCCCATCTCTGAATTCTCTGAGATGTCATCTGGGGTATGGCTCTCATTTCACTGAACAGTGAAATTAGTGGCTTGTGGTCAGTCACTATAGCGAACTGTCTCCCGTACAGGTATTTGTGGAACTTTTTTACACCAAATACTACTGCAAGGCCCTCCTTGTCTAGCTGGGAGTAGTTTTTCTCAGCTGCACAAAGAGTTCTTGAGACGAACCCTATGGGTCTCTCTGAGCCATCCTCCATACGATGAGAGAGTACAGCTCCCACACCGTAGGGTGATGCGTCACACGCCAGGATGAGTGGTTTGTTTGAATCATAGTGCACTAACACACTACAGGACTGAAGTAGTGCTTTGGACTCTTCAAACGCCTTCTGCTGCTTGACCCCCCATGACCATTTTTCTTCCTTCTTAAGTAAGGTATGTAGTGGTGTCAGCAGTGTGGAGAGCTTTGGGAGGAACCTATGGTAATAGTTCAACAAGCCCAGGTAGGCTTTTAACTCAGTAACATTTTGTGGCTCAGGCGCCTCCGCAATGGCTTCCACTTTGTCTGTTAGAGGGTGTAGACCACTGGCGTTGATCTTGTGGCCTAGGAACACCACCTCTTTTCCCATGAACTCACACTTGCTTCTTTTCAACCTCAGACCGCTTTTCTCCAACCGTTGAAGCACTTCCTCCAGCGTTTTCAGATGTTCTTGTTCATTTGGTCCTGTACAAATGGCCTACATATCTCCCGAGAGAACACTCACACGTGATCTGCATTGTTGTTTATGCAAATCCGACGGCGAACGCTGGGACAGCACGTGACGTCATCCATTCAGTAACCAGCAGGCTGCAGACAGAACACCCAGATGCTCTTCTCCTCATCTCAGGCGATTTCAACCATGTTTCACTGTCTCCCATTCTACCCACGTTCACCCAGTATGTCACATGCCACACTAGAGACAATAAAACACTGGATTTATTCTACGCAAACACTAAGGAGGCGTACACCTCATCACAACTACCCCCACTCGGGAGATCGGATCACAACTTGGTTCATCTCCGGCCGGTGTACAAACCCCTAGTGCACAGACAACCTCCGGCCATGCACACTGTGGAGTTATGGTCTGAGGAGACAATGGACACCCTAAAGGGCTGTTTTGAAGCCACCGCCTGGAAGCAGCTCTGCGATCCACATGGTGAGGACATCGATGGCCTCATTCACACCTTCACGGGCTACCTCAGCTTCTGTGTGGACAAATCCGTTCCCACCAAGACCATACGGCGTCACTCAAACAACAAACCCTGGATCAACCCTGAGATTAAAACACTTCTGAGAGAGAAGAAGAGGATCTTCAGGTCAGGGAACAGGGAGATGCTGAAGTCCGTACAGAGGGAGCTGAGGAGAAAGATCAGAGAAGGCAAGGACAGCTTCAGGAAGAAGATGGAGGACAAGCTGCAACAGAGCGACATCAGCGGGGTCTGGAGAAACCTCAAAACCATCTCGGGGCTCCAGAATACCTCCCCCCAGGCCACAGGGGGCAGGGAGTGGGCGAACAACCTGAATCTGTTTTTCAATAGATTTGACCAACCGCCCTCCCCCCTGACTGCACAACAACCACTGCTGCCTCTAAAGAAATCAAGTCCTGCTGCCCACTCCCCACTCTACCAACACCCCCCCACTCCCAACACACAGCCCCCCATCCTGACCCTGACCAGGACCCAGGTGAGGACGGAGCTGAGGAAGATCAAGGCGAGGAAGGCGCCGGGACCGGACGGCATCAGCGCAAAGCTCCTCAAGTCCTGTGCAGACCAGCTGTGTGGGATTGTGACGTATATCTTCAACATGAGCCTGAAACTGGGGAGGGTACCACAGCTGTGGAAAACATCTTGTGTGGTACCTGTACCAAAAACTTCCCACCCCAAAGACCTGAACAGCTACAGACCGGTGGCCTTGACGTCCCACTTGATGAAGACCCTGGAGAGACTGCTCCTTGCTCACCTCCGCCCCCTGGTGGAACCAGCGATGGATCCACTCCAGTTCGCCTACCAGCATGGCATTGGGGTGGAGGATGCGGTGATCTTCCTCCTTCACCGTTCTCTGTCCCACCTGGAGAAGCCCGGGAATATGGTGAGGATCATGTTCTTTGACTTCTCCAGTGCTTTCAACACCATCCAACCGATGATCCTGAAGGACAAGCTGCTGCGCGCAGGGGTGGACCAGCACCTGTCATCATGGATCCTGGACTACCTCACGAACCGGCCTCAGTTTGTGAGAACCCGGGACTGTGTGTCCGACACGATCATCAGTAGCACGGGGGCCCCCCAGGGAACGGTGCTGGCTCCCTTCCTGTTCACTCTTTATACTGCGGACTTCTCACACAACACAACACACTGCCATCTACAGAAGTTCTCTGATGACTCTGCGATCGTTGGCCTCATCTCCAATGGAGATGAAGCTGAGTACAGAGGGCTTATCCAGGACTTCGTGGACTGGTGCCATCGGAACTGCCTCCAGATCAACGCGAGGAAAACTAAGGAGCTGGTGGTGGACTGCCGCAGGCATGGGCAGCCCCTCACAGTACCAGTAAATATACAGGGAACAGACATCGAGATGGTGACATCCTATAAGTACCTGGGTATTCATCTGAACAATAAACTAGACTGGTCACACAATACTGATGCACTCTACAAGAAGGGACAGCGCAGGCTGTTCCTGCTGAGGAGACTCAGGTCTTTTGGTGTACAAGGGGCGCTGCTGAAGTCATTCTATGACACGGTGGTGGCATCAGCCATCACTTTTGGAGTGGTCTGCTGGGGCAGTGGCATTACTGCAGCCGATAGGAAGAGACTGAACAAACTGATTAAGAAAGCTAGCTCTGTCCTGGGGCAGCGCCTTGATCCGATGGAGGAGATAGGAGAGAGAAGGACGGTGGCTAAACTGTCATCTCTGCTGGAGTCCGAGTTCCACCCTATGCAGGACATACTGAATGCACTGAGGAGCTCATTTAGCAGCAGACTACATCATCCCAGGTGCACAACCGAGAGGTTTCGTAGGTCCTTCCTACCAACGGCTGTCAGACTGTACAACCTAAGCAGGGCTGCTCGCAGAGATAGCAAAAAAGACGTAACAAACTAATAGTTTTTTGAATGCAGAAGATGCAATAGACTTACACAGTGGTCCTCTCCGGCATACAACTAGGAGCATGCCGGTCGCTATGGAGGGTGAGAGTGTGTATGGGCACATAATCATACCATGCAGGATAGCTGGGTAGACGGTTATGCTGTTTCATTCCATCTAGCGGCAATGCTCTGCACTGTGTGTGTTTATATATTTGCATATTTGTTCCGTCTAGCTGCAATGCTCCGTACTGTGGGTGTTTATATATTTATATATCTACATGTTATTCCATCTAGCTACATTGCTCCGCACTGTGTGTGTTTATATACTTGCATATTTATTCCACCTAGCTGCAATGCTCCGTACTGTGGGTGTTTATATATTTACATATTTATTCCATCTAGCTACAATGCTCTGCACTGTGTGTTCATATATTCATATATTATTCCATCCAGCTACAATGCTCTGCACTGTGTGTCTGTGTGTGTGTGTATATATATATATTTTATAGTAATACGTACATATGTTTATTAGCTGCTCTTGCTTGCTTGTTTTTTTTTTTTTTTTTTTTTTCTTGCCTTCTGATTGTTGCTCTGAGTGTTGCTATCCCTGTGCTGTTGCAATCCTGGAATTTCCCCGTTGTGGGACTAATAAAGGCTTATCTTATCTTATCTTACAAAGGATGTCATCCAAATAAATGGCAACATTCGGAATTCCACCTAGGATGCCCTCCATAGTTCTCTGGAATATAGCAGGACTGGAAGCTACTCCAAATGGTAAGCGTGTGTAGGTATATAAGCCTTTGTGTGTATTGATGGTTACATACTTTCTTGATTCTTCTTCCAAGACTACTTGTTGGTAGGCGTGACTCATGTCTAATTTCGTGAAGTGTCGGCCGCCATTCAGCTGTGCGAAGAGGTCCTCCACTTTAGGAATTGGATACTGATCCACCCGTGATGCTCGATTGACAGTGAGTTTGTAATCTCCACATATTCTAATGGAGCCATCCGGCTTTCTCACTGGGACTATGGGCGCCGCCCATTCTGCAACCTGCACTGGCTCAATGATCTTGTCATCCAGCAGCCTCTGTAGCTCGCTTTCAACCAGTGGCTTGACTGCATAGGGTACCGGTCGGGGTTTGCAGAATCGTGGTTGGGCCTCCTTGTCCACATTAATCTTTGCAGTGACACCTTTTAGCTGTCCTAAGCCTTCTTTGAACACCTCAGCGTGTCTTTCGAGGATCTCCTCCAGCTGCAATTTGGGCTGAGATTCCACTTTATTCACCAACTGATCAATCATGGCCAGTTCTTGTAGCCAACTTCGCCCTAGTAGATTTGGTCCTTCGCTCCCAACTACTACTACAGGTAAGTCCTTTTCTTTGTTTTCGTGCTGCACCTTCACTTGTGCCATGCCTAGCACGTCTAGCTTCTCTCCTGTGTATGTTTTTAATTTTAATGAACAGGGATTTAATTCTGCTGTGTCTGTTTTCTTCCACAGTTGTGTATATTGCTGTTTACTTAATATGGTTACTCCACAGCCTGTATCAACTTCAAATGTTACTTTCATTCCATTAACATTCATGGTACGCGTGATGGGCGCTACCTTGGTCAGCTCCTCTGACGTGTTGTAAATTGTGTGAAAATCCATGTCTTCTGTATCACTTTCTCCCTCCCCTCTAAGTTGATTCGCTCGCTGTTCCTTTCCTGGGCTCTTGTTTTCATACTTTTGCCCATTAACTGTCGCTTTCAGCACCTGTGCGCTGTCCACCTTTATTCTACATGCTTTCTTAATGTGCCCTCGCTTGCCACAATTATGACACAGCTCAGTGGCAAATTTGCACTCGGCAGCATTGTGCTGGCCTTTGCAGCGATAACAACTGGGGAATTTGTGCTGAGTTTTGTCAGTCAACACTTTGTGGACACCTACTTGGGTCTTAGGCACACGAACATGCGTTGCTGTGTCCTCTGTTAGCTTCCCTTGCCTTTCTCTCACATCTTTAGATGCTGTTTCCATCGCTTGGCATAATTCCAAAGCCTTCACAAAAGTGAGTTTTGTTTCAAATAAAAGTCGCCGTTGCATACGGTCATCATTCACTCCACACACAAGTCTGTCTCTTAACATTTCTTCCAATGAGTCTTTGTAATCACAGTGCAGTGCTAATTTCCTCAATTCTGCCACATACTCTGCTATGGACTCAGTGTTCCTCCTTATGCGTGAATTAAATTTGAATCGTTGCACTATTTCACTCGGTTTGGGGCTGAAGTGCTTCTGAAGCTCAGCAGTAAGCTGGTCGTACGTTTTATCTTTCGGTAATGCAGGGCTTATTAAATTTCTCAACAAGCTGTAAGTAGTTGCACCAACTCCACTCAACAGTACAGCCTTCCTTTTGTCTGGCTCCTCAATGTCATTAGCTTGGAAGAAAAAGTCCAACATTTCACCATATTCTTCCCATGACTGAGTCGAGTTATCAAAAGGGGTTACCGTTCCGATTACAGCCGCCATTGCTCGTCGTGGTGGGGAAACCTCGTTTTTCCTCCTCTGAACTTGCACTCGAACTACTGGAGTCACTTGAGTTCGCCACACTTGCAATGTTCTCTGTTTCTCGCCGCTGATTTTTTTCTTTTAATCCTCGTCGCCAATTGTGTGATATCCTACCGTGTAGCAATGATCACACTTGAGTTATTTCTTTGGCTAACTCTGCCGTTTATTCTGCAACACACATAATATGACTGAACATGGATTCTGCGCGGGGTTTTCACACTCTTGCTCTAATGTGTCCCCTTAGTAGTAATGCTAAACAATACAGGTAGTTCCCCCTAGAGGCATGTGCCAGTAATGTTTTAAATTAGACTTGCAGTCTACCACAGTTATCTTCAGTCTTGTCCTGTATTACCATGAGGCCTGAGTAGAAGTTAATTAACGTTCACTACGACATTGCAGACAAAAGTGATTACAGTTATCTGTTGAGAAGAAACATACACAGTTTAAGGAAGATGGGGTTTTTTGGTATGGGCCTTTTTCTAGAAAAGCATCGGTGTTAATGACATTAAACTAAAATGCACTTAATATATTCACAGAAGATGACAAACCCATTCAGCTTATAACTTTAACTGCACATGATATTTTTAATGCCTCGGTGAAACGGAGAGGCATATGGTGCGTCTGTGTGTGTGTGTGGGTGGTTGCATCTGCCTGCCTGTGTGTTTCTGCTCACCTGGTCAAAATTAAGTGGAACTAAAGGCTTCTATCATTGTATCGCCATGTTTTCTCGATGTTTAATTTGCCACAATTTCCAGATAAGGCTTTGTTTTCAAAACAAACACAAATTTAACTCACCACTTCCATGTAGTGGAGCCACAAAAAAAAGGTTACCATTTCTGTCAAATGCCAGCTTTAAGCATTATCCAGCTTTGATGCATCATTGCACATACTGTATCTGTACAACTGTTGTTCTACCTGTATGTATGTTGTTGTTATCTCTGTGAACAGTATACCCCCCAACCAGTCATGGTAAAAGACTGCCCCTCCCTTAGCCTGATTCTGTCGGAGGTTTTTTCCAATAAAAGAGTTTTTCCTGTGTACTGTTGCCTAGTGCTTGCTCATAAGGGATCATTGGCCTTTTGTCTGCATTATTATTTGTGCCTTATGATTCTAGCACTTTGAGATGCCTTTTGTGGGGATTAGGCACCATACAAGTAAAATTGAATTGATTGCTCATGCCCCAACTTTTGAGTTGCTTGATTATTTTAGACTTAATGTTATTGTGATTTTTTTTTTCTGGTCTGCTTTAAAGTTTATGTTTAAGATATTCTTTTCTTAATTTATTTCACCTCAGTGTGCAAGAGGTATATAGTGGTGACTCACTTTGTGTATCTGTCTGCACCGAGGCATCGGTACCTATAGTGCTTTCATTTCATTAAGTTTGTGTGGCTTTTTTTGAGCACATAATGTGTGTTAAATATTCATGTGTTGTCCACATGTACAGTGGTGTGAAAAAGTGTTTGCCCCCTTCTTGATTTCTCATTTTTTTGTATGTTTGTCACACTTAAATGTTTCAGATCATCAAACAAATTTAAATATTAGACAAAGATAGCACAAGTAAACACAAAATGCAGTTTTTAAACGAAGGTGTTTATTATTAAACTGTAAATAAAAATCCAAACCTACATGGCCCTGTATGAAAAAGTGACACCCCCCCCCCCCCCGGTTAAAACATAAATTGGCTGTGGTTTATCACATCTTCGGAAAGCTGAGTTCAATTTCTCTAGCCACACCCAGGCCTGATTATTGCCACATCTGTTCTCAATCAACAAATCACATAAATAGGACCTGTGTGACTAGAGCCTCTTTTCCACTAGCCCAGCACACCTCGGTACGGCTCGATTCACTTCAGTACGGCTCGGAATGCTTCTGTTTCCATTAGCACAGTGTTTGGCATGGGTGTTGTGCTGGGGTGGGTGGGTTTATAACAGCGAGGCGGTGCCACACTCCCATGACGTAACGCACGCGACCCAAGCAAAACATTTTTTTTTCCAAAACTTTATTGAGAAGACCCAAGCAAAACATAACACATAGCTGTACAAGGCCACTCCTCGGTCTGTGGCTTTTTTCACCGTAAACGCCAAAAAGTACCGCCAGACAAGGGTACAGGCAGCGAGATGAAATATGAATGAATATTTCAATTTAATACTATCCCACTTGTACTTACAAAAACGCGTGAATATTCATAAAAAGCACACACATGAAAGGTAGCACCACAAGCAGTGGGTCACAGCGGTTTTGAGCAACAGCAACACAATTGTGTATCCTTTGCCAATCTGTCTGCTGTTATTTAATGTTTAACAGTTAAGGGACGGATGATTATATGCTCCAAAACTGGAGAAACTCTCTGATAAAAAAGCTGCAACAACACAAGTCACTTTTGTTTTGAATTAACTGCCAAATGACCTAGAAATAATGAGCTGAAACTTGTTTTTATTCGTATTAAATAATGAGACAGTGGCACACTGGCCAACACCAAATTGTATTATTTTTTACATCCTAGGGCATTTTGGATGTACTGAATAAAAAAAATTCATGTTTTTCACCTTCAGGTCAACGTTTGGAACAACAGTATTATTATTTTCCGTTTAGATGATGCTACACTCCTTCTAAAGTATTGTAATTCTCTGAATTTGGAATGCTGATAGAACATTCAATTTACATATACTTACTTTTTTTTTTACCTACTTTGACTTGTAAACTTGATCAGTCTCTCCTGCTGCATTTTAAAGTCCAACTGTGCAACTTCTTATAAGTTAACATAAAAAATTTACCCAAAGTTTAGAACTGTATCATGCGGTGCTAATTTTTTATGATATTTCAATAAAAAGAACAGAAAGCTTACAAAAACATTTGTTTTTTGGTCTAGTTAAAAATTACATTACCTTTACAATGGTTGACCCCTGACAGGATGATCAGCATCATTTTGATCAGACTAGGCAATGGAATTTCTATGTAATTATACTGTTTTATAATTCAGTGTTATAACAGACAAACCACACTTTCCAAAACAATTCCATTTTATTATATACAAAATATTAAAATTAAAAAAAAATTTGCAACACAACATGAAGGTTAATCGACATTTTATACACGCCGACCACTGAGTGCCTCTACACCAGCTTCCCAAACTGGGTCAGGAAGGCTCGGTTGAATGAAGCCATCTCTGCCAGCTCTGGGTCAGGAAGGCTCGGTTGAATGAATCCGTCTCTGCCAGCTCCTGGGATACACTCGCGTTTTCTGCAACCTCATTTAAATGTTGCAAATATTTATCATTGAATACATTTTGCGCCTGGTGGCGGGACAGATTCACATTGGAGAATCTGGGCATGCTGGCGCGGCGGACGCGTGGGATGATTCTACAAGGAAAATGCACACAATAAAATACAGCACGAAAGTGCAAGATATACAGAAAAGACAATAGTTTTTAACAAGATTACATAAGCTTATTTTAGCATATTGTTCACATGAATAATTAAAAGAAAAGCGAGTCCGCAGTGTGCTGCGAAAAAGCAGCGATCATCATCCACAAATGAACAGCTTTTTTATTGCATAAATAAACTGAGCGTCTTACCGAATATATTTGCGAAAAAACGCACAATAAAAAAAAAAAAAATTAAAACTCACCGTTAAAGGACTCCGATGTCGAGACCTCCCGGTATATTTTTTCATTCTGGGTGGCTCCGTCTCGCGCTGGATACGTTCGTCTGACAATGCCGTGAGCAGACACTGCACCTCCTTATTGGTCCATGGAACACCCTTATTACGCGAAGCCATTTTTGATAGAGAATAAATGAAAATAGCACAGCAATACACTGAAAAGAAACCGCCAACAGTGGTTGCCTGCTGAGTAATGGCGGTCGTGAAGATTCTTTTTTTTTTTCAAAAACTTTATTGAGAAGGTCGTGAAGATTCGGCGGAAGAGGAAGAGGAGAGGGGCGGTTACAACCTGACCAATCAGCGCCGGTTACGACCTGACCAATCAGCGGCGACCAGTCTGTTAACGTCACAGCACGGCCCAGCTCAGCACTGCTGTACCCTGCCTTTGAGCGGGGCTGAGAATTGCGGCTGTTAAACCGTGTTGGGGCTTGTGGAAAAGCGTACAAAGCGTGCTGAGCCGTCCCGTGTCGCGCTAAAGCGTGCTAGTGGAAAAGGGCCTAAAGTGAAGTAGACAAAAAAATCCTCAAAAGCTAGACATCATGTTGTGATCCGAAGAGATTCAGGAACAAATGAGAAACAAAGTAATTGAGATCTATCAGTCTAGAAAACGTTATAAAGCCATTTCTAAAGCTTTGGGACTCCAGCGAACCGCAGTGAGAGCTATTTTTCACACATGGTGAAAACATGGAACAGTGGTGAACCTTACCAGGTGTAGTGATATTTAATAAAATATAGTGTAATAAGGTACAGGAATTATTTATTTTATTTAATAGTGGGTGTGTGAGGGAACACAGTTAAACTGTCACCCCAACACTCACTAAATGCTAAAGGGCGGTGCGGTGGCGTAGTGGTTAGCACTGCACCAGCACAGCAACTCACCCTTGGCCATGGGATCCCTGGTTCGATCCCAGCCCCTGACCAACAGTGATCTGTGTGGAGTTTGCATGTTCTCCCCGTATCTGCATGGGTTTACTCTGGGATTTCTCCGGTTTCCTCCCACATGCAAAAAACATGCAGGTTAGGTTAATTGGAGACTCTAAAGTGGCCCTAGCTGTGAATATCTGTGTGAATGATTAAGGGATAGCACCATACCGTGGCTGCTTCATCCATCCAGGTGGATGCCCTCAATTTCCCCTCTGGGGATCAATAAAGTACACAAAATCAAAATCAAAAAAATAAAATAAATAAAATAGGAAAAGCACTCGTAAAAAGGGGGCACCAGTTCTAAAAGAACAATTTGTCAGTGAATTAATTTCAATTAATTAATTTCCATACCTTTAATTACTTAATGAATCAGTATCAAAATTTAGTGAGTTCTTTTACTGCCGTGACCCAGAAAACATATATGCAAAGGAAAAATGCTTCAACTTCTCTCATTTACAATTTTATTACATAAACTCATTCAGGTAACATGACATGGCATTCAAATGATGAATAAACAGACTCAAATGATAAACAGGTGTTCAATATCACATCAACTGTTAGTGAATTCCTGAGCATAAAATCTATATTTAAACCTTTGTGGAACCAAGAGGAAACCAGATTTTATGTTTCAACTGTAATGCAATGGAAGACTGAAGCATCTAACAACCAGAACACAATTTTATGGGGAAAAATTCCATAAGCTGATTATCTAAAAAGGAACTTCTGAATTAATCTACAAAAATGAAAGGAGGTTACTTAAAAATGAATAAGAATTTTCCTTCAGTTTATAGCTTTGTCCTACGGCTGAGGGACTAATTGTACCATGAAATATTGGTTATGCTCAATTGTAATTGATATCTTTAGGACATTTCATTTAAACCCAGCAGATAGGAAAATGGGAATCTCACTTACGAACAGCTGTAGGTCCAGGTGGTCAGTGGTGGTCAGCAGTGGTATAAGTTCAGGAAGGCTCAGCAGCTCTTCCAGACAGCGTTCGGAACACCAGGGGAACGCGACTGCTGGTCGGCTTTCAGATCGTTCACAGCTGTGAGAAGTGTAGAATCGGCTGAGGGCTCCCACGGGGCAGGCAGCGAAGGCTGGCAACAGAGTGAGGGCTGGCCCCGGAGCAGGAGTGCAGTCCGTTGGCAACCAGTCCGAATTTAGGATGTCTCCGGCCCGCAGAACAAGACCAAAGACTGAAGGAAGAATGTTTTAGTCAGTTTTACCCATGAGCTCCTAGTTTCTTTACAGGGTCAGACGTGGATGAGGCCGGAAATCTGTCAACTGACATCCTGGGCAACTTCTACCGCTGCGTGATAGAGAGCACCCTGACCAACTGTATCACAGTCTGGTATGGGAGCTGCTCTGTCGCTGACCGTAAGGCGCTGCAGCGGGTGGTGAAAACCGCCCAACGCATCACAGGGACTCCACTTCCAATTATAGAGGACATCTACAGGAAAAGATGTCTACGCCAGGCACGCAGCATTCTTAGGGACTCCAACCATCCTGCTCATGGACTGTTCCAGCTTCTCCCCTCCAGAAGACGTTTCAGAAGCCTTCGGACTAGAACCAGCAGGTTTAGGAACAGTTTCTTTCCAACAGCTGTCACGTTATTGAACTTAGTTCCCCGCTGACTCTCTTACCATTATCTCTTACCATCCTCACCTGTACATAACTGCATAACTACATAACTGCATCTAACTTATTGTACATTATTTGCATATAACAGTACTCTTAACTTTCTGCACTGCTGCATATATTTGCATATATTTGCTTAAATTGCACATACTGTTAATTACCGTATATACTGCACTGCTGTCCTTTGCACTTCTGATTGGATGCTAAACTGTGTTTCGTTACCTTGTATTCATACATGTGTAATGACAATAAAGTTGAATCTAATCTAATCTAATCTAAAAAGAAATGTCCAAAAATCTCTATCAGTTTACTTTAAAACAGGAAAATTAAAAAGTGCGCTTTAACAGCAGGAAAAGTCAAAACGGTCCAAGAAAAAAACATTTAAATAGAATAAGAATGGCTTCTGAGGTGAAGGAAAAAAAGAAAGATTTGAGAGTTTAACTCTCTTTAAAGATGAGCTCATAGAAAAAGATGATTTCTCTTCAGTTAACCAGAAAACAAGTAAAACTTATCAAAAGACAATTTAGGAAAGTTAACGCAGGATTTGACAAGGTTCACGCACACGAAAGGCTTCTTAAAACTCGCAGAACAATTTAGACAGAATAAAACTGCAAAGAGTACAAAGAATGGAAAAACTCTCTGAGTATGCAGGGCAGCTCTGAAGCATTTAACTGAAGCGCGCTGCTGGGTCATAAAACGGGACTGGCCGCAAGACAGACCAGTCATCTTCCATAAAGAGAAGTTTGAATGGGCTTTTGTCCAATGAGGGAACATTCCTTTGATTGTGAACAGCCAATCAAATGCCAGGATGTTATCCAGCAGAAAGGCAGCATGGTGATTGGTTATCACGAGAGGGAAGACGGACAGAGATTCATAAAACATTCAGTTCTTATGGAATTATATACTCAATATAAAATCTAACTAATTTAAGTGACTCAAGGCTAATATTCAGTGACCATGCATTTATACCATTACTAATAATTTTAACATTCATTTGAATAACACTCATTAAAATAAAACATTCCTAAAACATGCACTCACATTTAAATCAAGGATTAATGAATTACTGCAAACCATTGTTGGTGATCAAAAGGGTGATGATTTTTACAGTGTTCTTAAAATCCCAAGGATATGATAGCTGGAAAAAAAAAGCTTAATGTTTAGTCAGAATTAACAGATTGCACAATGAAACATATTCTGTAGATGTCCACTAGGAGGTACTGTTGAGCTGTAGATAATTTTTAGGTCTTTGGAATGTGAGCAGGGGGGCCAAGAGGGTTCTGGAATATGTCTAAAAGAAGGAGGGGGGCCATATATCTGCCAGCTTAAGAAGTTTATGACTTTTTAAGAGTATCAGTTCTTGGTACGAATGGATACTATCAGTATGAACTGTCCAGTTGGGATTTGACTCCAAGAGGTTATGGTCTATTTAAGCCTTTAACACTAGAAGTCCCAGAGAGGGGCCATTTGGCCTTTTTACCTAGAAAACCCACAAGAGGGCCAATTGGCCCCAAGTCCCCCCTGTGGTCACTCATTTTGTTATGGTAATGAGGCTGTTAGTGGCAGTGTGTGGGGTGAGGGGGTGTGGGGTGTAGGGTGTGGGGTGTGGGGTCATGTTGGCTACTTCTGTGAGAATGAGGAATAAAAACACATTCTCTACATGTAATTATGAGCAATGGGAAAGTCAAATGATATGTCAATGATACGTGTAGAGATTGAAAGGGTATCTGAAACTAAATTCCTTGGAGTAATAATTGATCAACTGTGTTGGAAGTCACATATTAATTATATTAAAGGTAAAGTATCCAAATCAATTGCAATATTACACAGAGTGAAATATTTGCTGAATCAACCCACACTGTATACCTTGTATCATTCATTAATACTCCCATACATGACATATTGTAATGAAGTATGGGGAAATACATATAAAACAAACATATATCCACTCTTTATGCTTCAAAAGAGAGCTATTAGAATAATAAACAAAGCAGCTTACAGGGAACCAACAAACCCACTTTTTCTCAAACAAAAAACTCTCAAGTTGAAAGATCTGGTTGACTTTAAAACCGCAATAATAATGTTCAAAGTGAAGAATTTATCACTGCCCGCAAATATCCAAAAGTTGTTGGATGGTTGTATTCCGGCTAAGTAGTCGTTTTGCAAGTGACAGTGATGTAAAGAAATTGTCCGTGGTAACATTTCTGCCCTTGTCCAGGAATGGTTCCATCAGCCTCATGACTACACTCTCAGACATTCTCTCCCCACGAGGCCGAGTGGGGTCCTTGCCAAGATATGGGAGGATGTTGCAGACGTATTTGGTTTTCAAGTCACACGCCACCCAAAACTTGATCCCAAACTTGTCTGGTTTAGATGCAATGTACTGTAGGAAACAGCAGCGAGTCTTGGACGGGAAAAGTTGTTCGTCGATGGTGATGTGTCGACCAGGGATGTAGGATGTGATGCAGTTGGTGACAAACAATCCCCATATATTCGAAATTGCAGCAAACTTATCGGTCTGTGCTCGCTCGCTGCGGGTGTCTCTGTCATCAAAGCGCAGGTGATGCATGATGTTTTGGAAACTCCCTCGGGACATGGTTTCGATGATCTGTGGGTTTCCCAGGTTTTTCGACCAGCAGTCACGCAGTGATGGCACCCTGATGATTCCCCGCATAATGGTGATGGAAATAAATGCCATTAGTTCAGGGAGGCCTGAGAACTGTACATTCTTGAATGATACCAAGCATGTCCAGAGTGATGAAACACAGGAAGCTCTGAAGACGACTTGTGATTGACCTCCTGGCCTTAGCTGTTGGCTCTCCATCTGCGTTGTATGGTGATGGCGGGGTGAAATGTGGACCCATTCCCACCTGTTCTTCATGCCATACTGTGCCGTCTTTCGCAGTCTCTGTCACATCAGTCCCCAGCCGAGCTCTCTTTTTTGGTTGGGGAGTCTCCTCATCTGTAGTGTGAAAAAAATGTAATTATGAGCAATGGGAAAGTCAAATGATATCACAAATGCAAGCATAGAAGCTAATAATAATAATCCCAGAACATCTCAAATAGGTTGGCTAAGGTGCAGACACCTCAGGAGAAGTAGAATCAAACAAAACTGACGGCAGTCTGCACTCAGAAACAAAATGACATAACGCACGGCTCAGGAGACGCACACACACAGGCTTAGAGTAGTTCAAAGAGTTTATTAGCAGCAGGAGTGAATGAGTGCGTGTCTGCGGGGTGTAAATGTGTTGGTGATGGCGTCTGCTTCAGGCACAGAGGCAGGTGACCGTTCAGCCGAGCAACCCTATGGAGAAGCACAGGGAGAGGGTGACGGGCATACACCAACACAGGAGGGATTTATGGCAAGAGAAGGACTTACTTGGATTGTCAGGATAGCTGGCACAACAAGGGGGCGAAGCCCGGAAGACAGCCACCTGGAGAGCTCCGTACAGCAACGAGGAATGGGCGATGGAGTGGAGATGTCCGCCGCCGGGGAATCCACCTGTGCACAGGGGAGCAGACTGGGAAAGAGAGGAAAGGGTTCTTACCCAAATAATGTTTGCTGAAGAAAGAAGTAGCTCACAACGGTGAGGGACGAAGTCTGACGGCTTCAGGCCGAGCCTCCGGGCGAGACGGCCTTTATCCCTCGCCGCTGATGATTGTCAGGTGCGTGAGCAGGTGGCGCCGCTGATGAATAGCGCGGCGTGACTGTACTCCCCCCTCTAGCAGCGCCTCCTGGCGATGGCTTATCTGGGTGCGCTCGGTGGAAGTCCGCGATGAGCGATGGGTCCAACACAAACGACGGGGGCACCCATTGTCGATGCTCGGGCCCATAGCCCTCCCAGTCCACCAAGTATTGCAACCCACGACCTCGGCGCCGGGAGTCCAGGATGGAGGAGACGGACCAGGCCGGATGGCCACCAATCATCCGGGGCGCGGGTTGCGCTGCAGGAGGAGGGCAAAGGGGATCGGAGACTGCCAGCTTCACCTTCGACACGTGGAAAGTGGGATGGATGCGGAGGGAGGGGGGAATAGCCACACGCACAGCCACCGGGTTGATGATCCGGGTGATGGGAAAGGGACCCATGAACCGCTGTGCCAGCTTCCTCCTCTCGCCTTTTAATGTGACGTCCTGGGTAGACACATACACGAGTTGCCCAACTCTGTACGCCGGGGCAGGTCGTCTGTGCCGGTCCGCCATGGTCCTGTTGCGCTCCGCTGTGCGTAAAAGCGCATGACGCGCGGCAGCCCAGGTGGAGCGGAACTGCCTAAGGTGCGCCCTAACAGAGGGGACAGTTACCTCGCTCTCCTGCGCTGGAAACAGCGGGGGGTCGTAACCCAGGGACGCCTTGAAGGGGGACATCCCCGTAGCAGAAGAGCGGGCGGTGTTGTGGGCATACTCCACCCAGGCGAGATGGTTGCTCCAGGACGTCGGCTTGGATCTGGTAACACAGCGGAGCGCAGCCTCTAGCTCCTGATTGGTCCTCTCACACTGCCCATTAGACTGGGGGTGATGGCCGGAGGAGAGGCTCACCTTGGCTCCGATGGCGTTACAAAAGGATTTCCAAACCTCGGATGAAAATTGGGGGCCCCGGTCCGAGACCACGTCCACCGGAATCCCGTGCAGCCTGACCACGTGTTGGATGAGGAGGCCCGCCGTCTCCAGGGCGGTAGGGAGACCTCGCAGGGGGACGAAGTGTGCCGCCTTGGAGAAACTGTCCACGATGGTCAGGACTGTGTCAAAGGAGTTGGAAACGGGGAGTCCGGTGACAAAATCCAGTGCGATGTGCGACCAGGGCCTGCCGGGGACGGGCAGAGGCTGGAGCAGACCCGCTAGAGGGGCATTTCCCGACTTGCTGGTGGCACAGATTGGGCAAGCCCGGGCGTAGCGGGCTGCATCCCTCCGCAGGCCTGGCCACCAAAAGGACCGTTGGAGGAGGCTGATCATCCGAGAGGTGCCGGGATGACAGGTGAGCTGGGAGGTGTGGAGCCAGTGGATGACCTCTCCTCGGACTGCAGATTGGACGAACAGTCTTCCCTCTGGTCCGCCGCCAGGATCAGGTTCCACCTCCTGCGCCTTCCGGATCTTGTCTTCAATGTCCCAAGAGATGGCTCCCACGACGCACGACCTGGGCAGGATAGTGTGGGGCGTCTCCTCAGCCTCCACGGGGGTGAACTGCCTAGAGAGGGCGTCAGGCAGGCCGTTCTTGGAGCCCGGCCTGAAGGGGATTGAGAAGCGGAACCTGGCGAAGAACAAAGACCAGCGCGCCTGGCGGGCATTCAGGCGCTTGGCAGATCGTAAGTATTCTAAGTTCTTGTGGTCCGTCAGGACCACAAACGGCAGGTCCGCCCCCTCTAGCCAGTGGCGCCACTCCTGTAAGGCGAGTTTAATGGCCAGGAGCTCTCTGTCCCCCACATCGTAGTTCCTCTCCGCCGGGGACAGGCGCCGGGAGAAGAAGGCGCACGGTCGTTTGGCGCCATCGTCAGGTGACCGCTGGGATAATACTGCTCCCACTCCCATGTCCGATGCGTCCACCTCCACAATGCACTGCAGCGCGGGGTCGACCTGGCGAAGGACCCGGGAGGAGGAGAACTCCGCCTTCAGCGCCTTAAAGGCAGCAGCGACCTCTTCGGTCCAGCGGAACGGGACCTTCGGGGACGTGAGGCGGGTCAGCGGTCCGACGATCGAGCTGAAATTCGGGACAAAGCGGCGGTAAAAATTGGCGAAGCCAACAAATTGTTGCACCTGCTTCCGGGATGCGGGAGTAGGCCACTCCACCACCGCCTTCACCTTCTCTGGGTCTGGGAGCACCTGGTCTTGAGCGATGATGAATCCCAGGAAGGATGTGGTCCTAGCGTAGAATACGAATTTTTCAGCCTTCACGTAGAGCCGATTCTCCAGCAGTCTTTGGAGGACCCGCCTCACATGGACCTGGTGCTCGTCCCTGGACTTGGAGAAGATAAGGATGTCATCCAGGTAGACGAACATGAAGAGGCCGATGAAATCCCGGAGGACGTCATTAATGAGGCGCTGAAAGACGGCAGGAGCGTTGGTCAACCCGAACGGCATGACTAGGTATTCAAAGTGGCCGTTCGGGGTACGGAAGGCTGTTTTCCATTCATCTCCCTCCCGGATCCGGACGAGGTGGTAAGCGCTGCGTAGATCCAGCTTGGTAAACCAGGTCGCCCCCTGGAGGGAGTGAAAGGCAGTGTCCATGAGGGGCAGGGTGTAACGGTCCCTCTCAGTGATGTCATTTAGCTCTCGGTAGTCTATGCAGGGGCGGAGGGATCCGTCCTTTTTTCCAACGAAGAAAAACCCTGCCCCCACGGGTGACGACGATGGGCGAATAATCCCAGCGCTCAGTGATTCCTTCAGGTAAGTATTCATTGTCTCCTTCTCCGGCGCCGACAGGCTGTAGAGCCGACCAGAAGGTAGGGGAGCCCCCTGGTGGAGGTTGATAGCACAGTCATAGGGTCGATGCGGGGGAAGAGACATAGCTTTCGATTTGCTAAATACCATACCCAGGTCGTGAAATTCTGGAGGCACCAGCGACAGGTCCGGAGGTGCTGTGTCCGCCACAGGAGGAGCAGCGGATGGGGAGCAGGCAGCGGACTGAAGGCAGGTGCCCATGCAAAAGGTACTCCACGCCGATACCCCAGCTGACCTCCAGTCCAGGACAGGGTTGTGGAGGCGTAGCCAGGGATACCCCAGGATGACGGGCGACACAGAGTTGGGCAGGACGTAAAAAACCATCTCCTCCCGGTGGTTCCCTGAGATGATGACTGGGACAGGAATGGTTTGATGAGAAACTCTCCCAAGGGAGGCACGGGAGAGATGGACCAGGGAGATGGGGTGTTTTAATGCCTGACAGCGGATGCCCAATCGGGTTGCCAGGCCTTGTGAAATGAAGCTGCCTTCTGCGCCCGAATCCACCAGTGCGTGGGTGAGGTGCCCAGTGGGATTGTGGCAGAAACGGATGGGCAGCTTTAATTGGGTGAGGGTGTCTAACCGGTTGAGATCCGCGAGGCTCCCTACAGCGATTCGCGGACCCCGCCGACTGGCTTTCCGCGGGCAATGCTCCACAGTGTGTTGGTCACCTCCGCAATACATGCAGAGGCCCAACTCACGGCGGCGTTGTCTCTCCGCAGGGGAAAGCTTGGTCCAGCCCGTCACCATCGGCTCCGACTCCTCGGGGCACGATGCTGGCGGCGCCGCCAGGGGGCGAGCTTGGAACAGGTGCGGCGAGACTCCACGAGGGCGAGAAGAAGAAGACTTCCGCCCCGAGGAGCGCTCGCGCAGCCTGTTATCCAAACTTACCGCTAAGGATGTCAGCTCCGCTAGCGTCCCAGGGATATCCCGTCCAGCCAATTCATCCCTCAGATCATTATTGAGGCTGCGGAGGAACAGGCCACAGAGGGAGCGTTCCTCCCAGCCCAATTCCTCCACCGCTACCCGGAAGTCGACCGAGTAGTCCGCTGCCGACCGGCCTCCCTGCTGGAGAGCGAGAAGCCGATCGACCTGGACTGTCTCGGTTTGAGAATGGTCAAAGACCTCCAGAAAGCGCCTCACGAACTGGTCATAGGTGAGGGTGGCATAACTGGGCCTCGCCATTACGGCGTAGGTCCAAGTTAACGCACGCCCCTCCAGAAGATTCCCTATGTAACCAATCCGGCTGTGATCCGAGGGAAAATCTCCGGGCACATGGTGGAACACGGACTCACACTGCATAATGAACCCCCGCGCTCCGCCGAGCTTACCGCTAAAGCGGGCGGGGGTCAGAATCGGTGTGAGCCGAACCGGTGCCACTGGAGCCGGCTGGACGGCCGCTGGAACAGCAGGAGCCGCACCTCCCTGACGAGCCGGGGGGAACGGCTGTTGAGGATCCAAGCGGCCCAACCGGTTAGTTAAGTTTAATAATTGATTTAGGATAACCTGCTGTTGATAAGCAATTTGATCCACTCTAGCCTCGAGAGTGGTAAGCCGGTGTGCGAGCCCGCCGTCCGCCGAGCCGCTCTGCTGAAGCCGTACTGACATAACGCACGGCTCAGGAGACGCACACACACAGGCTTAGAGTAGTTCAAAGAGTTTATTAGCAGCAGGAGTGAATGAGTGCGTGTCTGCGGGGTGTAAATGTGTTGGTGATGGCGTCTGCTTGAGGCACAGAGGCAGGTGACCGTTCAGCCGAGCAACCCTATGGAGAGAGCACAGGGAGAGGGTGACGGGCATACACCAACACAGGAGGGATTTATGGCGAGAGAAGGACTTACTTGGATTGTCAGGATAGCTGGCACAACAAGGGGGCGAAGCCCGGAAGACAGCCACCTGGAGAGCTCCGTACAGCAGCGAGGAATGGGCGATGGAGTGGAGATGTCCGCCGCCGGGGAATCCACCTGTGCACAGGGGAGCAGACTGGGAAAGAGAGGTAAGGGTTCTTACCCAAATAATGTTTGCTGAAGAAAGAAGTAGCTCACAACGGTGAGGGACGAAGTCTGACGGCTTCAGGCCGAGCCTCCGGGCGAGACGGCCTTTATCCCTCGCCGCTGATGATTGTCAGGTGCGTGAGCAGGTGGCGCCGCTGATGAATGGCGCGGCGTGACACAAAATGGAGGCTCTATTCACATGGTGCTATATTTTCCAACTTCCTCACTGAAATGAAATGTAAAATAGGAAATAATATGAAATGAAATCTTACCTGAAGACGACTGAGACAGCTCGGAGTCTGAATCCACCTGAAGGTTGATGTCTTCTCCATCCGAGTCGCAAGGGTTTGCTCCATCCAGGATCATTTCCAATACCTGTTGAATGTTGAATGTCTGCATCTTCGTTCCTTGGAGAGGAGCTTCTTTCACCACAAAGTTCTTGAGGGAACTGAAGCGTGCACTGAGGTATTTATCCATCAAACAATTGTCTGGTTGCAGTCACATGAGTCGTTATGGTCACATGGGACATTCACATGTTCACATTTTAGAATAGAATGTGTTTTTGAATGAATGAATTTATTTTATTTATTTCGGATAGTACAGTACAGGTTAAAAGAAACTGTATAATATAACAACAAGGTCAAATTAGACAAAGACTCCTTCTACTAAACAATTCCACGTGAGTTATCCGAAATGGGTGATGGCTGAAGCCGCAGCTTATATTGCCCACCCATATTCCATCCAAGAATTCAAAAGAGAAAAAAGAGAAAACAAGACAAGAGTGATTACAATTTAAAACAAAGCTAAGACAAAATGTGACTGAGAGAAAAAAAAAAAGAAAACTGAGCTAAGCTAAGTTAAGCGGTTACTATTCAAAACAAATCTAAGACAAAATGTCACAGAGAAAAAAAGAAAAAAAAAACTAAGCTACAACACAACACAGGCTGGATATGTCAATCCTTATGTGAGTTTACATGTCGTCTTGTAAATATGTTTGGAGTATTTCTTCCTTTAGTTTTTGTTTAAATTGTCCAAGCGTTGTACATGATTTTAATTCAGGTCCAAAATCGTTTCATAATCTGACTCCTTGCACTGAAATACAGTGTTGCTTGGTGGTAGTTCTCACTGTAGGCTTTTGAAATATACATGTTCCTCTGAAGTGATATCGTTTCTCCCTTGTTTGGAACAACTTTTGGATATTTGCGGGCAGTGATAAATTCTTCACTTTGAACATTATTATTGCGGTTTTAAAGTCAACCAGATCTTTCAACTTGAGAGTTTTTTGTTTGAGAAAAAGTGGGTTTGTTGGTTCCCTGTAAGCTGCTTTGTTTATTATTCTAATAGCTCTCTTTTGAAGCATAAAGAGTGGATATATGTTTGTTTTATATGTATTTCCCCATACTTCATTACAATATGTCATGTATGGGAGTATTAATGAATGATACAAGGTATATAGTGTGGGTTGATTCAGCAAATATTTCACTCTGTGTAATATTGCAATTGATTTGGATACTTTACCTTTAATATAATTAATATGTGACTTCCAACACAGTTTGTTATCAATTATTACTCCAAGGAATTTAGTTTCAGATACCCTTTCAATCTCTACACGTATCATTGACATATCATTTGACTTTCCCATTGCTCGTAATTACATGTAGAGAATGTGTTTTTATTCCTCATTCTCACAGAAGTAGCCAACATGACCCCTCACCCCACACACCCCTCACCCCACACCCCACACCCCACACCCCCCTCACCCCACACACTGCCACTAACAGCCTCATTACCATAACAAAATGAGTGACCACAGGGGGGACTTGGGGCCAATTGGCCCTCTTGTGGGTTTTCTAGGTAGACAGAAAAATGCTGGGACTTCTAGTGTTAAAAGCAAATCCTTATCAAGTTGCTCTACAAAAGTGAAATTGTTTACACTGGGGTCCTGTTGAAGACACACAGCATTCTTGACAAGACCTTGAGTGAGAGTTGCTTTAAAATGAAGAAAAGTGATCTTTCTTTAAAATGAAGAAGAGTGATCTCCTGGATTGGCCTGAGGTGAAGTTGATGCTACACAGGAGTGGCCAGCCGACCAAAATTACCCCAAGAGCACAGCAACAACTCATCCAAGAAGTCACAAAAGACCCCACAATACCACCAAAGAACTGAAGGCCTCACTTGCCTCAGTTAAAGTCAGTGTTCATGACTCCACCGTAAGAAAGAGACTGGGCAAAAATGGCCTACATGGCAGAGTTCCAAGATGAAAACCACTGCCGAGCAAAAAGAACATAAAGCCCTATCTCAGTTTTTCCAGAAAACATCTTGATGATCCCCAAGACTTCTGGGGAAATACTGACTGACAAGTCAAAAGTTGAACTATTTGGAAGGTGTGTGTCCCATTACATCTGGTTTAAAAGTAACACAGCACTTCAGAAAAGGAACATCATACCAACAGTAAAATATGGTGGTAGTAGTGTTATGGTCTGGGGCTGTTTTGCTGTTTCAGGACCTGGAAGACTTGCTGTGGTAAATAAAACCATGAATTCTGCTGTCTACCAAAAAATCCTGAAGGAGAATTTCCGGTCATCAGACCTCAAGCTGAAGCGCACTTGGGTTCTGCAGCAGGACAATGATCCAAAACACACCAGCAAGTCCACCTCTAAATGGCTTAAGGAAAACAAAATGAAGACTTTGGAACGGCCTAGTCAAAGTCCTGACCTGAATCCGATTGAGATGCTGTGGCTGACATGAATGCCCGTCCAAGACAAAAGCAAACCCAGGCGCTTGACTGCAGTGGAACATTTATTAACAGGAAAAAAAACATAGCCAGTCCAAAATAAATAACTGTGTAGGCAAATACAAAGAGGTGGCAAGAATAACTTACATAGCTGAGCTTCTTCTGAGCAGAGTAATCCCACGAAGTAAGGAGGGGAAGACTGTCCAAGGAGCTGGAGAACAGTCTAAACACAATTGTGGCTACCACACTGATGGAGGGGAACGGCAGTCTATAAATAATGGGGAAGGTATCGAGCAGCCGGTGCAAATGGCAGGTGACCTAATTATCAACTGCTTGCAACTGGGAAGGCTGGAAGGCAACAGCAAGCAGCTGGTGGGTGTGTCTGGGATATGAGGAGGGAGATGTGCATGGAACAGAAAGACACCAAACATATACGGTGCGGTGGTGTAGTGGTTAGCCCTGCAGCAGCACAGCAACTCACCCTTGGCCATGGGATCTCTGGTTCAATCCCAGTCCCTGACCAACAGTGATCTGTGTGGAGTTTGCACGTTCTCCCCATATCTGTGTGGGTTTACTCCGGGATTTCTCCAGTTTCCTCCCACATGCCAAAAACATGCAGGTTAGGTTAATTGGAGACTCTAAAGTGGCCCTAGGTGTGAATGTGTGTGTGAATGGTTAAGGGATAGCGCTGTACCATGGCTGCTTCATCCATCCAAGTGGATGCCCTCAATTTCCCCTCTGGGGATCGATAAAGTATACAAAAAAAAAAAAAAAAAAAAAATACACAACAGGTTACAAAAATAGACTAACAGATAAACAACTAGAAATAAGGTGAGGGTCTGAGCTCAGAGAAAACCTGTGCTCAGATCCATGACAGTGGCATGACTTTAAAAAATGCGGTTCATGCTCGAAAACCCTCCAATGAGTCTCAATTACGACAATTCTGCAAAGATGAGTGTGCAAAAATTCCTTCACAGCATTGTAAAATACTCATTGCCAGTTATCACAAATGCTTGATTGTACTTGTTTCTGCTAAGGGTTGCCCAACCAGTTACTAGGTCTAGGGGGCAATCACTTTTTCACACAGGACCATACAGGTTTGGATTTTTTTACCCTTAATAATAAACACCTTCATTTAAAAACTGCATTTTGCGTTTACTTGTGTTATCGTCGTCCATCTATCCATCCTTCTTCTACCGCTTCTCCGGATGTCCAGGCCGCGGAGGCAGCAGTTCAAGCAGAGAAGCCCAGACTTCCCTCTCCCCAGCCACCTGCTCCAGCTCTTCAGAGAGGATACCAAGGCATTCCCAGACCAGCTGGGAGAATAGTCTCTCCAGCGAGTCCTGGGTCTGCCCCGGGGTCTCTTCCCAGAGGGACGTGCCCAAAATACCTCAAGTGGGAGGTGTCCAGGAAGCATCCTGATCAGCTGCCCATACCACCTCAACTGGCTCCTTTCAATGTGGAGGAGCAGTGGTTGTACTCTGAGCCTCTCCTGGATGACTGAGCTCCTCACCTTATCTCTGAGGGTGAGTCCAGCAATCCTACGAAGAAAGCTCATTTCAGTCGCTTGTATCCGTGATCTCGTTCTTTTGGTCATTACCCAAAACTCATGACCATAGGTGAGGATAGGAACGTAGATTGACTGGTAAATCGACAGCTTTGCCTTAGAGCTTAGCTCCCTCTTGACCACAACAGACCGGTCCGCATCACTGCAGATGCTGCTCCGATCCGTCTGTCGATCTCTTGCTCCATTCTCCCCTCACTCGTGAATAAGACCCCAAGATACTTAAACTCCTCCACTTGGGGTAGGAGCTTGTCCCCAACCCGGAGAGGGCAATCCACCTTTTTCCAGCTGAGGATCATGGACTCGGACTTGGGGGTACTGATTCTCATCCCAGCCGCTTCACACTCAGCAGCAAACCGTCCCAATAAGACCTGTAGGTCATTGCTGGATGAAGCCAACAGGACAACATCATCTGCAAACAACAGAGATGAGATCCTGTGGTCACCAAGCATGACACCCTCCGTTCTCTAGCTGCGCCTAGAAATCCTGTCCATAAAAATTATGAACAGTATCAGTGACAAAGGGCAGCCCTGGTGGAGTGCAACTCTCGCTGGGAATGAGTCCGACCGAGTGTTGGCAATACAAACCAAACTCTCACAACAGTTGTACAGAGACCGAATAGCTGGTAACAACAAGCCCGATACCCCATACTCCCGGAGCACCCCCCACAAAAAACCACAAGGAACGCAGTCGAATGCCTTTTCCATGTCCACAAAACACATGTAAACTGATTGGGCAATCTCCCACGAATCCTCGAGGATTCTCAAGAGGGTAAAGAGCTGGTCCAATGTGCCACGGCCAAGACGAAAACTACATTGCTACTCCTGAATCCGAGGTTCAACCAACAGCCGGACTCTCCTCTCCAGTTCCTTGGCATAGACCTTCCCAGGGAGGCTGAGGATTGTGATCCCTCTAAAGTTAGAGCACACCCTCCAGTCCTCTTTTTTGAAGACAGGAACCACCACCCCGGTTTGCCATGCCAAAGGCACTGCCCCCAACCTCCACGCAATGTTGCAGAGGCGTGTCAACCATGACAGCCCTACAACATCCAGGGCCTTGAGGTACTCAGGGTGTGGGGTGGGTGGGGTGGGTGTTATCTTTGTCTAATATTTAAATTTGTTTGATGATCTGAAGCATTTAAGTGTGACAAACATACAAAAAAATGAGAAATCAGGAAGGGGGCAAACACTTTTTCACACCACTGTATATGTTTTTAAGATTTCATCATAGTCTCTTTTTTATCATTTAATGTTGACTTAGCTGCATGAGTGGGTAGAAAAGGATCAGTGTGGACGTAGTCTACTTTTGCAGTTAAGTCAAAAACTGCCAATTCCTTTTTCGCTTAACATTAGCGGTTTTATTTTCTTATCCCAGCATCTGTACCCATGTAATAATTCAACCTGCAAATGAGAGTTTAATTATAGTGTGATAATGGTGTCAATTTCCAATAAATATAAGGGACTGGGCAGCTTTGTATTTGGGCACATTTCTTTCTTTTTTTTTTCAACTGATGGGGCACATTAAGCAGAATTTTTTAAGACTAAATACTAAAGGGGAAACTTGAAGTATTATTGTAGTAAATGCAAATAGAGGAAACCCTTATTTCGACTGTATTGACAATCTGTCTTAATTTTTTAAGAATAATCTTAACAATAATGGCTGAAAAATATCCTCTGTCAGTTTAATTGCCCATACTTCCAGAGACTTGTGCTTTTCATTCCAAATAACAGTAAAAAAATGGCCACTAGGCCCACAGTACACCATATGAGTGCAGTTTTCTAAATTGCAATGAGCATGTCGTGATCTTCTGTCACAAAATCTAGACTGAATGAAGATAATTTCAGAGAAAATTTGCCTTGAACGAATATTTTTCAGATAGTTGTTTGTATTCTTTAAATATGATCAAATCCCAAGTCTCAAGTTTGGCACCTTTACAAGAACAAACAAATTATTCAATTCCTCCAGGATTTCGTAGGATGGTTTTATGATTGTTTAGGCCCAAAAAGCCTGAAATCGCGGGAGCTTTTTTAAAAAGTTGCGATGTTTTGAGAGTTTTTTTTGTACTAAAAGTTATGGGAAGAATTACAAATTTTAAAGCAGATGCTTTTTTTCCAAAGTATACTGCAATGATATTCGATATAACGCCACAACAAAAGCACAGGATTGTCAAGAATTTCCTATTAAACGGTGATTTGTAAATTAAGCAACTTCTGCTATACAGAAAAACTGCTTTGTGCAACAGCAAAAAAAAGCTTTAACACGATATCCATTACAACAGCTAAATTGAATTGAATGCATGAGTATAGACTAGAGTATACATTCGGAAATTATTGCAGGGGTTAAAGCAAAAAACAAAAATCTTGAACCTGAACTTTTTTTGTGGGCAGGGCCATGGGGTGGAGACACACACATTTTATATATATATTATATATATATATACACTACCGTTCAAAAGTTTGGGGTCACCCAGACAATTATTTTGTGTTTTCCATGAAAAGTCACACTTATTTACCACCATGAGTTGTAAAATGAATAGAAAATATAGTCAAGACATTGACAAGGTTAGAAATAATGATTTGTATTTGAAATAATAATTTTTTCCAGATACTCAACCTGCTCAAAGGAAGGTCAGTTTTATAGCTTCTCTAACCAGCTAAACTGTTTTCAGCTGTGCTAACATGATTGCACAAGGGTTTTTTAATCATCCATTATCCTTCTGACGCAATGAGCAAACACATTGTACCATTACAACACTGGAGTGATAGTTGCTGGAAATGGGCCTCTATACACCTATGTAGATATTGCACCAAAAACCAGACATTTGCAGCTAGAATAGTCATTTACCACATTATCAATGCATATTAGATATTAGAGTGTATTTCTGATTAGTTTAAAGTTATCTTCATTGAAAAAAACAGTACTTTTCTTTCAAAAATAAGGAAATTTCTAAGTGACCCCAAACTTTTGAACGGTAGTATATATACAGTATATATATATATATATATACTGCTCAAAAAAATAAAGGGAACACTTTGAAAACACATCAGATTTTAATGGGAAAAAATAAGCTGGATATCGAAATTGTGGCAGGCTAGTCCATCTTACTCAGATTAAAAAGTGTTCCTTTAATCTGAGTAAGCTGGACTAGCCTGCCACAATTTCGATGACCAGCTTATTTTTCCCCATAAAAATCTGATGTGTTTTCAAAGTGTTCCCTTTATTTTTTTGAGCAGTATATATACAATATATATATATATATGAAAAACACACTGAAAAACACCCCCACACCTTGATGCGCCCACCCCCAAACTTCACTGTTGGTATTGTGTTTTTGGGCTGATGTGCAGTGCCATTTCTTCTCCAAGCATGCTGTGTGTTGTTACATCCAAAAAGTTCAATTTTGGTCTCATCTGACCAGACTATATTTTACCAATATTTTACTGGCTTGCCCAAATGTTGTATAGCAAACTTTAAACGAGCTTCAACATGCTTTTTCTTCAGCAATGGAGTCTTGTGAGATGAGCAGGCATAAAGCCCATGTCGGTTGGGTGCATTACTTATTGTTTTCTTTGAAACAGCAGTACCTGCTAACTCCAGGTCTTTCTGGAGCTCTCCACAAGTGGTCTTTAGCTATTGGATAACTCTTCTGATAATTTTTTTTGACTCCACTGTCAGAAATCTTTTGTGGAGCTCCTGGTTGTGGCCGGTTTATGGTAAAATGATGTTCTTTCCACTTCCGAATGATAGCGCCAACAGTGCTCACTGGAACATTCAGCAGTTTAGAAATGTGCCTGTAACAAATGCCATCATTATGTTTTGCAACAATAAGGTTGTGAAGGTCTGGAGATTGCGCTTTGCTTCTACCCATCATGAATTCTTTGTGGTGTGACAATCTGATATTCTCAGACCGTTTTAAAGGCTATCAGTCAGGACTTAACAAGTTGAAATTAATTTGCCCTGATGGGGAATGGGATGGCTTCCTAAATTCTGATGGATTTCATTTGGTTTCTTGACTTTCTATGCCTTTTTTGCACCTGTTTTTCTTCATGTGTTACGCCAGAGAAACACGCTGTGCTCCTACCACCGCCGTTTTGGAGAGGACGCATGCCGATGTGTGCCAATTCAAGTGTTCGGGAAATGCCAAGGCCGGCATTCGGTAGCAGCTGCGACCGCCGGTGAAGAAAGCAAGCTGCTCTATGTGACAGACTCGCGCTCGGGGAGACGGTTCCTCGTCAACTCCGGCTCCCAAAAGAGCCTCATCCTGCCGCCCTACGCTGACCGACTAGCGGGTGCTAGCGGCCCCGAGCTGACGGCCACAAACGGCTCGGACATTAAGACTTTTGGTGAAAAGACACTGACTGTATCCCTACACAGCTGTACGTACGAGTGGACATTTGTCATAGCGACATGCAGTTTCCCAATCTTGGGAGCTGATTTTTTGTGCGCACACGGACTGCTAGTCGATGTTGCTAACAGACGCCTGATTAATGCAATGTCTTTTGATTCCCTCCCCTGTACAGCTCAAGGAGCCGGGCCAACAATGCTAGCCAACATCACAGCTCCAGGTGGTAAGTTCCACACACTGCTCATCCAGTTCCCAGCACTCACGGTCCCAACGTTTTTGGCGGCCATTACTAAACACAGGGTGGAGCACTTTATTACCACCACCGGGCCGCCCGTTTTCACACGACCTCGGCGCCTGGACACAGCTAAACTGGCCATAGCACACGAGGAGTTTGCCAACTTAGAAAGGCTGGGCATCATCAGGCGCTCAAACAGCCCATGTGCATCCCCACTACATATGGTCCCTAAGGCCGAGGGATCATGGTGACCTTGAGGAGATTTCCGCAGATTAAACAATGGCACAGCACACGACCGCTACCCGATCCCCCATATTCAGGATTTTTCCATTCACCTCGCTGGGGCACATATTTTTTCTAAGATAGACCTGGTCCGTGGTTACCACCAGGTCCCGGTGAGTGCGGAGGACATTCCTAAAATGGCGGTAATAACCCCGTTTGGTCTGTTTGAGTTTTTACGCATGCCCTTCGGATTATAAGGCGCGGTACAGACATTACAACGCATGATGGATGTGGTGTTGCGCGATCTGCCGTTGTTGTAGGGCAGAGCAGTCAGTCTGAAGTTTGTTGCAGAGGAGGTGATATGAATTTCTGCTGTCTGTGAATGGGAGGTTGGCCTGTTTTCTCCCATTTTGAAGGCATTAATAGAGGACTCCATTTTAAAGAGATAATTTGGCACAAAGTCTTTTTTTTTTCCATTTGCTTCCACCGTTTTTTCCTCCTCACTTGTATATAATTTTGTCCTTGGGAGGCCGGCAAAATAAAAAAGGCTCATCACCATCTGCTTGACTTTGCCATCATTTTTTGGATTTGAAGAAGTTGAAGTACAACCCGTGACATCGCCGAAGTGGATAAAAAACTCTTCGGTGGCCGGGACCCGGGGGTGGATGAGATTCAACCTGAGTACCTCAAGGCTCTGGATGTTGTAGGGCTGTCATGGCTGACAGGTCTCTGCAACATTGCATGGAGGTCGGGGACAGTGCCTTTGGCAAGGCAAACTAGGTGGTGGCTCCTCATTTCAAAAAGGGGGACTGGAGGGTGTGCTCCACCTTTTGGGGGATCACACTTCTCCACTTCTCAGCCTACCTGGGAAGGTCTCTGCCAGACTACTGGAGAGGAGAGTCCGACTGTTGGTCTAACCTCGGATTCAGGAGAAGCAATGTGGTTTTCTAACTGGGCGTGGCACATCGGACCAACTCTTTACCCTCTCGAGAATCCTCGAGGGTTCGTGGGAGTTTGCCCAACTATTCCACATGTTTTGTGGACTTGGAGAAATCATTCAACCGCATCCTCCATGGCCTCTTGTAGGGGTGCTTTGTGTATGGGGTATTGGGCTTGTTGCAACGAGCTATTAAGTCTCTATATGACCGTTGCAAAAGTTTGTTTCATATTGCCAAGACTCAGTCGAACTCATTTCCAGTGAGAGTTGGACTCCGCCAGGACTGCCCTTTGTCGCCAATCCTGTTTATAATTTTTGTGGACAGGATTTTTAGGCACAGCCACAGAACGGAGGGTGTCAACTTCGATGACCACAGGATCGCATCTCTGCTGTTTGCAGATGATGTTGTCCTGTTGGCTTCAGAATCAGCACCGGCAAATTCAAGTCCATCATCCTCAGCCAGATAAGGGTGGATTGCCCTCTCCGAGTTGAGGATGAGCTCCTGCCCCAAGTACAGGAGTTTAAGTATGTCGGAGTCTCATTCTTGAGTGAAGGGAAAATGGAGCGTGAGATGGACGGATCAGAGCAGCATCTGCAGTGATCCAGTTGCTGTACTGGTCTGCTGTAGTGAAGAGGGAGCTGAGCTCTAAGGAAAAGCTGTCAATTTACCAGTCAGTCTACGTTCCTACCCTCACCTATAGTCATGAGCTTTGACTGAAAAACAAGATTGAGAATACAAGCAGCTGAAATGAGCTTTTTCCGTAGGATTGCTGGACTCACCCTTAGAGATAGGGTGAAGAGCTCAGTCATCTGCGAGAGGCTCAGAGTAGAATCGCTGCTCCACCACATCAAAAGGAGCCAGTTGAGGTGGTATAGGCTCCAGGATGCCTCCCACTTGAGGTGTTTCAGGCACATCCCACTGGGAGGAGACTCCAGGGCAGACCCAGGACACGCTGGACACACTATGTCTCCCAGCTGGCCTGGGAACGCTTTGGTATCCTCTCTGAAGAACTGGAAAAGATGGTGGGGAAGGGGAAGTCTGGAATTCTCTGCTTGAGCTGCTGCCTCCGTGACCCAGACCTCCGGAAAAGCAGTAGAAAATGGATGGATGGATGGATGGATTGATGGAGTCTCCAAACCCTTCATAATGACAAAGTGAAACACGTAAAATCCTCATGTAAATTTGCCAGTCTTCACCTGTTTGCGCCTGTTGTCAAATACGCAGTCTTTATTTCCCACAGAGTGCCCACTGAAGAAATCTGCGATTCTGATCATTGTGTATGCAATTTGGTACTTGTTGTATCTTAGTAAAACAGGCATTTGCAATGGTAGGGTTGGGGCAATGAAAGTCTTACAATTTCTGTAGCTAAGCACACATCGCTGTGTTCCTGCCAGATTTTGATGTCATTATGTTATTACAACTTGATTGAGCTGATGACTGAAAGATAGATATCCTTGTATGTAAGTATGCTCATCTCAGCCCACCCACTGACAGACATGCACAAAACTGCAGGAAAAAAACCCACATGCACTCAAATGCAAATTTAATCTAGTATATGCATACAATTTAATGGAAGTGCATCATCAGGTTTCTCTTCAGCCTTTTGTCAATACAGCTCTTTCACAGGCACAGCTATGCTAATTAGATACAAAGACTGAAACAATATCAGTTTGCTTTTGTATAGAGAGGCCGCGAACACTGTTACAATAAAGCAGCTGATAGTTATAAGAACAAAGGCCCTAACAGAATAAGTGTGGGAGGGAGCAATTTTGTTTGATGCAGTATTTTTACCGTGGCCATTTAAGAAAATGAGACTCAGGTATTAGTCACATATACAGGAACACCAACAGAACATCTTTATTTTTGTTGGTGACATTTAACTTGAAGGAAAAACAAGGGGCCTAATTTTATTTTTTCATAACCTGTAATTCTACCATTTGCAAATGTAGAGTAGCATTGTGCAACGTTAATTTCTAGTCTGAACCACCCCCAACAAAACATGTCATAGGATGGTAAGGGCAGGAGAAGAACACCCAATCACAGGCCTGGAGACGGTGAATTTGGTGATTTATGTACTGAGTCTTCTTCTTCTTTGGGCTGCTCCCTTTAGGGGTCTCCACAGCAGTTCATCTGCCTCCATCTCACCCTATCCCTTGCATCTACCTCTGTAACACCAGCCCTCTCCATGTTCTTCTTCACTACATCCACGAATCTTCTCTGTGGTCTTCCTCTTTTCCTCCTGCCTGGCAGCTCCATCTTCAACATTCTTTGTCCAATACACCCACTATCCCTGCTCTGCACATGTCCAAATCATCTCAGCCTTGCCTCTCTTATTTTGTCTCCAAATCGCACAACCTGAGCTGTCCCTCTGATATACTCATTCCTAATCCTGTACCTCCTAGTCACTTGCAATGAAAATTTTAGCATCTTCAACTCTGCCACCTCCCGCTCCACCTCCTGTCTTTTTGTCATTGCCACTGTCTCCAAACTGTACATCGTAGCAGGTCTCCCTACTGTTTTGTAAATCTTCCCTTTCACTCTTGCTGCTATCCCTCTGTCACAAATCACCCTGACCACTCATCTCAACCAACTCCACCCTGCCTGCACACTCTTCTTCACCTCTCTTGAGCATTTTCCATTGCTTTGGATGGCTGACCCCAGGCATTTAAACTCATGTACTTTCACTCCTGCCTAATCTCGTCTGTCAGCCTGTCCATCACCATGGCAAACAAGAAGGGGCTCAGAGCCAATCCCTGATGTGACCCCCAACCATGAACCCATCTGTCACTCCTACAGCACACCTCACCATGTCTCACTGTCCTCATACATGTCCTGCACCACCCTCACATTCTTCTCTGCCACTCCTGAATTCCTCGTACAGTACCACACTTTCTCTCTTGGCACCCTATCATATGCTTTCTCTAGATCCACAAACACACAGTATAACTCCTTATATAGCTCCTTGTGAAGGAGCTGTGATGCCTGCTCTTCACTATGTGGGTAATTTAGTTCTTTCAAGACTTAATTATTCTTCAGCTTATGTTAATCACACAACTTAATGTACAGTATATTATTTAATGTCCTTTAGTAGTATTTTCTGTTTATTTATGATGTTGTTTTCATTACTTTGACATCTACTAACCTCCCTGTCTCCAGAGGTCAAAAGCTTGTTAAGGAAATTCATCTCAGGCAATGGAAAGACTGGGACAGATGACTTCCCCATCTACTTTATGCTTACTGACATAACGCACGGCTCAGGAGACGCACACACACAGGCTCAGAGAAGTTCAAATAGTTTATTAGCAACAGGAGTGAATGAATGTGTGTCAGCGGGATGTAAATGTGTTGGTGGCGGTGTCTGCTTCGGGCACAGAGGCAGGAGGCCGTACAGCCGGACAACCCTATGGGAAAAGCAAAAGGAGAAGGGTGACGGGCACACACCAACACAGGAGATTTGCAAGCGAGAGAGGAGCTTACTTGGAGGGCACAGATGACTGGCACAGCAAAGGACGAGGTCCGGAAGACAGCCACCTGGAGAGCTCGGTGCAGCAGCGAGGAATAGGCGATGGAGAGGCGATGTCCGCCGCCGGGGAATCCACCTGTGCACAGGGGAGCAGACTCAAGAGAGAAAAGGAGGTAAGAGCTTCTTACCCGGGAGAATAGCTGAAGGTGAAGGAACTCACAGCGATGCATGAGAAGTTTAACGGCTTCAGGCCGAAGCTCAGGGCGAGGCGGCTTATATCCCTCGCCGCTGATGATGAGCAGGTGTGCGTGCAGGTGGCGCCGCTGATGAGCAGTGCGGCGTGACAGTACTCCCCCCTCTAGCAGCGCCTCCTGGCGATGGCTTTCCTGGGTGCGCTCGGTGGAAATCAGCGATGAGCGATGGGTCCAACACAGACGACGGGGGTACCCACTGTCGATGGTCAGGCCCATAGCCCTCCCAGTCCACCAGGTACTGCAACCCACGTCCCCGGCGCCGGGAGTCCAGGATGGAGGAGACGGGCCAGGCCAGATGGCCACCAATCATCCGGGGCGCGGGTTGCGCAGCAGGAGGAGGGCAAAGGGGATCGGAGACTGCCAGCTTCACCTTGGACACGTGGAAGGTGGAGTGGATGCGGAGGGAGGGGGGAATAGCTACACGCACAGCCACCGGGTTGACAATCCTGGTGATGGGATAGGGGCCCACGAAGCGCTGTGCCAGCTTCCTCCTCTCGCCTTTTAAGGTAACGTCCCGGGTCGACACGTAGACTCGCTGCCCAACCCTGTACGCCGGGGCAGGTCTTCTGTGCCGGTCCGCCATGGCTCTGTTGCGCTCCGCCGTGCGTAAAAGCGCATTTCGCGCTGACGCCCAGATGGAGCGGAACTGCCTGAGATGCGCCCGTACTGAGGGGACAGTTACCTCACTCTCCTGCGCCGGGAACAGCGGGGGGTCATAACCCAGGGACGCCTTGAAGGGGGACATCCCTGTGGCAGAAGAGCGAGCGGTGTTATGGGCGTATTCAACCCAGGCAAGGTGGTTGCTCCAGGACGTGGGTTTGGACGCCGTTACACAGCGGAGCGCAGCCTCCAGCTCCTGGTTGGTCCGCTCACACTGCCCGTTGGATTGGGGGTGATGGCCGGAGGAGAGGCTCACCTTGGCTCCTAAAGCGTTGCAAAACGACCTCCAAACCTCAGAGGAAAATTGGGGCCCTCGATCCGAGACCACGTCCACCGGAATCCCATGCAGCCTGACCACGTGTTGGATGAGGAGGTCCGCCGTCTCCAGGGCAGTGGGGAGACCTCGCAGGGGGACGAAGTGTGCCGCCTTGGAGAAGCGGTCCACGATGGTCAGGATGGTGTCGTAGGAGTTGGAGACTGGGAGTCCGGTGACGAAATCCAAGGCGATGTGCGACCAGGGCCTGCCAGGGACGGGCAGGGGCTGGAGCAGACCCGCTGGAGGGGCATTTCCCGACTTGTTGGTGGCACAAATTGGACAGGCCCGGGCGTAGCGGGCAGCATCCCTCCGCAGGCCCGGCCACCAAAAGGACCACTGGAGGAGGTTTATCATCCGGGAGGAGACAGGGTGACAGGTGAGCTTGGAGGTGTGTAGCCAGTGGATGACCTCTCCTCGAACCGCAGATGGCACGAACAGCCTCCCCTCCGGTCCGCCGCCAGGGTCAGGTTCCACTTCCTGCACCTTCCGGATCTTGCTCTCAATGTCCCAGGAGATGGCTCCCACGACGCACGACCTTGGTAGGATGGTGTGGAGCGTGTTCTCCGACTCCTCAGGGGCGAATTGCCTAGAGAGGGCATCGGGCAGGCCGTTCTTGGAGCCAGGCCTGAAGGTGATGGAAAACTGGAACCTGGTGAAGAACAAGGACCAGCGCGCCTGGCGGGCGTTCAGGCGCTTGGCAGATCGAAGGTACTCCAAGTTCTTGTGGTCCGTCAGGACCACGAACGGCAGGTCCGCCCCCTCTAGCCAGTGACGCCACTCTTGCAGCGCGAGCTTGATGGCCAGGAGCTCTCTGTCCCCCACGTCGTAATTTCTCTCCGCCGGGGACAAGCGCCGGGAGAAGAAGGCGCAGGGCCGTTTGGCGCCGTCGTCAGGCGACCGCTGGGATAGCACCGCCCCCACTCCCGTGTCCGAAGTGTCCACCTCCATGATGCACTGCAGCGCGGGGTCGACCTGGTGAAGGACCCGGGAGGAGGAGAACTCCGCCTTCAGCGCCTGAAAAGCAGCTGCGGCCTCTTTGGTCCACCGGAACGGGACCTTAGGGGACGTGAGGCGGGTCAGCGGTCCGACGATGGTACTGAAGTTTGGGACAAAGCGGCGGTAGAAGTTCGCGAACCCAACGAACTGTTGCACCTGTTTCCTCGACGCAGGTGTAGGCCATTCTACCACCGCCTTCACCTTCTCTGGGTCTGGACGCACCTGGTCGTGAGAGATGATGAATCCCAGGAAGGATGTTGTCTTAGCATAAAATTCGCACTTTTCAGCCTTCACGTATAGCCGGTTCTCCAGCAGTCTTTGGAGGACCCGCCTCACATGGACCTGGTGCTCGTCCCTGGACTTGGAGAAGATGAGTATGTCGTCCAGGTAGACGAATACAAAGAGGCCGATGAAGTCCCGGAGGACGTCGTTGATGAGGCGCTGAAAGACGGCAGGAGCGTTGGTCAACCCGAACAGCATTACCAGGTATTCGAAGTGGCCGTTCGGGGTACGGAAGGCTGTCTTCCACTCATCTCCCTCCCGGATCCGGACGAGGTGGTATGCGCTGCGTAGATCCAGCTTGGTGAACCAGGTCGCCCCCTGGAGGGAGTGGAAAGCGGTGTCCATGAGGGGCAGGGTGTAACGATCCTGCTCCGTGATGTCATTTAGAGCCCGATAGTCAATGCAAGGACGGAGGGATCCGTCCTTCTTTCCGACGAAGAAGAACCCTGCCCCCACGGGTGATGACGATGGGCGGATTATCCCAGCACTCAGCGACTCCTTTAGGTAGGCGTTCATCGTCTCCTTCTCCGGCGCCGACAGACTGTAGAGCCGACCAGAAGGTAAGGGTGCCCCCTGGCGGAGGTTGATGGCGCAGTCATAGGGCCGATGAGGAGGGAGAGACATGGCCTTGGTCTTCCTGAATACCATACCCAGGTCGTGAAATTCCAGGGGCACCAGAGACAGGTCCGGGGGTGCAGCGTCCGTAGGAGGGAGAGAAGCGGACGGAGAGCAGGCAGCGGACTGAAGACAGGTGCCCATGCAGAACGTGCTCCATGCCGACACCCCGGCTGACTTCCAATCCAGGACAGGGTTGTGGAGGCGTAGCCAGGGATACCCCAGGATGACGGGCGACACAGAGTTGGGCAGGACGAGAAAGGTTATCTCCTCCCGGTGGTTTCCAGAGATGATCACCAGGACCGGGATGGTCTGGTGCGTAACTCTCCCAAGGGAGGCACGAGAGAGGTTGACCAGGGAGATAGGGTTTCTGAGCGCCTGGCAGCGGATGCCCAATCGGGTTGCCAGGCTTTGTGAAATAAAGCTGCCTTCTGTGCCCGAATCCACCAGTGCGTGGGTGAGATGCCCAATGGGGTTGTGGCAGAAACGGATGGGCAGCTTTAATTGAGTGAGGGGATTTAACCGATTGACGTCCGCGAGGCCCCCTACAGTGACTCGCGGACCCCACCGTTTGGCTTCTGTGGACAAAGCTCTACCGTGTGTTGACTATCTCCACAATACATGCAGAGATTCAACGCACGGCGGCGTTGTCTCTCCGCCGGGGAGAGCTTTGTCCAGCCCGTCACCATCAGCTCCGACTCCTCGGGGTGCGATGGTGGCGGCGTCACCAGGGGGCGAGCTTGGAACTGGCGCGACGAGGCTCCGCGAGGGCGAGAAGAAGACGACTTCCGCCCCGAGGAGCGCTCGCGCAGCCTGTTGTCCAAGCTGATGGCAAGGGAAGATAGCTCCGCTAGCGTCTCAGGGAGGGCCCGCCCAGCCAGTTCATCCCTCAGATCATCATTGAGGCTGTGGAGGAAAAGACCGCAGAGGGAGCTTTCCTCCCAGCCTAGTTCCTCCGCTGCTACCCGGAAGTTGACCGCATAGTCCGCAGCCAACCGGCTTCCCTGCTGGAGAGCGAGAAGCCGGTCGACCTGGACCGTCTCGGTACGCGAGTGATCAAAGACCTCCAGGAAGCGCCTCACGAACTGGTCATAAGTGAGGGTGGCGTAACTGGGCCTCGCCATTACGGCATAGGTCCAAGTCAATGCTCGCCCCTCCAGGAGATTCCCGATATAACCAATCCGACTGTGATCCGAGGGAAAGTCTCCGGGCACGCGATGGAACACGGACTCACACTGCATAATGAACCCCCGCGCTCCGCCGAGCTTTCCGCTAAAGCGGGCGGGGGTCGGAATGGGCGTGAGCCGAGTCGGTGCCGCCGGAGCCTGCTGGACGGCCACTGGAGCGGCAGGAGCCGCGCCACCCTGATGAGCCGGGGGGAACAGCTGCTGGGGGTCCAGGTGGTCCAATCGGTTATTAATGTTAATCAATTGGTTTAGGATCACCTGTTGCTGATAGGCTATCTGATCCACCCGAGCCTCGAGAGTGGTAAGCCGGTGTGCGAGCCCGCCATCTGCCGAGCCGCTCTGCTGAAGCCGTACTGACATAACGCACGGCTCAGGAGACGCACACACACAGGCTCAGAGAAGTTCAAATAGTTTATTAGCAACAGGAGTGAATGAATGTGTGTCAGCGGGATGTAAATGTGTTGGTGGCGGCGTCTGCTTCGGGCACAGAGGCAGGAGGCCGTACAGCCGGACAACCCTATGGGAAAAGCAAAAGGAGAAGGTTGACGGGCACACACCAACACAGGAGATTTGCAAGCGAGAGAGGAGCTTACTTGGAGGGCACAGATGACTGGCACAGCAAAGGACGAGGTCCGGAAGACAGCCACCTGGAGAGCTCGGTGCAGCAGCGAGGAATAGGCGATGGAGAGGCGATGTCCGCCGCCGGGGAATCCACCTGTGCACAGGGGAGCAGACTCAAGAGAGAAAAGGAGGTAAGAGCTTCTTACCCGGGAGAATAGCTGAAGGTGAAGGAACTCACAGCGATGCATGAGAAGTCTAACGGCTTCAGGCTGAAGCTCAGGGCGAGGCGGCTTATATCCCTCGCCGCTGATGATGAGCAGGTGTGCGTGCAGGTGGCACCGCTGATGAGCGGCGCGGCGTGACACTTACCAGGAGGTTCCCCAAGCATCCACAGGATTTTCACCGTTTGAACTCCTGTATGGAAGGCAGGTTAGAGGTCCACTGGACGTGTTACAAGAATCCTGGAGTGAAAACCCAGGGGGAAAGGCAACAAATGTGCTGGACTTTGTTTTACAAATGTGGGAAAAGATGGACCAAGCAACCAAGCTGGTGGGAAAAAATTTAATTAAATCAAATTACCCTTTATTGTCATTCAACCATACAACCAATCGTGTACAGTAGAACGAAATTGTGCTTTATCCTATCTACAGTGTCAATCACACACACCCCATGTATAGAATCAGAAGGGCCGCTGCCATGCAAGGTACCGCCACAGATTCCCCTCCTCCATTCCATGATTGCTGAGCACCAAGCTGGATGGCAAGAAGTTCAGCTTTTTTATATAGTCTTCGGCATGACTCGGCCAGGATTTGAACCCCTGCCTCCCGGGTGTGGGGCGGATGCTCTACCAACTGAGCCACCACTGCTCAGTTGTGGAATGGAGAAGGCTCAGAGATTGAAGCAGGCATGGTTTAACAAATCTGCAAGAGAACGGTCCTTCGAACCAGGTCAGAAGGTACTGTTACTACTTCCCACTCTAGAAAATAAGTTGTTGGCAAAGTGGCAAGGCCCCTACTCAGTGGTCCAGAAGCTAAGCCCAACAACTTATGAGGTGGAGATGCCAGAGTGATGGAACCCAAAGCAAACATTTCACATCAATCTGCTAAGGGAGTGGAAGTCCCGGGCATTTGCACTCAGTCATCAGTTGTTTGTTTGGGCGATACAAGAGGAGGAGGATGTAGTGGGTGAGTTCAGTCCTTATAGCCATGATCTTACTACACTTAATATTGCTCATCTTTCTGCAAAGCAGCAGCAGTAGCTGAAGAGTGTCATCCCACCTGGAGTACTGCAGGAGAAGCCAGGGGCTACCATCCTTGTGAAGCATGATATCTGGTTGAAGGACAGTACACCTATCAGACAGATGATGTATCACATCCCTGAAAGGTTAGTTCCTGTGCTGGAGAAGATGCTGGCAGTGATGTTGGAAATGGGAGACATAGAGCCATCTACGAGTGAGTGGAGCAATCCTATTGTGCTGGTGATTAAAAAGGATGGAAGCATCTGCTTCTGCATCGACTTCAGGAAGGTAAATGCACAATCTGAATTTGATGCATATCCTTTACCAAGACTGGATGACCTTTTTGAAAGGGTACGCCAAGAAAAGTTTATTAGTATAACAGAGCTGCTGTTGCAGCATTGCACCGAGACAAATTCCTAGTTTGTGTACTACATGAACAATGGCAATAAATCTCATTCTGATTCTGAGAGCTTTGCAAAGGCTATTGGAAGGATCCTCTTTCTGGAGAAGCAAAGCCTATCACTGTTTTCAGGACACCCCAGGGGTTGTGACAGTTCACGAAGATTCCTTTTGGACTCCATGGTGCACCAGCTACATTCCAGAGACTGATGAACAAGGTTTTATCAGGTATGGATTCATTCTGTGCTGCTTACCTTGATGATATTGTTATTTACAGTAAGACGTGGCAGATACATCTGACTCACCTGAAGGAGGTCTTTTGGAGGATCAAGGATGCTGGTCTAACAGTCAATCCTGGTAAATGTTCTTTGGCAAAGCAAGAGACCCAGTACTTGGGCTACCTTCTGGGTGGTGGTGTCATTAAATCTGTAAAGGACAAAATGGAAGCAATTTGGGCAAGAGAGAGGCCAGAAACAAAGAGGCAGATACAATCCTTCCAAGGCCTTTTGGTTTGGTACCATCGTTTCATCAGAGACTTTTCAGCCAGAGCAGCCACTCTTTATGGTCATACAAGGTCCTCCAAAACAAAGATCATATGGAGAGAAGACCAAGAAATAGCATTTCAGGTTCTTAAGGAGGCACTCTGTCAATATCTGGTGTTGCAAAGTCCAGATTTTAGTCAGCCACTTACCGTTCAGACTCATGCATCCCATCAAGGGATTGGAGGAGTTCTTCTGCAGAGTGAGAAGTGACCAGTGATGTTTATCAGCAGGAAGTTATTTCCAAGGGAGACCAAGTAGCTGTGGAACTGGAGTGCTTGGCCATCAAGTGGACTATCGACAGCTTCAAGTATTAGCTGCTATGAATTGAGTTTGTACTGGAAACTGACCACAAGGCGCTCAAATGGTTGGAGATCATGAAGGACACAAATAGCCGTATTACCAGGTTTTGTTTTTTTTTGTCTCTTCAGCCCAATCTTTTCTCCATCCACTACTTGCCAGGGAAAAAGAGTGTTGTGGTGGACTTCCTGTCTCGCAGTGTGGATGGAGAACTGCCTGAAGTGGGGGAGGGGCTTGTGAAGGAGATGTGATGTCTGCTCTTCAGAATCAGAATCAGAATAAACTTTATTGCCAAGCATGTAAAAAAACACACGAGGAACTTGACTTGACATTGGTGCGCATGCGCGCGACACAACAACACGGCAGCCATAATAGGCGCCTCATCAAACAGAGATAGATAAGAAAGGGAGGGGAGGGGAGGGAACAACACACGGGGGGAGGAGAGAAAAAAACTTTATCAGAATACAGCTTTTAAATATTTAAGCAGATTATGATTACAATGAAAAAAAATCTCTCAATAGCACAGAGCAACAATCAACCACAAAAAACCAAAAGACCAAAAGTCAGAGAGAATCAGTGAATGGATGGGTGTAATTCAGTATTATGAATCAGTGTGTCCATGTATGTTGAATGCAGGTGGGTGTTTATCAGTTACTGGATGCAGCAAAATCTCTCCCAGCCGAGATGTTATGTCTTAGTGTCTGAAACTCGGAAGCATGTCCTTGAGGCATGGCAGATGGAAATTTCCTGAACCAGTCACATGTCAATGAGAGTTCAGATGCAGTCCCAGTATGTTTATGAAAGAGAAGCACAATCTTCTGTTTTGTCTTAAACCAGGAGGAAAATAGACAACAGGGCATCGAATTCAAGGTCTGATAGACACAGATCACTCAGAGCATAGAATTTTACATCTCCAGCAACCTGTGTTCATAATTTCCATACATAGGCTTTAAATCCATTCCTTGGAGGCACCAAAGATGACTCCAGATGTTTCCCTTCTAGAACATGGGTAAACATGTCCGATAGAGTCCATCCTTCTACAGTGCATGCAGATGGTAATTTCCATGTTATCTTTGCCGATAGTTAGTGCACTCCCCCGTCTAGTCGAATTGTTGAGAAGCAGCTATGCCGGGACCGCTTTTAATTAGCTCTTCCAGTTAATTTTTCGATACACCAGGAAAAACTCCAGAGCCAATCAGCAGAAAATCCTGTGATCCTAGCCAAACCAGGTAGATGTTTCCACATCCTCAGTCGAATCATGCAGACACATGCATTCCAATCCATGGGTCTCTCCATAGGGGCTCCCCCTGGCCCGAATTTATATAAAATGTTGTTAATTTTATTAAAGCCGCTCACCAAATCCATTTTTTTCGTTTGGTTCAAGATTCAGCCAGAAGACAGCGACGCAGACAAGACAGCAAGCTGGGATTCTCAGTTAGGGAGGGAAGGAGGGTAAAAGAGGGAGCAAAGAAAAAGGCATCTGTTCTCTCTGAAGGGCAGAAGCAGTCGGTAATTTATTTCTTTCAAGATTTGATTATGCTTCAGTTAATGTTAATCACAGAACCTAACTTAATGTATATTATTTAATATCATTAGTAGTATTTTCTGTTTACTTATGATGTTTTCTTTACTTTGACATCTACTAGCCGCCTTCTCTCCCAAGGTCACAACCTGGATGTTTTCATGAAGTGCACACATGGAATGCAGTCAATTACCTCTGGTCTCAATTGGTTTATTTGACTCTACCATTGTAGACAGAGAGGAGGGAGAAGATGATTTGTTTAGGTTTTGTTTAATTAGTTGATGGAGTATAACTGAGCATTTCTCAGTTAATAATTTATTTCTTTTGAAGTTTTATTTATATCATTAATACTATGATTTATTATTATAGGATTGTGATATATATTTTATAAATATATTGTAAATAGATTTGTTCCTTCACCCATGTTTTTAGGGATCCCATAGTAAATATAGAGTGGGTTGAATGGTGTTCTGTTGGTCTGTGAGGGCTGGAGTTACTGTTTTGTCTGGTGTGAGTTGCATTTAAATATCTCCAAGTTTGTTATTAAAAGAAAATAAGAGCTCTGCAAACTGTTGGCTGACCCTGTGCTCATTTTATCATGGTACACATTTCATACCAAGCTGTCTTTATCCTAGAGGAAGGTGTTTAAGTGTCAAAACCCTTACACTGACATTCCCTATACTTCTCCATCAACACTCTTAAAGCAAACACTGAATCTGTAGTACTCTTTCTTGGCATGAAATTGTACTGCTGCTAACTGATTGTCACCTCTCTTCTTAACCTGGTTTCAACAACTCTTTCCCATATCTTCATAGTGTGGCTGATCAACTTTATACCTCTGTAGTTACTACAGCTCTGAGCAACACCTTTATTCTTGAAAATTGGTACCAAAACACTTCTTCTCCACTCCTCAGGCATCCCATCACTCTCCAAGATTGTGTTAAACAATCTGGTTAAAAAGTCCACCGCCATCTCTCCTAATCATCTCTATATCTCCACAAATATGTCATCTTTACCAACCACCTTTCCCTTCTTCATCCTCTTGAAAGTTGCCCTCACTTCTGCCTTGTCAATCCTCGGGACTTCCTTGTTGACTGTTTCCTTCCTCCATCTTCTGTTCTCTCTCATTTTCTTTATTCATCAACTCTTCAAAGTAGTCCTTCTGTCGTGAATTGCCCTTTGGGGCAGAGAAGTCAGACCCATGCACTGAACTGTGAGTTTGTGAGGTTTATTGAAAATAACACAAGTCCAAACTGCTCAAACACAAAATACAAACAAGAGAGCAAACTTACTGATAAGGTTCACCAGACTGGGGACAGGGCTCTGGCGGAGCTGAAGAGAAACTCAGTCGAGACAATGGCAATGGGAAATGAAAGTACACTACCGTTCAAAAGTTTGGGGTCACTTAGAAATGTCCTTATTTTTGAAAGAAAAGCACTGTTTTTTTCAATGAAGATAACTGTAAACTAATCAGAAATACACTCTAATATCTAATATACATTGCTAATGTGGTAAATGACTATTCTAGCTGCAAATGTCTGGTTTTTGGTGCAATATCTACATAGGTGTATAGAGGCCCATTTCCAGCAACTATCACTCCAGTATTCTAATGGTACAATGTGTTTGCTCATTGCGTCAGAAGGCTAATGGATGATTAGAAAACCCTTGTGCAATCATGTTAGCGCAGCTGAAAACAGTTTAGCTGGTTAGAGAAGCTACAAAACTGACCTTCCTTTGAGCAGGTTGAGTATCTGGAAAAAAATATTATTTCAAATACAAATCATTATTTCTAACCTTGTCAATGTCTTGACTATATTTTCTATTCATTTTACAACTCATGGTGGTAAATAAGTGTGACTTTTCATGGAAAACACAAAATAATTGTCTGGGTGACCCCAAACTTTTGAACGGTAGTGTAACTGCCCTTAAATAAGATTAGACACAATTCACATAAGTACTGACAGATGTGGGTCCCATGATTGGGCAGAAGGAACCAATGATACATAATTGGAACAGCTGGGGGCATTGAGAGAGGAACAACCAGCTGACAGCTGACAGGGCTACGCCCACACGGAGCACAACCCAGGAAATGTTAGTGACAGCAGTCAACCACAACAATAAGGAATTTAAAGAATAAAATATCAACAAGTACAAACTGAGAAATAAATACCAATTAATACAGAATAAGAACATAACAAAACTAAGACATAAACAGGAAAATGAAAAACAGTGCAAGCATAACAAAACCCCAAAAAGCACAAAATACAACAAATACAGTGGGGCGAAAAGTATTTAGTCAGCCACCAATTGTGCAAGTTCTCCAACTTAAAAGATGAGAGAGGCCTCCAATTTTCATCATAGGTATACTTCAACTATGAGAGGCAAAATGAGAAAAAAAAAATCCAGAAAATCACATTGAAGGATTTTTAATGAATTAATTGGTAAATTTCTCAGTAAAATAAGTATTTGGTCACCTACAAACAAGCAAGATTTCTGGCTCTCACAGACCTGTAACTTCTTCTTTAAGAGGGTCCTCTGTCCTCCACTCATTACCTGTATTAATGGCACCTGTTTGAACTCGTTATCAGTATAAAAGACACCTGTCCACAACCTCAAACAGTTAGACTCCAAACTCCACTATGGCCAAGACCAAAGAGCTGTCAAAGAACACCAGAAACAAAATTGTAGACATGCACCAGGCTGGGAAGACTGAATCTGCAATAGGCAAGCAGCTTGGTGTGAAGAAATCAACTGTGGGAGCAATTATTAGAAAATGGAAGACATACAAGACCACTGATAATCTCCCTCGATCTGGGCTCCATGCAAGATCTCACCACGTGGGGTCAAAATGATCACGAGAACGGTGAGCAAAAATCCCAGAACCACACGGGGGGACCTACTGAATGACCTGCAGAGAGCTGGGACCAAAGTAACAAAGGCTACATCAGAAACACACTACGCCGCCAGGGACTCAAATCCTGCAGTGCCAGACAAGTCCCCCTGCTTAAGCCAGTACATGTCCAGGCCCGTCTGAAGTTTGCTAGAGAGCATTTGGATGATCCAGAAGAGGATTGGGAGAATGTCATATGGTCAGATGAAACCAAAATAGAACTTTTTGGTAAAAACTCAACTTGTCGTGTTTGGAGGAGAAAGAACACCATACCTACTGTGAAGCATGGGGGCGGAAACGTCATACTTTGGGGCTGTTTTTCTGCAAAGGGACCAAGACGACTGATCCGTGTAAAGGAAAGAATGAATGGGGCCGTGTATTGTGAGATTTTGAGTGAAAACCTCCTTCCATCAGCAAGGGCATTGAAGGTGAAACGTGTCTGGGTCTTTCAGCATGACAATGATCCCAAACACACCGCCCGGGCAACGAAGGAGTGGCTTCGTAAGAAGCATTTCAAGGTCCTGGAGTGGCCTAACCAGTCTCCAGATCTCAACCCCATAGAAAATCTTTGGAGGGAGTTGAAAGTCTGTGTTGCCCAGCGACAGCCCCAAAACATCACTGCTCTAGAGGAGCTCTGCATGGAGGAATGGGCCAAAATACCAGCAACAGTGTGTGAAAACCTTGTGAAAACTTACAGAAAACATTTGACCTCTGTCATTGCCAACAAAGGGTATATAACAAAGTATTGAGATGAACTTTTGTTATTGACCAAATACTTATTTTACCGAGGAATTTACCAATTAATTCATTAAAAATCCTTCAATGTGATTTTCTGGATTTTTTTTCTCATTTTGTCTCTCATAGTTGAGGTATAGCTATGATGAAAATTGGAGACCTCTCTCATCTTTTAAGTGGGAGAACTTGCACAATTGGTGGCTGACTAAATACTTTTTTAACCCACTGTATATAAATACAGAGAAAAAGCCATGAGACTGAGCAAGGCAGAAACCTCCTGTGTTCAGCTCATGACAGAGCCCCCCTCTCAAGGGGTGGACACCAGACACCCCAGGGTAACACAAACAGAAAAAGAAAGATCCCCCCCCCAAAAAAAAAATAGGAGCCCAACAATAACCCACCCCGGGTGGGTGGTGGGGGGAACAGGCTTGGAGGGAATGAAACAAAACCCCACTCAGGACCCACACCAGAGAAAACCCCAACCATCTAAGCCCCCCAGACCGAAGAGCTGGAAAGTTCAGGTGAGCGGCCAAAGTCCCACGCCCGGCAGATGGCATGATGGAAAGAGTCGGGTGGCCTATCAGAGAATGTGGGCCACCCAACCCTGCAACACAGTCTGTCGGTGGTCTGCCTGAGTATTTTAGCCACTTTAACAGAAAGGGTGGATCAGGAGGCGGCTGAACTAATTGTGGGCACACCAGAGTCGGGGAGCCTTGACGACGTCAGGCAGAGGAGAAGGTGCCACAATAACCTTGGGCAGAGGAGAAGGTACCACGGCAACCTCGGGCAGAGGAGGGAGAACCACAACGGCATCTAGCAGAGGAGGGGGAACCCCAACGGCATCAGAAAAAGGAAGGGAAACCACGATGGCATCAGGCAAAAGAAGGGGAACCACGACGGTGTCAGGCAGAGGAGGGGGAACCACGACATCCTCGGACTGGCCTGTAGCACCCTCGGTGGTCCCGGTCTGGGACATTGCAGCACCTGTGGTGGCTCCTGGCTGGAGCAGAGCTGCACCCATGGTGGCTCCGGGCTGGAGCGGAGCTGCACCCGCGGTTGCTCCAGGCTGGAGTGGAGCTGCACCCGTGGTGGTCCCGGACTGGGACATAGCTGTGCACCCGCAGTGGACCCAGAATGGGCCAAAGCTGCACCCTCAGTAGACCCAGACTGGGCCAGAGCTGCACCCATGGTGGCCGCTGGGCTGGAGCATAACACCCATGGCGGGCCCACAGTGGAGTGCAGCACCCAAGTTTGTTTCAGGCTGGGGCGCAGCACCCACAAAGGTCCCCAGCTAGGACACAGCACCCATGGAGACCCAGACTGAGGAGTAGCTGCACCCATGGAGGTCCCGGGCTGGGACGGAGCACTCGCAATAACCTCAGCAGGAGGGGGGAGCAGCTCCTACGGAGGTCCCGGGCTAGATGGAGCACCCGTGACAACCTCAGCCGAAGGAGCTGGACCCATGGGTTCTCGGACGGTGAGCTGGGACCCATGGAGACTTCTGGCAGAGTTGGACAATCCTCGGTGACCCTGGGGAAAAGCTCAGGCAAAAGAGGAAGAGAAACAGGGTAAGGGTTACCGGCGGCATTGGAGCCCAGCAAGGTGAGCTCAGGTGCAGCTGGCAGCTGCACCTGGCTCTCCCCACCAAGAGCCAGGCAAGATCTCTCCAAAATATAAACAACAATGACAAAGGAGAACACTTGCCTGATCTCAAGCTCCACCGCCGTCCAGGTCTCCGTCGATCCAGGCGATGGTTCTTCGGGCCCGGCTCTCTGGAGGTCCAACTCAGGCTCTGCTGCAGTGGCCCCTGCAGCAGGCATGGTGGAATGCAGTCCTGGGACCCCCCCCCCCCCCCCCCCCCAGCGATGTGACCCATGCAGGTGGCTCACCCGGCATGGCAACAGGAGGTCCATTTCCTGTAGGCGCTGGATCCGGCACAGCTGAAGCCTGGGGACACTCACTCATCGGCACAGGCTCCGGATCACAGGCAGCTCTCTCCCTCCATCAGAACCATGGCTGCAGAGCTCAAACCAGGTCCTCCAGGGCCGCAGGCTCCTCCATCACCCGGCGGCGCAACTCAGTAGTCGGTGGACACTCAGGGAGAACAGAAGGAGATACGGAGAGGGTAGGTGAGAAATAAATGGCTGCAGCAGGCGGTGAGGACTCAGGGACTGCAAACCATAAGCCTCACTACCAGGAATCAGGCAAGGCATGTCATCATAAAGTGTGGGAGAATGAAAAGACACTTGCCTGTGTTCCCGGGGTATGATGTCTTCTGCTGCAGCACATATAGAATCCACCCTCTTCGTGGCCTCAGTGGTGATGGGCCCCTCAATGGAACGTGGAGGAGCCGCCCCTGCAGACATGGTGATGGGGGGAGCTGGGAAAGAAATGATTGACCTCTCAGCAGTGGGAGGAATCGCTGAGGAAGAGGGAGAGGTAGCAGCAAAGGAGGAATTTGCTGGTGGAACAGCCAGAGAGGAAAAACCAGAAGAAAGAACTGCAGTGGGAGTTTTCAACCTCAGCGAAGGAAGGGCTGCTGACGAGGATGTGGAGGTGTTCCTCTGGCGATCTGGAGCTGGATGGTGATGTCATGGAGCTGGTGGAGCAGGAGCAGGAATGGGTGCACTGGAGGCGAAGCCGGGCGTCTTCCACAGAGCACGCTTCTGTGTTGGTGCCGAGATCGCTGGAGACGGCCCCCACGTCAGCCCAGGGAAGGATTATTGTAGCACGATGAGCGTGGCCAGCACGTCCGCGAACTGGGCATGCCTCTATAAACCTTGGTGTGCTTCGACAATGCCGGTCGCCACATCCACACTCTTTCAGATCTGTTTCGGGCTGCGAGAGGCGAGAGCTTCATCCACAAAACTCTGGACGAACTCAGCAGTCCACTGCTCCTCCACACTTGGACCCCCCACTGCTGAGCTTGCTTTGTTTATTGGAGGTCGGCGTGCTGGGGACATGATGAGCTCCACAGGAACATGTGAGTGACAAAACAAAAAACGGCCAAAAAATCCACAAACTCACAGCAGCTGGGTCTCTTACTGGCTGCTGTCTTCTGTCGTGAACTGCCCTTCGGGGCAGAGAGGTCAGACCCACACGCTGAACTGTGAGTTTGTGAGGTTTATTGAAAATAACACAGCATAAGTCCAAACTGTGCTCCAAACACAAAATACAAACAAGAGAGCAAACTTACTGATAAGGTTCACCAGAGCAGGGACAGGGCTCTGGCGGAGCTGAACAGAAACTCAGTCAAGACAGCGGCGATAGGAAATGAAAATAACTGCCCTTAAATAGGATTAGACACAATTCACATAAGTACTGACAGGTGTGGGTCCCATGAGTGGGCAGAAGGAAACAATGATACATAATTGGAACAGCTGGGGGCAATGAGAGAGGAGCAACCTGCTGACAGCTGACAGGGCTACGCCTACACGGAGCACAACCCAGGAAATGCCAGTGAAAGCTGTCAACCACAACAATAAGGAATTTAAAGAATAAAATATCAACAAGTACAAACTGAGAAATAAATACCAATTAATACAGAATAAGAGCAAAATAAAACTAAGACATAAACAGGAAAATGAAAAACAATGTAAGCATAACAAAACCCCAAAAAGCACAAAATACAACAAATATATACTGTAAATACAGAGAAAAAGCCATGAGACTGAGCAAGGCGGAAACCTCCTATGCTCAGCTCATGACACCTTCCACCTTCTCAACACACGCTCATCATTTGTTAGTACATTACCATTTCTGTCCTTAACCTTACACCAGTCATTTAAATACTCCCCTCCCTCAAAGCTGCACTTTGACATGACAGCTCTCACAAATGCATACAGTGGTGTGAAAAAGTGTTTGCCCCCATCCTGATTTCTCTTTTTATTGTATGTTTATCACACTTAAATGTATCAGATCATCAAACAAATGTATTTATTAGACAAAGATAACACAAGTAAATACAAAATGCAGTTTTTAAATGAAGGTGTTTGTTATTAAGGGAAAAGAAAATCCAAACCTACATGGCCCTGTGTGAAAAAGTGATTGCCCCCCCCACACACACACACGCACGTTTAAATATAAATTAAATGTGGTTTATCACATTTTTTGAAAGCTCAGTTCAATTTCTCTGGCCATGCCCAGGCCTGATTACTGCCACACGTTCTTAATTAAGAAATCACTTAAATAGGACCTGCCTGACAAAGTGAAGTAGACCAAAAGATCCTCAAAAGCTAGACATCATGCTGTGATCCAAAGAAATTCAGAAGCAAATGAGAAACAAAGTAATTGATATGCATCAGTCTGGAAAAGGTTAAAAGCCATTTCTAAAGCTTTGGGACTCCAGCGAACCACAGTGAGAGCCATTATCCACAAATGGCAAAAACATGGAACAGTGGTAAACCTTCCCAGGAGTGGCCGACTTACCAAAATTACCCCAAGAGCACAGCCATGACTCATCCAAGAGGTCACAAAAGACCCCCACAACAACATCCAAAGAACTGCAGGCTTTACTTGCCTCAGTTTAGGTCAGTGTTCATGACTCCACCATAAGAAAAAGACCGGGCAAAAATGGCCTGCACAGCACAGTTCCAAGATGAAAACCACTGCTGAGCAAAAAGGACATAAAGCCGCGTCTCAGTTTTGCCAGAAAAACATCTTGATGTTCTCCAAGAATTTTGGGAAAATACTCTGTGGACTGGTGAGACAACAGTTGAACTTTCTGGAAGGTGTGTCCCATTATATCTGGCGTAAAAGTAATACAGCATTTCAGAAAAGGAACATCATACCAGCAGTAAATTACGGTGGGGGTTGTGTGATGGTCTGGGGCTGTTTTGCTGCTTCAGGACCTGGAAGACTCGCTGTGGTAAATGGAACCATGAATTGTGCTGTCTACCAAAAAATCCTGAAGGAGAATGTCCGGCCATCTGTCCGTGACCTCAGGCTGAAGCGCACTTGGGTTGTGCAGCAGGATAATGATCCAAAACACACCAGCAAGTCCACCTCTGAATGGCTTAAGAAAAACAAAATGAAAACTTTGGAGTGGCCTAGTCAAAGCCCTGACCTGAATCCAATTGAGATTCTGTGGATGACCTTAAAAAGGTGGTTCATGCTCCAAAACCCTCCAATGTCCCTGAATTACAACAATTGTGCAAAGATGAATGTGCAAAAATTCCTCCACAGCGCTGTCAAAGACTCATCGCCAGTTATCTAAAACGCTTGATTGCAGTTGTTGCTGCTAAGGGTGGCCCAAGCAGTTATGTACTAGGTATGATAAGAGATAAGATAAGATAAGCCTTTATTAGTCCCACAATGGGGAAATTCCAGGATTGCAACAGCACAGGGATAGCAACACTCAGAGCAACAATCAGAAGGCAAGAAAGAAAAAAAAAAAACAAGAGCAGCAAGTATACATACACTACCGTTCAAAAGTTTGGGGTCACCCAGACAATTATTTTGTGTTTTCCATGAAAAGTCACACTTATTTACCACCATGAGTTGTAAAATGAATAGAAAATATAGTCAAGACATTGACAAGGTTAGAAATAATGATTTGTATTTGAAATAATATTTTTTTCCAGATACTCAACCTGCTCAAAGGAAGGTCAGTTTTATAGCTTCTCTAACCAGCTAAACTGTTTTCAGCTGCGCTAACATGATTGCACAAGGGTTTTCTAATTATCCATTAGCCTTCTGACGCAATGAGCAAACACATTGTACCATTAGAACACTGGAGTGATAGTTGCTGGAAATGGGCCTCTATACACCTATGTAGATATTGCACCAAAAACCAGACATTTGCAGCTAGAATAGTCATTTACCACATTAGCAATGTATATTAGATATTAGAGTGTATTTCTGATTAGTTTACAGTTATCTTCATTGAAAAAAACAGTGCTTTTCTTTCAAAAATAAGGACATTTCTAAGTGACCCCAAACTTTTGAACGGTAGTGTATGTACATATAAATATATAGCCACACAGTTCGGAGCATTGTAGCTAGATGAAATAAATATATGAATATATAAACACACAGTGCGGAGCATTGTAGCTAGATGGAATAAATATGTAGATATATAAACACACACAGTGCGGAGCATTGTAGCTAGATGGAATGAAACAGCATAACCTTATAAGGTATAGGGGGCAATCACTTTTTCACACAGGACCATGTAGGTTTGAATTTTTTTTTACCTTAATAATACCTTCTTCTTTCTAAAGCCCATCCAGGGACAAGAGTTGCAAATTAGCTAATAGCTATACACTCTTTGTGCAACACATTAGATTGATTGTCATTTGATTAATTGTCTATGTTTATTGCACTGTCCCTGTCAAATAAACAAATAAAATAAAAAAAAATAAAATAAACACCTTCATTTTAAAACTGCATTTTGTGTTTACTTGTTTTATCTTTGTCTAATATTTAAATTTGTTTGATCTGAAACATTTACAGTAAGTGTGACAAACATACAAAAAAATGAGAAATCAGGAAGGAGCAAACACTTTTTCACACCATTGTATGTGTTCATCACAGCCATTCCCGTCCTTTTCGAAAAATCCACAACCATCTGTCCTCCCACATTTCTCTCCTTAAGACCATACCTACCCAGGACCTCATCATCAGCTCTGTTCCCTTCACCTACATGCCCATTAAAGTCCACTCCAATCACCACTCTCTCCCACCGTGAACACTCTCTACCACTTCAACCAACTTACTACAGAATTCCACTTTCTCTTCTACCTGACGTCCAACTTGTGGGGCGTACACACTGACAATGTACAACATCACACCTTTGAGTTCTAGCTTCAAACTCATGATTCTGTGTGACTCCCTCTTTACCTCTTGAACACTCTTAATAATAATAATAATAATAATAATAATAGTAATAATAATAATAATAATAATACTACCAACTATGTGGAAATTACTCACTGGTCTGATTTCAGAGGCAATCTATTAACATCTTGATGAGAATGAGTTACTGCCTTGGGAACAGTCGGTCACGGGAGGCAAGAGCGCGCCCCCTCCTTCCCATTCATCTCTCCTCAGGTCATCAACACACCTGAGTGAGAGGACACACCTGCGCCCACTCATCAGCCAGCGTTCATAAGGAAGCACTCTTCAGTGATTTAACACTGGCTCGTCTGGATATACTGCCTGTGCAAAGATAAGCAAATATTTGTTTCACACGGGTGAAGTTGTTATTAACCTGTGTACTTTCTTCTCTCTTAAGGTTTCTGCCATCGTGCGGGTGTGTCTCCGGGACTGCGCGCGCTCTCCTACCACATCATCGTTCATCAATGGCATTCAACCACCACCCGGTCAGGCACCACTAGCTCACTCCCCTCACCCTGCTGGTTCGTCTATTCCCCGTTGGGGCTCTGCCGGTTCTCCCTTGGAGGCTCATGTAAGTGGTAATGTGGCCAGCCCATTTTCCCTTACTCGATTCCTCCATTCACGGCTCTCTTCTTCTCTCCACAGGCTGTTTCCTCTGGCAAGTGACTGTTTCAGTAGCTGTGCAGTGATTTTGGCATTTAATAATAAAAATATCAAACGTGTGTTGTTGTTAGATTGTTCCTTCTTGCTCCTGCATCGCACACGTGAGCTGATTGCTAATAACAATCATGACAGAACGAGCAAGCCCTGACCTCGGCTCAGCAGGTGCAGCAGCATTGGGACAGTCAGCTCTGGATCGCTTAGAAGCGACCGAGCATCAAATTCCCATGATGTCCCAGCGGCTGCAGACAATGAAGCAGCAATTGGGCACCGTCATGCAACATTTGGCCAATGCGGCTTCGCCGGCTCCTCGTCCTCTGCCTGCTCCTGTTGTTCAACCTCCGCTACCGTGTGCATGCGAAGGAGCGACGGTCCTCCTCTCGCCCGTCTGCCGAGCGGGTGCCCATCGCGGTGACTGACACTGGTGGTGCTGGTCTTCATCCCGAGCCGATGAAGCTCAGTCAGTATCAGTTAACTGACGATGAGTGCCGGCAAAGGAGGTGGGCTAGCGCGTGCTCATACTGTGGTTCAGTGAAGCACAGTCAGGACGAGTGCCACCAGTGGCCAAAAGACACAGCCCGTCAGTAACCGTGGGGGGTCTGGCGGGCAGGATCAAGTTAACTCCCCCCTGTAATTTCTCTATTTCGGCCCTCGTGCAATTGCCAAGAGGATCAAGAGGAGGACAATGGCGCTAGAGGATTCAGGGGCAGAGGGCAATTTCGTGCTGGCCCGGTTCATTTGGGACATGGGTATTCCCACACTCAAGTTGCCCCAACACCAAAGAATAACCACCATATCTGGCCGGGAGGTTGCGGTAGTCACTGAACACACGGCGCAGATCGCCATCCTTCTTTCCGGGAATCATCGGGAGGAACTCACATTCCTAGTTCTCCCAATTTCATCTTCCCTGATGATCCTAGGTTATCCTTGGCTCCAGAAGCATAACCCCATCATTAACTGGGGGCAAAATTCCATCTCCTTCTGGAGTCCATTCTGTTTGGCTAACTGTTTACGTTCAGCTGAGTGTTCACCGTCTCTCCCTGCCTCTCTCCCTCCGGTTGAGCCGCTGGACATCAGCCTCACTCCCCGAGCATACAACGATCTGGGGGAGGTCTTCAGCAAGTCAAGAGTGCTGTTGCTTCCACCTCATCGCTCTTATGACTGTGCTGTGGACCTCATCTGGGAGGCGAGGCTGCCATCCAGCCAACTCTACAGTATTTCTCGTCCAGAGGGGGAGACAATGGAGAAGTACATAAAGGAATCGCTGAACGCTGGCCTTATTTGGCCATCTTCGGCTCCTCTCGGGGACGGGTTCTTCTTCGTGGAGAAGAAGGATGGCTCACTGGGCCAGTATATCGACTACCAGGAGCTCAACACTATTACAGTCAAGGACAAATATCCCCTGCCCTTGATTAATACCGCTTTTGAACTCCTTCAGCACTCACAGGTATTCACCAAATTAGACTTGCGCAATGCCTACCATCTTAATCACATTTGTGAGGGGACGAGTGGAAGAAGGCGTTTAAAACCCACCAGGGGCAGTTTGAATATTTGGTGATGCCATTTGGGCTCACCAACACCCCCACTGTTTTCCAACGGTTAATTAACAACGTCCTCCGCAATACGCTGCATCAATTTGTGTTCATCTATTTGGATATTTTGATTTTCTCCTGCTCGCCAGAGGAACATGAAGTCAGTGTGAGAGCTGTTCTACAACAGCTCCTGGAGAACCAGCTCTACGTTAAGGCCGAGAAGTGTGAGTTCGCCACCAATTCCACCACCTTCTTGGGCTTCATTATTAAAGCAGATATCGGGATCATCTCAACAACAAAACTTCAACCCAGATTGACATGAGCCATATTCCTTTTTCCATCTGCTGAATGACTTGGCCAAAATTTGGAAATAATTCAAAATCTGACCAGATGCAGAATTAAAGAGGATTAATATTGTCTTTTTCATTAAAATAACGTTTTTACTTTCTTAAAATAATTCAGAAGTTAAGCCCATTGGCTCAAAAGCAAAGGGCGTGGCTCAGCTGTAGTGTGGCCGACTACTAATCGGAGGGTCAGTGGTTCAATTCCCGCTCTGTATGCAGTCTGCCTGTTGAAGTGTCCTTGAGCAAGACACTGAATGCCCAGTTGATCCTGGTGGTTCATGCCAGTGCCTTGCATGGCAGCTCTTCCGCCATCAGTGTGTGATTGTGTGCGTGAATGGGTGAATAGCAGAATCTGTAAAAAGCTTTGGTCATCCAGAGATGAGCGCTATATAAGTGAATGCCATTTACCATTTGAACACCACCACTTGTAAGTGGAAATCCTCTGGGGTTGAGGAGGGCTGTGCCTTACCACTGGGGGAGGTAATTTCTCCCCCTGTTGTACTATTTGCCCACTGCCCTGCTCCATCCCCATTGCTGCTGAAGTCAGAATTCTCCTCTTCACTTCCATACAGGGTCTGTTCCTCCTCAGCCTTTACAAATCTGCCTTTATAGCACTGTAATTTTTCCAACCAAGGCCCATGACCTGATTAATGGAACACAGCATCGACTTTTGAATCTGTTAATTCCACCTCATTGCCAATTTCATGGCCCAGCATTTTCACAGTTGGGTCATAAGCAGAGGAGGAACTGTGCAGGGCTAAAATTTCAATGCTCCCCTCATACAGCCAGTCCAAAACTTTAATCCAATGCTCTAACCATTCACCAACCGCCTTTTTACTGATGAGAGGTTTTGGACTGGCTACAACCGCCATCCTTTCCCCCCAATAAAGCACAGCTCTGTAGTGGATTTCTTGCTTCTTAATGTCCTCATCTACCTATTTTACTAACACCTTAGGGCAAACTGACCACCATCCTGGTAGGCAAGTCTAAACTCTCATTTAATTTCTTCAGACCAAGTTTGATAGCCATCTCCATGTAGCAGCACTCTCAGTAGAAATTTTGGGCCCACTGGTGTCGAATGCCCACTCTCTTTGAAATCCAACATTCCAGTAATCCTGTAGCTCCAACCTCAGGAAGTCTTGAGGCTCCCCTCGTCAATCTCCTGTGGATCCAGCGGACTTACCCGCACATGTGCTGGTGTCCATTGTCAAATTGTCCATTGCACTCATTGGCTCCTGTGGTGTTAAGTGCCTTTCTCCCAAAGCCTCCCTTAGCGCCACAGGATAGGGATGACAGTTAGGCTTCTTTAAGTCACTCACAAAGTCTTGTAGTGTGGCATGCTGTCTCCCCTGCTTGATGCTCCCAACAATCCGCAGGGCAAAAGCAGCCAGCTTTGTCACTGGGCACTTCCCTTAATTGGGCTTTGTCAGGTACCCCACCCACCTGTGCCTTCTCTGGGTCTGCTCGTCAACCCAGCAGTCACTCCAGGTCACTGGTCCCGCCTCAGTGTGGCTTGGCAATCCATGCTTTTGGTGCCACTTTGTCCCAGGCCTACCTCTGTACAGAGGTCAGCCACCAGCTCTCAGATGAAAGACTAATGCTACAGTCTCCATTACTTCCCTGGGAGAATTCTGGGCAGAGGTGATTAATATCACCTATTCAGTTTTTATTCAGTATGCTGAAACCCAGTTATAGCGATAGAAAAACATGCTTTATTTTCCAAGAAGCAGCTGGTCAGGCTAGTTTCCTACTGTCGGAAGGCCCGTGCTTCAGCTTGGGGTGTGAAAGAGGAAGGGTACATCACTAATACAGCGACTGCCATCTGTTAGAGGCTGCTGACCAGTGTTGCCAGGTGTACGATAATAATCGTATTTGTATGATAATTTTGCCCTCTGTACGATGTACAATCAATAATTTCAAAAATTCCATAATGTACGATAATTTGGCCCCTTCATTAAGTAGCTAAGTTAATACATTAGCAAACAGCCAACATACAGATCCTGCGCAAAGTGTGCATACACGTGACGCTTGTTTTTATGCATCGTCCCACGTGCGCGGGCTGTGTGGAAGGAGACAGAAGATTTGGTGGCAGAAGCAGAGAGGCTACCATGGATGGAGGCTACTGATGGGATCCACAGTTCACTGAAACATACTGAGTTAAGCTAAAAAGATTTGTGAGAAATGATGGATTGAGCCGTCGCCAATGACGGATCTCCCATCTTCTGGCTGCATTAAATTGTAAGGGGGTGCTTGTGACGGCGATGACTGATGAGGCCGATGCGTGAAGCACATGGCATATCGCAATCGGGACAGATGTACATAATTGGCTGAGTGGATGACACCGACTGCTGTAGACGTCTCTGTTGCTCGGCGGCACCGTGATGTGCTTTATGGGGGGCATCCAAAAGGGCAGTTCTCTCTCTCTCGAAGAGGTCAACACCTTCATGGCAGATCTTTCGCCAAGGGGGACGGTTCTTGGCCTGCACTTCCTATGTCATAGGATCAATCCCACATGACTTGAGTGAAGCTTTGAGCACATCTTTATACCACTTCCACTGACTGCCCCGTGACCTCCGCCCTTCGTCCAACTGGCCAAATAACAGGATTTTAGGAATGCGCTGATCTGTCATCCGAACAACGTGGCCGGTCCAGCGCAACTGGGAACGTATGATGAATGAATCAATGCCGGTGATATTGCACCTGCGGAGGACTTTTGTACTGGCAACTTTGTCTTGCAACGTGATTCCACACAGCTTCCTTAAACACCACATGTGAAACTGTTCAAGTTTCTTCATATGGGGGCGATAGGTTGTCCACGACTCGCACCCATAGAGAAGTGTAGATAGAACAACGGTGCAATAGACCTTGATCTTGGTGCTTAGATGAATGCCACGCTTCGACCATAGACGATGCTGTAGGCGTCCATAGGATGCGCTAGCCTTGCTGATGCGGTGGGTAACTTCATCATCAATCTTAGCGTTCTGCGAGATGGTGCCCCCCAGGTAGCAGAACTTGTCAACTGCCTTGAGGGGTTCGCCACCGATGGTAATAACAGGATTACCATCGGTAATCCTGAAGCATACCAGGACGAGGTTGATGTAAAACCTCTGTCTTCTTGATACTTATACTGAGTCCATAACGATTTGTTGCTCTAGCAAAACGGTCACTGATGAACTGTGCGTCTTGAAGAGTGTGAGCGATGAGTGAGCATTCATTGGCATAGAGAAGCTCTCGCAGCATCATGCATGACGTCTTTGTTTTAGCCTTTAAACGTTGCAAGTTGGATACATTGCCGTCAGTGCAAAACTGGATCCATACACCACTGTCGCAGTCCTTGTAGGCATCAAGGAACATTGCAGCGAAGATGATACTAAATAGCAGTGGGGCCATAACGCACCCCTGCTTAGTGCCATTGATGATAGGGAATGGATTGGAGATTAAACCACTCTCAACCACCCACCTGACCATGCCATCGTGGAATGAGCGGATGACATTGATGATCTTAGGAGGGCACCCGACCATGGCAAGCAGCTTCCACAGGCCCTCCTTCCCAACAGAATTGAAGGCCTTAGTCAGGTCTACGAACACTATGAACAAATCACAGTTTTGCTCTCGGCACTTCTCTTGTATTTGCCTGGCTGCAAACATCATGTCAATGGTGCCTCGTCCTGCTCAAACGCCGCACTGACTCTCGGGAATGATGTTGTCAACAACATAGTGATTGAGGCGGTTTATGATCACACGTGCTAGAATCTTACCACTGATAGCGAGGAGCAATACTCTTCTGTGGTTATCGCAGCAGTGGCGGTTTCCTTTATGCTTATACAAGTGAACAATCATTGCATCCTTGAAGTCTTGTGGAACCGCCTCCTGCTCCCATATGGTGGCAAATAACTGGGTGAGACAGGCGACAATGATGTTACCGCCACACTTATAGATCTCCAGCGGGATACCATCTCCACCAGCTGCCTTACCACTAGACGTCTGTTTGATGGCACCTTTAATCTCAGTAACCGTCAGTAGGACATTCAGCTCCTCCATGATAGGTCTCTGAGGAAGCTGTGTGATGGCTTCATCAGAGATCACAGATTGTGCAAGTCAGGACACCATTAAAGTGTTCTACCCAATGCTCCAGGATGATAGCCAGCTCCCTTATGAGCGTCTAACCGTCTGAAGAGTGCATTGGCATACTGCCTTGTGATGTCAGACCTTAGACCGCCTTCAGGCCATCGTAGAATGCTTTCACGTCATTCTTGTCAGCACCTTCTGAAGGTCCTCAGCTCTAGCAATCCACCACTGGTCCATCATACTACGCAGCGAAACCTGCCGGACATGTTGGTAGGTGTCCTTCTTTGCAATCGAGCTCTTATCATTCACATACTCAAGATGGGCAAGGTGAAGACGGTCCAGCAATTGGATGGCTGCTACTTCATTTTCATCGAACCAATCCCGATGCTTGCGTTTGGTGAAGCCAAGCACTTCCTCCGCCACTTCATAGATATTATCACGAAGTAACGTCCAATGGCTGTCAACAGTCTCAAAAAGGGCAATGTCAAAGTCAGTAAGTTTCGTGACAAGTTGCTGTTTCAGTTGGGTCCTTGAATCCAGTGAGCCGAGCTTGGCCACATTGAGCTTCTTCACAGGTGTCTTCCTACGCCGTGGGGGCTTAAAGGAGAACATGACTCTCGACCGCAACAATCGGTGGTCTGAGAGACATGTTGTTCCCCTCATTGCTCTGGTAAGGCTGGTAAGGTGCACATCCTTGATGTCCCGCTGTCGTGTAATGACAAAGTCAATCTGATGCCAATGGCCTGAACGCGGGTGCATCCATGTGGATTTCAGTTTGTTTGCCTGTTGGAAGAACGTGTTGGTAATAAATAATTGATGCTGGGCGCACAAGGAGAGGAGCAAGGTGCCTTTGGAATTCTCCTTTCCAACACCATGGTGGCCAATAACATTCTCCCAGGCGGTCCATGAGGCTCCTACGCAAGCGTTGAAAGGACCACCAACTTGTCAGTATGAGGAGTGGCTTGAATAACACGGTCTAGTTCCTCATAGAACCGTTCCTTGCTCTCGTCTGTGTGTGTCATAGTTGGTGCATATGCACTAATGCATGTTATGTACCCTGTATCAAGCTTCAGATGGAGCACCATAAGTCAATCACTGACCCCATGTGGTAGAGAGTCAAGCAGGTTGACATAACATGTCTTGATGGCAAAGCCGACTCCTGAATGTCATGCCTCATCAATTGGGCACCCACTGCAATAGAACGTGTAGCCAGACCCATGCTCTGTGATCTCCCTCGAGTCAGGCAACCGAGTCTCACTAAGGGCAGCTATTGCGATGTCGTAGCGGAATAATTCTTGTGCAACAATGTCTGTCCAATGTCGCAGGCTGTTGTCACTGTCTTGGAGGGTACGGACATTGCAAGCGGCTATGTTTATTGTGTTTTTCACTTTATTCATTTCTTTCATTTTTCGACCGCAGACGTGGATGACCAGCCCGCCGCAGCTAGCGAGCAAGCCAGAAATGAAGCAAGCTTTCTTTAGGGGTCCTTTTCTCCCCCTCTCTCCATCTGGAGAAGGCAGTGCTACCCTAAAAAGGGCTGCCTTGTCATCCGGGCAGGATACAAACTGGGTCATTGCTCTGGGTGGGCACCAGAGCAACCATCACACCCGGACCACCATGCGTGGGGAGACGTGACTAGAGGCTCCCAGAAGCATCCTCTTCCTGCCCTTGTCGCCACCTCATTCCTCACCACAGGACTTCTATGCATGTGATAATGATACTGATGGTAAGAAAAGCAGCAGCCAGAAGAAGACACCTGCACCTGGTGATTATGGTGGCGGTGGGGTGTACAAGCCCAAGGCCACCCTCTCTTCCTGACACCCAGCTTTGGTGTAGGGGTGGAAAACGCAACGTGCAGCCACTGGGGCAGGCGCAGCAACTGACCAGGGTCCTCATTCCAAGGACTGCCCTCACAGCTGTTGCAAAAGCTGATCATTTAACCCATGACTTGGGGGTACAAGAGGGGGAGGACAGATGTTCCTCCATTCCCCAGCAAGGTCCCCTATACTGGGTACCCGCACGTAGTTTAGCCGGCGAGGCGACACCGTTGCCCGGGTTGTGGCCGCTACTGTACCCATGGCAGCTACAAGGAGCCATACGTACAAGCTGGTGTGCGTGTGGAGGCCAGGGTATTCGAACCACCCGAAGGGACGGGGCGCCTGTCCTCCTACCAAGGTACTACCCCTCCACCACAACCCCCCGACAACCCTGTGAGAAATAGTGGTGTACCACTATGTGAGAAATAGTGGTACACCAAATCACTCAGTGCTGTACAGGAGCTTCAACTGTCGATCGTGAGAGTCACCTGAATGGAGCGGGTGGGGCTCGTTTGCTGCTCAGGTGGGTGATTCAGATGGTGATCCCTGGCTTTCACTACAGTTCTGGTGACTGATTCAGTACAGTCCATTCACAAATAAAAACTAGTACACTTGATCGAATCGTTCGCGTACGTTACAGCACTATTGCAGGCACGGCAGACTCAACAAGTAAGCAACATCACCAGCAGGTTAAGAAAGGAATTGGGGGGGGGGGACAGACCCTCGTTTTACTGGGTGGTTCAAAGCTGTTGTTGGCATTAGCACTAAAGCTTTCTGTTGCTGCTGCAATGTGCAAATGTTTGTGCAAAAATGTCACTGGATTGTGGTTCTCAATAAAACAGTGTAATAAGTTTCTGCTTCATTTATCAGAGGCATTTTAGTAGTAGTTTAGGCAGATTGATTGATGTTTATTCCTAATATATAAACAGATTACTTCTCAAAATATTTATGAGGCAAGACCTTGATAAATGATGATTCAACAGAAGCCATATAGAAGATAGTTAAGTATGACTGATATTCTGGGCTGTTCAGTGCAGGCCAGGGGCTTATCCTGTACTCCACACAGGTAGAGGCACTGGTCTGCAAGAAGCACTTTTTTTTTTTTTCAGTCGATCTGTTAGATTAGCCATCCATCCATCTTCTGACGCTTAATACTTTTTGGTCACGGGGTGGGGGCTGGAGGCTGGAGCCTATCCCAGCATCTTTGGGTGACAGGCAGGGTCCAGGACAGATTGCCAGTCCATCGCAGGGCCTCTTAGATATTTAAAGGTAAAGCTGCATTACAGGCTATAATATGCATGATCTGTGATAATGTGTTACTGAAACAGATGGTCCCGAGACACATCAGAATGAAAACCGGGTGTGTACGATAATTTTCCTCAAAATATGATAATTTTAAGCCACTGGTTCAATACTTCAACATTTCCCATCTAGCAACACTGCTGCTGACCCAAAACCACTTCCCCTTAGTGACTCAGAAGAGCGCTTACCAAACAATCATTTGATTTAAAATTTGATTCCACTGCCTTGGAGTAGAATATGGTCATAAACCCATCATAATTTATGTCCTTGGTATTGTAGCAGATTCCCCAGTCTATTTTTAGAAATCCTTTATGTTAACCCTTTGAGTGTGAGAATTTGCGTGCCCCTAGTGGCAGAGCGCGGCACTGCGCCTGCCTTCTCACTCTGACATGATTGCCTGCATTGGGAATTTGTACTGATTGTACTGATTTGTCAGTTTCAAAAGGTGGCAGACATCTGTTGGAGGACTCAGTGGATGACACCAAAGAGGAAGAACTCCTCATTTCCTTTTCCTGTTTGTAGCAGTTAGCCCAGAAAGCTACTATGGCCACGATCGTCACTGTGACTTTTTTGGCTTTGTACGCAGAAAATAGCCATGGGATACAAGCGAAATTTATATGGGATAATCATAAGACTTTGTAGATGTGATAGAGATTTTAAATTACTGGCAGAACGCAAAATATTGACCACGATGGGTGAAAACGCAGAGGCCTCGCCACCCAGCCTCCCTTTGTCAAAAGTAAGTGAGAAATTTCTTTTTTTTTTAAATGTACTGATTTCTTGTTCATATGCTTTGAAGATAAGATGATGAGGTACCTCTGCACAAAAAACAGTGTCAAAAGACTGAACCATTTTTTGTGGAAATATGTCCAAAGTCCAGTTTTGACTGAGTTATGGAATTTAAAGAGGTGCTTCGATATTATGCAAATTAGATGTGTAAATTCATTCCTGTCTGAAACTTTGGATCATATTTTACATCTTTCTAATTGACAGTAAGCCATTATCTCTTACCACTTTCAAGTTATAGCCTTGGAAATCTGAAGTATTTTATTAAGAAAAATATTTACCACTTTTGACCACTAGGGGTTATGTCGCAGTTTGGCAACATACACACTCATAGGGTTAAGAACAATCTGGGGCTTTGTATGTCTGTTTTAATGGCGTTTTCTAGCTTTCTTGTAAGCATTACTGTTATGTCTGGAAAGCAGAGGAAGGAGTTGAACCAAACACAAACTTTATTATAAAACACACAAGGTGGTACAAATGCGTATCAATATGGCTATAGGCTAACACTAGATTAATTCTTAAAGGATTAAAATTTGATTACATGATCTACCTCTCCTGTGGCTTGTGTCGCAGATCCACACCTGTCACGTGATAGGTCTGAAAGTATGAAAAAAACCCCAAATAAATCCAGATGTACCAAGCATTTCACATCACTAGATGGTAGACACATATAGCTTACTGGTCTGCACTGGAGGACACAGTTCTGCCCACCAGAACTTCTTCGAATAAGATATCACTTCCGGGGGCGCAGAAGAAGAGACGGATAAACAATTGTGCAACATATATCTCAACAGGGAGGAAGCAGTTGCTCCAAATTTTGTCAACTATGATTCTAAAAGGGATTATTTAGCTTCTGAAGGGAAATATTTACCTTCTGTGACAGCACAGATGGACCGGAGCATGTACACCTTTCGTCCGCCATTGACAAAGCTGCATGTGATGGAGAGGACAATACTGCCAGTTCGGTGGCATTATCTAACCGAAATCGAGGTGGAATAAATCAAAAGATAAATGGGATTGTTTCTGGATGTGAGAGAGAAAGCAAAAATTACCGACCGGACACAAAATAAAGACCGGGGACGAGCACATGGAAACATGGCGACACATGGCAAGCAGTAGGTCTGATGTTTTTATAAGTTTGTTTACATTCTACTGATTTTCTGGTTCATATATTTTGATGAGAAGATGAAAAAACCAAAAACAAAGGCAAACAAAGCCATCCTTTGTGTATATATGTCCAAAGTTCACCTTGACCAAAAGTTATGTAATCTGATAACTGTCACATTATGCAAATTAGATGTGTAAATTCACTCCTATCATAAACTTTGGATCATATTCTACATTTTTCTCATTTACAGTAAGCCATTATCTCTTACCACTTTGGAGTTACAGCCTTTGGAATTTGTAATATCCAAACTGAATATTTTCTTGAAAAAAATCTTCACCACCAGAGGGTGCATGCAGATGGTGCGGATCTGCGACAGGAATCCTCAAGCGGTTAATATAGGCTGTTTCTATGACAGGGGTGGCGTGCCAAAAGACCCTGGCTCCCGCCAACTACACAGTCTGTTGTAAGCTGTGGTTTCACAACATTCAACCCCCCCCCCCCCCCCGGGAAAGCCATAAAAACACTAAACATTTAAATTCACAGCACCTTTTACATTCACAACAGCTCTCTTTTTTTTCTATTACACTCACAACAGCAGCTTTTGTTTTTATATTGTAACATTGCAAAGAAATAGAAATAGAACCTGGGCCACCGGGTAGTCTGCCGGTTAACCCTGCTTGACTGGGTAGGTTATTGTGCCACCGTGAACCAGATGTACTTCTGTCTAAACATGTCAAAACCGTCACTATTGACAGTTCAACTTCAGAGCCTCAGTCGAGCCCGCGGTGGGCATGCAGCTGGAGGTACCAGCTGCAGCGGACCTGGGTGCCATCTCACCAAAGCCACTGCTTGTCAGCAACATCCAAGCCCAGGTCCTATACCAGCTGGATCAGCTCCAGCACTGCATCTTTATCCAAGGCAGCTGCTCTTACCTTCCACAGATGGCTGATGTGCCATCTCGAACCATCGGCCATCTGGACAGTGGCCGGCATCTTTCATGCAGCGATTCTCATCTGCCGTGATGGGAACGTTTGTCAGTCCAGGCAGTCGGATTGTTGGACCGGAATGCAATCAAGCAGTACATGCAACAATTGGTTTGGCTACACTCGGTGCTGCTGCTCTCTCGTCTCTGATGTTGGTTGCTGCTGTGGCGGCACACCATCTGTGCCAGCGGCAGAACATGCCCTCGGTCGTCGTTGTTCTGCTGGGTCCTGCCAGGCCAAGAACTCTCCATCCTGCTGTGCTGCAATGGCTCCCTGAGACTGATACTCAGCGAGGATGCTGGATGAGTACGGCTTTTTCTCTCCCTCACATGCTGCTGGTTGAGGTCGCGGTGATGTGTCGCTGTCGTTGGTGATGGGGATGTGCACCAGGCTGTCTTCAGTCACCGGGGTCCCACTTCTCCATGAACTCCCCCTCCTCCGGATCCATTGCGGCTGCTTGAAGCTCATGCTGGGCGAGGATCGGGGGTGAGTCCAGTTTGTGTTCATTCACCACGCTGTTCTCTCTCTCTCTGCTCTGTGTTTATTATCATTGCTACAGTATGTTCTCTCTCTGTCTACTCTATGTTGTTCGGCTGTATTCACATCAGTGAAATCATACTCTTCCTCCTGTGATGAGGCTGCAGCTCGAGGACGCTTGTGCTTCGCAGGGACCAGCTGCGGGTCCCACATGGCTGTGGACTGGAGTTCCTTAGTGGTGGCTCTCGCTATGCTGGGTTCTGTTCACCATGGTGTGCAGTTTGCGAGCACTCATGCTGCACAGGGACGGGTTCCGGGCCCACATGGCTTTAGACTGGGATTCCTGTGTTGGATTTAGTACCCGCATAGTTGCGGTCTTAGGCTCCTGCTGCTGCTCCGGTTCTGCCGGACTCGGTTCGGTGTGTGGTGCGAGGCAGGGAGCGACCACATCCACGTCCGAGTGTAATGGATCCGAACTGCCATTATCCAAACTGAGTTCACCGCTGGGTTGTTGCACCGTGGTGCCCTGCTGTCCCACTGTGTTTCCCTTGGGGCCCTCCCGAGTAGGTGTGGGGTCGGCGGGCTCAACCACCGGGGCAGCCATCTGTAGCAGCGGAGCCACCTGGTGCGTCATTTCCAGCTGGGATGCCAACTCCATTGCCTCCATCTCCGAAAAGTACTGCACCATCTTCAACAGCCCCTGCTGTAGCTCTTTCACCATGTCTACCACTGTCTGGTCGTCCGATCCCGCCCTCAGCATGGCCCATATCACCAAATTCATGGCAAACCGCTTCAGCTGTGACTGTATCAGCCTATCCTCCATGTGCCAAAAGTCACACGTGCTAGCCAAACAGCGAAGGGTGTCTATGTATTGTATGGGCGACTCGTCCTCTTCCTGTTGGCGCTAGTAAAACATGGACGTCTGGGCCACCACGTCCAATGGAACAGCGAATTGTACAGTCAACAACCTTATGCAGTGGTTATACGTGTCTGACTGTCCCGCAAGATTGAATATCCGGAACCCCTCGGCACCCAGGGCCTTGAGCAGGATTGCTTTCCTCCTCTGCTCTCCGTATCTGCCCAGGCCTGTAGCATCCGTGCAACTGCCAGCCACTCAAACCAATGAAACCAAGGAATGGGTGGTTCACCTGGGGTGCCAAGGAATTGCGGTGGTAGCTTCAGACGTGCTTTCATTTTCGGGTTGTAAGGGCTTTTCCTTGGAAGGACAATTTTTCTCCTCGTTGCCATTTGTTATTTCTGGAAATAAGAGAGCAGAGGCAAGAGTTGAACTGAAAACAAACATTATTATGGGATGCTGGATGACGTTGGCTTTTTCTATCCTTCACCTGGTGCTGGTTGAGGTCACAGTGATGTGTTGCTGTTGTCAGTGATGGGACGTGCACCGGGCTATCCTCGGTCACCAGGAAACCCTTCTCCATGAACTCCCCCTCCTGCGGCTCCACAGCAGCTGCTTGAAGCGCATGCTGAGTGAGGATTGGTGATGAGTCCGGTTTGTGTTTTCTCACCACACTGTGCTCTCTCTCTCTCTCTGCTATGCTTATTCTCAGTTCTCAGTTCTATCGCTGCGCTGGGACCACTCTCTGTGCTGTGTTCTTCGGCTGTACCCCCGTCTCTGAAATCATACTCTCCCTCCTGTGATCAGGCTGCAGCTCGAGGACGCTCGTGCTGCAGCGTCCTGACTCTTTGTCAGCCTGGCTATAGTGTTGAAAAGAAACCTGGGGTTATTCTTATTCACTTCTATTAATGCAGAATAATAACTTGTTCTAGCTTTTCTAAGAGATTTTTTTTATAAATTAAGAGATGATTTCTCCACGCTAAATAGAATTCATCTAAATTAGAAGAACGCCATTTCCTTTCCAACTGACGAGTCTTCAGTTTTAAGTGACGAGTTTCTGTGTTAAACCAAGGGGTTAGAAATCTTATTATGATATTACAATTATGATAGTTTAGATAACCAGAGGGAGTTGATTCATTCAAACCAACATAGTCATCTTGCCCTAGCCAAGTCTCTGTGAGGGATAATAAATCAATCTGATGATCAATTAATAGATCATGGACTAAAAGAGACTTGCGAGTTAGAGACCTAATATTTAATAAACCACATTTAATTTTTAAATTATGATGAGGAACAGAGGTCAAATCATTAAATTTAGAGACTTGAGGTTTGATCTGAATTTTACCAACATTTTGTTTAATCACTTTGGGATGTTTATGCATCGTATTTTTATTAACTTTTTTATTAACTTTGGGGGGAGCAGACAAGGGTTCTCTAAGGGAGAAGATGGGGGCAAAGTTGGGGGGTGGTGGATGAGGAGGAGCTGCAGAAAGATGTGTATTTATCAAGTTGTGTTGTATTTGTCTTGAGTTATGATATTTTGGGTAATGGGAGACAGACACAATATCTGTAGGGTTATAAGTTGAAGACTGATCCAAACAATGAGGGTTATTTGGACTAATAGGATTAATATGAAAAGTGGAAACAAGACCAAAAAAGGGCTGATTGGCAGACCCAGGAACTTCAGAGTTAGTTAACGCACCAAATTTCAGTCACTGTACTAAAAAACGCTCAGTGGAATAGAACAGATTGTCCCTTAAAACACGTGCACCAAGTCTATTTGGATGGATGCCATCAGGCCTCATAAGTGATGGGCGGTTCCAAAACAAGTTAAAATTGTCTGCAAAACCAATGTTAAAAATAGGACATGTAAAACACAACCAAATATTAAGACTGAGAGTTCTGCTAAAATAATTGCAACCTCGTCTGAGAGGTGCCAAAGGCCCAGAGATAAACACACGTCTGCCAAGGTTCATAAGAGTGGACAGAAGGCTCCTGAAGTCACTCTGTAAAATCTCTGATGCTTCATCTGGGATGTTGTTGCATCCAACATGTACTATGACTGTTTTAACGTGGGGGAATTCATTTAGTAGGGCAGGGGTAAGAGCCTCAATGTCAGACACTCTAGCCCCAGGAAAAAATCTCGTGATACAGTACCTGTTTCTGACGTCCCTCATAATCAAGTCACCAATTACTAGCGTCGTCGGTGGGGTTTTGTTGGTGGATTCTGATGAGGTGAATAATTTTGTTGATGGTGTTGTTGTTGTGAAGGCGGGGTGATGCACTCTCTTCTATTTGGAGCTGGTGTGTAATTTGGCACACCTAGAGTAGTCTTAGTCCGGGGTTTATGGGTTTGAGCCACTGCTGAAGGAGAGGAAGGAGGCAGAGGGGCGGCCACGGGCAGGCGGCTAGCGTCCAGGTGGGGAAAATCCTCCAGAGAAAGGATGTCAAATTTATTTTCCAGGAGCAGGGGAAGAGAAGAGGCGCGGCCCTGTCTGGCCGATCAACGATGAGTGCCAACTGGTCCAACCAAGGTCCAGGGCGCACATTGAGTGTGAGAAGACCCAACCAGGGTTTTGGGTTTAGCCCCGAGACTAAGCCAGTGTCCATTGCTGTGGTCCTGGACATCTGAAGAAGCCGGAGCAGGGGTTGAAGTGGACGGAGATGCGCTGAACTCCCCTAGGTAGGTAGCCGTCTCTACCAGCTGCGAATCGGTTGCCGGGGCCATTGTTCACCCGAGAATAATGGTGTCAAGATGGTCTTCAGCCTCCTGAATCTTATAGAGGCTGGAGAGTCTCACTTCCAATTCAGAAACCTTACTAAGGAGGGATACACAGCGGATACACGTCAGGGATGGAACCATGGCGTTCCAGGCGATAAGGTGGATAGCCAGCCAGCCAGCCAAAAACAGCTAAAACAGGTTTGCTAAAAACAGCTAAAAAGGCTAAAAACAGGTTAGCAGGTTAGCCTAGCCCAGTAAAAGCAGCCCAGTCGTGGGTCCAACCCACCTGCACGTCAGATCGAGCTTTTCAGCGAGGCCAATGCCAGGCTAACACCAAACAAAAACTAATATCAGCAAACAGAAATAAAAAATTAAAAACAAAATCAATAAAAACAAACAAAAGCGGACAAGATAGCTCTTTGACGCGATGAACATTAACAGACGTTGTGACTGGAAAGGCGGAGTGCCAAACACATATGCCAGTGATCATCTCAGATTGATTTGTAGTTATTTGACCATGTGGGAGTTTTAAACAAGTCATCAATTTCTTTTTGCAGCAGACTTCTCCAGATTGAAAAAAAAGACATTGGGGCATCCATATCTTTCAGCTGAGTAAACTGGGATCTAACAAATGCCCCCTTCACTCTTTCCTGTAGGAAAGAGCTCAGGGCTGATCTCTTCTCCTGCAGCAAAGGACCTGAGGTAGAATCCTGATCTCTAATCAAACTCTCCTCCAACCTCTTGACAGTGTCTTCAAGTTCACAAACTTTGGTTTTAATGATAGCAGTCAAGTTTGCAGTATACTGTTGACAAAAAAAATGCAAATTTGCACCTTGCCAACCTCCCACCACTGTACTAAGGAACTAAAACGAGGCTTTGTAGTCCTCCAGTGTTCCCAGAAACACACAAAATATTGACAAAAAGTGTTGTCTTGAAGGAACTTATTATTGAAATGCCAATAAGATTTATTTCCTTTCCCTGGAGAAATAATTAAAATCACAGAGGCTAGATGATGATCTGTAAAACCGACTGGACTTATGTTACTGTGAAGAATTCCTGGGCCAAAATTTTGAGAAACATATATTCTATCTAATCTAGCAGCACGGACTATATTATCTGACTCTGGCCCAGGTATACTGTCTAGTTTTTGCATGTTTAACTCTCCACGTTTCTAATAGGTCAAACTGTACAGTGATATTTTTCAAAACTTGTGAAGACTGAAGATGGGGTTCTGCATTAGTTCGATCCACAGTAAAATCCAAGGTACAGTTGAAATCACCAGCAACAATAAGTTGGTCTTGGTGATAGCTCTGCAATTCATTTTTAAGTTTATTGAAAAAGGCAGTTCTTTCAGAACTCTGATTTGGAGCATAAACTGCCGCGCCCTCAAACAAAACACGGAATTCTCTATTTCTGCCTTAACAAAGAACAGTCTGCCCTTCACTACCTCCACCACAGATACAACTGTTGCATTCACACATTCCCCAAGCAAAATGGCTACTTCTGCACTAAAATTTGTACCATGACTGAGTGAAAAAGGATCCATCCACCACAAGCCCCAGTCCACTTCATTTGCTAAAGTGGTATGAGTTTCTTGCAAAAACAAAATATTAAGATTTTTTTGTCTAAACAATTCACTAATTAATTCCCTCTTATGATTATCCCTCCCACCATTGATGTTTAAGGATCCTAATTTTATGTTTTGCATAGAGAGATAGAAAAGAAGACAGAGGGCAGAGAGAGACAGCAAAGAGCAGTAAATATATAGGAACACCGTGCTGTGCAAACCCATGTAAGTTATTTCATCTGTCGGGTGCGCATGACCTTTTTACCTCCTGCTAATTTACGCAGGGCTGTTAGGTGCTTTTAAAGGTGAAAACATTTTCTTTCATCCAGGAGGTCAAGACCAACTTGTCTTTTTAGCACATTAACAGATCTAATAAATTTGTCAGCGTCACTGAAATAATCAGTGACTTTAACAGCTCTTTTGTAGGTTTCATCCGGAAAAAACATTTATTTCTTCCAGTGAATACAAACTTGTGCTTTTACGGCAAGTTTCTCCAATGGACACAGTATCAGAATCAGAATCAGAATGCCCTCTTGGCATCAGCGAGTGTGAGAGTTTTAATCATCCCAGACGTGCATTCTGTAAAACTTACAACCGTGAGACCTTGCTAAACATCAAGGTACTGCACGCTGCAAGAATCGCGGCGATCGGTTGTGATTTGGACATTCTACGCCAGCATGGAATTTTGGCGGAGTCCCCGCTAGAAGCTACCCGGGAGAAGAGGAAGCGGAAGCGGAGCGAACGCAAGCAAAAGCGAGGAAAAAGGGCCGGGATCCATGCTAGGCTAAAGGCTAACCCCTCCAGACCAGCGGTACCGTCGCTTCTTCTGTCAAACGTCCGCGCCCTCGAAAACAAGGTAGATGAGCTGCGTTTGCTGAGAGAAACCCAGAGAGCATGGAGGGACTGCTGTGTGTTTGTTTTCACCGAGACATGGCTCCACGACAACATTCCTGACGAGGCCATTCAGCTGGAAGATATGGCGATGTTCCGTGCCGACAGGGAAACGGTGAGCTCCGGTAAGAGCCGGGGGGGGGGGGCTATGCATCTATGTTAACAAGAACTGGTGCGTTAATGCCACATTAGTGTCTAAACACTGCTCTCCGTTGGCGGAGTTCCTTATTGTTAATTGTCGGCCATTTTATCTGCCGAGGGAATTCAGCAACGTGTTTGTAGTTGGTGTTTACATAGCGCCGAGCGCTAATGCTAAAGGTAATGCTAAGAAGGCACTCGGGGTACTGCACAATGCGATCAGTGAAATCCAAACGTCACACCCGGACAGTTTTGTGGTGGTTGCGGGGGATTTTAACCACACCAGCTTAAAGACTGTGCTCCCCAAGTTTAAACAATGTGTAGACTTTAAGACCAGAGGAGAGAATATGTTGGACTTAGTGTACACAAACACAGATGCATATAAAGCGATACCCCGCCCCCACCTCGGCCGTTCTGATCATATGTCCGTGATGCTGCTGCCTGCCTACAAACCTTTATTGAAGCGCAGCAGGCCAGCAGTGAAACAAATCAGGATTTTACCAGAGAGTGCAACCTCTGCACTGCAAGACTGTTTTCAGCAGACAGACTGGAAGATCTTCAAAATAGCAGCCTCCCAGGAAGACAGGACAGATGTGGAGGAGTATGCTGATACAGTCACCAGCTACATCGCGAAGTGCACAGAGGATTTCACTACAGTGAAGACCATCACTATACGGGGTAATCATAAGCCCTGGATGACTGCAGAGGTGCGCTCGCTGCTTACAGCCAGAGATGCAGCCTTCAGAGCGAAGGACAGGATTGCCCTCCACTCAGCCAGGTCTGCGCTTTCAAAGGGAATTAAGGCGGCAAAGCGCGCCTATGCGGAGAAAATCCAGGGACACCTCTGTGACACTAGGAACACCAAGCAGATGTGGCAGGGAGTTCGGACACTGACGGGCTTTAAGTCTAGGCAGGGGGTCAATGATGACGACGCTTCGCTTCCAGACAGGCTTAACGACTTCTTTGCACGTTTTGAAGCATCAAACTCGACAATCAGAGGGAGGGCCGGCCCACTCCCACCATCGGTCGGACCAGCTTTTACCATCAACACAGCGGACACACGGAGGACCCTATCCAGAGTCAACCCACGCAAAGCTGCAGGTCCAGACAACATTCTGGGACGTGTGCTCCGAGACTGTGCGAGCGAGTTGGCGGATGTCCTGACTGACATTTATAACATCTCCCTGAGTCAGGCCATCGTTCCCAGATGCTTCAAGACCTCTATCATTGTACCGGTGGCAAAGAAACCAGTGGTGTCCTGTTTGAATGACTATCGTCCTGTTGCACTTACACCAATTGTGATGAAGTGTTTTGAACGGCTTGTCAAACCACACATCACAGCCTGCCTCCCTGCATCACACGACCCGCTCCAGTTTGCATATCGTTCAAACCGCTTCACGGAGGATGCTATAGTCACCACCCTACACTCTGTCATCACCCACCTGGACCAGAAAGACACCTACGCCAGACTGCTGTACATTGATTTCAGTTCAGCATTCAACACCATTATTCCCCAGAGACTGATAGAGAAATTACTCCTTCTCGGTCTGAACACCGCCACATGTCTCTGGATCCTGGATTTCCTGACTGAGAGACCTCAGTCTGTCCGGGTTGGAAACAACATCTCCAACTCTGTCACGCTGAGTACCGGAACCCCTCAAGGCTGTGTACTCAGTCCACTGTTGTTTACACTCCTAACACATGACTGTGTATCCAAACACGAGGGGAACCAGATTATTAAGTTTGCAGATGACACCACGGTGGTGGGACTTATTCAGAGGGATGAGGAATCATTGTACAGGGAAGAAGTGACAGACCTGGAGGGCTGGTGCAGGGAGAACAATCTGGTGCTCAACGTGGACAAAACGAAGGAGATGATTATCGACTTCCGGCAGTCACAGCCTGAGCACGTCCCCCTCAGCATCGGCGGCCGTTTAGTGGAGAGAGTAGAGAACATCAAGTTCCTCGGAGTGCAGATCTCGCAGGACCTGACCTGGAGCAAGAATTCCTTGGAGATCAGGAAGCGGGCTCAGCAGAGACTACTCTTCTTGAGGAAACTCAAACAGGCCTCTCTCCCCATCTGCATCCTCAGGACCTTCTACAGAGGTGTGGTGGAGAGTGTTCTGACGTACTGCATTGCTACATGGTACTCCAGCTGCAGTATGTCAGACAAAAAAGCCCTGCAGAGGATAGTCAAGGGGGCGGAGAGGGTAATTGGAGTCTCCCTCCCCTCTGTCCAAGAACTTTTTCAGAACTGTTGTAGGAGCAGGGCACTGAACATTGTCAAGGACCGTTCTCACCCTCTGCATAAACACTTTGAACTTCTTCCATCTGGTAAACGATTCCGGAGCATCAGAGGCAGAACCACCAGACTGATCAACAGCTTCCTCCCACAAGCTGTCAGGATGCTGAACAGCTGACCCGGAATCTCACATACACACTACTGCACCTATGGACATTTTGTATATTATAGTTAGTTATTCTTTTTCCTCAAGTATGTCTTAGGGATGTGTGAATGGACGGGGGGTGGGGTGGGGGGTGGAGCTATGTGGGAGTGTGTCTTAATCATGCTGCTTCTTATATGGATGCCGAGAGAAATGCAATTTCATCTTGCCTGCACTACAGTTGTATGTACAGCAATATGACAATAAAGTTTGATTTGATTTGATTTGAGAATCCATTCCCTCATCTTCGCAACTTAACTGACTGTTTGATACAGTTGTCCCAGTTGATTGATCGTGAGCTGCAATTTCCTGAACGCCACTTACCGCAGCTGACTGGCATTGTTCCGTTAGCTGTTCAGAAGCGTTAACGGCTACCAGAACCACAGCTGCTGATTTTACAAGCTCTTTCTCACAGCTAGATTCTGACGCACCATCAGTGACTGTTTGAGCCTCATCACCAACCACGCTCCCAACTGTAAGCTGGGCTGCGGGCGCCACAGCCGGGCTGTCCACAGACACAGCAGCAGGCTCCGAAGCATGACCGGCGGAATGCCCCGCACCGTCGTATGCAGTAGCGGCATGAGCGGAGGACGCACCGCTGGTTTGAGCTGCGGCTTCATCAGAGCCTCCCGCCCGTTGCTTGTGCGGGCAAGCGAACCGTTTATGGCCCACGTCTCCACATTCAAAACACTTCATCTGTCCTGAGCTCGCATACACCATGTAGGAACCGTCCCCATGTTTAACCCAAAAGGACACGTCCAGTGTTTGAGTGGGCGAGTCCAAAAACATGAACACCTGTCGCCTGAGTAATTTGACATGTTTCAATTTGGTATCTTTACATCCCAAACTCACAGTTCTAAATGGGCCTGCAAATTTCCCAAATCTGCGAAGCTCAGTCTCCAACTGCTCATTAGTGATAAAAGGAGGAACACCTGAAACGGTGATTCGTGTTGATGGAACAGATAAGGGGGACACCTGTGCATACATATTCCTGATTACAACACCGCTCCCAATTAGACTGTGAACATACTCCTTACCAGTCAAAAACACAACAACAGCTTTATTCATTTGGGAGGCAAAGCAGATCATATCATGTCCCACCTTCTCACCCACAGCAAGAAGGACCTCCTCTACAGTAACGCTGCTATCCGGTGAGACTATCCTCACTCCCTGCCGCATAGACGGAGGTGGCGTCTCAAAGGATGCCATCCTCCAGCAAAACACCAAAAACAAACAAAGAATCCACAAACACACTCAAAAGATCGAAATAAACTTACCTGAATATGCAGCCAGTAATGAAAGATAGAGGAAAAGTCCAAACATTGTGAAAAAGTATAATCCAAAACTCCGTGCCACTCACACACCCAGCTCCTCTTCACTCACGCTCTCACTCACACCCACCGGAAGCGGAAACGAGAGAAGAGAAGAGAAGCCTTTATTAGTCCCACAGTGGGGAAATTCCAGGTTCCACATCTGGTTTCCTTTCCATTTCAGATTTTAAATGCTGTATTGAGCTCTTTTTTTCTTTAGGTGTTACAGTCCCCCTGTTATTTTGCCTTTTTTTGTCACAATTGTAAAGATGCTCCCTTCCTGTTCACCCTTTATACTGCCGACTTCTCACACAACACAACACACTGCCATCTACAGAAGTTCTCTGACGACTCTGCGATCGTTGGCCTCATCTCCAACGGAGATGAAGCTGAGTACAGAGCGTTTATCCAGGACTTTGTGGACTGGTGCCATCGGAACTGCCTCCAGATCAACGCGAGGAAAACTAAGGAGCTGGAGGTGGATTGCCGCAGGCAAGGCCAACCCCTCACAGCACCAGTAAACATCCAGGGAACAGACATTGAGATGGTGACATCCTACAAGTACCTGGGTGTTCATCTGAACAATAAACTAGACTGGTCACACAATACTGACGCACTCTACAAGAAGGGACAGTGCAGGCTGTTCCTACTGAGGAGACTCAGGTCTTTTGGTGTACAAGGGGTGCTGCTGAAGACATTCTACGACACGGTGGTGGCATCAGCCATCACTTTTGGAGTGGTCTGCTGGGGCAGTCGCATTACAGCAGCCGATAGGAAGAGACTGAACAAACTGATCAAGAAAGCTAGCTCTGTCCTGGGGCAGCGCCTTGACCCAGTGGAGGAGATGGGAGAGAGAAGGATAAGATAAGATAAGATAAGATAAGCCTTTATTAGTCCCACAACGGGGAAATTCCAGGATTGCAACAGCACAGGGATAGCAACACTCAGAGCAACAATCAGAAGGCAAGAAAAAACAAGCAAGCAAGAGCAGCTAATATACATATGTACATATTACTATAAAATATATATACACACACACACACACACACAGACACACAGTGCAGAGCATTGTAGCTGGATGGAATAAATATATGAATATATGAACACACAGTGCAGAGCATTGTAGCTAGATGGAATAAATATGTAAATATATAAACACCCACAGTATGGAGCATTGCAGCTAGGTGGAATAAATATGCAAGTATATAAACACACACAGTGCGGAGCAATGTAGCTAGATGGAATAATATGTAGATATATAAAAACACAGTGCGGAGCATTGTAGCTAGATGGAATAAATATATAGATATATAAATATAAACACACCCAGTGCAGAGCATTGTAGCTAGATGGAATAAATATGTAAATATATAAACACACACAGTGCAGAGCATTGTTGCTAGGTGGGATGAAACAGCATAACCGTCTATTTAGTTATCCTACATGGTATGATTATGTGCCCATACATATTCTCACCCTCCATAACGACCGGTATGTTCCTAGTTGTATGCCGGAGAGGACCATTGTGTAAGTCTATTGCATCTTTTGCATTCAAAAAAAAAAAAAAAAAAACAAACAAAAAAAACTATTAGTTTGTTACGTCTTTTTGCTATCTCTGCGAGCAGCCCTGCTTAGGTTGTACAGTCTGACAGCCGTTGGTAGGAAGGACCTACGAAACCTCTCGGTTGTGCACCTGGGATGATGTAGTCTGCTGCTAAATGAGCTCCTCAGTGCATCCAGTATGTCCTGCATAGGGTGGAACTCGGACTCCAGCAGAGATGACAGTTTAGCCACCGTCCTTCTCTCTCCTATCTCCTCCATCGGATCAAGGCGTTGCCCCAGGACAGAGCTAGCTTTCTTAATCAGTTTGTTCAGTCTCTTCCTATCGGCTGCAGTAATGCCACTGCCCCAGCAGACCACCACTCATAGGATGGTGGCTAAACTGTCATCACTGCTGGAGTCCAAGTTCCACCCTATGCAGGACACACTGAATGCACTAAGGAGCTCATTTAGCAGCAGACTACATCATCCTAGGTGCATAACCGAGAGGTTTCGCAGGTCCTTCCTACCAACGGCTGTCAGACTGTATAACCTAAGCAGGGCTGCTCGCAGAGATCGCAAAAAGACGTGACAACCTAATAGTATTGAATGCAAAAGACGAAATAGATTTACACAATGGTCCCCTCCGGTATACAACTAGGAAAATACCGGTAGCTACGGAGGGTGACAATATGTATGGGTACATAATCATACCATGTAGGATAACTAAGTAGACGGTTATGCTGTTTCATTCCATCTAGCTACAATGCTCCACACTGTGGGTTTATATATTTACATATTTATTCCATCTAGCTACAATGCTCCGCACTGTGTGTGTGTTTATATACTTACATATTTATTCAATCTAGCTACAATGCACCGCACCGTGTGTTTATATATTTACATATTTTTTCCATCTAGCTACAATGCTCCGCACTGTGTGTGTTTATATATTCATATATTTATTCCATCTAGCTACAATGCTCTGCACTGTGTGTTTATATATTCTTATATTTATTCCATCTAGCTACAATGCTCCGCACTGTGTGTGTTTATATATTCACATATTTATTCCATCTAGCTACAATGCTCCACACTGTGTTTATATACCTATATATTTATTCCATCTAGCTGCAATGCTCCGCACCGTGTGTCTATATATTTATGTTTATATGTACATATGTATACTCGCTGCTCTTGTTTTTCTTTCCTTCTGATTGTTGTTCTGAGTGTTGCTATCCCTGTGCTGTTGCAATCCTGGAATTTCCCCATTGTGGGACTAATAAAGGCTTATCTTATCTTATCTTATGTGAGCTCACTCTCCGAAAATAGTCACGGTGTCTCGTGGGGTTATGTTGGTAAGGACGTCTGTCAGGGTGGCGATCACTTTGAGAAAGAGAAAAGAATATAAAAGAATAAACAAATAAATAAGTGCATTGATAAACTGAAATTACACTAAGGTAGAATAAAATAAACAGTTTAACTGAAAAAAAATTCAAATCAGTCTTATAAGCAGTTCACGTTCTCCTGTAAAGTCTGATTGCCATTGGGAAAAAGAAAAAAGAAAGCAGCTGATTTGTCCTTGATCTGATGATTCTCTATCTGTTCCCTCACTGTACCTTTCATATGAAAAGGAAACATTTTGAAGACTATTACTTTGAATTATATTGTGCATCAGGATCTTCTATCCACTGGCTCTTCTCTCTGTAGATTCTCACCCTGTGGACTCCCAACCTTCGCAAGTATGAACTCTGTCATTGCAGTGTTTAGTAGGCCCTTGTGCTTCAGGACCTCTAGGTTCCTCCCCACTCTTCCACATGGATTCAGACACCATTGCTCCCTTTTCCTTGAAACCCTATGCCTGTGCCCCTCCCCCACCTTCCAAATCAGGAACCAGAGCAATATGGAACTCTCTAATGAACATTTACCCCTAGTGAAGCTCATACCCTAGGGATTGTGCACCCTACCTGCTTCTCGCTGCTGATCATTACCTGTCAGGCTCTGCTGTTCAAAAGTAAGTTTTCCTTGCATTATCCCTACTTACCATCCTTGTTCCAACACTTTCCACTCTCTTTTCTGTATCCACAGGAGTTTAAACCCCCACGCAGTGGGAAATAGTTACCGTTACATAGTTCAATAAAGTCCACTATGTTGCCTCATCTGTTCTTTAGTTGTGTCCTGCAATTGGGTCCAGACATTAGCCGGATCATGACATCAATGTCCATTTTGTGCAAAATGATTGTATATTCAAGAGACCATATTTGAACAATCCTTATGTTTGTTGGGGTTAAACATAATCTTGGTCTCAGGCCGGAGACCTTTGAGTACCTGGGTGTTATGATCAGCAATGGACTGGACTGGAAAGCTAATGTTGTGTACAAGAAGGGGATGAGCAGATTCTACTTCCTGAGGAAACTGAGATCATTCAATGTGTGCAGCAAGATGCTGGAGCTATTCTACCAGACCATTGTTGTCAGCACCATCTTCTTTGCTGCTGTTTGTTGGGGTAGCAGTACCAGAGCCAGTGGCACCAACAGACGTGACAAGATTATTAAGATGGCTTTATCTGTAATTGGTCTCAGGCCAGAAATCTTTGAGACTGTGATGGAGAGGAGGACATTGAACAAACTGTTATCCATCATGGACAATCCTGATCACCCCCTCTACCACACACTGGACAGACAGCGGAGCATTTTCTCCAGGAAACTGCTACAGCTTCGCTGCTGAATGGCCGAATACAGGAAAATACAGGAAATCTTTTCTGCCACATGCTACTTTGTTGTGCAATAAGTCACTCTAATGTGGAATTTTGGTCAGAACAATGCTGCCATACTGTACCTTACATTCTAATTGGTACCTCACATTTCACCCTGCGCCTTATAACCCTCCTTTGTACAGTCAGTAGTATCCATAGACTCATGAGGGTCATCATTGATTTAATCTAGTAGTAGCCTATGTAGGATATAAAATTATCTAAGCATCTTTTTTTTTTACTTCACTGGGTAACTCCTTTTTCTGTTATGCTGTGTGTATTTCTGTTGGCCTGGGTTGTCTACTGTGTCATGCTGCTCTTACACTGTAACTTACCAGTTTGGGATTAATAAAGTGCATCTATCTATCTATCTATCTATCTATCTATCTATCATCTTTTCTACCTTTACAGGTACATCTCAAAAAAAATTAGAATATCATGAAAAAGTTCAATATTTTTTGTCACTCATTTCAGAAATTGAAACCCATAAATTATATAGTCATTACACAGAGAGTGATATATTTCAACTGTTGATTTATTTTAATTTTGATGATTATGGCTTACAGCCCATGAAAACCCCAAATTCAGTTTCTCAAAAAATTAGATTATTACATAAAATTAATTAAAAAAATAGTTTTTTTAATACAAAAGTGGACCGACTGAAAAGTATATGTTCACACTCAATACTTGGTCGGGGCTCCTTTTGGATTAATTACTGTATCAATGTGGCGTGGCATGGAGGTGATCAGCCTGTGGCACTGCTGAGGTGTTATGAAGGTCCAGGTTGCTTTGATAGTGACCTTCAGCTCGTCTGCTTTGTTGCGTCTGGTGTCTCTCATCTTCCTCTTGACAATACTCCATAGTTTCTCTATGGGGTTTAGGTCAGGAGAGTTTGCTGGCCAATCAAACACAGTGATGCCATGGTCATTAAACCAGGTTTTGATACTTTTGGCAGTGTGTGTGTGTGTGTGTGGGGGGGGGGGGGGTGCCAAGTCCTGCTGGAAAATGAAATCAGCTTCTCCATAAAGCTTGTCAGCACAGGGAAACATGAAGTGCTCTAAAATTTCCTGGTAGGCGACTGCGCTGACTTTGGTCTTGACCAGCCAGTTCCACCACTTGCTTCAAAGTGAGAACATTCCTGGAACACAGCCTATCAAAGAAGGTCCTTCCAACTCCCGGCAGGACACCAAGACGACCACCAAAAACCAGCGGCTCCCTCAACAACCAGTGGAGGGAGTCGCATGGCCCTCTTTGTTTTTTAAAAAAAGAGTCCACACTGAAAACAGACTGCGGTAAAAACTGGGTAAAGACAGTGCACTAGAGTTCTTAAAATCCATTAAAAACACAGGGAGGTCTAGCCCAAGCCCAAGGACTCTCTGTAAAATAACACAGGCCAGAAGCCTCCACACCAGGTCTTGGGGGCCCGTCAGCAGTCTCTGTATGAAAGTCAGTCTAAAAGCAGCACCTCTACTAGCTAAATGAACCACTCCTTGCCCCCCCTCCTCTCTGGGAAGAAATAACAGGGCTTGAGGTATCCAGTGGAGTCCCCCCCCCCAAAAAAAAAGTCCACCATAACAGACTGAATTTTGGACAACAAACCAGCAGGGGGGTCCATGCACATGAGGTGGTGCCACGGGGATGAGGAAACAAGATTATTTAAAATGAGCACTCTTCCTCTAAAAGATATTTTTGGCATTAGCCACTTCCACTTATTTAGTCTCCCGTTGATTTTCTCTATGACCCCGTCCCAATTTTTTTGCTCAGACTGTTGATTTCCAATAAAAACACCAAGATACTTGAATCCTCCTTTTTCCAATTCAGCCCACCATCAAAGCCTCACTTTTCCCCAGTTTAATTTTGCAGAAGAAAGTTGGCCAAAAAGATTAACACTCTTAACCAAAATGTCAATGTCATTCTGCTTGTTTAGCAGAATGACTACATCATCTGCATAGGCCGAAAGCCTAAACGTGGTTTCACAGCCAGGAAACGTGACTCCTGATAGGTCCCTTCTCAAACGGTGAAGCAAAGGCTCTATGGCGAGGGAGTACAGCATCCATGAGAGAGGGCAGCCTTGCCGAACCCCCCTCTGGACTTTTAAAGGGGCAGACGGGCCCCCATTTACCTTCAGTACACTCTCAATATCACTGTACAAGACCTGTATCCTGGCTATGAAGCTTGGGCTGAACCCAAAAGCAGCTAAAGCTTTCCATAAATACTGGTGTTCAACCCGGCCAAATGCCTTTTCATGGTCTATTGAAATCAAACCAGTTTCCACAGCCAATGAACCAGAGACCTCCAAAACATCCCGAATTAAAGTGACGTTTTCACTAATCAGCCTGCCAGGTACACAGTAAGTCTGGTCTACATGAATGAGCTTGTTCATCACTTTTTTCAGTCTTCGGGCCAGAGCTTTTGAAAGAATTTTGTAGTCTGTGCAGAGCAGAGAGACTGGCCTCCAGTTCTTTAGGCTCTGTAGGTCCCCATTTTTGGGCAACAGCGTGATGATGGCCCTCCTGCAGGTCGTGGGCAGGGTCCCCCTTTTCAAACTATTTTGGAGAACCTCCAGCAGGTCTGGACCAAGCAGGGGCCAAAATTCCTTTTAAAAGTCCACAGAGAGACCATCTATGCCTGGTGACTTTCCATTCTGGAGGCTCATTAGCACTACATGCAGCTCAGACGTAGACAGTGGAGCATCCAAGCCGGCAACAAGTTCCTCTGAGAGCACTGGAAGACCACCAAGGAAACTCTGGCCCAGTGACATGTCTTCCCTCCACTCTGCTTTATACAGTTCACTGTAGAAACTAACAGCATATTTCCTGATCTCTGCTGCTGTGGAGATTGTTCTCCCATCATTGTCCAACAAGGGGTAAATAAGCTTTCTCTGGCCATTTTTCCACTCCAGTCCAAAAAAGTACTGGGAGGGCGAGTCCATCAGAGCTACATCCATGTAATGTGAGCAGACCATAGCACCTTGTGCGGTGACCCCAGCAAGCTAGCCAAGGCTGACCTTTTTGATTTAAGAGCCTCTAAGTGCTCTTGTTTTCCTGTAGAGCTGAGTAACTCCTCTAGCTCTACCACCTCAGTCTCCAGAGCTTTCAAGGATTTGGTCAAGCTACGAGTGACATTTCGAGTGTCCTGTTGGCAGAGTTGTTTTATCTGTGCCTTACCAAAATCCCACCACATTTGGAGAGATTTAAAAGAGTTTTATTTGTTCCCTGTGTGACTTCCATAAACAATGAAAAACTCCTTTAAAAGACACATCATTTAAAAGTGTATCATTAAAATGCCAAAAAGCACTCTTACACTTTACATTTTCAATAAAAACAGAACAAAACAGCAGGCAGTGATCAGTGAAACCAACAGGACAGATACAACTATTTTTAAAAATGCTCATTTGATGTTTAAAACCATAAAAACAGTCTAACCTAGCCATAGATAAGAGGTTATCTTTAACATGGCTCCAGGTGTACTGCCTCTGGTCCCCATGGTGTGATCTCCACACATCGGCCATTTTGCGTGCCTTCACCAGCTCCCTCGGCCTATTGGCAGAAGCAGGGTAAAGCTTCTGATGGTTCCTGTCTAGTCTGTGGTTTAATGTACAATTAAAATCACCCCCCAGAAATAAAAAAAAAAAACTATTCAAATTACAGGATCTAACAGTATCCGATAACACATCAAAGAACCTGATCCTCTCTGCTCTCTGTGTTGGCACATACACATTTATAAAAACCAATTTCACGTTTTCAAACTGCACCTTTAAAAAGAGTAAATGGCCTTTCACCACCTCTTCTACCTCATGAGAGACAAGCACACAACCCCTAGAGAAAAGTACAGCAACCCCCCACTGCTATTTCATTTGTGGCTAAAAAAAAATGCAGCCATCCCACTCTCTTTTCCACTGGCTCTCAATGTCTACAGTGCTGTGAGTCTCCTGGAGCATCAGCACATCAAGCTTCTTTAAATTAAAAAAAAGCTTGTATAAAGAGGCCCTTTTTACGTCATCCCTGGCCCCATTAATATTAAGAGTGCGGCGGAAGGAAATAAAGCTGCGTTGTTGGAGGTTTTAAGGAAGTTTTATTAATCATACCACTGTCACAAGCTCCACTCCCGGCGCCGTGCAAGCGCGCCGAGAGCGAGCCCACGGCTCTCAGAGAAGGAGGGGACACAAAGTCTGTGTCCTGCAGCAGAGGTTGAAGTGAGATTGAGAGAGCTTGAGAGCATGGTTACAATGCAGTATATATACACCCAACTACAACAATACATCAAAGCATTCACAGCAGTTGGTCTGATCAAACAGATAACAGGACAGGCATGAGACATTTGCATGAAAGGCAACATTAACATTACAGAGGTGAGCCAGACGAAACGAGTCTGCCTGTAGACATTAATACACATTTCCTGTTCTGTTATTTGCTCTAGCCGAGCACTGTGTTTGACCAGTCTGTTTGTGGGGATTTACATCAAAGCACATCTACATATGTAAGATGCTCAGAAGAAGCACAGTAAGGACAAGACGCATGAACACTTTAACTTCACGGCTGTAAACGCAGCATGCAGCGGAAAAAACCCAGGAGTGCGAGCTGACTGTCTCTGTGTTCTGTCTGTGTGTTGTGGGGGTTGAATCAAACCGCTACAAGAGTGCCAATTCTAAGGTGAGGCATTAAAAAGGATAAAAGCAAGGTACAGTAAAAAAAAAAAAAACAACACACGTAGCAGAAAAAGGAAAAGACAAACTAAGACTCAACTTGACTGTTAGTAATTTGTGATTTCAGTTTAAGAACAAGTTTCTTTAAACAATATATGTCCTGATCAGTCAAAGTCTCATTCCCATTATTCAGTTTCATAAACTTGCGAGCTGATGCAACAAATAATCCCAGATCTGGAAAGTAATTTTCTACTTTCACAGCTCTACTCCCCTTAGTCACTTGAAGAAACTTCCTGATCTCTGTAAAGGAGTAGGAGCTTTGCTCCTCCTGCATCTGCATCAGCTCAGACTCAGCTTCACTGTCATCAGAAGCACTTTCATCCAGCACTTCCAAACTCCCCACCCTACTAGATTTAGCAGAGCTCTGCAAGTTTTCAGCACTTTTTTCTTTTTTGTGCAGCTTTAAATGGATCCTCCTCAACAAAATTATATTCCTGCATTTCTTCATCAACTGCAGCGTTTGTCATGCAGCGTTTACTCAGTGTGTCCGTTACAGCCCCGGTCTGCTCTTCCTTCACCTGCAAAATCTGTTCATTCACATTTTTTTCTTTAACTATACTCTTTTTTCCCTTCACCTTTTTACTCTGGGCTACAGGCTTATTACAAAGATCAGAGCTTCTGCCAGACAGAAAATCCCCACCATCACTGTTTGGAGGAGCAACCACCATGCCCGCTGCCGCCCCGGCAGAAGTGGACGCCGCAGCGGCACCCGCCGCATCACATGTAGCGCTACCCTCTGGACCACCAGAAACACCAGCGTCACCTTTCTTACTCCCAGTATTATTCGTGTTCACTTTTTCAAGACATGATCTAATAAGATGGCCTTCTGCACCACACGCAAAACACTTCATAGTTTCAGATGTTGCAAAAACTAAATAACTAAAGCCGTCAATCCTGAAGTTAAAAGTCATGTTCGGTTCTGCAGAGCTGGCTTTTAACACCATGAAGCACTGCCTCCTGTGACACATGACATGCTTTAGCAGGGGTGATTTACTACCCAGAGATACCATTCTTATGGGGGAAACAACCTGGCCAAAATGGGATAACTCTCTTATCAGCTGATCATTTTTGATGAAAGGAGGAGCGTTAAAGATGGTGATCCTCCTAGAAGGGTTCACTAGCGGTAAAACGGGAGTAAAAGTGTCATTTATGACAACTCCCTGTTCCACCACCTGATCAGCTTTTTCAGTTTGGTCCAGAAAAATGACAGTTGTGCTGCTCATCCTTGATGCTGACTTTATGCTGTCATGCCCAACCTCCTGTCCTAAAGCGAGGCCGGCCTCCTCCACAGAACAGGAAACTGTCGGGAGGATTCTCACGCCATGCCTCTTGGTCAAGCGCTTGAACTCCATGCCACAGTCAACTACCGGCATGATGCCGGCCGAGAAAAACGGGCAGCAGAAGCTACCGTTCCCCGATACACTCACTCCAAAACTCCCACACAAACACTCACACACACTCAAACCACTATATAATAAACACATACAACTCAACACACAAGATAGAGAAAAGTTAGAAAAACAAAGTTTAGAGTACTCACTCAATGCCACTCCACACACCTGCTCCCACAAACGCTCACGCATGCACACGAGAGAGAGAGAGAGAGAGAGAGTGTGTGTTGTGTGTGTGTGTGTGTCTAAGCAGGAAAACACAGTAGAGATCAAAGTTAGAGAACAATATATTAATACTTGATTTATTGTGAAATACTGTTATTCTACATTGTTCAGAATTTGACAAAATATCAGCTGTAGCTATACCACTGCTGTACTGGCATGTTTTTTTTTAATAACCAAGGCACTTCAACACAAGCATTTATTTTGTAAAAAAAAAAAAAAACAGTGAGCAAATTAGAGAACAGTGACCACTGTGTCAGAAGAGAAGACTTAAGGTTGTTTTTTTTTAGGGCTATAGGATTAAAAAATGAATAGAAAGTGTAGAGGCCCTTGCTTTGAATGACTTTAGCACATCTGCACCCACAGGACGTCACTAGTTTCTCACACTGCTCTGGTTTGGGGGATAAGATTATACGAAGACCCTCTATGTGGAATCGGTTCAACACTGCAGCTGGAATTATTCACCAGTTCACTGCTGAACAGGGCAAGGATGTTTCTTAGCACACAGTGTCTCTCTGTTTAAAACAATTTGGAATCAAAGCTCACTCTGTAGTAAACAAACCTCTCATTAGCAGAAATAATAAGAGCACTCTGAGACGAGAGCAATATCCCCCACCTCCGTTTACTTTGAAGTTCTCAATACTTACTGACAGAAAGCAGTTTTCAACTTTTCAATATAATTACTGTGGCAGAACAAAATCATGATAAATCCATCATCCATGAATATACAACAGTATACAAGTATACAACCCATAGTTGTAGGAAAGGAGGAGAACCTGTGTAGCAAGTTTTGTGACTTGCTACACAGGTTCACACGTGAGCTTTACACGTTCTATAGTAAGACAGCATAGGGAGTACCAACCTTGATCATTGACCTTTTGACCTCAAACCTGTAGTCAGAGATCATGGTCTCAGATTGGTTGGTGAGATATACAGTAGTTCATAAGCCATTTTGATTCAGACCTTTGACCTTGCGATCACAAAACCATACTCACACTTGAGGGCAACAGGGTGAACCTGTGTACAGAGTCTGGTGACCCTAGCTTTACTCGTTGTACGGTAATAAGGCATAGGGAATTTTAATGTTGACTTTTGACCTTCTCACCCCAAACCCATAGTCAGAGGTCAGGATCACAAGGTGAACCTGTATATTAGGTTTGGTGGCTCTAGCTTTACTCGTTTTATCGTAATAGTAATTGTAGCATTTACCACTTACCATAGCACAACTGCAATGTTAAGGCAAGGCAAGGCAAGTTTATTTGTATAGCAACATATCATGAAATACATAAGAATTTTAAAGCAAAATAAAAAGTAAATTAAAGAGAAACAAAAATGGCTAAAATAGAATAAGACAGAAAAAAGTGCAAGAAATAAAATTCACAATGCATTGTAGGAGATTAGCAATTGTTTTACTGAAAGGGCGCAGCAAATAGGAACATTTTTAATCTGGATTTAAACCAAATTGCAATATGTGCTTCTTTAGTGTATATCAAACCATGGTACCAAGTTTCAAAATAATCGCAACAAAACTGTAAGACGAGTTGATTTCACAAAAGTGGGACAGATGGACAGCTGGATGGATGGATGGACTGACCCACAATATAATTCCCCTTTGGTCATCGCCCAAAGGGCTCCACCAGTGAGGTATAAAAAGGCTAGAGCATGTTGTGTGGCCAGAGGAGAACTGGTTTTCCTGGTTCCCCATGTCCAAGTTTTTTGTTTGTTTGGTTTTTTTTGCAGTCCTCATCTGAGCCAGAGCATCCGCCTCACACCCGGGAGGCAGGGGTTCAAATCCCGGCCGGGTCATGCCGAAGACCATATAAAAGTGGAACTTCCTGCCGTCCAGCTTGGTGCTCAGCAATAATGGAATGGAGGAGGGAAATTTGTGGCGGCGCCTTGCATGGCAGCAGCCCTCTGATTCTACACTTGGGGTGTGTGTGATTAACACAGTAGATAGGTAAAGCACAATCTCGTTCTACTGTACATGATTGGTTGTACAGTTGAATGACAATAAAGGGTAATTTAATTTAATTTAATTGTGCAAATTCTTTGTAATCCATTGCATGAACCAAGGTGATTTCGGTACAAAATTTTGAAGGAAACCTTGACAGAAGTTCCTTATTTGAGAGGTAAGACTTTACTTAAACTTTAAACTTAAACTTTATTTATATATATATATATATAGTACCTTTCATACAACAAAGTGCACCTCAAAGTGCTTTACAGTTAAAAACAATTCCAGATAAAACACAAACAAGGGGTCTTTCTGCAACTTTCTGCAACTGTGGGGGTTCAGTAAGTCTTCATCTTTTTGGGAAAAGTCTGTCTTTAGGTTAATAAATGTGTTATGGTGAAACCTCTGCACGTAAATCCTCATCATTTTACCCCTCACCGTGTGCTGTGTAAAAGCGCACGGGGAGGTCCATGACAGAATGAACCAGCCTGAAAAGATGATTTTGCGGGTTCACACACACATCCCTTTTTCCTTTTTTTGTGTGTGTCATTTTTTGGAACTGACCTGGTTGAAGATGTCCATGGGTCAGAGTTACCCGATGAGCCTCGGCTAGGAACGCTGCCGTGCCCTTATGAACATCGATGGCCTGATTTCTGCGGCAAATGCTTTTTCCACCACTGAGGATGTTATGTGGTATGTTAAGCTGGCAGAGGCAGAGGTTTGGCAATGCCCTCAGCTCTCCGAGCATCCCGAGGGAGCTGAGAGGATATCTCAGCTGGCAGTACTTCGACGCGAGTACGGTGAGAGGGAGAGGAAGTCCCTGAAGAAGACCGGGCTTGCACCGATGGGAGGGAGTTCCTGGGATGCCGCTGAAACTGCCAGTTTTACATCCATCCATCCATCCATCCATCTTCTACCGCTTTTCCGGAGGCCCGGGTCGCGGAGGCAGCAGTTCAAGCAGAGAAGCCCAGACTTCCCTCTCCCCAGCCACCTGCTCCAGCTCTTCAGAGGGGATACCAAGGCGTTCCCAGACCAGCTGGGAGACATAGTCTCTCCACCGAGTCCTGGGTCTGCCCCGGGGTCTCCTCCCAGTGGGACGTACCTGAAACACCTCAAGTGGGAGGCGTCCAGGAGGCATCCTAATCAGATGCCCATACCACCTCAACTGACTCCTTTCAATGTGGAGGAGCAGCGGTTCTACTCTGAGCCTCTCCCGGATGGCTGAGCTCCTCACCCTATCTCTGAGGGTGAGTCCAGCAATCCTACGGAGAAAGCTCATTTCCGCCGCTTGTATCCGCAATCTCGTTCTTTCGGTCATTACCCAAAGCTCGTGACCATAGGTGAGAGTAGGAACGTAGATTGACTGGTAAATCGACAGCTTTGCCTTAGAACTAAGCTCCCTCTTCACCACAACAGACCGGTACAACGTCCGCATCACTGCAGATGCTGCTCCGATCCGTCTGTCGATCTCTCGCTCCATTTTCCCCTCACTCGTGAACAAGACCCCAAGATACTTAAACTCCTCCACTTGGGGCAGGAGCCTGTCCCCAACCCAGAGAGGACAATCCACCTTTTTCCGGCTGAAGACCATGGACTCGGACTTGGAGGTGCTGATTCTCATCCCAGCCGCTTCACACTCAGCAGAAAACTGTCCCAGCCAGAGCTGTAGGTCATTGCTGGATGAAGCCAACAGGACAACATCATCTGCAAACAACAGAGATGAGATCCTGTGGTCACCAAGCATGACACCCTCCATTCCCTGGCTGAGCCTAGAAATCCTGTCCATAAAAATTATGAACAGGATCGGTGACAAAGGGTAGCCCTGGCGGAGTCCAACTCTCACTGGGAATGACTCCGACCGAGTGTTGGCAATACGAACCAAACTCTCACAACGGTCGTACAGAGACCAAATAGCTCGTAACAACAAGCCCGATACCCCATACTCCCGAAGCACCCCCCACAAAATCCATGAGGGACGCGGTCAAATGCCTTCTCCAAGTCCACAAAACACATGTACACTGGTTGGGCAAACTCCCACGAACCCTCAAGAATTCTCGAGAGGGTAAAGAGCTGGTCCGATGTGCCACGGCCAGGACGAAAACCACATTGCTCCTCCTGAATCCGAGGTTCGACCAACGGCCGGACTCTCCTCTCCAGTACCTTGGCATAGACCTTCCCAGGGAGGCTGAGGAGTGTGATCCCTCTAAAGTTGGAGCACACCCTCCGGTCCCCTTTTTTGAAGAGAGGAACCACCATCCCGGTTTGCCATGCCAAAGGCCCTGCCCCCGACCTCCACGCAATGTTGCAGAGGCGTGTCAACCATGACAACCCAACAACATCCAGGGCCTTGAGGTACTCAGGGCGAATCTCGTCCACCCCCGGGGCCCGGCCACCAAGGAGATTTTTAACCACCTTGGCGACCTCAGCCCCTGTGATAGGCGAGTCATCCCCCTTGTCCCCAAACCCTGCTTCCTCTGTGGAAGGCGTATCAGTGGGATTGAGGAGATCGTCAAAGTATTCCTTCCACCGCCCGACGATATCCCCAGTTGAAGTCAACAGTGTCCCATCCGCACCATACACAGTGTGGACGGGGAGCTGCTTTCCCCTCCTGAGCCACCGAACAGTTTGCCAGAATCTCTTTGAAGCCGACCGAAAGTCTTGTTCCATGGCCTCACCGAACTCCTCCCATACCCGCGTTTTTGCTTCAGCAACCACCCGAGCTGCACTCCGCTTGGCCTGCCAGTACACCTCAGCTGCTTCGGGCGTCCCACAAGCCAACCAAGCCTGATAGGACTCCTTCTTCAGCTTAATGGCCCCCCTCACCACTGGTGTCCACCACTTGGTTCGGGGGTTGCCACCACGAGATGCACCGACCACCTTGCGGCCGCAGCTCTGGGCCACCGCTTCAACAACAGAGGTGGAGAACATGGCCCATTCAGACTCCATGTCTCCAGACTCCCTCGGAATGTGGTTGAAGTTCTTCTGGAGGTGGGAGTTGAAGACCTCCCGGACAGGGGCCTCAGCCAGACGCTCCCAGCACACCCTCACTATACGTTTGGGTCTACCAGGTCTGAATGGCTTCCTCCCCTGCCATCGGATCCAACTCACCACCAGGTGGTGATCAGTTGACAGCTCTGCACCTCTCTCATACGGTCGCAGGTCTGATGATACGATAACAAAATCGATCATCGACCTGCGACCTAGGGTGTCCTGGTGCCAGGTGCACATATGGACACCCTTATGCTTGAGCATGGTGTTCGTTATGGACAGACTGTGGTTAGCACAGAAGTCCAATAACTGAACACCACTCGGGTTCAGATCGGGCAGGCCGTTCCTCCCAATCACCCCCCTCCAGGTTTCACTGTCATTGCCCACGTGTGCATTGAAGTCCCCCAGTAGGACAGTGGAGTCTCCAGGATGAGTACCCTCCAGCACCCCAGTCACAGACTCCAAAAAGGGTGGGTACTCTGAAACATCATTTGGTGCATAGGCACAAATGATGGTCAGGACCCGTTTCCCAACCCGAAGGCGCAGGGAAGCAACCCTTTCGTCCACCGGGGAAAACTCCAATATAGAGGCAGCAAGGTGGGGCGATACAAGAATACCCACCCCTGCTCGTCGCCTCTCGCTCGGGGCAACTCCAGAAAAGGCCAAGCTCTCCAGGAGACTGGTTCCGGAACCGGAGCTGTGTGTTGAGGTGAGGCCGACTATATCTAGCAGGTATCGCTCAACCTCGTACACCAGCTCAGGCTCCTTCCCCACCAGAGAGGTGACATTCCACGTACCAAAAGCCAGTTTAGAAAGCTTGGGATCAGTCCGCCAAGGTCTCCACCTTTGACCGCCACCTAATTCACATAGCACCGGACCCCCATGATCCCTCCTGCAGGTGGTGAACCCACTGGAGGGCGGACCCATGTAACTCCTTCGGGCTGAGCCTGGCCGGGTCCCATGGGTGGAAACCCGGCCACCAGACGCTAGCCTTCGAGCCCCTCCCCCAGGCCTGGCTCCAGGGTGGGGCCCGGTAACCCCATACCGGGTGGGGTACACTGAATCCTTGATATACAATTTATCATGAGAGTCTGTTGGATCGTTCTTAGTCTGGCCCTTCACCCAGGACCAGTTTGTCTTGGGAGACCCTATCAGAGGCAAATTGCCCCCTGGACAACATAGCTCCTGGGATCACTGGGCACGCAAACCCCCCCACCACGATAAGGTGACGATCCATGAGGAGGGCCAGTTTTACAGTATGTGTTTATTATGTATTTCAGTGCTGCTTCAGTATCCCTTGCCACTGCTCTCGGGCCGACAGCTGTGAGGCAGTCCTCTTTGGCTCACTCTAGCATAGCACTGGCTGACTGCCTGCTGGTCCGACCACGCCCCCTCTCAATCATTACTGCACTTAAGCAGCTTTTATTGCATTATTTACTGCATTATTGCACTTAAGCAGCTTTTTGCCAGTCACATTGCATTGTCTACCGTGTTGTCAGTCAGTTGTTATTTTCAGCACTATCACGACGTGTTAGCCACTCCACGTTTGCTGTGGTTCTCATTCGCCCTTGAAGCGATGTTGGCTCTGAGGCACAATCGTGGTTAATACGTTTCTCCTCATATGTTCGCTGGGCGATGTCGGGCCCCTAAACGCCAACAGTAAGTGTTTCTCTGTGTTTTTGTAAGTCTTCTTCTTTTTGGAAACAGTCTGTCTTTACGTTAATAAATGTGTTGTGGTGAAACCTCTGCATGTAAATCCTCATCATTTTACCCCTCACCGTGCGCTGTGTAAAAGTGCACGGGGAGGTCCATGACACTATGACTTCACCTGACAATGCACACTTACTTTGTGCTATCTACTTAGTTCGTTAATTAATGCCCAATGGTTTGCATCATTTACATAAATTTGTATAATTAAGAAAAGATTGGTACATGCGTTAAGGGATTGGTACATCATTGTGATGGTCAAGTATTGCAATACTATCTAGAATCCAACCCCTAACAGTGAGATTTAAAAGCATTACATGCTATCTTCAGTGTGACATCTTTTCCAGGAATGTCCCAGCATTTTTCAACAAGATAAAGCCAAACCCAAACCATACAACATTACAAAGGCGTGCCTGTGGAAGAAGAGGCTATAAGTAGTGGACTGGCCTGCCTGCTGTCCTGACCTGTCAACAATGGAGAATGCGTGGGGAATTTTGAAATTAAAAATAAATCTTAAGACATGTTTCCAGGAGGCCTTAGACAAAACCACACCTGAAATCCTTTGCTTGGTTTTCTCAATATTTTTCTCAGTAGTTTTGTGTGAAAGAATGGCAAGTTTACAAAGTTATAAATACTTTCTTGTCCCAACTTTTTAATTGGATTGCAGATGTGGTGGATTTAGATTAATGGGTTTTATAGGTGTTTTATTGTTGGTACAATTATTAATGTAAATATTAATACAATTATTAATGTAAATATGAATGTGAGTAGGAATGAAAATTTCCTTTCACTACACAAACATATCCTCTTATGGGCACCAGTCCAGATAATGGAAAATTTTATTAACAATTCTTTATTTATACCAATTGTGAATCAGTCTCAACAAAACCCTTGTGAGTTCTTGTCTGCTTATAATCAAGAAGACGGACATGAAACCAAGCAGTAACTGTCATATGTCTTTCAATAGTTTAACCCCTTGCACTCTGGTCAATTTCCCTAAAAACGCCAAAAAATAACGTACCCAAAGTAAATCAAAAGCTGTTCTTCAACCCTTTGCAGCATCTTCATGGGTGTAGCATCATCTCACTTTGGCTCAGCAACAATTATTCTTCTGCTTAAAGACATTTTGTTTCATCCAGGAATAACACAAAAACATGGATTTTCTTCCTCCAGGCCACAGCTGAAATCCCCCTTCTTTTGTTAAAACCAACCTAAGGAATGTCCCCAATGTCCGGCTTCACTTTTATTGCCCCCATAAAACCTACACAGACCCACAACTCAGCTAATTTCCTTAAACTCTGGACATGCTGGATTTAACCAGTGAACTTTAAAGTACATTATTACAAACTCAATTCTAAACCTTCATTCTTTTCAGAATTATGAAAATGCAGATGGACTCTGATGTTTTTGATGTGGAAAATCAATAATATGTGTGAAATGCATTAATCTGTGATTTTATATATATGCATGTTAATGTTTATTCCTGCATGTTGATTTAGAAGCACTGCTTATAAGATACACTAAGGTTAGTTTAGTTATACATAAGTGTGTATATTCCAATGTATTTAAAATTGTGTGTATTCATTTGGACCGATATCACATGTGACTCTAACAGCCAATCTCTGCATGACAACTCTTCATCCCAAAGAGCTCCAAACAATAGACTGTTTGTTCATTGGACTAAAAATTCATCAGGCCTCCCACGAAGGACTCTCATTGGCTGAGATCCCGGAAGCCCGCGAAGCTCAACAGAACTTGTATAAATAGCAGAGAGACCCCTGCTTCAGCTCTTCCCTGGATCTCTTTTCGGCTGCTCTCTCTTTTGCTCCGGACTCTCTTTTGCTCTCTTTTTTTGGCTGCTCTCTCTTTTGCTCCAGATCCTCTTTCCGTCCCCCTTTCTCTGATCGTCTCTATTGTCTACACACAGCAAGGAAGAATAAAGGACCGTCTGAACAAAGACTTCGACCACGTGTCGCTTTTCTGAACACAGAGCAGATAACTCGTAATTTGTTTATGCAACTGTATTTTAATGCCTTTTTCTTTTTCTCTTAAATATCTAGGAATTCCTATTTCTTTGAGCTCAATTCTTAATCGGAGTTAAACTCCAATTTTTATTCATCACTTTTCTTTGTTAAACTTTCTGTAAAACCACCGTTTGTTTAATTTTAATGTAAACGTTAATCTTGACTTTATAATTTTTTTTTATATTTTTCTTGACCAACCACACACCAGAAGCTATAATTTTTATCTAAAGTCCGAAAGTTTTCTTTTCTAATTTGAAATCAGATTAGATATCTTTTAATTATTATCGAAGTCCTCTGCAGCCGTTTGTCTACCAGGAAGAAAAACGCAGCTCCCACATCGTGCAGCTGAGGAATCAGCGCGCTTCTGCAGGATTTCAACCATCGAGATCCAACTTACGATCTCATGAATATCATTCATCGTCAAGAGAATATTTGCGGGACAAATATTCTGGGTTTTGCCCCTGAACAATGCTTCAAAACTTCATGAGGACGACGCCAGAACCATCATCACCGAGGATCACGTGAGCTGCAAAAACTTTAATTCCTCTGCTGAATTAAACTTTTGAAGTTCGGTAATAATTTGTATATCTAATCAGATGCAAATTAAGAAGCCCTTAACATAACTCTTCTTTTCATTAAAATTCAGTTTTTATTTTCTTAAAATTAATCCAGGACTTTTTCATATAATTAGTAAACGTTCTCCATAAATTTGCGTTGTTTCCATAATCTGTTAACTCAAACTGATAGAAATTGGTTTCTCAAGTTAACCCTGGTTCCAAAAACATTGATATTGTTAATCTATCATTTAAAAGATTGATTTTATGATTAATGAAATTACTGCAATGTCTGTTAATCATTTCATTTAATAAATATTTAAAAATGAGAGAAGTTGTTGGGAATTTATTTCATTCTGAGTCTGTTCAAGCCCAGGTATTGAATTCACGAAAAATTTTTGAGACTGATTATTGATTAATTTATTGAGTGATCAAACAGGTATAAGGTGAAATTAAAGATTAAATTGCTTCTTAAAGATAGAAGCTGGTGCCCCTTACGAGTGTTATTAACTTTTCTGATGTATATGAAATGAGATTTGAGCTCGGATTCCAATACATCAATATAAATTAAATAATTCATACCTGATCATATTTATTATTTATTAATATTTCTATTTTACCCTACATGGGGTTGGTCTCATTTAAAAGAAAACACTTTGAATTTTTTGGCAAAACAGTCATAATCTATCTAAGTGCTCCTGCCATTGAGTAACAGTCATCTAAACATACTGAACTTGAAGAAAATAAATTTCTCCTGGGTGTTTTTTTGGATACAAATGCTTGCAAATAACACACAGCTGTCAGATCCGGGCTGGAAAATGCAACAGAAATGTAGAGCCAAGTGTTATCCAGCTGAGGTCAAAATTTTGTAGCAATACCACAAAAAATGAATATATTACACAGCTTTTTTCTTAGGTTGTTCCCAGGCGTTTTTGAACTGTGCCAAATTGTGCCAAATGGCACAGTTTGGAAAAACGTCTGTAACTTTTGAATGACTCAATATAGAAGCTTCATCTTGGGCTCTAATGAAAGGTGAAGGGCTGTGTGTGTGTGTGTGGGGGGGTTATTTATTCATTCATGAATGAATGAATGAACAAACAAGCCCCCACACACAAAGAAGCATGCCACGTAAAAAATGTGTGGCTTTTTTTTTTACAAGAAAAAATAACCTACAGTGCAATAAAAATTATACTAAAATATCTGTAATGTAGAAGATAACAACTCCCCCCCCCCGCTACAGAGGATGGACATCGTCCATCGACACATGACGGGCGCCGCGGTCTACTACGCACAGTTGTACTAAAATATCTGCAACAATATCTGCAATCCGCTACAGAAGAGTAGCGGGGGGGGGGGGGCGTTCACGGTCCAGATGCGGCGCACGGTCCGGACTGGACCGGAGCCATCATGTTGCGATAACGCACAGTTGTATTTTACCGATCGGTCAAAAGTCAATTTAGCTTATAATACTTACCTGTCCACAACAGCAGTGTCGCTGGCGAACTTCTCTTCCTCATTGTCAGATGAATATGACGCTGGTCCGCTTGTTACGGCCTCATGGTTCTGGTCACACGACCCGGTCAAACCATAATTTCATTATTGCGGTTTTGCTCTTCCATGATTGCGGTTTTGGCGAACGATTTTTCAAAACAAATAAGAACAGTAGTAAGAAAAAAAGACTGGCGGATGCCTGTGTGTCACCCAGCCTTACACAAAACAGATTTTGCAAGGGACGCACGGTTTCGAACTTCTGTGCTTCAATTGGCTCGCTGTATTCGCAGCCGTTGGTAGGCGGGTCCTTCTTGCTAGGTTTTCAGTCATTGGTTCTTCAAGGTTTCAGAAACCCAATTCAACGCTCTTATTAGTCGAATAAGAGGTCAATCACATCTAAACCAATCAAAGCAGTCCTTTGGCTTTCTGTTCTCGGCCGTGTCTGTAGTGGAAGAACGGAAATGCAGCTTTTTTTTTTTTTCAGTGCCTCCTAGTGTGCGTCCTAGGACGCCCTCGTGCGCCCTAGGACGCAGAGATGTGACCGTCCGTGGTACACCGGAGTGCAAGAGGTTAATAAGCAATTTCAGAAAAGGTTAACACATTTGGATGATTTTAAAACAAAGAATTCAACATGTATCATGGGCATCATAGACGGTTATTGAATTACTAAGCATCACACATGAATCAAGCATTCATGGAACCAAAGAAACCATAGTTTAACTTGGCGGTATAGTGGAAATTTGAAAACCATAAAATAACATTGTTTAAGAAAAGTGGATGCAATTTTATGAAGAAAATGATCATTAAACTGTTTTATGAAAAGGAAAATTAGTGTTACTGTGAAAAGCAATGGAAATTAATGAAAAGAAAATGCACTTTGAAATTTGGATAGGAGTTTTCATGAAATAAAGTTTAAAGAACTTACAACAGGAATTGATTTTAAATTGAACAACAGACTGTCAGCCACAGAGTCAGATCACGTCCCTGGTGGAAGCAGGGCCCCCATGTGCCAACCTTGATTCAGCGTGATGTTCGTGGATTCACTTGATGGAGATGCCAATATGCAGATTCTCCCACAAGGCTGTGCTCCTGAGATCGCAATTGGGCTGTTCTTCAGCAAGCTGGGCGAGGTCTTCTCTTATGCACTGAAAAGGAATTTGTTTATTTTACAACGTCCCATCAGAGATTAAAACTGAGACAATTACAAGCCACAGATCCATTTCTTCCGATGTATTGTGGCTTGAATGAGTTGGTTTAGGCTTAGAAAAAAAAAAAAAACCTTCTTTCATGGTAATTTAAAGAAAAGGATTAAAATAAAGAAAAGTGAACTTTAAAGAAAAGAAAAATAATTTTCACAGAGCATGGAATACTCTGGGCCTACTTAAATGACACCGCAGTGGTGGCCTAGTTGGTAGAGCATCCGCCCCACAACTGGGAGGCTGGGGTTCAAATCCTGGCCGGGTCATACCAAAGACCAGGTAAAAATGGTACTTTCCGCCCTCTAGCTTGGTGATCAGCATAATAGAATGGGGAAAGGCGGGCAGAGAGGAGTGGTGACCCCTGTCCTGAAAAAGCTATAGAAAGGAGCACTTGTTCCCGAGGAGACTCAATAAAAAAAAAAAAAGATATAAAAAATAGGAGAGCAGAGAAGTTTGCTCCTTACAACTTGACCACTGCCCAAAAACTGAGAAAAAAGGGTAGTTTTGTTGTACTGCCCTCACTAAGTTGTAAGAACTAGCTAGACAGCAAGTTAAACTTTTCTTCATTGGTAATTTATTTCTTGACAAGCAGACTTCGACATCACAGCTTCAGAAGATAAAGTGAAACTAAAAATGAAACAAGTAGGAGACTAATTAAATTCTGTAACGTTTCTACATAAGCTTTTAACAGTTTCTAAACAACATAAACCATGAAATTATCTTCCATAACAAATATTAAGAACATAAAGAATGAATACATACAAGGGATACATCTGCTGGGGCTATGAAAAGCGAATTTTTTAGGAACTCCTTCCTCTGAATGTCAACATGACTTTGCCCTTGGTCCAACTGACATTTTACTTCCTACTTCCTGTTTCTAACGTTATGACATCACTAGTCAAATTAAAAGTACTTCCTATTGCATGAACTTACATTGAATAAAAGTCCCAATTTCTGCCAGAAGGCAGCACACTCCCCGTCTGACCTTAAAGGTCACTACCCACCAATAAATGTCTCTGGCCTGAAGTTTCAGTCTTTTGGCAGCAGAAGAATTACTTCTGACACCGGCCTCTGGAACAGCTTGGATTCCTTGCCTGCTGTCTTCAGCTCGACCTTCCTTACTCTGCCGTCCCTGCCAGGGACGACCGCTGTAATCCTCGCCATGGGCCACGCATTACGTGGAACTTGACGGTCCTTCAGGAGCACGATGTCTCCTTCTTTGACATCCCGTCGTGCCTCCCTCCACTTCCATTGGGGCTGAAGAGTGGGAAGGTACTCCTGTCGCCAGCGACGCCAGAAACAGTCTGCAAGGGCTTGCACCTGTCTCCATTGTCTGCTGAGAAGATCCTTTCCCGCGAATTCCCCGTATGGTGGAGGAACTCCCACCTTCTGGGTGAGAATCATCGTAGGAGAGAGCACGAAGGGTGACTCTGGGTCTATGGAGACCGGAACAAGGGGTCTGGCATTGAGTATTGCAACCACCTCAGCCATGAGAGTGTTCAAGACGTCGTGAGTTAGCTGGACATTCTCCTGCAGCAGGATGGCATCCAGAATCCTTCTTGAGAGGCCTATTAAACGCTCCCACGACCCTCCCATGTGTGACGAGTGAGGTGGGTTGAACACCCAAGAACACCCTTGCTGGCTCAAGAACTGCTGGACTGAAGTGTTTTGACTGAGTCCCAATTCCTTTGCAGCGGCAACAAAGTTTGTTCCGCAGTCTGATCTTATTTGCTTAGCAGGTCCCCTTATCGCGAAGAATCTCCTTAGTGCATTGACACAACTGGAAGTGTCCAGGGAGTCGATGAGCTCAATATGCACAGCTCGGGAGCTCATGCAACAGAAGAGCATCGCCCATCTCTTGCTTTGGGCCTGTCCACCTCGCGTGTGCCTTGAGATGACTGGCCACGGTCCGAACACATCCACTCCTACATAGGTGAAGGGTGGGCATGTGTGTAGTCGTTCTGGAGGTAAGTTGGCCATGAGTTGTTCCTCTGTTCTGCCGCGTAACTTTCGGCAAACAACGCACTTGTGCAGCTCTGAGGCGATAAGCTTTTTTCCGCCTATGACCCAAAAGCCTGCAGCTCTCAGGGCCCCTTCTGTAAAGTGTCGTCCTTGATGCTTGACATCTTCATGACACTGGCGCACTAGCAGCAGGGAAACATGACTGTTCTTGGGCAAGATGATGGGGTTCTTTTCCTGACTGCTCAAGTCAGCATGCTTTAGTCTGCCGCCAACGCAAATCAGGTCTTCTTCAAGAACAGGTCTGAGTTTCTGAAGAGAACTGTCCTTGGCTACAGTTTTTCCATTTTCAAGTGCTGTTAATTCCTTAGAGTAGGCCTCTTCCTGCGCTGCTCTGATGATGATGTGTCTAACTTGGGACAGCTCATCTGGAGTACGCGGGAAGTTGCAGTAGTGCCATCCTTTGCACTGACTGGACTTGTGCTTGTAAGATCTAGCAATGTGGATGAGTAGAGCAATTGCCCTAGTGAGAGAGCGCATTGATGAGAACCGCTGGAAACGTGCAGCATTGAGGCCTCTGTTTAGACTGTGAGTCAAGAGGCTGCTCACTTCAGGGCGTATCTCTCCATCCAATTCTGGGTTGAGAAGCTCAAAGACTTCCTTTGAGTCGTCATCAGGTGGACTGGGTTTGTACAGAAGGTCTGGTCTGGTGAACCATGTGGTCTGTGCCAGATGTGATGCTGCAACTGCCCGCGAAGCGTGGTCTGCGGGGTTGTCCTCCGTACTGACATAGTGCCACTGGTCAGGTGTTGAGAACTGACGTATTCTGCGAACTCGGTTGTGGACGTATACATAGAAACGTTTCGTTTGATTGTAGATATAGCCAAGAACTACCCTGCTGTCACAGTAGAACTTGACCTCATCAGGCTTCAGGTCCAGCTCGTCTTGTATGAGCTCAGCAACTTCTACGGCTAATACTGCGGCACACAGCTCTAGCCGGGGAATTGTTGGTTCTGACTGTGGAGCCAGTTTAGCTTTCCCTAGGATGAATCCAACTTGGATTTCTCCATCAGCTTGTGTAGTCTTCAGATATGCCACCACTCCAATGGCTTTGGTGCTTGCGTCGGAGAACACACATAGCTCTGTGTGCTCACCCTTGGAGAGGGATGTCGTAGTGTATGCGCGTGGGATGTGCAGCTGGCTTAAATCATGCAATGACGTTCGCCATGATTCCCATTGTTTCAGCTTTTGTTCTGGGAGCAGTGCATCCCAGTCACACATGTCAACACTGAGTTCTCTGAGCAGACTTTTGCCTTCAATGGTCAGTGGCGCAACCATGCCTAGCGGATCAAAGATGCTGTTCACCGTAGACAACACTCCTCTGCGAGTGAAGGGCTTCTTCTCTTGTGAGACAGTGAATGTGAATGTGTCTGTTGTGGTCTCCCACAATAGTCCCAAGCTCCGTTGCACAGGTGTAGCTTCGCCACTGAAGTCAAGGCTCTTTAGGACTGCCCTGTCTTCTGGTGCAAAGGCTTGAAGGACGACGTCGCTATTTGAAGCGAACTTGTGGAGCCTCAGGTTTGATTCGCTGAGTGAGGCCTGTGTTCTACGCAGGAGGCTGATGGCATCAGCGTCGGTGGGTAGGCTGATGAGTCCGTCATCGACGTAGAAATGACGTTCCACAAATTGTACAGTGTCTGCTCCATGTTTGTCCGCACCTTCTTGGATGGCCCTCCTCAGACCGTAGATGGCCACAGATGGAGACGGACTGTTGCCAAAAACATGGACTCTCATCCTATAGTCGATTACGTCCTTGGACATGTCATTGTCTCTGTACTACAAGAAACGCAGGTACTTCCTATGGTCGTTACGAACTAGGAAACAGTGGAACATCTGCTGTATGTCGGCGATCACTGCAACTTGTTCCTTCCGAAAGCGGATCAGAACCCCAATGAGTGAGTTATTGAGGTCAGGTCCCGTCAGGAGAACGTCGTTCAGAGATGTTCCTGAATACTTCGCACTGTAGTCGAATACAACACGAATGTTCCCAGGCTTTTGCGGGTGGTAGACTCCGAAGGTTGGGAGGTACCAACATTCTTCATTGTCTTCCAGTGGCGGAGCCACTTCTGCATGTTTCTTCTCTAATATTTTCCCCATGAATTCCAGGAACTGTTATTTCATCTCCGGTTTCCTTCGTAGCGTCTTCTCCAGAGCGGCGAAGCGGGTGAATACTTGTTCACGGTTGTTAGATAAGCGTTGCCGAGGGACCTTAAAAGGTAGCGGAGCGACCCAGTTGTTTGACTCGTCTCTGTAGACTTCTTGGTCCATAATCTCCAGGAAGATGGTGTCCTCCATGGACGGGGCAGGTCTGTTATCATACTCGGTCTCTTTGAAGACTTTCCTTCCAAGGGTATCCAGTGATGGCTTTGTGGACTTACTCCTCTGCTCCCCGCCATGAGACACGGTCTGAGTCAGCTTTATGGAGGCTTTGCAAGGTGTGAGCATAGAGGGACGGCCATTCTCCAGCACATTGGTCTTGAATGTCCCCACGACTGGTTTATGTGCACCCCCTAAGCACACATCTCCGACAAGCACCCAGCCTAGCTCCAACTTTTGTGCGAAAGGAGCGTCTGGGGGTCCGCTTACTTGCTGCCAGACCTTGTGCACTCTGACGAGATCTCTGCCGAGCAGGATAAGTATCTCCGCATTGTGGCCAAGCTCAGGTATGTATGGTGCTTCACCCCTGAGGTGTGGATGGTGGCGGGCCGCGTCAGGTGTCGGTATTTCAGTGCGATCATTGAGTATTTCATTGCACTCAATTAGAGGTGGAAGTGGTAGGCTGGTTTGGCCATCCAGAGATTCGACCTGGAATCCTTCAGCCTTCCGGCCTGACGTCTCCACCAGCCCCGCACAGGTCTTTAGTGAGTAAGGGAAAGACTGGCCTTTGATGTTAAAGAGCTCAAAGAAGTCAGACCTGACCAATGAACGATTGCTTTGGTCGTCCAGGATTACGTACATGTTAGTTGCCCTCTCACGTTGACCTTTGGGATATACTTGAACCAGACAAATCTTTGAGCAGGATCTTGCTGTTCGGCCTGGACCACAAATCTGTGTGCAGCTAGAATTGATGACTGTGCTGTCACCGGCTGGCACATCTTCCTCCCCGCCATTGTCTGATGGTGGTGGAGGCCCTTTCGCAGCTTGAGGTGGTGGACCTGGGTGCATGGCAGCATGGTGACGGTCACTACCACACTCTGTGCACTTCACAGTTGCTTTACAGTCTTTAGCGAGATGACTTGCGGACGTGCAGCATTTGAAACACATCCCGTTGTCTTTGAGAATACTCTTCCTCTCTTCAAGCATCTTTCCTCTGAATGTTCTGCACTTCCTGAGTGGGTGTGGTTTGTTGTGAATGGGACAATTTTTCTCTGACCCTTCAACTTTTTTCTCAGGTATATCTGCTGGCGGATCTTTACCTGATGAAACCTCTGTCTTATGAACTGATATCTTGCTTGCTAAGTTGCGTGAGGGTGCCTTGTCTGATTTCAAACTGCTGCTGCTAGCAGATGGTAGGGCGAAGTTGGGATCATTCCTTCTCCGTGCTTTGTGACAGATGAAATTGGCAAAGACATCAAATGGAGGGAAATAGCCTTTGTTCTTTTCTTTAAACCTTGAGCCTATTGCGAGCCATTTCTCTTGAAGCCCATAGGGGAGTTTTTCAACAATGGGCCCAATTCCCCTGGCTGTATCCAGGTATGCCAGTCCTGTGAGGTAACCTTCTCCTCTAGCACCCTGTAGCTCCATGAGGAGATCGCCTAGGTCCCTCAGTTTCCCGTAGTCTTTTGCAGATATTTTTGGGAATTTGTCCAGTCGTTTAAACAGAGACTTCTCCATAACTTCAGGTGCAGCATAACACTGCTGGAGGCGCTCCCAGGCCTTCTCTAGTGCTACGTCTGGGCGCCCTACATGCACAGAGCGAATGCGTTTTATGTGCTTTACTGACTCTGGCCCGAGCCACTTAATGAGCAGATCCAGCATTTCAGTGCCTGTGAGTCCCAGGCCAGCAGTTGCATTATCGAATGATGACTGCCATGCCATGTAATTTTCGGGTTTGTCATCAAATTGGTAGAGGCTGGTACTCACTAGATCGCGGCGAGCCAGGTATCGTGCCAGGTGTTCTGTTTCAGGTGCCACGCTTGGGGTGGTTGGGACATTGCGAGGAAAGTATGATGGTGCCATTGGGCTTAGTGCTGGTTTCTGAGGGAAATATGCTTTCTTAGGCACATCGGGATGTCCACTTTCTCGATTTGGAATTGTTTGGTTCCCAGTATGAGGTGCGCTCTGATTTGATGCCATGCTGAGAAGGGGTTGCCTTTGGGGGGCCTCACCCTGTTGGCATACATCATCCTCGTTCGGGCCTATTGCTGACAAAGGATGCCATGTAATGTAGCTCTCGTCAGACGCTGCTGCATCGTGTGCTGGGCTAGGGGGAGACACTGGAATGCCTGTTCGGCGCAGTTCAGTTTGTGCTGCAACGTACTCTTTAGTACGTGTTGCAATTTCCTCTTGGAGGACCTCATGTGAAGATGAACCAGACTTAACTGAATTCTCTTGATATTCAGCTGCTTCTAATGCTTCAGCCTGTGCTTCAGCTGCTGCTGCCTCTTTTTGTTGTTCTAGTGCGCTTAATTCAGCTTCCAGCTTTGCTTTTCCCAACTCTAGATCAGCTCTAACTCGTCCCAGCTCTGCTTCTGTAGTAGCTTTCTCAACTTTTAGCCTTGCTTCTTTTTCTGCATAAGCAGCTCGTACTTTTGCAGCCTCTGCTGCTGCACGCGCCTTGACTGCAGCACTAGATGAAGATGAGCGAGAGCTCCTTGACTTGTGTGTGTGCACTGATGCAGACTTCTCACTCTTTCTTTCTTCCATCTTTCTTGCTAGGTTTTGCTTCTTTCTACTTTAGTTGTTGCGCTCCAGCTGAATCACCCTTTTTCACTGTACTGTCCTCACTAAGTTGTAAGATCTAGCTAGACAGCAAGTTAAACTTTTCTTCTTTGGTGATTTATTTCTTGACAAGCAGACTTCGACATCACAGCTTCAGAAGATAAAGTGAAACTAAAAATGAAACAAGTAGGAGACTAATTCTGTAACGTTTCTACATAAGCTTTTAACAGTTTCTAAACAACATAAACCATGAAATTATCTTCCATAACAAATACTAAGAACATAAAGAATGAATACATACAAGGGATGCATCTGCTGGGGCTATGAAAAGCGAATTTTTTAGGAACTCCTTCCTCTGAATGTCAACATGACTTTGCCCTTGGTCCAACTGACATTTTACTTCCTACTTCCTGTTTCTAACATTATGACATCACTAGTCAAATTAAAAGTACTTCCTATTGCATGAACTTACATTGAATAAAAGTCCCAATTTCTGCCAGAAGGCAGCACATTTGTTTGTTGTTTTTTTTTTCTCCCCGGTGTGGCAGAATTTCACTGAATTTCTTGAATCCTGAGCTGGACCAGTTACATGGAGTTTTGTTGTTGTTATTGTTGTTGTTCTGCAGCAGTCATAAACAGCCCCCCCCCCAAAAAAAAAAGGAATTGCAATGAAGCCTGAAACTCTACTGGTCAGTCAAAGTCCAGCCACGGTCTTCCAGAGAGAGAGAGAAGGAAATTTGAGAAGTGAAGTTCTCCTAAACACATATATTGGCTATGAAAGCATGAATTTCTTAAACTTTAGTGACTAACATATTCTACTTGATAAAAGGAACACACACAAGGTCTCTACATTGTACATGAGATTAATTTCTTAATGGTAAGAATGCAAACATTAATTTCTTCCTGAAAATAAACTAACACATACCAAATCATATTAATAAAAGCGTTTCAAACTATAATTGTCCATTCCAGAGTTCAGTCAAGTCTTCAGTAGCGGATACTGTATTGAGAGAAAGAATATGAATTAATTTATTGTCCAGAATTCATAATTCATAAATTCTGCTGCAGAGAAAGGAACAATTAAATATTCCTGAGCTGTCCACAAGATGGCACTGTAAAACTGTCTGGTTGTTTAATGAAGAATCTTGACTTTCCAGTCTGTAAAATATCACCCATAAATTTCAATTTGGGACATTCCTTTGGCGAACAGATGAAAAGGGAGAATGACTCTAAGTCCTGGAGAAGGGAATAACTTCCACTTTATGGTCAATGGGTTGTGTTACAAGCAGTTCATGACCAGAATTTTGAGTTGAAACAATCTTTGTCACCAAAGAATGATTTTATAAATTGGAACCCACGATCAACGCTACACAGACAAGAATCAATACATAATTCCCAGACAAAACATGAAATATTTTGGGTTTATACTGTCTGTATAAAAACCAAAGTAAAATTAAGAATTAGTTTTTTACCCTAATTTGTGGTTGTGAATCTGTGTAAAGCAAAAAAATAAATAAATAAAAGGCTTATCTTGTGTGATGATTGGAAACATTTCTACTAACTGCTCTGTTGTTATTTGACAGAATATTGACTGATACAATACAGCTTGTTGAGTTTTGGGCTGTGTTTGCTTTCTTATTTAGACTACATATACACTGAAAAAAATCAAACTTCAGTCTGGCTTCTGTCAGCCAACATCAATTGTACATAAGCATGCACCGTGGAGGCTGCTGGCAGAATATTTAATACTTTGTCCACAACAAGGCCTCTGCTCTCTGGCACTGAAAGTCCTACAGACAGAAGTTTACATCCACAGCCGAACCCATCATATTAGGGTTCATAAGATGTTCAGGGGAGAGAGTAATCAGTATTGACTGGAAAAGCTGAAGAAGGGAATTACTGGCATCATTGGACTTTTTATATTTTCTGCACCTTTTTAATATTTTATTCCATATAACTTTGCCAAGGCTAATGAAATTCATACAATTCTTGCACAAATGCAAGAATACCGCTTCCTGCTTTGAACGATCAGTGTCCTATGCAACTGCAGCACTCGTCAAATCACCCTCACTTACTCTATTCAGGGTTTGGAGACCGGACCGTCTCACCTGGTTAACATTGAGTTGACAGCTACTTTTTTTCACCACTCGACCCAGTGAAGCTGTCCGGGAAGGATATGATGAACAAATTCTCACACTATCCCCTCAGAGCTTCTCACTTTCACCACAGTCTAGCGAATTCAACTTTAACTTTTTTTTATAGTGCCAGTTCATAGCAGCATTTGTCTCATAGCACTTTTAACTGCAGGGAAAAGACCCCAACAACTGGGTGATCTTTGTTTGGATTGTTTGGATGGCGTTCTGCCATGCTGCAATTTTTTTCAGGATACACCCAATAAACTCATTCAAATAATAAGGCTGAATGTAGCTTAGTTAATAAACAACTTATTTTGTAGTTTTCAGGTTTAATGTGTGGCCTACTGACTAGGGGTGTGACAGGTTTGCCTTGAATCATGGTTCAGTATGTACTTTGGTTTTAAGGTCACGGTTCAGTTCATTTTCGGTACAGTAAGAAAAACAAAATGCAAAACATAAAACTGCTTATCTTTTGTACAAGCAGGAACAGCTTTGAAAAAAACCCTGCAAACTGCCAGCAATAAATTCTCCAATAAATAAAATGTATACAATAAAATAAATAAATTCTCTTTTTAGAAAATGAACCATGCAGACAAGTGTAACAACAGAAGCTTGAATAGTCTGACTTATTCTTTCGTTTTTAGGAGATTAAAATTCCTTAGTGCCTGACATGGCACTAAGGAACATCAAGGGTGCTATGGTATGTTCAGGTTTCTGTGGGAAATTAATTATCTAATTTCACTTGTTAATTGGTCAATAATTTATCATTGTTGTACATAGCTTCTGAAGGCACCCATGCACAACAACAGCAAATTATTTGCAAGTTTTTGCACAATTAAGAAGTTAAATCAAATAATGTCCCACAAAAATCTGAACATACCAGGGCACATTTGAAAAACACAGGCCTAAAGTGCAGCATTAACAGATTTACATTTTTCATAAAAGTGGATAAAAATGATAAAAATGGGTTGATAGCAGGATCTGTAAAGTGTTTTGGTCATCTAGAGATGAGAATAAAAGCGCTAAATAAGTGAATGCCATTTACCATTTACCATATTATTTTCTGGCTGAAGTGGGCATAACAGGGATCTTCACACCAGGGCTCAGTTACCTTCAGCATGTGTTTAAACCTGGTGTTCTTAACAACTGAATATGGCTTTAGATCCACTGCTATGAAAACACCAATGGCATTTATTATTGCTTTGGCTCGATCTGAAAAGCCCTGGGGAGGCTGTTTAAATGCCGCTGTAAGCTGCACTTGCACCGTGCTAGGTTTTGTTTTTGTTTATGCTGCACTGATATTCATATTCGTGTGGTGCCGTTTCAAATGAGTTAACAAGTTTGAACATACTGCCATAAGCATATCCGATGCTGTTTTCATCTTTATCACTTGCCTTTGTCTGTTCACATATTTCACCGGAAAGCCAAAGTGTTCCCAGACAGGAGACTTGTGAAGCGGGTCTTCAAGCTCTGGCTTCTCCATAGCATTACAGTCAGCCATGACGTTCGCTAGTCAGAGGCTTGCCTGCACTGTTTGTTTACATGTATAGCTAATAGCGCGAGGCAGTTACACTTCCTGTATGTTACTCAACATGGTCTGTGTGGAACCTTGATATGACTCTGTACCATACCGAAGGTGCCGTACCAAAAAAATATGAATATGAATACATGTACCATTACACCCCTAGTACTGACCATAGGGTTGCCAACAGTCCCGTTTTAGCCGGGGCATCCCATTTATTGGGCTAAGTATAATTGATTATATAATTGATTATAAGTGATTCTGCACTTGGGGTGTGTGTGATTAACACAGTAGATAGGTAAAGCACAATCTCGTTCTGCTGTACATGATTGGTTGTACGGTTGAATGACAATAAAAAAAAAACAAAAAAAAAATTGTCCCAAGCGGGATGTGCATTGTCCCATATGTTCAAGACCACCTTAATGAACGGGCTAAGCTGGGCTAAAGTCCAGGGGCCTATGGAGATCAGGGGCCTATCATGAGCCAATGAAGAAGATAACATTGTTGTTAATTGATCATATCCTATGTCCATCACTTGATATTCATGTGTGGCTGCTGATTGGTCTAATTTACAAGTGCCTTACGTGGATACCACGTAACAATAGCCTATCAGATGAATTGTTTTGACATGTGACTATGCAAGCACCAGTGAGAGGTAAGAAGTAATTAGCTCAGCCAAAATGTCTGGAAAAAAGTTTGAAAGTGCCGCTCATAAAATTGTTGAGAGGAGAAGAGCTTAGAGAAAATGAATTGCTCAAAAAAATCCCGAAGCATAAAGGATTTTTCTAAGCTGGAGCATCGAGTGGAGGCGGAGCTGCTAATTACTCCAAAGAGGAGACAGGTGGGCCCTTAAAGCACTCACCTGGAGGAGAAGGGCGAAGGGAGAAGAAAGGCCATGATTGCTTATGTGACGCCCACAAAATGTGTGGTCACATTTTATGAGTGAGTTTAAATTGCTCATGGTACTTTATGTTAATATGTTTCTGTAAATGACACTAAGTGTTAAGAAATAAGGGCCAATTCATTATTTTGTGAAGAATTTTGCATTCAAGTGTTAATGTTGGTGTCCGCCACAAGGTGGCAGTGTGGATTATGCATATTTTCTTTCTTTAGGCAGGAACTCCCTGCAAACAAACTTGCGCGCAACTTCCTCATTCTACCATGCGGGACTGCACTAAACCGCAGCTAACGGCCTCCTGCCTTATCTTTTCTCCTGTTTATACAGGTTAGTACAATGTTTAAACATGTTGGACACTCCCATGACTTCATACGTTTGCCGCTACTAATGTCAGTAACTGAAGATGTTTTACAAAGGTTAACATATTGAAAATAGCAGATTTGATGTGATGAAGGTGATAGCTTGTTATTGGTTGATCTAAGATGGCGGCGCCTGCACTTTTTTTTTTTTTTACATTTAAGGCTCAGTTTCTAAAGACGGCCCCTTCACATTTAGATCCTTTGTTTTACTTTTTGGTGTACTTTTGTACGTATTATTGTTTAAAGTGTTTGTAATTGTGTTTTGGTACTTTGGGAATGTTTTAATATAAAAAAAGGTGCAGATCTGTAGCTTAGGTATTTCCTGATTGACGGTACAGGTAAAATATTAGTTTCGTTACTCACCTATTACAGTGTATCGATACACAGACATTTATTGAATGTATTTTGTTCAGTTAACAGCAGATCAAAATTGACAATTCACTAGTGAACAATTTAATATACATGTAAGGTTAATATATTCCTTTTGAAGCAATGAGGCTTTTGTTTATGTAATTTGAATTTTATTGGGTTTTCAATTTAGAAAATAAAACACAAACAAACAAACAAAAAAACAACGACAAAAAACCCCAAAACAAATATACCCAGTGAGAGGATAAAACATTCCATTTCCACCCTAATACTCTTAAGATGATTAGCTTAATCTACTACACCTATAAAGGTAAGATAGGATCCCCGCTTATTGTAAAAGCTGTCCATCCTGTCCAGAAGTTTATATGAAAGGCGTTCTAGTGCAGCAAGCTTGCCCAACTCCCTGAGCCATTGAGCTATGGGTGGGGCAGAGGAAGATTTCCAGTAAAAAGTGATCAACTTTCGGCCTACCATCAGAGCAGTCTGAATCCACTCGGCATCAGAGATTGGGTCCTGAATCATTGATGGATCCCCAAGGACAAAAAGTCTCTGAGTAAATGGCACTTCTTGCTTAACAATTGTCATAATATGTCTATGGATCTGCAACCAAAATTCCTGTATTACCGGACAACTCCAGATCATATGGATTAATGTCCCCTCCCCCTTTAGACATCTCCAGCAGCTTGAAGAGTGAATGAGATTCGCTCTCAACATTTTACGAGGTGTCCAGTAAAATCGATTCAAAATTTTAAATTGAACAAGTCTGGTTTTCAATTCCCTAGACACTTTCTTCCCATTCTTTAAAATATTTGCCCATTCAACATCAGTAAATTGTGAATTCAGATCTTTTACCCATACGTGTTTAAGGAATGAAAAATCTTTATTTGAGCTCTTAAGGAGCATTAAATAAAAATGTGAGGCCTTAGATCTTTTGCCACAGGAACTCAAAGCCTGGATGAGCCAATCTACATCAGGAGGAGGGGTAGTTGTAGATCCAAAGACTTGACACAGCAGATGTCAAAGTTGTAAATATTTCCAAAACTGATTCTGTGGTAGTCCATACTGTGCCCGTAGAACATCAAATGATTTGAGAGCTCCCCCTTCATATAGATCTTTTAACATCAAGATGTCCTTTTTCACCCAGATTTTCCACATAAATGGGGATTTTCCAATATGGAGACTTGGGTTAAGCCAAATAGAAGCCATAGAATGAAGATGAGAGCTAAACTCTAGTATAGAAGCAACTCTCTTCCAAACGTATTGTAAAAAGGATACAACAGGATGTGACTGAAATTCAGAAGAAAGTTTGATTGTGATTAGATGTACTAGGGGAAGAGGGCTGCTCAGGTAACTCTCCAAATAAAACCAAGGGGGAGCTCTCTCAGGGGGGAGAGCCCAATGAATCAAATGTCTAAGACTAAAAGCGTAATGATATAAAACCAAATTTGGGACCCCCAAACCTCCTGAATCTGTAGACTTCTGTAATCTTTTCAACTTTAATCTAGGGCGCTTACCATTCCATAAAAACTTATTGCACAACCTATCAAATTGTCGAAAATAACCAACTGGGATCCTAAGAGGAAGAGATTGCAGAAGGTAATTAAATCGGGGTGCACAAATCATCTTAATAACATTGACCTTGCCCCAGAGAGACAAAAAAAGAGGTGACCACCTTTCTATGTCTATTTTAAATTTTTCGAGCAAGGGCTCAAAATTAATCTGAATCAGATCCGATAAAGTGTGAGGAAACAGGATGCCAAGATATTTAATTCCTAATTTTGGCCAAGAGAAGCCTATATTTTGACCAAATGTAAACAGTGTTTTAGGGCAATAAGATGTTAGAGGGAGAATTTCTGATTTTATCCAGTTAACTCTATAACCAGACAAACGTGAAAATTGGTTAATGATTTTAAGGAGAGCTGGAATTGATTTTTGAGGTTGTGTAATCAGTACCAATGCATCATCAGCATACAACATTATCTTATGGGTACTGCCATGAACCTGGATACCTGGAAAATTGCCGTCTTTGCGGATAGCAACAGCTAATGGTTCTAATGCCAAAGCGAAAAGCAGGGGACTTAAAGGGGAGCCCTGGCGCGTACCCCTATAAAGTCTAAAAGGCTGTGATGTAACTCGATTTGATATCACTGAAGCTCTAGGTTCATTATATAGTAATTTAATCCAAGAAAAAAACTTTGAACCAAAACCAAAAGTCTCTAGAGTCGCAAAGAGATACTGCCACTCAACCCTGTCAAATGCTTTTTCAGCATCCAGGGAGAGGGCTGCCACTGGAGAGAGGTGTGCAAGTGAGGGATCATTTTGAACTGACCATATGATATCAATAAATCACCTAATATTGTCTGCCGCACCCCTGGAACGAATAAAACCCACCTGATCAGAATTTATAAGAGATATCATTACTTTATCTAATCTTAATGCCAAAATTTTGGAGAGAATTTTACAGTCACAGTTTATAAGACTAATTGGTCTATAATTCTTACACTCTAGCGGATCTTTATTGCTTTTTAAAATAAGCGAAATGAAAGCCTCTGTTAAAGAAGGGGGCAGACGGCCTTGTTCAAGAGATTCCGCAAACATTTCTAAAAGTAAAGGAGAAAGCTCATCAACACAGGCCTTGTAAAATTCTACAGTGAATCCGTCAGGGCCCGGTGCCTTTCCAGTCGGGAAGCTCTTAATAACTTTCACAATTTCCTCTTTAGTAATTGGGGCGTCAAGTAAGTCTATTTGTTCCTTTGTTAGGGAGGGCAAAGACAGGGATGACAAAAATGCATAGATCTCTTGAGATCCAGCCTCCATTTCAGAAGAATAAAGCGAAGTGTAAAATTCTCTGAAAGCACCATTAATTTAATTTAAGTCTGACACCAGAGTACCATCCTGTGTCCTAATAGCAGATATAGTACACTGAGCTTCTTTCATTTTAATATATCTAGCCAGCATTTTGCCAGCTTTATCCCCCTCCTCAAATTGTTTATGCCTAAGGCGAAATAGGGAAAATTCAACTTTTTGTGTTAGGATTGAATTCAGCTCATACTTAAGCTTCAGAAGGGGTGACAAATTTACTAAATTTGTGTCTTGTTTGAATGAAGTCTCTAATATAGCTATTCTCCTCTCCAAATCAATCTGTTTAGCAATGTTAGTTTTCTTTTTAAAAGATGCATATTGAATAATATGTCCCCTAATAAATGCCTTAAAGGCCTCCCAAGCAACCCTGGCAGAGGGAGCAGAATCCCAATTTGTCTCAAGATATAAAGAAATCTCTGCTTTCAAAGAGGACACAAAATCTGGATTAAGAAGAAAGCTTGAATTAAGCCTCCATCTAGAATTTTTTTTTAACTGACAAGGTGTGATCATATGTAAAAAAAACAGGGGCATGATCTGATAGTATTATGCTAACTAACTAACTAACTAACTAACTAACCTGCACTTATATAGCGCTTTTCTAGTCACAAAGACCACTCAAAGCGCTTTCATTAATACAAACCCTCTATTCTAAGGGCCTATAGGAAACAGATATCTAGGGACAATTTAGAACAGCCAATTAACCTAACATGCATGTTTTTTGGCATGTGGGAGGAAACCGGAGAAATCCCGGAGTAAACCCACGCAACACGGGGAGAACATGCAAACTCCACACAGATCACTGTTGGTCGGGGGCTGGGATCGAACCCACGATCCCACGATCCCCACAATCCCCCGGCCAAGGGTAAACTGTGCTGCCACAGTGCTAACCACTGCGCCACCGTGCAGCATATTGCATGGTTGCATTGTCATGGTTGCATTGTCATGGTTCCTCAGTGGGGAACACACCAGACTGTCCATCTGCCCAACCAGCTGCCCGGCCATGAGTACCTTAAAGAGATGGAACCTCTTGGTTGGATCCACACACAACCTAATGAGTCCCCTCAGCTGTCCCCACAGGACGTCACTACCCATGCCAAGATCATGGCTCGAATTTACAGAAGAAACAGAGAATTTTGACATTAAAAAGTAATCAATCCTGGAAAACACATTATGAGCAGTGGAATAAAAAGTGTAATCCCTTGTGGACGGATTAAAAAGCCGCCACATGTCTACCAAACCAATTGCATTGCACATGTCTTTCAATATAGAGCCAGATTTAGATGAACGCTGTGAGGGGGTGCTCCGATCTAAAATGTTGTCCATGACCTGATTAAAATCCCCGCCTACTAAAATGGGATAATCACCCATTTCGCTTAATTCGTGTTCCAGTTGTGCAAAAAATGCACAATCAACTATATTTGGTGCATAAACATTAGCGAGTATCATCCTATGGCCCTGAATTTCTATAAGAATTATAAGGAGTCGTCCATCATCATCACTAACCTCTTTTAGACACTTGAACTGCAAATGTTTATGAAAAAGGATTGCCACCCCCCTGCTCTGGCTATTACCGCAAGATGAAAACCCATGGCCCACCCAATCCCGACAGAGTTTTTTAGATTCTGTTTTAGTGAGGTGGGTCTCCTGAAGCAATGCTACATCCACTTTTTTTGATTTAATAAACGCCAACATTTTTTTCCTCTTAATTGGGTGGTTAAGGCCTTTCACATTCCAAGTAATGAGGTTAAGAAAGCTCTGACAATTAGCCGACATCATAAACAGTACATATTACCATCCAAAATATCCAGCAATTCTCCACCAAAAACCCCCTCACTGGGCAAAAGACAAACACAATAAAAATTAAAAATACAAAAAAAAGAAACGAAAACCACTTAATCATAAAGTAACATAAACGGTGACCTAAAACCAATGTCACCCATCGGTGCACAAAAACCGCACCAACCAAAAAAAAGAAAATAAAAAACTCTAGGACCGTGACTGTGAACAGTGCAACAAACTTAGGGAGAGCCGCAACATCGCAGCAGCCTCATGCCTACAGATAATACAGCGTGGGCAGTAAAAAAAAAAATGGAACCTTACATTAATACTGCATCAAATCCTCCGTCAAAAATATATAACAAATAAACATATAGCATATATTCATACCATTGTTCATCAATGTCTCACGGTAGTGAAAGAATCAGGTTCAATGCTTTCTTAGGGTCAGTGAACTCCTGTTTACCACTTGCCAACTTCACAACGAGAACTGCAGGATACCTGAGAGAGAATGCAATCTTCTTCTGGTGCAGCAGGTGTTTACACTGCTTGAACGCCGCTCTCATCTCGGATACTCGTCTGGAATAATCCAGGAAAATCATGATATGATGACCATTCCAATCCAGCTTTCCCATCCTGCGCGCTGCCTCCACAATACGCTCCCTATCCTGGAAGCGCAAAAGTCGAATCAGGATAGCCCTGGGTGGCTGGCCATCTGGTTTGCATCTGGCGAGGCTCCGATGCGCATGGTCAATTTCCAGCCCTTCAGGGAACTCCATTTTCAGCAAATCTGGGATAGTTTTGCGCATGAAGGTAAGGGCATCTGATTTTTCACAATTTTCTGGAAAGCCGACAAAGCGTAGATTGTTTCGGCGTGAGCTATTTTCCAAGTCGTCCAGCTTCAGAAGTAAATCTTCCACCTGCGTCTGGGTTGCGGGGGGATTACTAACTAACTAACTAACTAACCTGCACTTATATAGCGCTTTTCTAGTCACAAAGACCACTCAAAGCGCTTTCATTAATACTAACCCTCTATTCTAAGGGCCTATAGGAAACAGATATCTAGGGACAATTTAGAACAGCCAATTAACCTAACATGCATGTTTTTGGCATGTGGGAGGAAACCGGAGAAATCCCGGAGTAAACCCACGCAACACGGGGAGAACATGCAAACTCCACACAGATCACTGTTGGTCGGGGGCTGGGATCGAACCCACGATCCCACGATCCCCACAATCCCCCGGCCAAGGGTAAACTGTGCTGCCGCAGTGCTAACCACTGCGCCACCGTGCAGCCAAAGCACAGATTAGCATCCAGAGCTATATTAGCATCCTCAAGAAAAGCGATGCGAGACTCCACGTCTCCCAGCCGGGTAGCTAACTCCGTTAACTTGGTGTCCACCGCCCTCGTTGACACCTCAATAGAGTTAAGTTTGGCGTCTTGCCTCTCCGATATTTCCTTCAACAGTGCAAAGATCTTAGAGATGTCCTCCGCCATTTGGTCTTTGGCAACACCTGCACCTGTTGAAGGTGGCGGAGAGGGAGGAGGGCTCGTTGTGGTATCACCAGCTTTATCCAGATTTTCCTTGCTAGCACCGGCTTTGGAGCGAAGATTAAGTTTCTGTTGTTGCGTTGGCATTTTAATCCTGTTCTCCACAAATCCAGTCTCAATGCAAAGTGTAGTAGTAAAAGTAATAGTTTCAGCTGAGGAAACAAGAGAAAAATGCCCTTGTAGAAGAAAAAAAGGCTGTCTGCACTGCGGTGCTCCTCACCTAAGCAGCCATCTTCACTGCCCGCGTCTCCTCCATTTTTTTCCACTTCTAAGCGGGTTGGACGAGTCCGAGGCTTTTGTTTATGACATTTTAGTGGATATGGCTTTGGAAAAAGGCAATATTGTTATTTATTTTGGATCTAGAGATGCATGAGTTTAAGAAATTGTATCTGAAAGCAGAATGCATGTTTTTGTAACAATTTGTCAATAAATTCTACTGTGCGAAACTGCATTAAACCACAGCTAATGGCCTCCTGCCTTATCTTTTCTCATTTTTATACAGGAATTTAACTGTTACAGGTTCGCACCCTAGACCAGACCTGCAACAATAGTGGGGGCTCGTCTGGAATCAATGACATCACCACCTACAGTCGTCGATCCGGAGATTTATGAACCGGTGGGCCAGCTACAAGGCCAGCGTGTTGTATAATTGAAGCAAAGGGCCAGACAAGTGATCCCAAGGCCAAGGCATCAAGTTATGAGTCACAATGGGAGACAATGAAAGAAAGAAGCTTGTGTGGATGGTAAAGAAAGGACTATTCTGCCTCTCTGCTGAGTTGCTCCAATTCACAACTGATATCCCATATACACCTGACCAAGACAATGCTGCATTGAATAAGCAGGATGAAGAAGGCTGCATTGATCAAATCTGTTCTTACATGGACAGTGCACTTCTGCTGGGGTTAGAAGATCAAGGAATGTCAGAGTTGTTACATCTTAACGACAGAATAATTGAGTTAACTGAGAAGCGTAGCCAGACTGAAGCTTCTGTTGAGGGTCGTACTGAGCTTGTTTTGCCTGCTGATGATGTCTCATCACACCTGCCACAAAATACTGCCCATACAGACAATGAAACAGCTAATCTGGCTTCTAAAGCTGAAACCCTTGGGTCTCAACTGAGCAGGCTTATGTCAAGTTACAACACCTTATGCCAAAACCTTAAGCATGCCAGCACTCAGCCCACTGCTAGTGAAAATGGTCAGCCTCACAGTCAGAATGCTCTGCAGTCACCCCAGGCATACCCTGTCCAACACTTGCCTTCCCTCTCTGAAAGTTTAATTGCCCTTAAAGACCTTCCCCTTCTGTATAGGAAAGAGTTCAAGACTCAGGGTGGGCAAATTGGTGATCATGCCTCTGACATAACCTACAGAAGTATCAGCAAGCAGATTGATTGAGGACTGAAGGACAACCACACACAGGGAGAAATAGTCCAGGCAGTACTCTGCATTATAAAACCAGGTATCTTCAAAGATATGCTTGCCAGCAAAGATGAGATGTCCATAGCTGAGCTAAAGAGCTTCCTGCAATAAAAGTTTATTTAAAGAAAATAAAGATGTCTGTAATTATCAGTGGTGTATGTGTGTGTTGTATGCATGAAACAAAAACAGACCAGTCAGTGGCCAACCCTGTGACTGCACACCTCTGTCGGAAATGGCAGCAATGGCAGCAGCAAACCAAAACCAGAATCTGCAGGCCACAAAAAAACACAGACAGAAACCGCCAGCACAGCCCCGACCAAGTGGCAGAAAACAGGAGGAGCAGGCAGAGTGCAAACGCAGCAGAAAGGCAACCGGCCTCCACGGGAGCCAAAAGCCCCTGACAGATGCACAGGTGTGGCTTATATAGGGGACTCCTTGGCCATGGGCAGTCCTTCACAGCTCCACCTACAGCACAGAAAAAGGGAAAACCCAGGACCCACTCCAGAAGGGGTGAGGGCGTAACACCTCCCTACACAAAGAATGGTTTTCCTACCAGGAAGGCCAGCACACACTGATCAACAAACAAACTACTAATACAGATGAATGAATGAATCTTTTATTTTGGATAGATTAAAAGTAAAGATTAAAAAAAAAAGAAACAGAATAATGTAACAAAGGGGGAAAAAAATCTAACAAGGTCAAATCAAACAATAACTCCTCTGAATATACAGTTCAACATAGGTTATCCAAAATGGGTGATGGCTGAAGCCGCAGCTTATATTGCCCACCCATCCAAGAATTCAAAAGAAAAACAAAACAAGAGTGATTACAATTCAGAACAAAGCTAAGACAAAACATGACAAAAAACTAAGCAACAACACAACACAGACTGGATATGACAATCCTTATGTGATTTTACATGTCATCTTGTATATATGTTTGGAGTATTTCTTCCATTAGTTTTTGTTTAAATTGTCCAAACATTGTACATGAGTTTAATTCAGGTCCAAAAGCGTTCCACAATCTGACTCCTTGCACTGAGACACAGTGTTGTTTGGTGGTAGTTCTTACTGAAGGTTTTTGAAATATACATGTTCCTCTGAAATGATATTGTTTCTCTCTTATTTGGAACAACTTTTGGATATTTGCGGGCAGTGATAGATTCTTCACTTTAAACATTATTACTGCAGTTTTAAAGTCAACCAGATCTTTCAACTTGAGAGCTTTTAATTTAAGAAAAAGTGGGTTTGTTGGTTCCCTGTAAGCAGCTTTGTTTATTATTCTAATAGCTCTCTTCTGAAGCGTAAAGATTGGATATATGTTTGTTTTATATGTATTTCCCCATACTTCAGTACAATATGTCATGTATGGGAGTATTAATGAATGATACAAAGTATATAATGTGAGTTGATTCAGCAAATATTTCAGTCTGTGTAGTATTGCAATTGATTTAGATATTTTACCTTTAATATAATTAATATGTGACTTCCAACACAGTTTATTATCAATTATTACTCCAAGAAATTGAGTTTGGGATACCCTTTCAATCTCTACACCATTTACACTGAGTTTAGATACTAAGCTGTTGTGATGGTTGTTAAAAACTATAAATTTTGTCTTACTTAAATTGAGCATTAATTTGTTTGAATCAAACCACAGTTTAAGCTTTCCTAATTTCTTTCCGAGTGTATCCAAAAGTTGTTCCAAATTGCTTCCACTGCATAATAAATTAGTGTCATCAGCAAACAATATTAAATCCATTTTTTCCGAAACTTTACATATATCATTTATATTGTAGAGTGTGTAAATGATGAGGCAAGTTTGTCTCAGGCAGTTTATTACACATTCTCTCACATGAGCATTGTAGAAAAGAGGACATCTCACACAGAACTCTTCACTTACATACTCAGGTCCTTCTACATATCAAAAGGTCACATTGCATTCACATAAAAGATCACATTGCATGCACTTCCTTAATCCTTTAACAGCCCCCTCACAGCCTCTGGCACACAAAGGATCCTCCAAGCCGTCTCTGACATACAAAAGATCACATTTCACAGTTTCCTGTTATCTCCAAGGAAACTCTGCCCTTTGTTCTTATCAAAGATGCTGCTCATTATGTTTTGGCCATGTGCGGCCACACCCCCCCCCCCCCCGAGCATATTGGATCGAACAAAAAAAATAACAGTCTGTATGCTGAATCATTACACATCAATCCACATGCTGCTTAGGCTTCAGTCTTCTCCTGTATCTGCTGTAACCAGGATTCACCGCCTCTGCGGCGCTGTCATGTTGGGGAGCTGCTGTCTGGGGGTGAAAACCTTTTGTCTGTCCCTGCGGGTGTTCTGGGGAAATTCTACTCTGGGAAGCTCCCCGTGGGAGTCTTCCGCGCCGAGGGGCCCTAGCCAGCAGCACTTGTTCGTCCGCCACCACAAAAGCGGGTTTGAGTCTGTTTATGCCAACCTTTTCCCTCCTACCCCCCAAATCTAGCAAAAAATGCTTGTCCCCTGTTTCCAGCACTCTGAACGGTCCATCATAAGGTGGTCGCAGTCGGGGGCGATGTGTGTCATGTCTGACAAAAACAAACTCCGCGTTTTTCAAAGTTTTAGGCACATAAACGCGCGGAAAACTGTGGTGAACGGGGCCCGGCAGTGTGCCCGTGTCAATGCTACGCTACAACAGCTGAGACGGGGAGCTGCCCGGCGCAGGATTATCCGGGAGAAACTCCCCGGGCAGCCGAAGTGGCTGCGCAAAAACGAGTTCAGCTGGGGAAGCTTCTAAGTCTTCTTTAGGCGCAGAACGCAACCCTAATAAAACCCACGGTAGCTTGTCTACCCAATTTGCATCCATCAGTGACGCCCTGAGAGCCGCTTTCAGTGACCTATGAAAACGTTTGCATAACCCATTAGCCTGAGGATTGTACGCGGTTGTGCGGTGAATTGTGACACCCAGGCTGCGGGCCATTGCTGACCAAAGTTCGGAAACAAATTGAGGGCCTCTGTCAGACGTAATGTCCGACAGGACTCCAAAACGCGCCACCCATGCTGTTAAAAACGCACGCGGTACTTCCTCGGCTGTGGTTGATGCCAGTGGAACCACCTCCGGCCATCGCGTGGTGCGGTCCACCATTGTCAGAAGGTGCATGCACCCCTGTGATGGCGGAAGGGGGCCCACGAGGTCCATGTGAACATGGTCGAACCTCTTAGCCGGGATGTGAAACGGCTCCAAGGGAGCCCTCATGTGTCTGTGTACTTTGGCTCGTTGGCACGCCATGCAGGCTGCTGCCCACTCTTTCACCTGTTTGCGAAGACTCGGCCACACAAATTTCTCTCCTACCATCTTGATTAACTCGCGCACTCCGTCCAGTGCACATCCAGACCCAATCCAGTCCGTTGGGTCTGGATGTGTCAACAACGCAGCGTTTGCCAGGGCTGCCTTGATTTCCGAGAACGCCCGCTCTCGCTCCGGGGACCACTCGATCTTATTCGCGGGTTTCTGCTTTTTGAGCGCGGCGTACAGTGGTTGCATGAGCTGCGCTGCGCGGGGGAGGAAACGGTTATAAAAATTCACCATTCCCAAAAACTCCTGTAACGCCCTGACCGTTTGTGGTCGGGGAAAATCTGCTACCGCGCGCACTTTATCAGGCAGCGGAACCGCTCCTTCGGGAGAGACGCGGTGCCCCAAAAAATCAATCTGCGTCACCCCGAACTGACTCTTCGCTGGATTGATTATTAAACCGTGCTCTCCCAACCTCCGGAAAACCGCCGTGAGGTGGGTTTCGTGTTTGTCTTCGGACGCGCTGGCTACCAAAATATCGTCCAGGTAGACGAATACGAAAGGGAGATCGCGCAGCTCCGCATCCATCATGCGTTGGAACGTCTGTGCAGCCCCTTTAAGCCCGAATGGCATGTGCAAAAACTCGAATAGACCAAACGGAGTTATCACCGCTGTTTTGGGTATGTCCTCAGCGCGCACTGGGACTTGGTGGTAACCGCGGACCAAGTCTATTTTAGAGAAAATGCGCGCTCCTGCCAAATGAACGGAAAAATCTTGGATGTGAGGGATTTGGTAGCGGTCGTGCGCTGTGGCGTTGTTCAACCTGTGGAAATCAAGGTCGCCACAAACCGTCAGCTTTAGGGACCATGTGTAGTGGGGAAGCCCATGGGCTGTTTGAATGCCTGATGATGCCCAACCTCTCCAGGTTGGCGAACTCCTCGCGTGCTGTGGCCAGTTTAGCTGCGTCCAAGCGCCGAGGTTTTGCAAAAACGGGCGGCCCAGTGGTGGTAATAAAATGTTCCACCCCGTGCTTAGCGACGGCTGACGAAAATGAGGAAGGAGGAAAGAGGAAAAATCCCAGGCACAGAGTCACCATACTAAAAGGCCAGACCACCGAATGTGTACAATCGTACAAATATCTTGGGACGATTATTGATAGTAATTTAAACTTTGAAGTGAACTGTGAAAGGGTGTGCAAAAAGGGTCAGCAACATTTGCATTGTTTGAGGAAACTTGCACGCTTCCAAATTGACCGAACCATAATGACAATGTTTTATCGGGCTTTTATTGAATCTGTTTTATCCTTTTCTTTAGTGTCATGGTTTGGTCAGATAAAACTGAAACAGAGGAAATCCTTGGATCAGGTAGTTAGATGGTCCAGTCGTTTGCTTGGTGAGTCACAGCTGAACCTGACATCCCTGTACACCAGACAAGTACAGAGAATGGCTACCTCCATTTTAAATGATGACTCCCACCCTTTGCACTGCAACTTTCAGCTTCTTCCCTCAAGACGGAGGTTTGCTGTCCCAAAAAGTAGAACCCAGCGCTACAAAAACAGTTTTGTCCATGCCCTCTGTCAAAGAGTTGAACAACTCTTTATCTTGTATATAAATGACATATGCCAAGTATCAAAAATTCTGAAATTTATTTTGTTTGCGGATGACACAAATATCCTTTGCACTGGTGAGAATTTGCAGCAGGTTTTAGAGGTGGTCACAACTGAAATGGAAAAATTAACGCAGTGATTCAACAAAAATAAATTATCTCTAAATCTAAAAAAAACAAAGATTATGTTGTTTGGAAATTATAAAATAAATCATGAAATAATGATAACGATAGATGATACCAGAATACAAACAGTACAGGAAAATAAGTTTCTGGGGGTGACGCTAGACAGTAAAATCTGCTGGAAACCTCACATCAGTCACATCCGGGCTAAATTAGCAAAATGTATAGGCATACTGGGGAAGACAAGACACATTGTGGACTATAAATCATTGGTCTTATTGTACAATTCACTGTTTTTACCTTATCTTAACTACTGTGTAGAAGTCTGGGGAAACACCTACAAGACCAACCTACAAGCAATATGCACATTACAAAAAAGAGCTATAAGGATAATAAACAATGCAGGATATAGAGACCATACCAATTCGTTGTTCTTGAAGTCACATGTCATAAAGTTGATCGATTTAGTTAAATTTAAGACAGCACAAGTAATGTACAGGGCAATTAACAATCAACTCCCAACTAATATACAAAAAATATTTAAAAAAAGAGACAATGATCATAATTTGAGACGAGACTTAAACTTCACAAAACCCAAGATACGTACAACCAAGAAAAGTATGTGCATATCTGTCTGTGGGGTGGATTTGTGGAACAGTCTGGAGCCGGAACTGAAACTATGTACAAACAGAAATCAATTTAAAAAGAGGTATAAGCACCATTTGTTGAAAGGATATATGTTAGAAGGGTAGAATTTATATGTACGATTCATTATGTTCACTCTGGGACATTATGGGACACTATGGAATGGTGGGTGGGACAGCACTGTGTGTATCTGTGTCATTTGAGACTGGTTTTGAAATATAGACTTCATTGTATGTTAGAATGGACAGGTGTTAATGTTGATCTGTAACAAATACAGTAAATTGTTTACTTGGGGTAGTAAAGGTAGTAATTTGTATAAAATTCACATGGGTGTATCGATGGAAAAGAGGAGTTGGAATTAATAAGTGTTCACTTCTTCCTTCTCCCTTTCGAACAGTGTATACTGTAACTTTATTGCATTTGCTATTTGCTTGTTTTTTGTTATATTTTTTGTGTTCGAAATAAAACTATCTATCCCTTCTAAGCTGTAAAAATATATTGTACATAATTTAGGTACTTATTTATTAACTTCATTTTATATTTACTTATTTTTGTAGGATGTCACTTGGGTTCTAAATATTTTATTGGGTTTTAGACCTTTGAGTTTTTTAACCTCTGACTAGTTTTTTTTTGTAACTTTGATTTTTATTCATTTTTCATCATACATATTACATTCAGATCACAGTCTATATTTAAAAAAGGAGCTAGAGAAAGAAAGAAAAAAAAAAGAAAAAAAAGGGGGGGGGACAAATGTTGGAGCATCAAGTTTTAAGTTTCCATCTCTTAATTCTTCTGGTTTTTCCAGTGTCTTTGGTTATTCTTTCAATTTCTGTCTCGTTGTTGCACTTTGTAGTGTGTCCATTTCCACCATTTTTTTTCATATTGTCCTTCTTGCATTCTTTGTCGATATGTTAGTTTTTCCATCAAACGTATATCCTCAACAATGTCAGTCCATTGCTCTTGGTCAGGAAGAACTTCTGATCGCCATTTTCTTGTGATTGTTTTTTTACATGCAATCAGCAAGATTTTAACTAGATATCTGTCCTCAGCCTGAATTACATTGTCTCTTTTAAGATCACATAAATACATCAAGTTACAGTTCATTGGTATATTATATCCTAATATCCTCTGTATTGTCAAATGTATAGATTTCCAGAATGGTGAGATTTTGCAGCATTTCCAAAACATATGTGAGTGGTCTGCATTTTGAGCCCCACAGCCCCTCCAGCATAAAGATTGGGTATTTGTATATTTTCTTTGAATCTGTGGTGTAATGAAATAGCGAATCAGGTTTTTCCATCCAAATTCCCTCCATGTCCTTGAACTTGTTGATGTGTGTTGTGTTTTCCATATTTCTTGCCGGCTTTCTTCTATTATGTTTAAATTTAGCTCTTTCTCCCATTTCTCCTTTATATAGTTACTTGAATGTTTGTTTGCCATAAGTTTCTGATATAGCTTTGAAATAATTCTTATTTTATTTCCTGTATATGAGCTTAAAATGAATTGTATAATCTCGCTCACATCTGTGTAGAGGTTATGTCTAATCTTCCTCATATAATAATCTCCCATCTGCAGATATCTGAAGAATTCCGATTTTTCTAGTTTAAATTTTCTTCTGATGTTTACAAAACAACCGAAATCTTTTTTTCCGATATTGCCCCATGCTGTGATTCCGTTGTTCACCAGATTTTTGTATCCCCTATCTTGCTTTGCCGGTTCAAACTGACTGTCAAATGCTACCCATTTCAATAGTTTTATGTCCTCCTTCATGTTATACTTTTGTACTATTTTATACCACAGTTCCAAAGTAAATTTAGTGATTGGGTCAATTTGTTTGATTTGCTTATATGCATCCTTATCTCCTATTATGCTTTGTACTGGGAGTCCCTCAATTTCCTTTTCTATTTCTTTCCATTTTGCCTCATATCCTCCGTCGCACCAACATATATCTTATTTGTGCTGAGTAGTAATATTCCTTTAGACTCGGTAGGCCCATGCCTCCTTTCTCTTTTGGTAACTGGAGAGTTTTATATTTCACTCTCGGCTTTTTACCTCCCCAAACAAATCTCGATATCATCCTGTCCCACTTTGAGAACTGGGCATCGGGAATCTCTGTTGGTAGAGCCTGGAAGAGGTAAAGCAGTCTAGGTTGTATGCTTGATTTATGTCTTAATTTTTGAATTCAGATCCATATTTAAGATTGACCATCTATCAATATCCTTTTTTATTTCTTGATCCAACCTATCATAGTTTGCTTTATAGATTTTGCTTAGATCTTTAGGTATGCTCACTCCAAGGTATTTTATTTCTTTTTGTTTCCAGTTTAGTTTGATCTTATCAGTTATCTGGTTTAAAGGGTTATAGTGGAATGCCAGTATTTGTGTTTTTGTTATGTTTATCTTGTATCCTGATAATTTTCCAAAATTTTCTATCAAGTTCATCATTTCCATTATTGATTCATCTGGTTGTTCAAGGTAAACTATAATATCGTCTGCAAATAGCCCAATCTTGTGTTCCGCCCCCTTTATTGTTACACCTTTTAATTTCTTATTTTGTCGCATCGCTTGAGCCAGTGGTTCTATGAACAGAGCAAACAAGGTGGGTGATAGGCAGCATCCCTGCCTAGTTAATCTTTGTATATTTACTTTGTCTGTTAAGCTACCGTTTATCTTGATTCTTGCCACAGGTTTTTGATACAGTGTCTTTATGCATTGTACTGATTTTTTGTTAAATCCAAAGCGTCCCAGCACATTATATAGGAACTTCCAATTAACCCTATCAAATGCTTTTTCTGCGTCTAAACTCATTATTACTGAGCTTTTCTTTTCTTTATGTATTTGATTAATTATGTGTAAAGTTCTCCTGATATTGTCATGTGTTTGGTGTCCCTCTATGAAACCAGTTTGATCATCCTCTATCAATTCCGTCAAGAATGTCTTTATTCGTTTACATATAATTTTTGTATATATTTTATAATCCACATTTAATAAAGAGATTGGCCTATAGTTTCCGCATTGTTCCCTATCTTTCCCTGGCTTTAAAATAACTGAAATAATGGCTTTGTTCCATGATGGAGGTATTTTGTTGTTGTTTAATGTCCAATTAAATGACTTTAGGAGCTGTGGCGTGAGTTCTTCTATAAACAGTTTATAAAACTCAGAGGGGTATCCATCACTACCTGGTGATTTACCGTTTTTAAGTGACTTAATCACATCTTTAATCTCTTGTGATGTTATTTCTGCTGTTAGGTTTTCATTTTGTTGGTTTCCTATTGATGGCAAGTCCAATGTGCCTAGAAATTTTTTAATATCCTTAACATTTTTCTCTTCAGGTTGCGAGTATAGTTCTTGATAGAAATTATGGAATATTTCTTTGATGCTTTCTGGGTTAACTGTGGTTTTATTTGTGATGGTGTCCTTAATCTTATATACATTATTCACTGTTTGTTGTTTTCTTAACCGTTTTGCCAGCAGTTTTGTGGCCTTTGGCCCCGTTTCATAATATTTTTGTTTTAAATATCTATTTTTCCTTTCAATTTCATCTATTTGTATTTCTTTTATCTTTATTTTTTCTTCCTTAATTTCTTGATATATTTTTGGGTCGTTTGTGCTTTGATGTTTACGTTCTAATTCCCTCAGTCTCTCACATCTTTGTTCATATGTTTCCAGTTTAGACTTATTTGCTTTTCCTGATTCAGCAATTAATTTACCTCTTAACACGGCTTTTAGTGCATCCCATAGTATTGTTGGGTCCACTTCTTCATTATCATTCTCTTTGATATATTCGTTTATGTTTACTTTTATTCTTTCTTTAATTTTCTCATCATTTAACAGTCCTACATTAAGTTTCCATGTTGTTTGTCGTTTTCTATTGTTTAAATATATTTCCATGTATATAGGATTATGATCTGATATTTCTGCCCCTCCAATCCGACAATTTCTCACCCTGTGTCTGTCACCTTCATTCATAAGGAAGTAATCTATTCTAGAGTGTACTTTATGGACGGCTGAATAATGTGTATAGTCTTTTTCGAGTGGGTGCAGGTCCCTCCATATGTCTACCACACCCATTTCTGCCAGTGAGGTTCTTAGGAACGTTGTTACATGTTTTTTTGTCTTCTTAACACTTGCTGTGTCAACCTCATGATCCATGACGGCATTTAAGTCTCCTCCACAAATTAGGACTCCTTCACTGTGCGTTGCTATGAGATCAAACAGTTGTTGAAAAAAATCCTTGTCACTTTCTGGTGGGGCATAAATGTTCACTAATGTGATCTGCAAACCATCTATTCTTCCCTTTATTATTACATATCTGCCTTCTTTATCCTGGATTTCTTGTTTACATTCAAATTGTATTTTATTTGAAATTAGTATCATAACCCCCCTTTTAGTTCCTCCCTTAAATGAACTGTAGGAGTTCTTATAGCCAAATCTCTTTAGTTTCTCATGTTCTGTCTTGCTCAAATGTGTCTCTTGCATAAATATAATTTCGGCTTTTTCCTTCTTGAATTTTCTTATTATTCTTTCCCTTTTAACAGGTGAGTTCAGACCATTCACTTTTAATGTCATTATCTTGAGATTTTTACCCATATTCATGTTTTTCCATTTTTTTAACTTGTGCTCCTAACCCCTTTAACAACAAAACTAACACATATTTGTACAAAAACACATTACCAAATCTCGACCTCCGTACTTTGGGCCTTTCTTTTGCCCACTGGTCCCTGCTGGTGAGTGGAGAGAATGTCTTCACAGAGTGAAGGGCCCTCCCTAGACCTATATTTACTATCCAAGTAATAGTCATTAGTCTAGAAATGTCCAACATAAATCACTTAAACCTCTCCTAGCCGTTTGTTTCTCTTTTACCTTGTCTTCTTGGCCTTCATTTCTTCTGTGTCCTTCTTAATCTTTGTTATAATCTTGGCTTTCCGTTGAAAGCCTTGCAGTTTTTCCTGGGCCCGGTGCGCCACGTCCGTCTCCCGTCTTCTGCCGCTCACTCGCCTTCACTCCGGCTGTCGTGATGTGTTCAGTGCCGCCGCTGCCCCAGCCGCTTCCTCCGGTACGCTCACCACAAAGCCTCGCTCCGTCATGTCCCGCGCTGCCTCTCTGGCTGTGTTGTACGTTTTCACGCCGTCCTCCCAATGAATTCTCATCTTCGTTAGCGGCGTTTGGAATCTAATTTTTTTCTCTTTCAGTATTTTTTTAATGTTGGCATATTTCTTTCGCTGCTGTACAATTTCTGTCACCTAGTCATGGTCAAAGAATATCTGTTTGTCGCCGATTCGCATCTTTTTTTTCCACGCTTGTGTCAGGATTCTTTCCTTTACATCATATTTCTGAAAGTTTACCACAACTGACCTGGGTGTAGAGTTTGGATTCGGGTTCTGTGCCTAGGCTCTGTGCGCTCGTTGGATCTGCAAGTCTGCTTCATTGGGCAACTCAAGCTCTTTTTTGAAGAAATGATCCATGAATTTCGTCTCTGGTCGTCGCTGCCGTGGTCGCGAGCTCTCTGCTGGCCATGATGATCCGGTGTGCCTCCCGGGCCAGTGCACAGTAGTCCCGCTTGGCCAGCAACGGCGAACTGGCCAGGGCCGCTCTCGTCGCTGACGGAAGGTTTCAGAGGAAAAGGTGGATAAAAATGAAGTGGTCGTCGTCCGAGCCCTTCAATCTCAGCATCCTCTCCATGAGGTCAATAGCCGTGCAATCTCCCAACCCGGTCCGCATCAGGAGTCTCTCTGCTCTCTCCTCAACCGAGAGTGTGTAGTGCTGGATAAGTGCGGCCTTCAACGCGCCGTATTTGTCGCTGGCTGGTGGCTGATACAGCAGGCTCTCCACATGCTGAGCCGTGTGGGTGTCGAGCTTTGCGACTACATGGTAGAATTTCGTGTCATCCACCGATATCCCCCGGAGGACGAACTGCGCCTCAACCAGGTGGAACCAGGAGCGCGGATTGTGCTGCCAAAAATCCGGTAGCTGGATTGTAACGGCATACGCTTTGCTGGGGGCTCCCAATGAGGCTGGCTCCGGGGAATTCTCTTCGTTTTGCATGCTTCGTCTTGGGTCACCAGTATAGAGTGTGTAAATGATGAGGCAAGTTTGTCTCAGGCAGTTTATTACACATTCTCTCACATGAGCATTGTAGAAAAGAGGACATCTCACACAGAACTCTTCACTTACATACTCAGGTCCTTCTACATATCAAAAGGTCACATTGCATTCACATAAAAGATCACATTGCATGCACTTCCTTAATCCTTTAACATCCCCCTCACAGCCTCTGGCACACAAAGGATCCTCCAAGCCGTCTCTGACATACAAAAGATCACATTTCACAGCTTCCTGTTATCTCCAAGGAAACTCTGCCCTTTGTTCTTATCAAAGATGCTGCTCATTATGTTTTGGCCATGTGTGGCCACAATATGCATATTGAATAACAGTGGCCCCAAAACTGAACCCTGTGGGACTCCACAAGTAACCTTCAGTACTTGTGAGTTTTTGTTATCAACATATACATACTGATATCTATTCTTTAAGTAACTACATAACTAGGACAGTGCTACCCCCCTAATACCACAATTTTGTAGTTTCTTTAATAATAAATTATGATCCACTGTATCAAATGTTTTTTTTAAGATCCAGGAATACCCCAAATGAATACTCTTTATTTTCAATGGCAGTTGATATTTTTTCTATAAATTCCATTAGAGCAAATGCAGTTGTCCTCTTGTGTCTGAACCCATATTGCTGCTCACACAATAAATTATTCAGTATGAAGTTGTCAATTCTCTCACAGAGTGTTTTTTCAAGTATCTTGGAAAATTGAGGCAATAGTGAAATTGGTCTATAGTTTGAAAATTCCCCCATCACCCGTCTTGTATATCGGAATTTCTTTAGCTATTTTCATTGCATTGGGAAATATACCTGTTTGGAGAGACAGGTTACAAATATATGTCAGTGGCTTCACTAAGCATTCAATGATAGTTTTGACTAAAAGCATGTCAATACCATCACAATCCGCAGATGTTTTACTTTTAAACAATTTAACAGTTTCAATGACCTGTCTCTCGTCTGTGTTCTTTATGAAGATGGAGTCTTTTATAGCAATGTTTTTGCTTATTGTATCACCTGTAGGTGCCGTAATGGGTATTACTTGAGCCAAATTAGGACCAATGTTAACAAAAAAGTTATTAAATTCATCTGCAGGTGATAGTGCATTCACACTCAGAGTCGTTTTATTATTATTTTTTTTTAAAGATTGGTTGGGTAGCTTGTATTTCAGTTTTTATTTCTGTTTTTATTTTTTATAGTTAAGTATTGTCCATGTATTTTTAATAATGTCTCTGTTTTTCTCCAGTTCTTTACTGTAATAGTCTCTTTTACTACATCTCATTATATATGTTAACTTATTTTTGTATGTTTTATACCACTGCTCTGCTTCGTTTATCCTTTTTTTTAGAAAAGCTTTATATAATAAATTTTTCTTTTTACACACCTTTTGTAATCCTTTGGTTAACCATGGCTTGTCGACAAATTTATGTTTTAGCTTTTTCTTTACTAATGGACAATTTTTTTCATAAAGAGTGGTTACAATGTTCATAAATGTGTCATAGGCTTCATTTACATCTGATACATAGACTTTTGTCCAGTCTTGCTTCAGCAAGTCTTCTTTAAAAGAGCTGATTGCATTTTGTGATTTGTATCTGAAAGATTTTAAAGTTTTTTTTCTGTATTGGCCCCCGTGTGGCCATGGATAAGTGCAAAGACTGGCCAATGGTCACTTATATCATTTATCAATAATCCACTTTCTATTTTCTTATCAATAATATTAACAAACAGGTTATCAATAAGTGTAGCAGTGTGAACTGTGATTCTGCTGGGATGTGTTATTGTGGGATATAGACTCATACTGTACATAGAATTCATGAACTCTGTAATTAACTCTTCCTGTTCCGGCGCCACACGAGTTGGCTGCCTTTTGCAACTGCCTTTTTTTTTATCTTCCTTCTTCTTTCTACACCTTTCACTCTATATATATCTCTATATATCACAGACACACAGATCGCCCCAAAGATCTCCTGAGTCGGTGGACGGAGCCTCTGTTTACAGCAGGAGACAATACAGCAGGGAAGAGCTAGCTAGCACTCAACCGCCACCCGGTGCTAACGGAGAAACTCGACATACCGGGGAACTGAAGCGAAAACGACGCGGGTGCCGGGCTGGAGTTTAGCCGGCGTGCAAGAAATATAAGACAGAATAATAAAGAGCGATGGCAAGAACCAAGCAGACCGCCCGTAAATCTGCTGGAGGAAAAGCCCCCAGGAAGCAGCTAGCCACCAAGGCTGCTCGGAAAAGCGCTCCGGCCACCGGCGGAGTGAAGAAGCCTCACCGTTACAGGCCCGGTATCGTGGCTCTGAGAGAGATCCGTCGCTACCAGAAATCCACGGAGCTGCTCATCCGTAAGCTGCCCTTCCAGCGCCTGGTGAGGGAGATCACTCAGGACTTCAAGACCGACCTGTGCTCCCAGAGCTCCGCTGTCATGGCTCTGCAGGAGGCCAGCAAGGCCTACCTGGTGGGTCTCTTCGAGGACACCAACCTGTGCGCCATCCATGCCAAGAGGGTCACCATCATGCCCAAAGACATCGAGCTGGCCAGCCGCATCCCCGGAGAGAGAGCTTAGACTTTCTGCTGCACATCCACCAACCACAATGCTCCGCACTGTGTCTATATATATATATATATATTTATAGTAATATGTACATATGTATACTAGCTGCTCTTGTTTTTTTCTCTTGCCTTCTGATTGTTGCTCTGAGTGTTGCTGTCCCTGTGCTGTTGCAATCCTGGAATTTCCCCATTGTGGGACTAAAAAAGGCTTATCTTATCTTATCTTATCGTGTCTTATCTTATTACATTTTGTTGAAATGGATTTAGTAAATCAATATTGAAATCTCCACAAATTACAACCATTTTCTTACTAGTAATATTATTGTACATATCGACTAATTTATCTCTGAATGTCTCAATGCAAGTTCCCGGCATTCTATATATACAACTTATAATTAGATTTTTTGTTTTATCTTGGTCAATCTCAACAGTAACACATTCCAGAATCCCTGGTAGTGCAAAGGACATTCCATTTACAAGCTCACACCTATACAGGTCATCAATATAGAGTACAACACCACCACCCTTTTTTTGAGATCTGTTCAAATGAAACATCTGATATCCCTCTATTGCCATCAGAGGACCCTGCTCTTCATTAAGCCAAGTTTCAGAGACTGCGATAGCTGTAAATTTTCTGTCTAGCTGTTTTAAATAGTCCTGAATCTGTGGAAAGTTTTTGTTAAGACTTCTGCTGCTGAAGTGTATTATTGATAGTTTACCATCTAATTGCACTTGACTTTTGAATTGCTTTTCAGTGTAATATTCACAATGATTATGAATATTATTGAAAAAGTGGTTATCGGGATCAATATCATTCTCCATCTCTTGTAGTTATTGTTCAGCATAATGGCATATTTTCAGAGTTTGAATTTCCTCACTCTTTGTCAAATGACTTCCTCCAACTGGGGATAATTGATGTCTACTCAAGTCAGTCATAAGTTTTGTTTGTTTGTTTCGTTTAGGGTTTTTTTTTAAAGTACATTGACATGGTATGTCACAAAAGAACTATTCTTGCCGTGTGTGTGGGTATTGACATAGTGCACGGCTCAGGAGACACACACGCAGGCTCAGGGTAGATCTAATAGCTTTATTAACAACAAGTGTGTATGAGTGTGTGTCTGTGAGATGTGAATGTGTTGGTGGTGGCGTCTGCGTCGGGCACGGAGGCAGGAGGCCGTACAGCCGGACAACCCTATGGGAGAAACAAAGGGAGAAGGGTAACGGGCACCACACCAACACAGGAGATATGATAATGATGACTGGCTTTCTTGGGAATGGCAGGTGGCTGGCACAGCAAGGGTGAAGCCCAGAAGACAGCGACCTGGAGCGCCCGGTGCAGCAGCGAGGGAATGGTGGCAGAGAGGAGTGGTCCGCCGCCGGGAAATCCACCTGTGCACAGGGGAGCAGACTAGGAGAAGAAGGAGGTAAGAGATTCTTACTTGGATACCGTCACATGAACAGCTTCTTCCCCTCTGCCATTAGACTGCTGAACACTAAGTGACTTATTGACTCTCGTGCACCATGTACAGCAGCTCAACCAGACTCATGTCAATCATCACTGTTTTCTTCCTGCATTACCGACTGCACTATATAGTTCTCCACAGTATCTGCTGCTGGCTAATATATATTTTAACTGTTGACCAGTATCACTTAATCTTATCCTACACTTTATTACATGTATAGTTTATTTCTCTTATCTTATCATGTTTAATGTTGCAGCATTGTACCGAGACAAATTCCTAGTTTGTGTACTACATGAACAATGGCAATAAACCTGATTCTGATTCTGATTCTGGGATGTTTGCTGAGCGGTTGAGATTCCTTACAGCAAGAGTAGCGAGTGAAGACTGACGGCTTCAGGCCGAAGCCCAGGGCGAGGCGGCTTAAATCCCTCGCCGCTGATGAGGTGCAGGTGTGCGTGCAGCTGGCGCCGCAGATGGGCGGCGAGGCGTGACAGTACTCCCCCCTCTAGCAGCGCCTCCTGGCGATGGTTTCTCCAGGTGCGCTCGGTGGAACTCAATAATGAGGGACGGGTCCAACACAAATGACGAGGGTACCCATTGCCGATGTTCAGGCCCATAGCCCTCCCAGTCCACCAAGTACTGCAACCCACGACCCCGGCGCCGGGAGTCCAGGATAGAGGAGACAGGCCAGGCCGGATGGCCATCAATCATCCGGGGCGCGGGCTGCACAGCAGGAGGAGGACAAAGGGGATCGGAGACAGCCGGCTTCACCTTGGAAACGTGGAAGGTGGGATGGCTGTGGAGGGAGGGGGGAATAGCTACACGCACAGCCACCGGGTTGATAATCCTGGTGATGGGGTATGGGCCCATAAAACGCTGTGCCAGCTTCCTCCTCTCCCCCTTTAAAATGACGTCCTGGGTAGACACATAGACACGCTGGCCTACCTGGTACACTGGGGCAGGTCTTCTGTGCCGGTCCGCCGTGGATTTGTTGTGCTCCGCCGTGCGTAAAAGCGCATTGCGCGCCGACGCCCAGATGGAACGGCACTGCCTGAGGTGCGCCCGAACTGAGGGGACAGTTACCTCACTCTCCTGCGCTGGGAAAAGAGGGGGGTCGTAGCCCAGGGACGCCTTAAAGGGAGAAATCCCTGTGGCAGAAGAGCGGGCGGTGTTGTGGGCGTACTCAACCCAGGCGAGATGGTTACTCCAGGACGCAGGCTTGGACGCAGTGACGCAGCGGAGCGCAGCCTCCAGCTCCTGGTTGGTCCGCTCACACTGCCCGTTGGTTTGGGGGTGATGGCCGGAGGAGAGGCTTACCTTGGCTCCCAGGGCGTTGCAAAAGGACCTCCAAACCTCTGAGGAAAATTGGGGCCCCTGGTCCGAGACCACGTCCACCGGAATCCTGTGCAGCCTGACCACGTGTTGGATTAGGAGGTCCGCCGTCTCCAGGGCGGATGGAAGACCTCGTAGCGGGATGAAGTGCGCCGCCTTGGAGAAACGGTCTACGATGGTCAGGACAGTGTCGAAGGTGTTAGAGACTGGGAGTCCGGTGACGAAATCCAGGGCGATATGCGACCAGGGCCTGCCAGGGACGGGCAGAGGCTGGAGCAAACCCGCTGGAGGGGCATTACCTGATTTACTGGTGGCACAAACAGGGCAGGCCCGGGCGTAGCGGGCAGCGTCCTTCCGCAGGCCCGGCCACCAGAAGGACCGTTGAAGAAGGTCGATCATCCGGGAGGAACCAGGGTGGCAGGTGAGCTTTGATGTGTGCAGCCAGTGAATGACCTCCCCCCGGACCGTGGATGGCACAAAAAGCCTCCCCTCCGGTCCGCCGCCAGGGTCAGGTTCCGATTCCTGTGCCTTCCAGATCTTACTTTCTATGTCCCAAGTGATGGCTCCCACGATGCACGACCTGGGCAGGATGGTGTGGACCGTGTCCTCAGACGCCTCAGGGGCAAATTGCCTAGAGAGGGCGTCGGGCAGGCCGTTCTTGGAGCCAGGCCTGAAGGTGATGTTAAAACGGAACCTGGCAAAGAACAAGGACCAACGCGCCTGGCGGGCGTTCAGACGCTTGGCAGATCTTAAGTATTCCAAGTTCTTGTGGTCAGTCAGGACCACGAATGGCAGGTCCGCCCCCTCTAGCCAGTGACGCCACTCCTGCAGCGCGAGCTTGATGGCGAGGAGTTCTCTGTCCCCCACGTTGTAGTTCCGTTCCGCCGGGGACAAGCGCCGAGAGAAGAAAGCGCAGGGCCGTTTGACTCCGTCATCAGGCGACCGCTGATATAGAACCGCCCCCACTCCCGTGTCCGAAGCATCCACCTCCACGATGCATTGCAGCGACGGATCGATTTGGCTGAGGACCCGGGAGGAGGAGAACTCCGCCTTCAGCGCCTGGAAGGCAGCTGCGGCCTCTTCGGTCCACTGGAACGGGACCTTAGGGGACGTGAGGCGGGTCAGAGGGCCGACGACGGTGCCAAAATTCGAGACGAAGCGGCGGTAGAGGTTTGCAAACCCAATAAATTGTTGCACCTGTTTCCTTGATGTAGGTGTAGGCCATTCCACCACCGCCTTCACCTTCACTGGGTCCGGAAGCACCTGGTCGTGGGAGATGACGAACCCGAGGAAGGACGTAGTCTTAGCGTAGAATTCACACTTTTCTGCCTTCACATATAACCGGTTCTCCAGCAGCCTTTGGAGGACCCGCCTCACATGGACCCGGTGCTCGTCCCTGGATTTGGAGAAGATGAGGATGTCATCCAGGTAGACGAACACAAACAGGCCGATGAAATCCCGGAGGACGTCTTTTATTAGGCGCTGAAAGACGGCTGGAGCATTGGTCAACCCAAACGGCATCACCAGGTACTCGAAATGGCCGTTCGGGGTACGGAAGGCTGTCTTCCACTCATCTCCCTCCCGGATCCGGACGAGGTGGTATGCGCTGCGTAAATCCAGCTTGGCGAACCAAGTCGCCCCCTGGAGGGAGTGGAAGGCGGTGTCCATTAGTGGCAGGGTGTAGCGATCCTTCTCCGTGATATCATTCAGGGCGCGGTAGTCGATACAAGGACGGAGGGAACCGTCCTTCTTGCCCACGAAGAAGAATCCTGCGCCTAATGGTGATGACGAGGGACGGATAATTCCAGCACTCAGCGATTCCTTGAGGTAGGAATTCATAGCCTCCTTCTCTGGCGCCGACAGGCTGTAGAGTCGCCCAGAGGGTAAGGGTGCCCCCTGGCGGATGTTTATCACACAGTCGTAGGGCCTGTGTGGAGGAAGAGACATCGCCTTGGACTTGCTGAAAACCATACCCAGGTCGTGAAATTCTGATGGCACCAGGGAGAGATCAGGGGGCGCAGCGTCCGTAGGAGTTGGATAAGAGGACGGAGAGCAGGCAGCGGATTGCAGGCAGGTGCTCATGCAGAAGGAACTCCATGCCGATACCCTGGCGGACTTCCAATCCAGGACGGGGTTATGGAGGCGAAGCCAGGGGTATCCCAGGATGACAGGCGACACAGAGTTGGGGAGGACGTAGAAAGTGATTTCCTCCCCGTGGTTCCCAGAGATGATCACAGGGACAGGGACGGTCTGGTGTGTGACTCTCCCCAGGGAGACATGGGAGAGGTTGACCAGGGCGAGAGGGGATTTGAGGACTTGGCAACGGATGCCCAATTGGGTTGCCAGGCTTTGTGAAATAAAGCTGCCCTCCGCGCCCGAATCCACCAGTGCGTGGGTGAGGTGCCCAGTGGGGTTGTGACAAAACCGGATGGGCAGCTTCAATTGGGAGAGGGGATTTAACCGATTGACGTCCGCGAGGCCCCCTACAGTGACTCGCGGACCTCCCCTTTTGGCTTCTGTGGGCAAAGCTCCACCGTGTGTTGGCTGTCTCCGCAATACATGCAGAGACCCAACTCACGGCAGCATTGTCTCTCCGCAGGAGGGAGCTTTGTCCAGCCCGTCACCATTGGCTCCGACTCCTCGGAGCGCGATGGTGGCGGCAACGCCAGGGGGCGAGCTTGGGACAGGCGCGACGAGGCACCACGAGAGCGAGAAGAAGACAACCTCCGCTCCGAGGTGCGCTCGCGCAACCTGTTATCCAGGCTGATGGCTAGGGACGTTAGCTCCGCTAAAGTCTCCGGGATGTCCCGCCCAGCCAGTTCGTCCCTCAGACCATCACTGAGACTGCGGAGGAAGATGCCGCAGAATGAACGTTCATCCCAGCCAACCTCCTCCGCCGCTACCCAGAAGTCGATCGCGTAATCCGCTGCTGACCGGCTTCCCTGCTGGAGGCTGAGAAGCCGATCGACCTGAACGCTCTCAGTACGAGAATGATCAAAGACTTCCAGGAACTGTCTCACGAATTGGCCATAGGTGAGGGTGGCGTAACTGGGCTTCGCCATTACGGCGTAAGCCCAAGTAAGCGCTTGCCCCTCCAGGAGATTCCCTATGTAGCCAATTCGGCTATGGTCTGAGGGAAAATCTTCCGGGCACACGGTGGAACACGGACTCACATTGCATTATAAACCCCCGTGCTCCGCCGAGCTTACCGCTAAAGCGGGCGGGGGTCGGAATGGGTGTGAGCCGAACCGGTGCTACCGGAGCAGGCCGCCCTGACGAGCCGGGGGGAACGGCTGTTGGGGGTCCAAGCGGTCCAATCGGTTAGTGATGATGAATAATTGATTTAGAATCACCTGTTGCTGGTGGACTATTAGGTCCACTCGAGCCTCGAGGGTGGAAAGTCGGCGTGTGAGCCCGCTGTCTGCCGAGCCGCTCTGCTGAAGCCGTACTGACATAGTGCACGGCTCAGGAGACACACACGCAGGCTCAGGGTAGATCTAATAGCTTTATTAACAACAAGTGTGTATGAGTGTGTGTCTGCGAGATGTGAATGTGTTGGTGGTGGCGTCTGCATCGGGCACGGAGGCAGGAGGCCGTACAGCCGGACAACCCTATGGGAGAAGCAAAGGGAGAAGGGTAATGGGCACCACACCAACACAGGAGATATGATAATGATGACTGGCTTACTTGGGAATGGCAGGTGGCTGGCACAGCAAGGGTGAAGCCCGGAAGATAGCGACCTGGAGCACCCGGTGCAGCAGCTAGGGAATGGTGGCAGAGAGGAGTGGTCCGCCGCCGGGAAATCCACCTGTGCACAGGGGAGAAGACTAGGAGAAGAAGGAGGTAAGAGATTCTTACTTGGATGTTTGCTGAGCGGTTGAGATTCCTTACAGCAAGAGTAGCGAGTGAAGACTGACGGCTTCAGGCCGAAGCCCAGGGCGAGGCGGCTTAAATCCCTCGCCGCTGATGAGGTGCAGGTGTGCGTGCAGCTGGCGCCGCAGATGGGCGGCGAGGAGTGACAGGTATGGCTTATCATAGTCTCTTAATTTTCTTAATCAGTGTTCATCTATATTTATTTAAGTCAGTAAGATCTCTGATTATTATGGCCTTTGCTTCCTCAGGTGTTCCATTTAGTTTGATCCAAACTCGACAATTTCTTGTCCATGTTGCCTGTATCTTATTTTGTCTTTTCAGCATCCGTGCTTGCCGTGCTATTTCAGCACTAGTCTTTGTTAAATGTTCATTTAGGTAAACTTCTGTTCCCCGTAGCTTTCTGGTCTGCCTCAGTATGTCATTCTTTACCCTTCTGTTCACAAAGCGCATCACAATTGATTTATTTGTTTTATTATCTTTTCTGGGTAAAGTATGACAGGCTGAAATTGCATTTACTTCAACCTTTATATTTCTGCTTTCGAGGAACTGAAGCACCTGGTTTTCCAGGGAGACTGATTCACTCAGGGGAGCCTCCTCACCTCTCATTCCTGCTGTAACATTGGCATATGATTGGTATTTAATGTCTAGTCTACTTATAATTAGATCATCCATACGAGAATATTGTTCAAGATCCTCGACGCGCCACTCCAAGTCTGCAATTTTTTTTGTCTTTTTCCTTAATTGTTAATTTTAATTCTCGGACTTCTTCCATTAGCCCTAATATTTTAGCCTGTTGACTAGCCACTTTGGTCAGTTCTTCTGACAAGAAATTCAGAGATTTTTTGATCACTTCCATTTCCTCCTTCTTTGGTGGCATTTTTACTAACCTGTTGACAATAAAACAATCTATGCTGGTGCCACCGGTATCCGATCCGACCGATCGTATATATATATATATATATATATATATATATATATATATATATATATATACATGTATATATATATATATATATATATATATATATATATATATATATATATATATATATATATATATATATATATATATATATACACACACACACACACACATTTAAAATACTGCATATACAGGTCTACCATTTCTCTTACCAATCCTCAGTGCAGGCCCCCAGCCAACCCATCAACGTCCTCAGTTACCCAGCAACTCCGGCACCTGGAGAAGCAATTTAAGAGTACCAAAAGCAAAACACATGTCTTAGGTAACCACAGACAAGATTTTTTTAAAGTCTTTGATATCTAAGAGCTTGGTGCTCCACACAGGGCATCCACCACAACATTTTCTGATCCTTTAATGTGGTGGATGTCCAAACAGTAGGTCTGCAAAAACAGAAACCAACTCATCCACTCATCATGGGCTGCACGGTGGTGCAGTGGTTTAGCACTGTGGCAGCACAGTTTACCCTCGGCCGGGGGATCGCGGGGATCATGAGATTGTGGGTTCGATCCCAGCCCCCGACCAACAGTGAGCTGTGTGGAGTTTGCATGTTCTCCCCGTGTTGCGTGGGTTTACTCTGGGACTTCTCCGGTTTCCTCCCGCATACCAAAAACATGTAGGTTTAGGGCGCTCGCGCACGCAGCGACCGGCAGCCGGTGGCTTGTCACCAGACTGCAAACCAAATCTACCTACGGGTACAAATAAGTAACAAAAAAAAAAAAAAATCAGATGGAAGCAGTAAACTGTTGTCCATAGACTATGGAAAATAGGTGTCCCTGTGGAAGACGACCGAAATCCAGGGTCAACCAGATGAGGAGAAAAAAAATCTGCCAGGAGGCTGACCCACATCCTCAGCCAGATAGATAAAATGGAGGTGCCCATCAGGGGGACAACTACTATCAAAACCCAACAAGGTGAGCAGAGGTTTAAGCCTAGGAGCAAGGTGGCACTGCTCAAGAGCAAAAGACCACAGCTCATGCAGGTTTTGCAGTGATCCAGAATCTTTCAGCTCACCCTGCAACCTACACTCATCAGGAGCATCTGAAATATGCTTGACCACAGACACTACAGCAGCTACTGAACTAGCAGGCTGCTGAGTCATACTCCCCCCAGTTAAAAAAACAGCTTTCTCCGGAAGTAATCTGATTTCAGAATTTGTTAATCTGAAATTAACAGACTCACTTGGCTGAGTGATGCGGGTTGGCCGCCCGATGAGCTTTTTCGCCGGTTCGGCGTTCTGGGTTGTTTTATGAAAATATTTAGACAGGTTCGTGAGGAGTCGGCGCATATGAAAGAAAGAATGTACACTGAGACAAAGTATTCACACTGAGACACGGCTGCTAGAATAAAACTGTATCTCTTTATTCCCCACAGACCATATCTCCATACACAAAAGAGAAATCATTGCATGTCACACATTTCCTTCACACACAAGGATCAATGCATTTCATGTCATTTCACAAGCTCTTACCGTTTGATACAGGTGACCGGGAGCCCACGGCCAGGAAGAGCGTGATTTCTCTTAGCCGGACGTTCTGCGCAAAAAAAACTCACGGCAGACTCAACGTATTGAGGGAAGACCCCTGTTTTTAAAGGAAGGCTAGGTACAGAACAGAGTGGCCATCTCTGCTCCGAGCAAGCCCCCCCCTCATCATAGAATTGCGTGGGGAGCAGGAAGGGCCAGTTTTCTGCTCCCAGGCAATTCAACTCTGCCTGGTTCCCAAAACATACAGGAACACCTGCTACATTTCTCCCAATACACATATAAGGAATAAAGGTCACGCCTTCATTTCATAAGCATGCAACAGTGATTTAAGGAGTGAGAAACTTGCTGTGCTAAGGAAAACAGTTTCTAGAAACAGGTCATATTGTCCAGGTCATGGTGTGCCTTAAGATAAAGAGAACTGGATTCATGGGACTGGATTGTTAAAACATATTAAAAACAACTGAGAAACAAATCAGGGCACACATTAAAAACACATTTATATTACATTCCACCCTTTGACCTTATTTGTGATCAGTTGTTAAGTTGGTGAAGATAATTGCTTTCTTCCCCAACTAAGTGCCTTCTTCCCCAACTGAAAAACAAATCAGGGCACACATTAAAAATATTTATATCACATTTTCCACCCTTTGACCTTATTTGTTCTATCAGTTGGTGAAGAACATTGGGTAATTACTGTCTTCTTGGGGAATACTTTCATCCTCGTAAGGTATTCCAATACCATTGTGGTGATTTAATTCCACCCAATTAATGTCCCAAATGCATGTTACAACATGCCATAATAACTCATTTCTTGTGGTAAAATGTCTAGTGTACCAATTCCATTCATTACTCGGACCTACAGCATAGCTATAACATATCCAGTGACCAGGAGGTTCAGCACTCACCTCTACTTTGCAAGATGTGGTACCATATCCTCCATCTCGAAAGATAACTTTTATTTTCATTTTGCCAGAGAATTATATATTCTTCTACTTAAAACCTGTTTTACTCTTCTAATATAGCAGAAAGCACTGAAATTGCATAGTGTTAAGACACATAGAACAGCAACTAATATAGCTAGGGGAGGCACCAGTGTTGTGCGAGCAGTGACTGACATGCCTGAGAATATATCCCACCAGTGATGAGCAGAAGCTTGCTCTATCTGATGGGCTGCATGCAATACCTTTCCTTGGGCCACCACAGTGGATATCACTGCAGCACGCACATTAGACATATGATCACCAATGAGCTGTTGTATCTCCGTGGATCCATTCAGTGCGCCTTTGAATCGATCCAGGGACACCTGCCATGGAACTTCCAGCACCCGCCATTGCAGGGCGGTCAGGTGGGCCTCACTAGAGAAGTTGGTAAGACGATATGTCCGATTATGCCATTGCCACATGTGAACACCATGCAGACACCCAGTGAAAGGTACCCTAGGCAACATTGGATGGGAGTTTAAAGTGGCTACACATAGAGTATGGGGCCCTATTTGCCACATCATGTCACGAGGTTTTTCTATTCTCCATTCACATAGTGCCTCTGTCATGGTTAAGCATGGTTCAGTATATATTGCTCGACTTAGGCATGCATATCCTTGGTCAGTCAAATCACATTCTGATAAATCATAGGTGTTATTCTGCCCTGGAGCAAACCATTTCCCCTTTAATTGAATAAACCAAAATGCTGTAGCGGTAATTACTGGTAACACATGATATTTGCACACATCAACAGCTTCTGTAACATTTAATTGAGTCCATTGCCCGCTACACATCATGCTATTGCAGATGGTTTTTTCAGGATGCGGAATTAACCACCATTCTTCAGTGATGTTCCACACGTCTCGCCATTGTCGAGCGTGATTGGTAGTGACAATGCGAGTAAAACGTTCCAACTGCATGCGGATATCCAAAACTTGAATGTTGCACACAGTCCAATTGAAAGCGTGAGTGATGTTTGTCATCAATTCACTCGTAGCATTCCACATGGTCAAATCCCAAGTCAAACGTTTTTGAAACAGATTGGCGGCCTCCATTTGAGGCCCCACCACCGTAGGCATCCAAAATCCAACTTGTTGAATGCCTAAAGACGTTTGATGTCCAGTATCTGCCAACATTGATCTGGTTACCTCATTGTTAATGGTGTTGGAGATTCCCAAAACTGTGCCAAATCCTCCCAGCAACGTGTCATACCATGCTCTCTTCTTTCTTTTTGAACATTTGGGAATGGGTGGTATCTTTACCATCCAATTGACGGTGATATGGCTGGTTTGTGTGGCTACTGTTGTACATGTCGACAGTATGGGTGCCAGATTCGTCGGGGATGTATGCTTTGGGTTTTTGTCGACCACCAGAATAAGGTACACAAAGGGGATGCGTCGACCCTTTATGACTGTTCCATTTATCAAATACACTTCCTTATCTCCTGTTATGTTGATGGATAGCTTTGTACCATTTAAGGTAGTGTCACATTTCAGTAAGTCATTAACCACTTTGGCCACACATATGGTTACATTGGCAGTCAAGTTAACTATACACCCCTTCTCCACCGCAGACACATTATATTGGTATTTGACACATTTGGGGCATATGTAAATAGGACAGTGGCTGGTTAAGTTCAGTATCTTGCACTCTTGGTTTGATAAACAATAGAAACCGTCTTGGCTCCGATTGGCACCGACCCGACTCTCCTTCCAGCTCAGCGAGACAGGTTGGTCCACCTCAAACATTTCTTGGCCTGGTGTGGCGTGGATCTGGATCCAGCAACCGGCGATACTCATCCACACGATCACAACGAGGGCAGGGCGGCACATGTCCCAGCAGACGACATAGCCATGTCCTCGGTGCTTGTGGGGGTGTTGAAGAAGACCCATGACGTTGCGGTTCCCAATCACCAGTCTCCCCCCGAACATTCCTGCAAAGCAAGCACATACTTAGGAGAAGAGAAAACACACAATTAGTTCTCCCTTAGATAACATTTTGATATTGGTACATTTATCCAGGTTTCCTCTCCTGGATACAAAATGGTCACCACCTGATCCGTCCCTTGAGCTATGATCTCAGCCAGGCGGGGAGGGCCATTTTCTTGCCTCACCCATACTTTGGCCCCAGATTTATCTGTGGAACCAAAGCCTTTTTCGCCCCTCTGCGTCATCACAGCCGGCTTAGCAATCTCTTCAGGGTCAGTCATTAGGCATGGTATAATGACCAATTGGGCCACTTCATCCCCCTTATTCAGGGTTATGGGCTCTGATCCCAGTACATAGCACACCACTCCCAGTTCTCCTTGATAATCACTGTCAATCACACCTGCCAGAGTCGTTAAACCTTTCAGGGATAATCCAGACTTTGGCAATATGTGACCATACATTCCATTCGGACATTTCAACCCTAGTCCGGTTTTTACCACAGTGGGTGTTCCTGGTACTAAGGTGAGAGTTTCCATAGCTCTTAGATCTAATCCAGCCGAGCCTTTCGTCGCTCGCACTGGCAGTGTTGCCTCTGGGTTAATTTTCCACATCTCAATAATTTGTCCTTCAAATTGTTCAAGATTGACAGTGATCATTCGGTTCAGTGGTGTTGTACCAGGTGCAATGGGTCTATCGTTTAGCTGTTTCAGCGCTTGTGGTAAGCGTTTTTTCCACCCTTCCAAACTATTGTTTGTCCCTCCTTTTTTCAAGGTGGCTTTCAACGTAACAAAAGACAAACGTAACAAAAGACGTAACAAACTAATAGTTTTTTGTTTTTTGTTTTTTTGAATGCAAAAGATGCAATAGACTTACACAATGGTCCTCTCCGGCATACAACTAGGAACATACCGGTCGCTATGGAGGGTGAGAATATGTATGGGCACATAATCATACCATGTAGGATAACTAAATAGACGGTTATGCTGTTTCATCCCACCTAGCAACAATGCTCTGCACTGTGTGTGTTTATATATTTACATATTTATTCCATCTAGCTACAATGCTCTGCACTGGGTGTGTTTATATTTATATATCTATATATTTATTCCATCTAGCTACAATGCTCCGCACTGTGTTTTTATATATCTACATATTATTCCATCTAGCTACATTGCTCCGCACTGTGTGTGTTTATATACTTGCATATTTATTCCACCTAGCTGCAATGCTCCATACTGTGGGTGTTTATATATTTACATATTTATTCCATCTAGCTACAATGCTCTGCACTGTGTGTTCATATATTCATATATTTATTCCATCCAGCTACAATGCTCTGCACTGTGTGTCTGTGTGTGTGTGTGTGTGTATATATATATTTTATAGTAATATGTACATATGTATATTAGCTGCTCTTGCTTGCTTGTTTTTTCTTGCCTTCTGATTGTTGCTCTGAGTGTTGCTATCCCTGTGCTGTTGCAATCCTGGAATTTCCCCGTTGTGGGACTAATAAAGGCTTATCTTATCTTATCTTATCTTATCTTAACAACCCATTCATTCTTTCAATTAAACCCGCAGCCTGGGGATGATATGGAACGTGATAAATCCATTCCACATGATTGTGTTTGGCCCAATCTTTCACCAGGTTTCCGGTGAAATGGGTCCCGTTGTCAGTTTGAATCTGTACAGGTAGCCCATAGAACCTTTCAATTAGGTCCAAACAGGCCAGTGTGGCCTTCTGATTAGCCACTTTGGCTGGGTGTGCTACTACCACACCCGAAAATGTATCCACAACCGTGCATACATATTTACACCGTTGTGACTCTGGAAGAGGACCAATAAAATCCATTTGCCAGATTTGTCCTGGGCTCTTTCCCCTTTGTATATGTCCAGTGAGATGTTGTGGGACACCTCTTCTGTGATGCTGACAGGCCTCACACTGTTCAATGGCTGTCTTTACATCATCAGTTTTTAAATCAATGCCTCTATCCCTGGCCCATTGGGTGGTAGCTTGAATTCCCCAATGTCCACTCTTTTCATGGGCCCACCGGGCCAAATCCGCAGTGGATTGCCTCTCCACTGACATTGCTCTAACCACCCCATCAATATAGCTATTGTGGAGGGCTTCTGAGTCCATATTTTAGGTATGGGCATCGACATGGGTGACATGGATAGTGACCCCTTGAACCTTTTGCCAGATTTCCTCCCACAACTCTTTACCCCACACCTCTTTCTTTTGAATCCGCCATTGATTGGACTGCCATGTAGGCATCCATGTGGTTAACCCATTAACCACTGACCAGGAGTCAGAGTAAATATATGCTCCTGACACACTCGCATGTTGTATCACCATGTGTACGGCCTTCAACTCGGCCCATTGGCTGCTTTTTCCCTCACCCATTTCTTCCAAAATTTGCCCCAGATGAGGGTTGAAAGCCCCGGCTTTCCACCTTCGTTTTCCCGCTACCCACTGAGAAGAACCATCTACAAACCACGCCCTACTCTTTTGCTCGTCTGTGAGTTCGTCATAGCGGGGCCCTGTTAACACAGGAGATTCCTGCAGCTGCTCAACTTCAAAACAAGACTCATCTGCCTCTGGGACATCAGCAACTTGTTCATGCAAGACCGAAACTCCTTTTTGTCCAGATTTCACTCTTTCAGACACGTACCATTTCCACTTAATGATGCTACTCTCCTGGGCGGTACCTATCCGATGTGTGGTGGGGTTACTCATTACCCACGTCAGAATAGGTATCAATGGCCTCATGAGCACCTCATGCCCTGCAGTTAATGCCTCTGTTTCCACCAAGCTCCAATAACACGCCAATAATTGTTTTTCAAAGGGCGTGTAACGAATTCCTGCACTCGGCAGCTTCCTTGACCAGAAACCCAAAGGTTTCCGTTGTTTGCCTTGTTTTTGCCATAAGCTCCAATTTGCATAATTATTCTGAGCCGACACCTGCAACTCAACTGGACCAGATTGCAGTTTTCCTAATGATAGAGCTTGCTGTATGGCCTCTTTGGCCATGTCAAAAGCCACTTGCTGTTTTTCTGTCCACTCAAACTGCTCTTTTTTCCTTGTCACTTAATATAAAGGCTGCAAAATTTGCCCCAAATGAGGAATGTGACTCCTCCAATATCCAAACAGCCCAACAAACCGCTGCACATCCTTTTTGGTGTGCGGAGTGGCAAAAGTCATTATCTTTTCTCGGGCTTTATCTGTGATTTCCCTTTCTCCCTTATTCCAGCAGATTCCCAGAAATTTCACCCTCTGGGAGAGCTTCTGCTTTGTTCCAAATCCATTAAAAACTGGATCAAACTGTCCTCTTTGTTCACTGTTGATTCCTATTGTTTTTATATTTCCTTTATGCAACTCAGCATCTCCCAAGTCTTGTGAGGCAGGCAGCCCCGCCTCTTGCATTCTTCACTTGTCAGCAAAGAAAATTCACCTTCTGTTTTTTTCTAAAGGCCAAACTTTGCCTCTCCCCCGCCCCTCAGGCAAAAGGAGAGAGGGAGGGAGAGAGAACTTCCCGCGCCCGCCCCCTTTGGGAGAGCGAGGAACAGAGAGAGAGAGAGAGAGAGAGAGAGAGAGAGAGAGAGAATTATCCCTCACCCGCCCCCTTTGGGAGAGCGAGGAACACAGAGAGAGAGAGAGAGAGAGAGAGAGAGAGAGAGAGATTTGATTTTTAAAAGATCTTTAATAAACACACTTGTCCATCAGTCAATACAATTTCTATATCATGCTATGTTACACAGAAAATTAATCCCCCAAAAAACGCCCAAAAAAAAGCTGTCCATCATGAACTGAACAGAGGACATTCTCCAGGGACCAGAGGGTCCTGAAACCTTCCACATCCCCATTCCCCATAAAAAACTGAAAGTCCAGCTTGATTCTGGCTTTAAGTAGCCTCACAAATAAAATTTTGACATCAACATCATTCTCAACATTTTCAAGTTTTCTTCTCCGGCTTACATAGATAGCCAACTTTGCCTGTCCTAAAACAAAGTTCAGTAGTTGACACTTCTGCTTAAAACGACGATTGTACATAAAACCACAAATGAAAACCTGCTTAGAGAAAACTTCCTTAAAAATATGAAAAAGTTTTGTGAGAAGTTCAAAGAGGCCACTCAGGCGCTGACATTCAATAAAACAATGAAAAACAGTCTCCCTAGAGGAACAAAAAACACACTGATCACTGACACTGCTGTTAATCACAGAAACAAAAGCATTGACAGCTATAATACCATGCAGGACCCTCCACTGTAAGTCTCCATGCCTCTTAGGGAGAGGGGCTTTGTAAAGAGCCCTCCAGGCAGGCCGATGCCCTTTTCCTAGTTTAAAATAGGCTCTCCAAGGAGTGTCCACACAGGTGTTCAATCGGTCCTTGTTGAGTGCCATCACCACCAGTCTGTAGAGTGCCTTACCACTGGCACCTCCAAAGTCCACACCAGTGGGAGCACAGAATGCCAGTAAGGAGCAAGGAGCGACGTCAAAGTCCATATGGAGCGTGAGAGAGGGAAAGGGGTCAGTGCTTTCTGGCTGCAGCGTGCCATTGCTAAAGTCCAAGAGTAGGGAGTGCTCAAGTCCATGAAGCTCCTGTTTCCAGTGTGCAAGAAGACCATCGATGAAACGAATCGACCTGACACCAAGATGAGCTGCTAAAGCTGAGGCGTTGTTGAGGCCAGGACCAGCCAGTTCCACCACTTGCTTCAGAGTGAGAATGTTCCTGGAACACAGCCTATCAAGGAAGGTCCTTCCAACTCCCGGCAGGACACCAAGGCGACCACCAAAAACCAGCGGCTCCCTCAACAACCAGTAGAGGGAATCGCATGGCCCTCTTTGTTTTTTAAAAAGAGTCCACACTGAAAAGAGACTGCGGTAAAAACTGGGTAAAGACAGTGCATTAGAGTTCTTAAAATCCATTAAAAACACAGGGAGGTCTAGCCCAAGCCCAAGGACTCTCTGTAAAATAACACAGGCCAAAGGCCTCCATACCAGGTCCTGGGGGCCCGTCAGCAGTCTCTGTATGAAAGTCAGTCTAAAAGCAGCACCTCTACTAGCTAAATGAATCACTCCTTGCCCCCCCTCCTCTTTGGGAAGAAATAACAGGGCTTGAGGAACCCAGTGGAGTCCACCCCCCCCAAAAAAGTCCACCAAAACAGACTGAATTTTGGACAACAAACCAGCAGGGGGGTCCATGCACATGAGGCGGTGCCACAGGGATGAGGAAACAAGATTATTTAAAATGAGCACTCTTCCTCTAAAAGATATTCTCGGCATTAGCCACTTCCACTTGTTTAGTCTCCCGTTAATCTTCTCTATGACCCCATCCCAATTTTTTTGCTCAAACTGCTGATTTCCAATAAAGACACCAAGATACTTAAAACCTCCTTTTTTCCAAATCAACCCACCCGGCAGCGTAAGCTGATTTTCTAGTTTCTCCCCCACCATCAGAGCCTCGCTTTTTCCCCAGTTTATCTTTGCAGAGGAAAGTTGGCCAAAAAGATTGACACTCCTAACCAGAACGTCAATGTCACTCTGCTTGTTTAGCAGAATGACTACATCATCTGCATAGGCCGACAGCTTGAACGTGGTGTCACAGCCAGGAAAAGTAACTCCTGATAGATCCCTTCTCAGGCAGTGAAGCAAAGGCTCTATGGCGAGGGAGTACAGCATCCCTGAGAGAGGGCAGCCCTGCCGAACCCCCCTCTGGACTTTTAAAGGGGCAGACAGGCCCCCATTTATCTTCAGCACACTCTCAATGTCACTGTACAAGACCCGTATCCTGGCTATGAAGCCTGGGCTGAACCCAAAAGCTGTTAAAACTGTCCATAAATATTGGTGTTCAACCCGATCAAACGCCTTTTCCTGGTCAATTGAAATCAAACCAGTTTCTACCGCCAATGAACCAGAGACCTCCAAAATATCCCGAATTAAAGTGACGTTGTCACTAATCAGCCTGCCAGGCACACAGTAAGTCTGGTCTACATGAATGAGCTCGCTCATCACCTTTCTCAGTCTTCGGGCCAGAGCTTTTGAGAGAATCTTGTAGTCTGTGCAGAGCAGAGAGACTGGCCTCCAGTTCTTTAGGCTCTGGAGGTCCCCCTTTTTCGGCAACAGTGTGATGATGGCCCTCCTGCAGGTCGTGGGTAGGGTCCCCCTTTCCAAGCTATCTTGGAGAACCTCCAGCAGGTCTGGACCAAGCAGGGGCCAGAATTCCTTAAAAAAGTCCACAGAGAGACCATCTATGCCTGGTGATTTTCCATTCTGGAGGCTCATTAGCGCCGTATGCAGCTCAGACAGAGACAGTGGGGCATCCAAGCCGGCAACAAGGTCCTCTGAGAGCACTGGAAGACCATCAAGGAAAACCTGGCCCAGTGCCGTGTCCTCCCTCCACTCTGCTCTAAACAATTTACTGTAAAAGCTAGCAGCGTGTTTCCTGATCTCTGCTGCTGTGGAGATTGTTCTCCCGTCATCGCCCAACAAGGAGTGAATGAGCTTTCTCTGTCCATTTTTCCCCTCCAGTCCAAAAAAGTACTGGGAGGGCGAGTCCATCAGAGCTACATCCATGTAGCGTGAGCGGACCAGAGCACCCTGTGCGGTGACCCCTAGCAAACTAGCCAAGGCTGACCTTTTTGACTTGAGAGCCTCTAAGTGCTCCTGTTTTCCTGTAGAACTGAGCAACTCCTCTAGTTCTACCACCTCAGTCTCCAGAACTTTCAAGGATTGGGTCAAGCTACGAGTGACATTTTGAGTGTACTGTTGGCAGAGTTGTTTTATCTGGGCCTTACCAAAATCCCACCACAATTGGAGAGAACTAAAAGAGGGTTTTTGTTCCCTGTGTGACTTCCAAACATCATGAAAAACCTCTTTAAAAAACACATCATTTAAAAGTGTATTGTTAAAATGCCAAAAAGCACTCTTACACTTTACATTTTCAATAAACACAGAACAAAACAGCAGGCAGTGATCAGTGAAACCAACAGGACAGATACAACTATTTTTAAAAACACTCATTTGATGTTTAAAACCATAAAAACGGTCTAACCTAGCCATAGATAAAAGGTTATCTTTGACATGGCTCCAGGTGTACTGCCTCTGGTCCCCATGATGTGATCTCCACACATCGGCCATTTCATGTGTTTTCACCAGTTCTCTCAGCCTATTGGCAGAAGCAGGGTGAGGCTCCTGATGGTTCCTGTCTAGTCTGTGGTTTAATGTACAGTTAAAATCACCCCCCAGAAATAAAAAACTATTTGGATCGCAGGACTTAACCGTATCCGAAAGCACGTCAAAGACCCTGATCCTCTCTGCTCTCTGTGTTGGCACATACACGTTTATAAAAACGAAGTTCACGTTTTCAAACTGTACCTTTAATAAGAGGAAATGACCTCTCACCACCTCTTCCACCTCATAAGAGACAGGCACACAACCCCGAGAGAAAAGTACAGCCACCCCCCCACTGCTACTGGATTTGTGGCTAAAAAAAATGCAGCCATCCCACTCTTTTCTCCAATGGCTCTCAATGTCCACAGTGCTGTGAGTCTCCTGGACCATCAGCACGTCAAGTTTCTTTAAATTAAAAAGCTTGTATAAGGAGGCCCTTTTTACATCATCCCTGGCCCCATTAATATTGAGAGTGCCAATTCTAAGGTGGGGCATTAAAAAGGATAAAAATAGGGTACAGTAAAAAAACACACACATAGCATAAAAGGGAAGAAACAAACTAAGAGTCAACATGACTGTTAGTAATTTGTGATTTCAGTTTGACAACCAGTTTCTTTAAACGAAAAATTTCCTGATCAGTAAAAGTCTCATTCCCATCATTCAGTTTCATCAGCTTGCGAGCTGATGCCACGAATAACTCCAGATCTGGAAAGTAATTTTCCACTTTCACAGCTCTGCTCCCCTTGGTCACCTGGAGAAATTGCCTAATTTTGGAAAAACAATAGGAGCTTTGCTCCTCCTGCGTCTGCGTCTGCATCATTTCAGACTCAGCTCCACTTTCGTCAGAGACGCTCTCATCTAGTAAATCTAACTTCCCAACCCTACTAGATTTAGCAGAGCTCTGTAAGTTTTCAGCACTTTTTCTTTTTTGTGCAGCTTTAAAAGGATCCTCTTCAGCAAAACTACATTCCTGCATTTCTTCATGAACTGCAACGTTTGTCATGCAGTGTTTGCTCTGTGTGTCCCCTACAGCCTCAAACCGCTCCTCCCCCGCCTGCAAAGTCTGTTCATTTACGTTCCTTCGTTTAACTGCACTTTTACTTACACCCTCCACCTGTTTACCCCGGGCGACAGGCTCGTCACAATGATCAGAGCTGCCGCCAGACAGAAATTCCCCACCATCACTGTTTGGGGGGGCAACTACCGCGCCCGCCGCAGCCACCCCAGCAGAGGCGGCCGCGGCCGCCCCAGCACAAGCGGACGCGGACGTGGACGCGGACGCCCCCGCAGAAGTAGAAGCGGACGCGGACGCGGATGCGGACGCGGCCGCAGTCGCGGCCGCGACCGCCCCAGCAGAAGCGGGCGCCGCAGCGGCATCCGCCGCACCACATGTAGCGCTACCCTCCGGACCACCAGAAACAGCGGCGTCACCTTTCTTACCGCCAGTGCTCTTTGTGTTCGCCTTTTCAGGACATGACCTAATAAGATGGCCTTCTGCGCCACACGCAAAACACTTCATGGTTTCAGATGTTGCAAACACCAAGTAGCTAAAGCCGTCAATCCTGAAATTAAAAGACGCGTTCAGTTCAGCAGAGCTGTCTTTCAACACCATGAAACACTGCCTCCTGTGACATACAACATGCTTCAGCAGGGGTGATTTACTACCCAGAGAGACCATTCTGATAGGGGACACAACCTGGCCAAAACGGGACAACTCTCTAATCAGCTGATCATTTTTAATGAAAGGAGGAGCGTTTGAGATGGTGATCCTCCTAGACGGATTCGCCAGCGGTAAAACGGGAGTAAAAGTGTCACCTATGACCACTCCCTGTGCCACCACCTGATCAGCTTTCTCAGTCGAATCCAGAAAGATCACAATTGCGCTGTTCATCCTCGATGCTGATTTTATGCTGCCATGCCCAACCACCTGTCCTACAGCGAGGCTGGCCTCCTCCACAGAACAGGGAACTGTCGGGAGGATTCTCACACCATGACGCCGGGTTAAGCGCTCAAACTCCACACCACCATCAATCACCGGCATGATGCCGGCCGGGAAAAACCGGCAGCAGAAGCTACCGTTCCCCAACACACTCACTCCAACACTCACACCCCAGCACACACACACTCAACCCACTATATTAAACACACACACCTCAAACACACAAGATAGAGAAAAAGTTAGAAAATACAAAGTTTAAAGTACTCACTCGACACCACTCCACACCCCTGCTCCCACAAACGCCCACGCATGCGCACGAGAGAGAGAGAGAGAGAGAGAGAGAGAGAATTATCCCTCACCCGCCCCCTTTGGGAGAGCGAGGAACACAGAGAGAGAGAGAGAGAGAGAGAGAGAGAGAGAGAGAGAGAGAGAGAATTATCCCTCACCCGCCCCCTTTGGGAGAGCGAGGAACACAGAGAGAGAGAGAGAGAGAGAGAGAGAGAGATTGATTTGATTTTTAAAGGATCTTTAATAAACACACTTGTCCATCAGTCAATACAGTTTCTATATCATGCTATGTTACACAGAAAATTAATCCCCCAAAAAACGCCCAAAAAAAAGCTGTCCATCATGAACTGAACAGAGGACAGTCTCCAGGGACCAGAGGGTCCTGAAGCCTTCCACATCCCCATTCCCCATAAAAAACTGAAAGTCCAGCCTGATTCTGGCTTTAAGTAGCCTCACAAATAAAATTTTGACATCAACATCATTCTCAACATTTTCAAGTTTTCTTCTCCGGCTTACATAGATAGCCAACTTTGCCTGCCCTAAAACAAAGTTCAGTAGTTGACACTTCTGCTTAAAACGACGATTGTACATAAAACCACAAATGAAAACCTGCTTAGAGAAAACTTCCTTAAAAATATGAAAAAGTTTTGTGAGAAGTTCAAAGAGGCCACTCAGGCGCTGACATTCAATAAAACAATGAAAAACTGTCTCCCTAGAGGAACAAAAAACACACTGATCACTGACACTGCTGTTAATCACAGAAACAAAAGCATTGACAGCTATAATACCATGCAGGACCCTCCACTGTAAGTCTCCATGCCTCTTAGGGAGAGGGGCTTTGTAAAGAGCCCTCCAGGCAGGCCGATGCCCTTTTCCTAGTTTAAAATAGGCTCTCCAAGGAGTGTCCACACAGGTGTTCAATCGGTCCTTGTTGAGTGCCATCACCACCAGTCTGTAGAGTGCCTTACCACTGGCTCCTCCAAAGTCCACACCAGTGGGAGCACAGAATGCCAGTAAGGAGCAAGGAGCGACGTCAAAGTCCATATAGAGCGTGAGAGAGGGAAAGGGGTCAGTGCTTTCTGGCTGCAGCGTGCCATTGCAAAAGTCCAAGAGTAGGGAGTGCTCAAGTCCATGAAGCTCCTGTTTCCAGTGTGCAAGAAGACCATCGATGAAACGATTCGACCTGACACCAAGATGAGCTGCTAAAGCTGAGGCGTTGTTGAGGCCAGGACCAGCCAGTTCCACCACTTGCTTCAGAGTGAGAATGTTCCTGGAACACAGCCTATCAAGGAAGGTCCTTCCAACTCCCGGCAGGACACCAAGGCGACCACCAAAAACCAGTGGCTCCTTCAACAACCAGTAGAGGGAATCGCATGGCCCTCTTTGTTTTTTAAAAAGAGTCCACACTGAAAAGAGACTGCGGTAAAAACTGGGTAAAGACAGTGCATTAGAGTTCTTAAAATCCATTAAAAACACAGGGAGGTCTAGCCCAAGCCCAAGGACTCTCTGTAAAATAACACAGGCCAAAGGCCTCCATACCAGGTCCTGGGGGCCCGTCAGCAGTCTCTGTATGAAAGTCAGTCTAAAAGCAGCACCTCTACTAGCTAAATGAATCACTCCTTGCCCCCCCTCCTCTTTGGGAAGAAATAACAGGGCTTGAGGAAGGG